>OY783206.1:15489728-16689728 GCA_963678705.1 Panorpa germanica
CTTCTCCACCGTCGTGCTACTACACCACTGAATCACATTTTTAGATTTCAAACATGAAAAACTATGTTTTCCAGTTTCTATATATTTCTATAGATTCTATATACATTTTATCTTCGTATATGCATTTCGTCAATATTAAGGTTTCCCATCTACCCTTATACATTTAAATTAAACAAATTAATTGATAATTTCATTTTTAATTTTAATTTTATTTTTAAATTGAAATATTTTACTCGTTCTATATTAATTTTACATATAACAATAAAGATGTATATATATAATAAACTAACTAAAAAAATATATTTTTTTCAACAAAATATAAAATATTTTCAATTTATTCGTTATTGGACCAACTTTTTTTTCAAAATTTGGGATTTTTTTTTTCGATTCGTAAATAAGTTACCAAGGTTAGCCTATATACAAAATTTCAACTTTCTAGCACAATTTTTACTCTCGGCAAATACTGCCCCCGTGCCCCAAATAAAATTTTGAAATTTTGAATTTTTTTTTATTAATACTATACTTAATTATTCTAAAATCCAGAATATAATCTTTCTCCAAAGTTCCCTACCGGGCCCCCGAATTTCTTCAACCCCCTCTTTGTCAATTATTGAATTTTTAATTTTTGAGAAATGTCTGCATTACATACCTTAATACACATGCAAAATTTCAACTTTCTATCTTATACGAATTAAAAGTAATACAGCAAAAAAAAGGCTCACTTTTTTCCAGTTTTTCCAAAATTACGGATTTCCAGGAAATTCAGGGAAATATCTGGGGACGCTAGAAGTGTTAGAATTTTTTTCTCTTTAAAGTCTTTAAAGTCTCTTTTAAAGTCCAGAGTTTACCCTCATCGCAAAGTGACGTCTTTTTGGCGTGTATGATTTGAATCCAATAAAATAATTCGTAATTAAATTTCATATTTAACTGTTCTATTTTTAAATTGAAATAATAAATAAACTCGCACATATACATTGACACATATAAATTGACTAAAAAAATATATTTTTTTTATCAAAATAAAAAATTTTTACTTTCGGCAAATACTGCCCCCGGGCCCCCCCAATAAAATTTTGAAATTTTGAATTTTTTTTTATTGATAATATACTTAATTATTCTAGAATCCAGAATATGAACTTTCTCCAAAGTTCTCTACTGGGCCCCCGAATTTCTTCAACCCCCCCTTTGTCAATTTTTGAATTTTTAATTTTTGAGAAATGTCAGCATCAAATACCTTAATACACATGCAAAATTTTAACTTTCTATCTTTTACGAATTTAAAGTATTACAGTAAAACAGGGCTCACTTTTTTTCCAGTTTTTCCAAAATTACGGGTTTCCAGGAAATTTAGGGAAAAATCCGGGGACGCCAAAAGTCTTAGAATTTTTTTCTCTACGAAATAAGAAATTTTCAAAAACATTGATAGAGCCGTTTTCGCGCTGCCATACAAAATTCAGTACCAAACATATAAGATTAGAAACATATAAGAATATAAGAATATAAGAATACTAGCTTTTACCCCCGTCGCAAGCAACGTTTGTTTTTTGTGAGTGGCTTGAATTTCAAGTCAAAATTTAATTACATTTTTAAATTGAAATAATAAATAAACTCGTCCTATATTGATTTAACATTTAATAACAATTAATTTTTCATACAAACTGACTAAAAAAATACATTTTTTATATCAAAATAAAAATATTTTGAATTTATGCGATATTTTACCAATTTTTTTCTAAAATTTAGGATTTTTTTTTCGATTCGTAAATAAGTTGCCAAGGTTAGCCTATATACAAAATTTCAACTTTCTATCACAATTTTTACTCTCGGCAAATACTGCCCCCGTGCCCCCCAATAAAATTTTAAAATTTTGAATTTTTTTTTTAATAATAATATACTTAATTATTCTAGAATCCAGAAAATGAATTTTCTCCAAAGTTCCCTGCCGGGCCCCTGAATTTCTTTAACCCTTCTTTTTCAATTTTTGAATTTCTAATTTTTGAGAAATGTCAGCATTAAATAGATCAATACACATGCAAAATTTCAACTTTCTATCTTATACGAATTAAAAGTAATACAGCAAAAAAGGGATCACCTTTTTTCCAGTTTTTCCAAAATTACGGGATTCCAGGAAATTCAGGGAAAAACCCGGGGACGCGAAAAGTCTTAGAATTTTTCTCTCTACGCAATAGGAAATTTTTAAAAACTTCCCTGGAGCCGTTTTTGAGATGCCATACAAAATTTGAACCAAACATATAAAGACATATACAGATAAGAATATAAATATACAGCTGGGACATTATAATAGACTTGAGTTTACCCCCGTCGCAATGCGACGTCTTTTTGGCGTGTATCATTTGAATCCAATAAAATAATTCGTAATTAAATTTCATATTTCACTGTTCTATTTTTAAATTGAAATAATAAATAAACTAGCACAAATACATTGACACATATAAATTGACTAAAAAATATATTGTTTTTATCAAAATAAAAAATATTTTCAATTTATGCGTTATTTGACCAATTTTTTTTCAAAATTTGGAACTTTTTTTTCGATTCGTAAATAAGTTACCAAGGTTAGCCTATATACAAAATTTCAACTTTCTAGCACAATTTTTACTCCCGGCAAATACTGCCCCCCGTGCCCCCAAACAAAATTTTGAAATTTTAAATTTTTTTTTATTAATAATATACTTAATTATTCTAGAATCCAGAATATGAACTTTCTCAAAATTCCCTACCGGGCCCCCGAATTTCTTAAACTCCCCCTTTTTTAATTTTTGAATTTTTAATTTTTGAGAAATGTCAGCATTAAATAGATCAATACACATGCAAAATTTCAACTTTCTATCTTATACGAATTAAAAGTAATACAGCAAAAAAGGGATCACCTTTTTTCCAGTTTTTCCAAAATTACGGGATTCCAGGAAATTTAGGGAAAAACCCGGGGACGCGAAAAGTCTTAGAATTTTTCTCTCTACGAAATAGGAAATTTTTAAAAACTTCCCTGGAGCCGTTTTTGAGATGCCATACAAAATTCGAACCAAACATATAAAGACATATACATATTAGAATATAAATATACAGCTGGGACATTATAATAGACTTGAGTTTACCCCCGTCGCAATGCGACGTCTTTTTGGCGTGTATCATTTGAATCCAATAAAATAATTCGTAATTAAATTTCATATTTCACTGTTCTATTTTTAAATTGAAATAATAAATAAACTAGCACAAATACATTGACACATATAAATTGACTAAAAAATATAATGTTTTTATCAAAATAAAAAATATTTTCAATTTATGCGTTATTTGACCAACTTTTTTTCAAAATTTGGAACTTTTTTTTCGATTCGTAAATAAGTTACCAAGGTTAGCCTATATACAAAATTTCAACTTTCTAGCACAATTTTTACTCCCGGCAAATACTGCCCCCCGTGCCCCCAAACAAAATTTTGAAATTTTAAATTTTTTTTTATTAATAATATACTTAATTATTCTAGAATCCAGAATATGAACTTTCTCAAAATTCCCTACCGGGCCCCCGAATTTCTTAAACCCCCCCTTTTTTAATTTTTGAATTTTCAATTTTTGAGAAATGTCAGCATTAAATAGCTCAATACACATGCAAAATTTCAACTTTCTATCTTCTACGAATTAAAAGTAATACAGCAAAAAAGGGATCACTTTTTTTCCAGTTTTTCCAAAATTACGGGTTTCCAGAAAATTCAGGGGAAAATCCGGGGACGCCAAAAGTCTTAGAATTTTTTTCTCTACTAAATAGAAAATTTTCAAAAACTTCCCTGGAGCCGTTTTCGAGATGCCATACAAAATTTGAACCAAACATATAAACATATAAGAATATAAGAATATAAGATCATAAGAATATAAATATACACCTGGGACATTATAATATACTAGCGCTTCGCCCCGTCGCAAAGCGACGTGTATATAATATTTGTGAATAAATAAATTTATTTGCTAAATTGAAAATAATGCAAAATATTATTTTTAAGTAATTTTCGTTAAAATATATCCTTTTTTAAATTTGTTTCCTTATTTTGTTATAATTCTTTCATTTACAGTAATAAAGCACTGTATTGACCAGTCTCCAGTGCCACCGCCCATAAGCCCCAATCATGACCTCTTGGCTTTATGCTCTCTTACGTTTCCGAACTTTTAATTTTATTCTAAACTTCTGCCATGGAGCGCCTTCTTCCTTCAGCACTCTGTATCGCTTCTTTCCTAAGCATCGTCGGTCCTTACAGCATTTTTAGAGCGCCCCCGCTTTGGCACTATAATTAAATAATCCTTCGTTTCCTCCTCTCTGTGTAAAATTATCATTTACCCTAATGAAGCACAGTATTGAGCAATGTCCACTGCCCAGCCCCTAAATACCAATCATCACCTCTTGGCTCCATGCTCTGTATCGTTCTCGCACTTTCAATTGTATTCCTGTGCACCTCTGCCAAAATGCGCCCACTTGCAACACCACAGCCCACCTGAGCATCATCGCTCATTACAGCACTTTCCAATCGCCCTTGTTTTACCGCAATCATTAAATAATCTTGCGCTTTCACCCCCTGCGTACTAATCTCATAACAATTAGTTTACAAAATTAATACTTTACTCTTAACCTACATACTAAATTTCATCCTTAGAAGTACATTATTTTTTAATAAATATTCGATAAGATAAATGCTTGATAAAATTAATGGTTACTCATTACAATGTAAACCTACTAATTTCATCAATTCATTTATGTTTTAAAGAAAGCCTAGCGGTTCGCTCCTAATAATCTGATCTCTAGCCATTATACTTCCCGTTATTGTACTTTCAATTTAATCCCCGATCCGCCGCCCACATTTCCAGCACCAAAGCACATATTCTACAACACGGTTACTTTCCAGAGCCATTATAATCTATCGCTACTTCTTTTAACACCACCGTTACTTGGTGTCCTGAACCCCGGCGCCACCCTCTCCTCCAATCAGGCACTACCAATTCAATATTACAGCAATGCATTTACATAATTAAAACTGCACTGTAATCTTATGTTCTAATTTTCGTATTTATATTTACGATATAATATAATTCTGCAACACGGTTACCTCCAAGAGCCATTATTAATCTATCGCCACTACTTCTAACACCACCGCTACTTAGTACTGAACCCCAGCGCCACCCTCTCCTACAATCAAGCACTACCAATTCGATATTACAGTTATTCATTTACATAATTAAAACTGCACTGTAATCTTACGTTCTAATTTTCGTATTTATATTTACGATATAATATTAGTCTCCCCATTAATCCCCGCTCCTGAAATAAAATTGTCAAATTTTAGGCAGAGCATAGCTCTCTACCTTTATCTACCCCTACTTTTATAAATGATCGAAATTTCAAAATTGAGTTCTTTGGCAAAGCTTTTTCCCGCCCCCACTTCCTCAATTTCACGCCGCTACTAAGGTTAAATTTATTTTCGCAAATATGCACATGCATAGTTTCTATTTTTTCACTTTTTCTATTTTTTAATATTTGGGGCTGTTAACTATTTCCCCACTATACCCCTCACTCCTGTTCGATTTCACAGCACAACAAACGCACCAAAAATCAATCCAATTCTACTACTGAATGTAATTTGAATATCTGACTTATTGAGAACTATTTAGCTTCTATTTAATATTCTACATGCAAAATATCATCGTTGTACCTCTATATTGTTCTTATACTCGGTTTATAACCCCCCCCCCACTTTAATGTTGCACTTAAGAAAATGTACTTCTTTTTATATTTTCGTAATAAACATGTCAATCTATATCTGCATACAAAACTGGAAAATTCGAAAAAATACTTTTGCAAATATCTGACGAGCTAGAAAAGATAAAAAACTGAAATTTGGTGTGTGTATTAAAATCATAATTGTGCACATTTGCCAATAGTAGGACATTTGAAATTTGAGTTCAGTAGCGGCGCGAATTTCCGGGGGCAATGTTAGAATAGAGTTGGGACGTTTAAATTTAATATGTAGGCTCGCTGTAGACAGTTATTTATTGAAAAAAATAAACAACCACAAAATTTCCAGTGGCGGCGGGAGTTGAGACAGTAAAAGCCAGAAATATTAAAAAAGTAGTATTAAAACTTAGGGTATGTATTGAGACACTAATTGCGCATGTTTGCCAATAATTGGATTACCAAAATTTTAATTCAGTAGCGGCGTGATTTTTTGGGGGCAATGTTGCAACAGATCTAGAACGTTGATATTTAGAACGTGGGCCCTATAAAGAGTGTCATTAAAGACAAACTATAGAAAACTGCAACTTTCCAGAGGCGGCGGGCGCTGGGGGCCAAAAACCAGAAATATGACATATATAGAGATGAAAGGCTATAGTTTAGAATATATGTTCTTAGATACAAATAAAATAGATCCCTGTGTTAAAATTTGACAAACTTGTTTAGTAGCGCAGGTATGTGGGGGGGCTAATGCTAAAATATAAATACGAAGCTGAAATTTAGTATGCAAATATAGATTGACATATTAATAACGAAAATATAAAAAAAACTATATTTTCTTAAGTGTAACATTAGAGTGGGTGGTGATAAACCGAGTATAAGAACAATATAGAGGTACAACGATGATATATTGCATGTAAAATATTAAATAGAAGCACAATAGTTCTCTATAAGTTAGATAGTCAAATTAAATTCAGTAGTAGAATTGGATTGATTTTTGGTGCGTTTGTTGTGCTGCGAAAACGAACAGGAGTGAGAGGGATAGGGGAGAAATAGTTAACAGCCCCAAAATTAAAACATAAGATTACAGTGCTGTTTTAATTATTTAAATGAATTGCTGTAATATCGAATTGGTAGTGCATGATTGGAGGCGAGGGTGGCGCTGGAATCAGTAAGTAGCGGGGGTGTTAGAAGTAGTGACGATAGATTATTATGGCTCTGGGAGGCAACCGTGTTGCAGAACATGTGCTTTGGTGCTGAAAGTGTAGCCGGCGGTGCATGGGGATTAAATCGAAAGTGCAATAACGGGAAGAATAAAAGCTAGAGATGAGATTATTAGGAACGAACCGCTATGCCCTAAAAACATAAATAAATTGATGTAATTAGTAGGTTTACATTGAAATGAGTGAAAATTAATTTTATCAAGCATTTATCTTATCGAATAATTATTAAAAAATAATGTACTTCTAAGGATGAAGTTTAGTATGCCGGTTGCCAGTAAAGTATTAATTTTGAAAACTAATTGCTAAGAGATTAGTACGCAGGGGGTGGAAGCGCAGGATTATTTAATGATTGGGCGAAAACGGGGCCGATAGGAAAGTGCCTTATTGAGCGATGATGCTCAGGTATGCTGTGGTGTTGCAAGTAGGCGCATTGTGGCAGAGGTGCAGAGGAATACAATTGAAAGTGCGAGAACGATACAGAGCATGGAGCCAAAAGGTGATGAATGGTGTTTAAGGGCGGAAGCAGTGGACATTGTTCAATTCTGTGCTTCATTAGGGTAAATTGGATAATTTTACGCAGGGAGGAGGAAGCGAAGAATTATTTATTTACAGCGCTATAGCAGGGGCGCTGTGAAAGTACTATAAGGACCGACGATGCTCAGGAGAAGCGATACAGAGTGCTGAAGGAAGGAGGCGATCCATGGCGGAAGTTTAGAGGAATCAAATTAAAAGTTCAAAAACGTAAGAAAGCATGGAGCCAAGAGGTGATATTTGGGGCTGATGTGCGGGGGCACTAGAGACTAGTCAATACAGTGCTTTATTACTGTAAATGAAAGAATTATAACAAAATAAGGAAACATAAATTTAAAAGATGATAAATTTTAGCAAAAATTACTTAAAAATAATATTTTGCATTATTTTCAATTTAACAAATAACTTTTTTTTATTTGCAAATATTATATACACGTCCCTTTGCGACGGGGCGAAGCGCTAGTCCTATATTATAATGTCCGAGGTGTATGTTTGTTTTCTTATATGTTTATATGTTTACGCGATTCGTATGGTGGCTTGAAAACAGCTCCGTCAATGTTTCTGAAAATTTCCTATTTCGTAGAGAAAAAAATTCTAAGACTTTTGGCGTCCCCGGATTTTTCCCTGAATTTCAAGGAAACCCGTAATTTTGGAAAAACTGGAAAAAAAGTGATCCTTTTTTGCTGTATTACTTTTAATTCGTAAAAGATAGAAAGTTGAAATTTTGCATATGTATTAGGGTATTTTATGCTGACATTTCCCAAAAATTAGAAATTCAAAAATTAAAGAAGGGGGGGTTGAAAAAATTCAGGGGCCCGTTAGGGAACTTTAGAGAAAGTTCATATTCTGGATTCTAGAATAATTAAATAAAGTATCAATAAAAAAAAATTTAAAATTTTAAAATTTTATTGGATGGCACGGGGGCAGTATTTTCCGAGAGTAAAAATTGTGCTAGAAAATTGAAATTTTGTATGTAGGCTAACCTTGGTAACTTATTTACGAATCAAAAAAAAAAATCCCAACTTTTGAAAAAAAGTTGGTCAAATAACGCCTAAATTAAAAATATTTTTTATTTTGATAAAAAAAATATATTTTTTTAATCATTTTATATGTTTGGCGAGTTTATTTATAATTTCAATTTAAAAATGGAATTAAATATGAAATGTAATTACGAATTATTTTATTGTATTCAAATCATACACGACAAAAGGATGTCGCATTGCGACGGAAGTAAACTCTAGGGATCTTATATTCTTATATGTTTGGTAGTAAATTTTGTATGGCAGCGCGAAAACGGCTTCGTCAATGTTTTTGAAAATTGCCTGTTTCGTAGAGAAAAAAAATTTAAGACTTTTGGCGTCCCCGAAATTTTCCATGAATTTCCTGGAAACCCGTAATTTTGGAAAGACTGGAAAAAAAGTGAGCCTTTTTTGCTGTATTTCTTTTAGTTCATAAAAGATAGAAAGTTGAAATTTTGCATGTGTATTAAGGTATTTTATGCTGACATTTCCCAAAAATTAGAAATTCAAAAATTGAAAAAGGGGGGGTTAAAGAAATTCGGGGGCCAGGTAAAGAACTTTAGAGAAAGTTTATATTCTGTATTCTAGAATAATTAAGTATATTATTAATAAAAGAAAAATTCAAAATTTCCAAATTTTATTTGGGGGCACGGGGGGCAGTAATTTCCGAGTGTAAAAATTGTGCTCGAAAGTTGAAACTTTGTATATAGGCTAACCTTGATAACTTATTTACGAATCGAAAAAGAAAATCCCAAATTTTGAAAAAAAGTTGGTCAAATAACGCATGAATTTGATATAAAAAATATATTTCCTTAGTCAGTTTGAATGAAGAATTAATTGTTATAATATGTAAAATTAATATAGGACGAATTTATTTATAATTTCAGTTTACAAATGGAATTAAATTTTGACATGAAATTCAAGCCACACACAAAAAACAGACGTCGCTTGCGACGGGGGTAAAAGCTAGTATATTATAATGTCCCAGGTGTACATTTATATTCTTATATTCTTATATGTTTGGTTTGAATTTTGTATGGCATGTCGAAAACGGTTTCAGGGAAGTTTTTAAAAATTTCCTATTTCGTATAGAAAAAAATTCTAAGACTTTTGGCGTCCCTGGATTTTTCCCTGAATTTTCTGGGAACCCGTTATTTTGGAAAAACTGAAAAAAAAGTGATCCCTGTTTTGCTGTATTACTTTTAATTCGTAAAAGATAGAAAGTTGAAATTTTGCATGTGTATTAAAATATTCAATGCTGACATTTCTCAAAAATTAGAAATTCAAAAATTGACAAAGGGGGGGTTGAAGAAATTCGGGGGCCCGGTAGGGAACTTTGTAGTTAGTTCATATTTTGGATTCTAGAATAATTAAGTATATTATTAATAAAAAAAAAATTCAAAATTTCCAAATTTTATTGGGGGGCACGGGGGCAGTTTTTGCCGAGAGTAAAAATTGTGCTAGAAAGTTGAAATTTTGTATATAGGCTAACCTTGGTTACTTATTTACGAATCGAAAAAAAAAATCCTAAATTTTGAAAAAAAGTTGGTTAAATAACGCATAAATTGAAAATATTTTTAATTTTTATAAAAAAAATATATTTTTTTAGTCAATTTATATGTGTGAATGTATATGTGCGAGTTTATTTATTATTTCAATTTAAAAATAGAACAGTTAAATATGAAATTTAATTACGAATTATTTTATTGGATTCAAATGATACACGCCAAAAAGACGTCGCATTGCGACGGGGGTAAACTCAAGTATATTATAATGTCCCAGGTGTATATTTATATTCTTATATGTTTATGTGTTTATATGTTTGGTTCGACTTTTGTATGGCATCTCGGAAACGGCTCCAGGAAGTTTTTAAAAATTTCCTATTTCGTAGAGAAAAAAATTCTAAGACTTTTGGCTTTGCCGGATTTTTCCCTGAATTTCCTGGAAACCCGTAATTTTGGAAAAACTGGAAAAAAGTGATCCTTTTTTGCTGTATTACTTTTAATTTGTAAACGATAGAAAGTTGTAATTTTGCATGTGTAATAAGGTATTCAATGCTGACATTTCTCAAAAATTAGAAATTCAAAAATTGAAAAAGAGGGGGGTTAAAGAAATTCGGGGGCCCGGTAAAACTTTGGAGAAATTTCATTTTCTGGATTCTAGAATAATTAAGTATATTATTAATAAAAAAATTTCAAAATTTTAAAATTTTATTGGGGGGCACGGGGGCAGTATTTGCCGAGAGTAAAAATTGTGCTAGAAAGTTAAAATTTTGTATATAGGCTAACCTTGATAACTTATTTACTAATCGAAAGAAAAAATTCTAAGTTTTTAAAAAATTTGGTCAAATAACGCATAAATTGAAAATATTTTTTATTTAGATATAAAAAATATATTTTCTTAGTCAGTTTGTATGAAAAATTAATTGTTATTAAATTTAAAATCAATATAGGACGAGTTTATTTATTATTTCAATTTAAAAATGGAATTAAATTTTGACATGAAATTCAAGCCACTCATAAAAAACAAACGTCGCTTGCGACGGGGGTAAAAGCTAGTATATATATATATATATATATATATATATATATATATTGGTTAAACAGTTTTTTTTCTACTACATCATATCGAAAAACATAGACTTGAGATAAATGAGGGTAAAGTTTTAAGTTTGGATATATCTAGTTGGTATATGCTGTATATAAACGGCTGTAGAAACGAAAATATTGTCAATATCCTTACAAATATTTAACAGTATATCCTTAAAAGACTATACTATCAAAACATAAAAAAAATAAAATCAATGTTTTCAAAATCCTAGATCACCCTTAAGGGGTAGGTTTAATTTATTTCCTGCTACATTATGTACGCAGAATTTTAAAAGATATGGTATGACGTCATCGATGAATCAACTTAGTGACATATTTACACATTTAGCGCCAGTTGGCTCCTGGATTAATTTTACAATTTAACGATTTATTTAAAATTGCACAAGAAATAGTTTTTCAGTATATTTCTGAGCTAATAAAAGCTTCCTCGTTTGCGGAGGTGCAGTTAGTTCGGTCAGACACACTTAGCGGATGGTTATGTTACTCGTATTGGTAATGGGCTTGTGTCCTCATTTTTAAGTGGTTGATTTTTCAATTGTTGATTGAAATTGATATTAATAAATATGTATTGGCATGTCTATTTTATTAAATATCGAAATGTTGATGGAGATATAGTAATGTGGTAATGTTTTGCAGCTGTTTGTAGTCGAAATAATTAAGTCAAGTAAAGAATAATAAGTTTTCATTTTATTTAATCCTGTTACGGCAGACATGATATTGAAATTTTATTGTTCCTTGAAATAGCTGTAAATATTATTTGATATCTCTAACAAATAAAATTCTCGTGTCGCGGTGTTTATTCCCAAACCCCTTTGAAACGACTGAACCGATTTTGATAAAATTTTGTGTGATTATCATGTAGGTCTGAGAATCGGCTAACATCTATTTTTCATACCTCTAAATGTTAAGGGTGGTCCATTCCAAAAAAATTTTTTATTTTATTGACAAATTTTTTTGTTTTTATGCTTTTATGATTCAGCATTGAAAAATCCATTATACATAATTCTAAATTTTCACTGTTCCATCCACAAGATTGCAATCGAATATAATAATTGTAATATACTATAATTTTCATGAATAGTTCTATCAACCAATCAATTCGCCCCAGGTGTCTCCCGTTGTCACTTTTCAACCAGCAAGCCGGCTTCCTTTCTCTCACTCACATACAGTTTTCGTCCATTTTCTTTTTTGGTTTTATTTGTGTCTTAATCGTATACGTAACATTTTAATTTTTCAGTGCAACTTTCAAGTTAATTTTATTCTCATAGTGAATTTGTTATTATTTCTCAGTGCTAACAAAGACAGTTTTCACTTCTAATTGATTAAGAAATCAAATATAAATCAACACGAGTTGTGAGCTCCTGACAACAACTTTACCGGTATATATCATACTTTTACGTGAGTTAAGTTTTGGGAGCGATACTTAACACAAAAAAAATACTTAATTTATTTTGAATACAAATTATTTATTTGATTATAACAATAATACAATGGTTAAATAGTTTGTTGTAACAGAGTAGCCGAGTTCTGTTGTCAGAGTTCTAATAAGACTCATCCCCTCTTCTTTAGTTCATACCGTTTATATACTGTTTTCTTATTGATGTTCCAAGGTGACATCTATTACTTTTATACGTATGTATTCAAAGGTGACATCTAATAGTTGATGACTATTAGTTGTTGTCGTGTGTTTTTCACAGGAAGTATATTTCGTGAATAATATTTATATTTTAAATAGTAACAGTTTACTTTATCTTTCAAAGGTGACATCTAATAGTTGATGACTATTAGTTGCTGTCGTGTGTTTTAAAATATAAATATATTTCGTGAATAATATTTATATTTTAAATAGTAACAGTTTACTTTATCTATTGTGTAATATGATGCAATAATGATGATGTAGTAATTAGGGTATAGTTAACTCCTCCTAACCTAGATAGAAAATTATCTTTGGAGTTAATTTTCTTCCAATTGTATTACCTCTGTTTTATTGATTTCTTTCAATATTTGATTTTTCTTTTTCTTTAAATATAGCTTATATACTAGTATACATATAATTATAATAATGATTAAAATTATTACAATAGTATTTGTATTGGTATGTATTTTATGTTTTATATCTATATTGGTTAGTATGGGTAATTTATTATATTGATTAGATATAGATTTAAAGTCGTCAAGGTTTACGTGTTTTAAATTTAAATGTTGTATTGGAAGTTTTTGAGTAGTGTTAAAATTGTATTTTAACATTGCAGTTTTTACCTTAATTGTTGTTTTTAAATTATTTATTTGTGGAATTAATTCGAAATGTTCATTAATTAATTGACATTTATTGGGCAAAGTTATTAAGTAACTTCCTTCTAGTACAAAGATTAATGATGTATCTTGACTTTTTAAGGTAGTTTTAATCTGTTTGGGGCTAGATAATATCCATGAGTTTTCATTGATGGCTTGAATAGCTTCAGTGTAGTTTACGAAGGTATGTACATCACATGTAGGGTTTTCCAGTTGTCTTACAAGCTGTACTTCACAGGGTGTGTGGTCTATCCATTTCTTTTCTTCTATGTTGCATATGAATTCCTCCGTTGTTATTTGTCGGCATTTCTTATCGCTTTGAAGATAGTCTGTTTCTGATATTAACAAGTATCTTGCGGAAGGGATAATCAATTGGAAATGGGGTTGATTTTTATATTTCATAGGAACTGAATAGAGGTGGAAATATTGGTATTTTTGATTGGTTATCAAAGGTATTTTAATTATCATTTTTATTTCATAATTAGTGATGTATGCATCAGCTTGGATTAATTTATCTAGTTTACTCAATTCGTCTGAATAGGGTATTACATATTTATCTGTTATTCTTCGTTGTATCAAATTAATTTCTTTTCTTAGTTCTTCTGGAGAGCAAATAGCAGGATGGAAAGTCTCAATTCTTAGAAATGTTACTGCTTCTTCTATTGTATTAAATTCGTTGATGATAGATTGTTGAAGCATTATTATTTGTTCAAATATAGATTTTATTTCATCTTCTTTATTTACTCGATCAAACTGAGTAGCGATCTGTCGTTTTGATTCCAGTAATTGATTTATTATTTTCTCCATATGTATTTGATTTTCATTAATATTTTTTATAGCACGTTGATGTTTTTCTCCGGCTTTTTCCATTAATGATGTTAGTTGATTTATGTTCTTGTTTTGTGCATTTGTATTTAATTGCATTTGTTTTATAGCATTGTCATATCTTCTACCATCTTCGGCATCTAGGTTTCCTGATATAATTTTAATTATATTTCCTAGTGGTTCTATTGATATTTTAATGCAATTAATAGGTGTAATAAATATTTCATTAACAATTTGTTCTATTCGTTTAGTATTTTCATTAACAGTAGTTTGATATATTTTATATGGTGTTTTATCAATTTTTAATGTATATTTTTGTAAAAATGTGTCTGCTTGTAGATTTATGTTTTTACTTTTTTCAATCAAAGGTGCGTAGTTTATGACTTTTATGAGTTTCCAATATGTTTTTATGTTGGTTGCTATTCCTAGTTGTACTGGATATAGTCCGTGATTGTCAGTAATTTTCTGTATTACGTCTCCTGTTGCCCCGATGGTCCAACCTCTGGAATTAAAGGGTGTTTTATTTTAGTAACTTCCTTTGCATGTTTTGCTATAAGTTTTCCTGTTTGTATATGTTTTAAATTCATAACGTTTGTTTGTTTATTTATTTGTTGAATTACATATTGTCCTTTTTTAATTGGATCTGCTTTATTTCTTAGATTTTTGTTTATGTAAACTAAATCTCCTATATTAAATATAGTAGCTTTTATTTTGTCGTTAATTCTGTTAATAGTAACATTTTTCTTGTGAATGTTTTCTTCGTGTATTTTGTCGTATATTCTCTCTAGGCTGTCAAGATGATCTTTTATCTTGTCCTGGGTAATTTCCTTTTCTATTTCTAGATCAAATATGTTGCGTGTGTTTGATCCGTATAATACACTTAAAGGAGTCATACCAGTAGTTGAATGTATGGTATGGTTATAGGCTAATACACATTTATTCATTATTTCCACTGGTGAGATAGTATCATTAGTTTCTTTGATTATTCTATAATGTTCAATCAGTGTGCTATGTAGTCTTTCTACAGGACTATTTCCGGTGTGATGTCCTGCTGTAGTGAAATGTGTATTTATTTTATGTGTAGCCAATAGTTCTTTTACTCCAAGATTTATGAATTCTGATCCTTGATCCATAATTATTGTTTGAGGTATTGGTATTGTGGATAGTATTTCTATCAATTTGTTTACAATTTCTATACCATTTTTACCTAGTATGTTTTTTATTATAGCATATTTGCTAAAGGGATCTATCATTGTTAGATATTCTTTTCTTTCAATAACAAATGTATCAATGTGTATTAGTTGAAAAGGTCTATTTGGAGTCTCAGTGATGTTCAAATGAGTTTGGGTAGGGTGTCGCTCATATTTGTTAGATTTGCATAATCTGCAATTGTCCACATATATTTTTATTTCTTTTTCTATGGTAGTCCAAAAATATTTTTCTTTTAATCTCTTGATTAAATCGGGTATTCCTCTATGATTCGTTATATCCGTATGATATTCGTGTATTATATTTTCTCTTTGTTGTAAGTCTTTAACGTATTTAACGTTTTTCATACACCTGTAGAGTTTTAACGTTGGAAAATATTCCTTTCGAACTATAATAAGGTTTCTGTATATGTCTTCTGCAGTTTGTACGTAATATTTTTCTTTAGGATTTAATTTTTTAAGTTCTTGTATTAATTGGTCTTTATTTTTATATTTTACTGATATTTTAAAAATTTGTTGTGTATCTCTTTTTATTAATATTGTTTTAGGTGGTTCTTTAAAAGTATATGTTATAAGTATCTGATGTAGATGTGATTCTAATGGTTTTTCACATATAGGTATTCCTTCATCGCTTTCTTGTTGTGAATGAATTGTTGCGTTAGAGACAGTTGAACTTCCTCTTATTGGTGGTGTTTTCATTGATCTTTCTTCCGGTATTTGATCATTAGTATTTTCTTCAGACGTTAGATCAATTATTTGTTCTGGTATTTCTTGTTGTTGTTCCGGGTTATTTTGTATAACTTCTATGTCAGGTATTTCGTCAAGAAATTGAAGATCCTCCATAGTCACATCTGGGTTATTAAAGAGTGAACTGGTTTCATCTGGTTTTTCAGTTTTAGGGAAAACATTTATTCTGACTCTTGATAAAGCGTCTGCTACTTTATTTTGTTGTCCTGGTTTGTATTCAATCTCATAGTCATAGTCTAGTAACTTGATTTGGTATCTTGTTAATTTTGAAGAGACGTTCTTAGTGTCTTTAAGCCATACAAGAGGTCTGTGATCAGTTATCAATTTAAATTTTCTTCCATATAAATGATGTCTGAAGTATCCTGTTGCCGAGAGTTCTTTTTCGATTGTTGAATATTTATTTTCAGCTTCATTGAGAGTTCGAGAAGCATATGCTATAGGCTTGTCGTTATTATTTTCCTTCTGAGATAATACTGCTCCGATTGCTATGTTTGAAGCATCTGTCGTTAGAATAAATTGTTTATCATAGTTAGGTCGTATCAATATTGGTGCGTTTATTAGGGTTTCTTTTAAAACATTGAATGCTTGGTGGTATTCAGGTGTATATAGATTTTTATGTTCTTTCTTGAGACATAGGGTTAATGGCTTAGCTATTTTCGCATAATCTTTTATAAATTTTCTATAGTATCCGGAGAGTCCAAGAAAACTTTTTATGTCTTTAGGTGTAATAGGCATAGGAAATTTCTTAATAGCTTCTAGTTTATTAGGGTTTGGTTTCAAGCCATTTGATGTTACAATATGTCCTAAGAATTCTGTTTCTTTCTTTAAGAATTCACATTTATCTATTTGAATTTTTAACTTAGCATCTCTTAATCGATTTAACACATGCCTTAAGTTTTCTAAATGTTCTTGTAGAGATGTTCCAAAAATAATTATATCATCAAGATACACTAGGCAAATATTATTTACTAGTCCATCTAAGACGTGGTTCATTGTTCTCTGGAAAGTCGCCGGAGCATTTTTTAAACAAAAGGGCATTCTAAGGTATTCATAGTGTCCTGTTTCTGTAGAGAAAGCGGTTTTCTCTACACTGTCAGAATGCATTTCTATTTGTAGAAATCCACTGTGTAAATCTAAGGTTGTAAAGTAATTTGAATTACCTATTTTACTAAGTACTCCGTCTATATTAGGTATCGGGAATTTATCTTCAATTGTTTTATGGTTTAGTTTTCTATAATCGTTAACAATTCTTATTTTCGCTTTTCCACTGTTGTCCATTTTCTTTGGGACTATTATAATAGGACAGTTATATGGTGATTGACTGTTTCTAATTATTCCTTGATTTTTCATATTTTCTATCTGTCGTGTAACTTCTTTTCTATGTATTTCTGGATAAGGGTAGTTTTTTACATAGATGGGTTCATCATCTGTTGTTCTAATATGATGTTTAGTTACATTAGTAAAAGATAGTAATTCATTTTCTGCCGGAAATAAGTCTTTGTATGAATTTAATAATTTATATAGATTTCTTGATTCTTCTTCATTAAGATGTTCATTTTTTATTTTTAATGTATTTAATTTAATAAATTCTTCATTGTCCATATATATTTTAATATTTGTTTTCGGTGTTTTTAGTATATTATTTTCAAAATAAATTTTTCCTTTTAGTTGTTTAATTAAGTCAACGCCTATTAAACCGTGGAATTTCTTGTCAAAGTCAAACAAATATATTTTGTGATATTGGTTTTCTTTGAAAGTAGGAAATAGTGGGATTGTTGCCGTATATTTATGGTTGGTAGTTTGATGTGGTGTAGTGATTGAAAATTCATCATCTTTTACATATTTATTATAATATTTAAAAGCAAGAGATGGTTTTATTAAGGTTCTTGATGATCCTGTATCAATTAGAAACTTAGCTTTTAATTCGTCGATATATATAAAAGGTAAAGGTGCATTTTTATTAGTGTTTAATTTAATATTTTCTAATCCGAGGCACCTTCCTGAAAATCCTCTTCTTCTTCGTAATTTTCATTAGCTGGTTGTTCAATTTCCTCTTGATTTTCATAATTTTCCTCACATTCTTGTGGTTTGTCATATTGGGGTTCATTTTCATTTTTCACTTGATATTCCAAGTGATTTATTCGTGTCATTTGTGATGTTTCCATTGGTTCATACCATCTTTGGGTATTCTGTTGTGGAAACTGCTGTGGTCTTGGCATGGGTGGTTTAGTCATTGGTGCAGGAAACTGTGGTTTCTGCATAGGTGTTGTTTGCCTCCAATTGTTAAAAGGTTTATTTGTGTTTTTATTACCAAATGCCTGTTTTGGCACATTTTGAGACACAAATTTGGGCACTTGTTGCTGCTGTTGTTGTTGAGATACAAATGGTTTATGCTGTACTTGCATAGGTTTATATTGTTGTTTAGTAGGGAAACTGTTTTCAGGTGTTCTCGCCGTTCTCAATGGATTACGATTTTTCTCATTTCCCATTCTAGTTCGAGCATACCTGACATTTTGTTCTTCGATAACAAATGACCATGCTTTTTCCAATGTTGATGGCATTCTTGCTCTGATATTGTCTCCTATGGTACCTCTTAGACCTTTCGTAAATTGTACAAGAATAACATCTGTATACAATTTATATTTGGCTTCATACGCACTTTCGTCGTCATTTTCTTGACTATGTGATAATAGTGCGGCTTTGTGGTGGACACATTTGTTATAAAAGTCCTGTGGAGTTTCTTCCAACTGTTGCTCTAGTAACCCGATTTCACAAACTAGAGTTGTCTCGTTTCGCTGGTCACCAAAGTTTTCTTTTAGGATAGTTTTTAATTCTTCCCATGATTGTATATTTCGTCCAGCTGTTACGTAAGCTGCACTGTCTTCTAATTTCGATATTATTGTTTCAACAATATACTTTTGAATTGTTGGGGGTGCATCCTCGTAAATTTCAACAATAGTTCCTACTTGTTTTAAGAAGTCGGATAATTGTGCCGTATTTCCATTGTAACGTTTGATATTTACGAAAAATGAATTGTCCATTCTGAAGGGATGAACTAATTCGTGTCGCGGTATTTGGACTTGCTCTACAAGAGTCCGTTGTTGTAACGCCGATAGTCTCGTTTCTAATTCCTGAATTCTGTTCATAGCCTCAGCTAGAATTTGTTCAGCCGTGAGATTAGGCATATTGTCTGTTTTTATATTTAATTTTTCGAATTGAAATGATAATTCACTGTCTAATTGATCAGAGTCGAAATTGGTGTAATCACTCGAAGAATCACTGGTGTTATCACTTTCACTCATATATTAAATATTTGGGAATAGGATAGATAAAAGCAAGATAATTGTTAAAATTTAAAAACTGACTTACATTAGAGTTACTGCGATGAGTAGTCTCATTCTTGTAGGTCTCAGGAGTCTCGTACTGCTGATGTGCCTGTGGCTGCTCTGGTTCGGTATGTTGCAGAGTTGGTTTTTCTTTTTCACTTTTGTTTTCACTTTTGTTTTTCACTGTTCTACTGGTTCTGATGTATATACAGTAGTTTGCGGACACTGGTTCTGTTGTATATACAGTGTTTAACTCGGTACTCCTAACTTGGTTCTGTTGTATGTACAAGTTAGTGTCACTTTTCGGTTCTTTTTAGGAATAACTGCTTTCAAAAACTTCGTTTTTACTAGTCACGGTGGCTAGTGAGTTATCCTACCGACTGCGGCAGTTAAGGGGAGCGATACTTAACACAAAAAAAATACTTAATTTATTTTGAATACAAATTATTTATTTGATTATAACAATAATACAATGGTTAAATAGTTTGTTGTAACAGAGTAGCCGAGTTCTGTTGTCAGAGTTCTAATAAGACTCATCCCCTCTTCTTTAGTTCATACCGTTTATATACTGTTTTCTTATTGATGTTCCAAGGTGACATCTATTACTTTTATACGTATGTATTCAAAGGTGACATCTAATAGTTGATGACTATTAGTTGTTGTCGTGTGTTTTTCACAGGAAGTATATTTCGTGAATAATATTTATATTTTAAATAGTAACAGTTTACTTTATCTTTTAAAGGTGACATCTAATAGTTGATGACTATTAGTTGCTGTCGTGTGTTTTAAAATATAAATATATTTCGTGAATAATATTTATATTTTAAATAGTAACAGTTTACTTTATCTATTGTGTAATATGATGCAATAATGATGATGTAGTAATTAGGGTATAGTTAACTCGTGTTTAATAAATATAATAATACTAATAATAATAATAATAATAATAATAATAATAATAATAATAAATATAATAATAATAATAATAATAATAATAATAATAATAATAATAATAATAATAATAATAATAATAATAATAATAATAATAATAATAATAATAATAATAATAATAATAATAATAATAATAATAATAATAATAATAATAATAATAATAATAATAATAATAATAATAATAATAATAATAATAATAATAATAATAATAATAATAATAATAATAATAATAATAATAATAATAATAATAATAATAATAATAATAATAATAATAATAATAATAATAATAATAATAATAATAATAATAATAATAATAATAATAATAATAATAATAATAATAATAATAATAATAATAATAATAATAATAATAATAATAATAATAATAATAATAATAATAATAATAATAATAATAATAATAATAATAATAATAATAATAATAATAATAATAATAATAATAATAATAATAATAATAATAATAATAATAATAATAATAATAATAATAATAATAATAATAATAATAATAATAATAATAATAATAATAATAATAATAATAATAATAATAATAATAATAATAATAATAATAATAATAATAATAATAATAATAATAATAATAATAATAATAATAATAATAATAATAATAATAATAATAATAATAATAATAATAATAATAATAATAATAATAATAATAATAATAATAATAATAATAATAATAATAATAATAATAATAATAATAATAATAATAATAATAATAATAATAATAATAATAATAATAATAATAATAATAATAATAATAATAATAATAATAATAATAATAATAATAATAATAATAATAATAATAATAATAATAATAATAATAATAATAATAATAATAATAATAATAATAATAATAATAATAATAATAATAATAATAATAATAATAATAGATTAACATTCGCAATGACGATCAATAAGTCACAAGGCTAAACGATCGTGGCTTAGATTTGGGTACACCATGTTTTTTCTACGGACAACTACATGTGGCATGTTCTCTCGTAGGCAAACCATACAGTTTGTTTGTATTCGCTAAAGACGGACTGACCAAAAATGTTGTACACTCCATTGCGTTGAGAGATTAATCTTTGTTGTTGACTACTTTTCCTGTCTGTCGGTTAGTTTTTCGTTCATTAATCTTTTATTTCGAATAAATTTTAGCTTTTCCATTCTTTTTAGTCTATCGATTAGTTTTTCGTTTATTATTGTTCTCTTATTTCGATTGAATTGCAACTTTTCCAATCTTTTTTGTCTGTCGGTTAGTTTTTCGTTCATTAATTTCTTATTTCGAATAAATTTTAGCTTTTCCAATCTTTTTAGTCTGTCGATTAGTTTTTCGTTCATTAATCTCTTATTTCGAATAAATTTTAGCTTTTCCATTCTTTTTAGTCTGTCGGTTAGTTTTTCGTTTATTGATCTCTTATTTCGAATAAATTTTAGCTTTTCCATTCTTTTTAGTCTGTCGGTTAGTTTTTCGTTTATTGATCCATTTTTTCGATTAAATTTCAACTTTTCCAATCTTTTTTGTCTGTCGGTTAATTTTTCGTTCAATAATCTCTTATTTCGATTAAATTTCAGCTTTTCCAATCTGTTACGTTTGTCAATTTGTTTTTCACATACCAATCTATTTTTTAGATTACATTTCATTTTGTTTAATCTTCTGTATGTTTCGTTGTTAGTTTGTTTTAGTAATAAATTTTTTCTTAATACGTTTTCTTTCTTCTTTCTAATTTGTGTTTCACTTTTAGTTTCTTTAACTAACCTTTTATTTTTATTTGACTTTTGCTGTTCTAATCGAATTTCTTTCTTAAGATCTTTATCTTTATTTTTCAATCGTTTACTGATTCTGCTGCTAACTTTACATAAATCGCTTTCTTTCTTGTTTAACTACTCTTTCATTTTCTGTATTTATTACTTTAACAGTTGTATAAGTAATTATATTATTGCCCAGTAAACATTTTGGAGTCACTTTGACATCATGTTGGAGATGCGTATGATTTTTTTGTCATGAAATAGTTCATTTATAGTTCAGTTTCTCACAATCGTTCATATGAAATGTCTGTTTTATCGGCTACAGGAACATGTACATCTGTAGGAATACAAATAAAGATAGAGTTGATGTGAACTATAATTGAAGTGAAATAGTGAGAGAAACGTTACAAAAAGAGACACTTTACAAAATGTTTACTGGGTAATTTTATTAATACAATTTATTAATAAGTTACCTGTTATTTCAGCAATACTTATATTACTTTCAGTTTTAACTATATCTATTGAAATAATTACACATAGGTGTATCATTATCACAAAAATTATAATTAATTAAATTAAATAATTCATACAAACATTCAAAGCAGAAAAATACGGCTCGTACCGATTGTCCTTTGAAACCTCTGAAATGAGAATCAAAAGGAAAGTAGTAATTGTTCTGTATAAAAAAAAAATTGTAGACATGTAGTAAATAACCCGTTATAAAATTTCTTAAAATAGTTTTCCAATACATTGCAAATAAATGTGTCTAAAACTGCTTTATAATCATTTTTAGTAATCATGCAATTAATATTATCGGTGAAGTTATGGCGAATAGAATATTTCCAATGGACATTTCAACATTTATGTCGTCAACCGTTAACAATCGATTTACCACATTTGCATAGTTTTTTTAATAATATTTATCACCTACATCTAAAATAAAGTTTATAACTAGTGAGGTCCATTCATGTAGCGGAATGGAAGTATTTTTTTTTTATTTTTTAAATTTAATAGCACCTCCTAGATTTCGGCCCATATGTGCTGCTTTTTCCACTTATTCTATGCCCCTTAATTTTTACATTTCAATTACATTAATATTTAATTATATAGGAACAAATAAAAGATGTACAAAGGAACTTATAATAACTCATTTTATCTAATTTACTGTTCAATCTTATCCGCCGTGAAATTATCCTAATTCTCTTGCTCTAATTCCTCTCCTTCACTTCCTATTATTGTCTCTGCATCTCTTCTTCTTCTTACTTCATCATTCTTCAATAGCATTTTTCTAGTTTCAAACATTTCCTTCGCATTCCTACTCATTATAATATCGATGCCTAATCTCTTCATTTACTACATACTCCAGATTTCCAATTTCTCTGACTTTTATTCTATCTTGAAATTTTACTCTCGCTTCATAGTAGTCTGGGCATTCTTTTAATATATGCATCAGTGTTACCCTTTCACCACATCTGCACCTATCATCACTCTTAACTCCAAGCTGGACTAATTTTGCTTTAATAGATCCATGGCCGCTTACTAAAAAGGATAAATACAGTCCAGGTTGAAATCACTTATTTTGCTTTACAACTTGACATTCTTATTGTGGTGATAAGTTGTTCTTCCTTTTTCCTTTATATACCATATGTTCTGCCATGTAGTCATCAGTTTCTCATTCTTCAAGCTTTTTTAACATTTACAATTCTTCTTCCATGGTCTACCTCATCCTTATCTATTGTTTGAATAGTAATGCCGTCAAATGACTTTCCCAAGTTTTTCCTGATATAATAGTTCATTCCTGTTTTAATTATTTGAAAGTCTATAGGCAACCTACCAGTTAGTACTTGTAGCGCATCTGTAGAGACTGTTCTGCAGAATCTTGAAATCATTAATAATACAAATCGTTGAACTGCATTTAAATGCCTCCTTATAATGGTTTTATTTGCGTCCTTAAACCAAGCAGCAGCACCGTATGTTATGATTGGTACAACCATTCCTTCATAAAGAACTCTACGTACCCTTAGTCGCAGTCCCCAGTCCTTTTTTGTTACTCTGTTTAGTATTTCCCATGGATTTGCTTAACTTTTTCCTGATATATTTAACGTGTTCAACAAAATTTAGATTTTCATCTAGGATCATTCCCAACTACCTTAAAGATTTTGTGCACGACATGGTATTCGTTTTATATTTAACTGTCGGAGCTCTTTCAAATCTTCCTTTAAGCATCATTAGTTTGCTTTTATCCGTAGATATCTTCATTTTGTGTGTATCCATCCAGTTACTCATCTGCTGCATTATATTATATGTCAGCTTTTTCTTCCAATTGTTGCCTGCTATTCCCTTTGACGAGAATTAATTCCCATTATGCGTATTTATTGTGTCCTCACTGAAAACAAAATTCCATAAAATGGGTCCATTTTCTTGTTTCACTTTATTCAGAGCCATCACTAGTGCATCCTCTGTGGATGTTCCTATCTTAAAGCCAAATTGCATCTTAGCATCCAATCCTTGTAAATAATAATTAGCGAGTAGTCTCTTTTCGCAAGCAGTTTTTCTAGAATTTTCCATAATACAGGCAACAACGTGATGGGACGATATGAGTTAACATCAGAAGGGTCTTTATCCTCATTCTTCAGGAACACCTTTAATACCCCAATTTTCCAGATATTTGGAAACTTCATTTCCTTTAAACAATTGTTATAAAATGTTTCTAGATCCTGTGGGTATATTTCGTAAAAACTTTTAACCATTTCAGATGGTATTTTATTATTTCCTGGTGATTTCCCATCGTTAGTATTCATAACAGCATCCAAAACTTCTTTAGAAGTAAAATTTTCCTCCACACCAATCCCAGTATAATTTAAATTGTCATTTATAATTCGAGACTGTTCTTTATTTTCTTCAATATCGTCATTTAGTGCCGCTTTATTTAACAATAACTCAGCTGTTTCTTGCCAAGTCGTGGTATTATTATCTCCATCCTTTATTGAATAAAAAATTTCGTCTCCTCTGATTTTGTTAGCACTGAGTATATATATTAATCCCCACGGATCCGCATTTTTTAAATTCATGACCAATTTTTCCCAAGAATCTTTTTTCTTAAAGCTTATTGCTTTTTTGTATTCACTACTAGCTTTTTTTTAATTCTTTCTATACACTTCAATCTCCTCTTCCCGAACCTGGTTCCTCCTTCCCCACTGGAATGTCCTTCTTGTATTTTTATACTTATTTCTTAAATTAATAAGTTCAGCATTCCACCATGGCACACTTCTGGGATATTTTTTAGTTCTCTTCATAGATGCATTAGAACTATCATATATTACCTTTGTTAATTCCTGAGCCTGTCTCTCACAGTGCAAATGTTTGAATTCTTCTAGGTAATCATCATTAAAAACTTGCCTTATTTTCTGTTGAAAAACTTCACATTTAGCAGTTTTAATATTGAAGTTCCCAATTCTCTTTATAGTGGTGTTCCTTTCAGTTTTGTCCGTTTCATAATACCTCATTGTAATGCACCTATGATCACTAGAGGTCCATTCATCTTCAAGTTTCCATAATTTAATGTTTGGTGCAGTTCTTATATTTGTAATGGTAATGTCAATGTTTGATTCCCCGTTAACGGTTCCAAAAGTGTATGGCATTCCAGGTTTATTTACAATATCCCAATTGTTTTGTATTAAGGTCATTTCAATTTCTACACCTCTGTTATTGAGCTCTCCATTATGCCAAAGAAAGGATCTTGCATTTGTATCAGCTCCTACGATTAACGACTTATCATTCCCTAATTCAAGTAATACCTTATGCATGTATACAATATGAGGTTCAACTTCAGAGGAGGGTGGGCAATACATAGATATTAAATGCAATTGCCCAAAGGAACAATATACCTTAGCACAGGCAGCAAATTTATCTGTTAGTTGGGTAATTAAAAGAACATCCAACTCTCTGTTCCTTATCACTATAGCAGCCTTACATTCAGTTTCTACACTCTGTATTATCCTGGAAGAAATCGTGAAACCTTTCACTTTATTTTTATAACAGTATGGTTCTTGAAGTAATACGACATCTAAATCTTCTGAATCCATTAGTTGTTTTATTTGTGCCATTACTTTAATACTTCTTTGCCCATTTACCTGCATAATTTTTAAATATTTAGTTCTATCTTGGTCTACATAGGTTTATTCTTACTTTTACAAATTCCACAAGTTATGGGGAATCCTTTCCTTCACAATCTTTATATGTGTGATTTCCACCGCAATGGCCACACATTTGAGTTCTTCTGCACACCTTACTAATATTGCCATATCCCTGGCAACTAAAGCATTTCGTAACAGTGTTGTGGTCTGTGATCCGCAGACTTGCTAAACCTATATACAATCTACCTCCTTTAGAATGCAACAAGTTCCTTATAGCAGCATTTGTTTTTATTATAACATTAACTATTTCCTTATTATTTTGTATTTGCTGCGTATATATGACATTAACATTCTTTTCAAACTCGCTATACTCCATTCCATTTTCATGTCTATTCTTGTCATATATTGCTTTCTTAATATTTGTTGCCATTTCTGTTTCTACTCCAAAAATTTTCATTTTCTAACGAAGTTCATAATACTTGGGTCTTTCTGCCTGAGTTCCTGCTACTCCAATATCTTCACATTGTCTAAGTTCATTTATATCTTTATCAGAGTCATCTTCCAGAAGAACTCCCTTATGTCTTACTAGTCTTATTTTCCTAACCTTTATCTCCTTTAACTTTGGTTTAATAATTGACACTAACTTATCATGCACCATTTGACATGTTTCTAGTTTATTTTCCTCTTCTGATACGTTAGGTCGAAAAATAATAACCTTCGGCTCTGCGTCTTTCACTCTATTTGCAAAGACAGGTGCCACTCTCTTATTCTGTTCAACATTAATTTGTTAATTAGCCTTTACTACATTTGAGTAGCTAAATTTTCCAATTTTATTAATTGGATCGTATTGCTGCTCTTCATGTTGACTTTTCATGCTTATAATTTGAATATTTAAACTTATATTTTTATGAATTAATAGATCCATTTTAGATTCTAGCTGCACAATGTCAGATATCAGATAATTCCTTACTTCAGTAATTATCTGACTTTTAGGATCACTTATTACTTCAAATATTTTAGTTTTTAATTCAATTATTTCCAAAATTTCTTTTAATGCTCGTTCTTGCTATAGGGCTCCGTATCTTCTTCATTATTATCATGCCCAGATGTGGTTCTATGTCCATTATGGGCCTCTTCTGCTGGACTAGATTCGGTCTCACTGCTTGCACTTGGTTTATTACCTAACCTTCCTGCTGCTGCTCTAGTAAGCGCGATTCTTTTAGTTGCATTAATATTTATTGGTACTTTATGTACTTATCCAGTTTTTGTATTATTTTGACGACTTGCCATATATTTCTTTTTAAAACTCCACTTCTATGCACTTTGGCAAGCATCCTTAAGCCCATAAGGGACCCACGTAGTATTCTTTTCTTTCAATTATTATATTGTTGTAATCAACAATGTTCAGTATAATTATTATTCAATATATTTTGTTATTGAATGCCAGGGTCACTAAAACAATGGATGCTATATTGTTTAATAAAATATGCAATGTTCTAGCCAATGGACTTTTTTATTTTATTTAAGTGACTTCTAAAAATCACTTTTTTCACGGTTATATTAACCTGATAATCGGTGGGTATATTACCAGATTATGCACCGCACAAAACTATACACTTCCTACACTTTTTGTATACAGTTGAGAAATATATAGATGAATACAAATATTTTTTGCAGGAGCAAACAATTGTCGTACCGCACTTGATTGATTCTCCGGAATAGAAGTATTAATACATATGCTGACTAATGCATGGGTATATTGAACACCTCTAGACATAGAAGAATACCTTTCGCTAAATTGATTAAAATCTCCACGAATAACAGACAGCGGTGTGCTTAAAATTATCTCCGTTTTAGTTTCATGTAAATTTTGTAAACGATTTAAAGTTGTATTCCTCTTTCTTCCATATTCCAGAACTACTTGGAAAGACATTTTAAAATAATTATGTATTACTTAAGTTATGTAAAGTTATTTTATACTAATAAATAATAATATGTTAAATAAATATATTTAAAATAACATCAATAAACAAATACCTAAAACTAATTATACAATTAAAAATAATAATCAAAAAATAACTAACCATACACAAACTAAATATGACCATGATGTTTTGATAAATAGAGTGAGATGGATTTAAAGAGTCTGGCAAGGTATGGCACCTTCAAGCTTAGAGACACAGACAACTATTAAGCATTCCTGATTCAACTGATTTCTAAAATTGTTAATAAAATTAGTAGATGATTTATTAAATAAATGTTCAAAATCTAACATTTTCACAATATTTAATGAATTAATTTTAAAAATATTAATTACAGTTATTTTATAAAAAATACTAATCTGCGGATCGAACCCAAAAATACGGATGTCTCTCGTTACACATAAATTCATAATTCTCCGCCGTAGTCGAATGTATATATACGAATATATATATACGAATATATATATATATATATATATATATATATATATATATATAGCACATGGGCTGAAAAGTCCCGGGCCTACCACATAGATGGCGCTAGTTTTGTTGCAGTCACCTTTTTTTCAGTTAATACAAACCTTCAAAAGACATCTGTTAAAATTTCATGATATTCTATTCAGTAGATTGTGAGTTATTGTGCTAAAAGTGACTTTACTTCTGTTATTTTTAAAACAATGGATCAAAAACAATTTCGTGTTTTAATTTTACACTGCTTCTTAAAAAATACCGTTCAAGCGAAGCAATGGCTTAAAAAGTGTTATGGGGACTCCGCTCCATCGGAAACAACAATAAAACGTTGGTTTGCTGACTTCAAACGTGGTCGTAGAGACATTGATGATGCAGAACGCAGTGGACGTCCAAATGAGGCAGTAATACCAGAAAGCATAAAAAAAATCTACAAAATCGTTTTGAATGATCGAGAAGTGAAGTTGCGTAAGTTAGCTGACATCGTAAAGATATCAAAAGAATGTGTTGGCTTTATATTGCATGAGCATTTGACTACAAGAAAGCTCTGTTCATAGTGGGTGCCGCGTTTGCTTACTGTTGACTAAAAACGACAACGTGTTGATGATTCTGAGCAGTGTTTGGCCATGTTTAAACGTAATAAACCGGAATTTCTGCGTCGATATGTGACAATGGATGAAACATGAATCCATCACTTCACTCCGGAATCAAACCGATCGTCATCTGAGTGGACAGCATTTGGTGAACCGCGTCCAAAGCGGCCGAAAGCACAACAATCAACTGGAAAGGTTATGGCCTCGGTATTTTGGGATGTGCGTGGTGTAATATTCATCGACTATCTTGAGAAAGGAAATACCATTAACAGTGGATATTATATAGCGTTATTGCAACGTTTGAAGGCCGAAATTGCAAAGAAACGACCGCATATGGCAAAGAAAAAAAATTTGTTTCATCAAGACAACGCACCGTGTCACAAGTCAATCAAAACAATGGCAAAACTACATGAATTGAACTTCGAATTGCTCCCACATCCACCGTATTCGCCAGATTTAGCTCCCAGCGACCACTGCCTGTTCGCAGACCTGAAAAAAATGCTCAAAAAAATGTGCAAAAATTTCGCACGAATGAAAAGGTTATCGCTGAAACTGAGGCCTATTTTGAGGCAAAAGATAAATCGTTCTACAAAAGTGGTATTGAAATGTTAGAGCGGCGCTGAAATGATTGCGTTGCTCTTGATGGAGATTACGTTGATGAATAAAGCTAATTTTGAACCAAAAAAATTGTGTTTTCTTTGATAGGCCCGGGACTTTTCAGCCCATGTGTTATATATATATATATATATATATATATATATATATATATATATATATATATATATATATATATATATATATATTTATATATATATATATATATATATATAAATATATATATATACATATATATGTTAAGTTTTATAAAAAACCTTTAGTTTTTTATAAGGGACGTTCGCGTAAAAAATTATTCGAGCGCGAAATTTATTATGTATTTTAATTATTTATATTTTATTCTATAAATCGCTATCGGGGTGTAGGGATTTATAAGTGAATAAAATAACGGATGTAAGCTGTTTACCATATATTTAAACTTTTAAAGAACGAACTTATAATTACAACTATTATCTTAGAACTATAACTTAACACTAAAACTAACAAAAAATCTAAATTTAAACCAACGTACAATGTACAAAGGAAGAAGACAACAATATAACAAAAATTCCTTTCCCTTAGGCGGAGAAGAGTCTATATAACAATAAAATATTTAAATAATTGCATATGATGTAAACACTCTTAAATTAAATATTCAATGTTCAATTGAATTATATAAAATGCGTCACAAAGGTTTTGCTTCTATCAGTGCAATACTGAACATACTCCCCCCGTTGAGAGTTAAACGATCAACTAAATAGGTACGCATGATATATAAGTCAATTCAATACATACATTTGTTTAAAGTCTATTAATTATTGTCCAAATTACTGTCTCATTGACAGTGTACACAAATAAATTAAAATAATGAGTCTTGCACTGAAACCATAGATAGCACTGCACTATTAGGTGTATTGTTGTAGTCATTTTGCATGTTAGTATGCGTTTTCCGATACGGACATCGACGACCAGGGTCACTTCGTCTTCGCCTGGGTAGATTTTGACTATCTTTCCTAACGACCATTGTAACAGTGGTCCTACCACACTCTTAATGCCTATAGAATGTTGTCCAGTGTTCCATCTATGACGTACATTAAAGCCATCTTTAAATTCTTTGTGCCATCGATCCCAAAAGTCACGTTTCATCCGATTGACATATTCACAATTAAAAAACCTGTTTATCGGGACTTCGCGGTGATCTTCTTCTGCAAGACTCATAATTGATCTGATAATTAGGAAAGGACCAGGAGTAATAGGAAGAGGATCATTAGGATCACAAGATAAGTAGGAGATAGAATTTAAAATTGCCTCGATTCCAGCAAGGAATGTCTAAAATTCCTTAATTCTTCACAGCAGCCAATCTACCACGCGTCGCATATGATGTTTTATGGATTTTACGACCGCTCCCCACAATCCTCCAAATTGTGGGCCAGAGTGACAATTACGTGCATGTTCTTACTTTATTATTAAGTCAGTCATGTGATGATTTTCCGGCAACAGTATAAGGCGTCTCTGACATGCCGGGACACTCGCCTGTAGCAGTCAACCGCGAACGTGCAGCAATCCATCCCCGTCAACGACAGGAGATAAGGACTTAATCGGACTATCTTGATGAATCTCTTTATCATTCTTTAGTCGATGAAGTTCTTCAGAAAAGGAAGACACCTAGACCAGCTCCATGACACGCAAAGCAGCGTCAGCCAATTCAACTACATCTAGAGGTCCATTATGACAATCATTACGCTTACATCGGAATCCGTAATCAAACATTCCTCTCAACTCAGCCACATTTGAAAATCGTGTCATGAATTCGGGGCCCGAAGTCACGAAACAAGACAGCTCAGGCCTTTCCGGAATCCTCCTGACCATCACTATCTCTAAGATTGGCCAGGATTCTTTATAAAGATCAAGCCAGCATGGTCCGTATTTCCATTTGTCGACTTTTATGAATTCAGCAGGTAATTGTCCTCTTAAAATACCATCCGCAGGATTATCTTCGGACCTAACATACCACCAATCTCGCGCATTTGATTTGAATTGAATCTCCGCGATCCTGTTTCCAACCAATATTTGAAGTAGGTGGGATGGAGCGTTAATTCAGTGAAGTATTCTCGTAAAGTCAGATTAAAAGATGGTACGATGTTTTCTCATATCTAGGGCTAGTTGATGAAGGCCTCGTATGGCCAGGAAGGCAGCTGGAGTCAGTCCGAATGTCAGCCCTCTCAATTCGTAAATTTTACTTACTCCATCAGCACGATCCACATGCACACATCCACATGCACGATCGATGTATTCTTGAATAGAGGCTGCATACTGTTTCTTCAATTAAGGATCTCGTTGCATTTTGCAGAGAATACCGCGAAGTCGCTTCTCGGCCATCACTTGTGAGTCGCCTGGTGGGAGAGCAATTTCTTTAAAAGGTAACACTAATACTGAGCGACCATCTTTGTCTCGAGACAAGGGTTAATCACATGCAATATCTTTAGCAGATGCGGGTACGCTTGAAGATACCTCCTCTATTTTTGAGATTGCTTTTAAATTCAACTCTAACGTTTGTAGCCTTAGACGAGAGTGTGAAATTTTCTTGAGTATTTTCCTTGAGCATAACGTTTCCTCTAATATTCCGACCTAATAATGTGTTTTGTAGATTTACATTATTAATTCGCGAAAACAACCGCTTGTAAATAGCATTTGTTCGCTGAAATTTATAAATAATTTCTTCACCGGCGTCGTCGTGCTCAACGGCTGCATCGATATTCCGCAATTCATCCTCAATAGGTTGGAGTCCGGCTATAGCGGCTTCAACCTTTTCTGCGCACTCTTTCGCGAAATCTGCATCGACGTACTTGCCACCATCGTCTAGTAACTTTGAAAATCGTGTGATTTTCGATTGTATTTGATCGCTTTGAGCGACAAGTACTTTTACACGATTCTTGATTTCTTCAGCCATGATGGATGGCTAATGGATTAAGCTAATTGTAGCTTTTATATGCTACTAGGCTCTCTTGGACTGTTCCTGTGAGCCACACGGCTTCACACTCCAAGCTTTCTTGAATGTTAAAAATTCGAAGATTTGTGTTCTTCATTCACAATGAACGAATTGCATTTACGCACTGCACAATCTGTTTCACAATAATACGTTCGATTAGAGTACGATGGCTTGTGGTCTGGATGCACTATGACACTAATGGCATTTATGAACTACACAAGTTGGCACAATCAAACGTTTTTTTTTAGTTGCAAATAGTTCTCTTACTCACATCCGGCTCGAAGGACCATGTTAAGTTTTATAAAAAACCTTTAGCTTTCTATAAGGGACGTTCGCGTAAGAAGTTAATCGAGCACGAAATTTATTATGTATATTAATTATTTATATTTTATTCTATAAATCGCTATCGGGGTGTAGGGATTTATAAGTGAATAAAATAACGGATGTTAGCTGTTTACCATATATTTAAACTTTTAAAGAACGAACTTATAATCACAACTATTATCTTAGAACTATAACTTAACACTAAAACTAACAAAAAATCTAATTTTAAGCGAACGTACGATGTACAAAGAAAAAAGACAACAATATAACAAAAATTCCTTTCCCTTAGGCGGAGTAGGGTCTATATAACAATAAAATATTTAAATAATTGAATATGATGTAAACACTGTTTAATTAATTATTCAATGTTCAATTGAACTATATAAAATGCTAACAAAGGTTTTGCTTCTATCAGTGCAATACTGAACAATATATATATATATATATATATATATATATATATATATATATATATATATATATATATGTGGGGTAGAAATATAAATAAGTCCTGGTTGACGCCTCAAGTGTGGGGTGACAATAATCCTATCCTTGTTTACGTTTCCAATTAGCAGTTTTGATCTTATATCAATCCTTAAGTTGAGCCCCCATTACAATATAGTTTATTAAAAATAAAGTTAACACATAACTTATGTTTAATAATAGTTCATTTAATTATTCCACAAAGAAAAACAATTACATCACAATTAAGTTAATTTATTAAAAGAGAGTTCACAATAATAATAACACTTGTTTTTATACAATGCTAAGGTTTGAAGACCTTATTACAATGATTGCATATTACAAAGTAATGCGTAATAAAAATAGTACATTCACACGTTTATAATGATAAAAATAACCTAACATTTAACACTATACTTTTATGCAAACACTCCACTTTTTACGCCTATAACAATATCAAATATCACAACTAGCGATACTGATTACAATTTTCAATGATATTAACAACTAGTTAAAATAACATATTCCTGAATGTAATAATAACAAGTAAATACTGACGCCATACCACTCTGTGTATGCTATGTATTCGCCATTCTCTTACAATCTCTCTGGCCTGTTGAACATGCCTCATCACACGTCGCAGCGAGCGACTGGGTTTGAGAGCACCGGGGTTTACAAAACAATTTAAAACATTTACACTCAAACACAACCTCATGCTAGCAAAGTTCTTAACCTAATTTATAGAGTTCTTTAAAATTATTATTTCTTAAAAACTAATTATATCTAATCCTAAAATAATATCCCACATGGGGACATATATATATATATATATATATATATATATATATATATATATATATATATATATATATATATATATATATATAAATATATACGTAGTCTATTCAAAAAATAAGGAGAATTTTCATTTTTTTCAAAAAAATATTTATTTAGTCATCAATTTCTATTGTATCCCTTTCAAAGTAGTCCCCATCAGATATAATACACTTGTGCCAGCGGTTTTTCCAATCCTCGAAGCACTTCTGATATGCACTTTTTGGCATGCTCTTGAGCTCTCCCAGCGATTCGGTTTGTATCTCCTCAAACGTCTCAAAACGCCTTTCTTTAATGGGTCTCTTCAATCTTGGAAACAAAAAAATGTCGCATGGAGCCAAATCTGGTGAAAACGGTGGCTGAGGCATGATAACGGTGTTGTTTTCGGCCAAAAAATTACAAATTAAAAATTAAAATTTTTTTTGGTAAAAATTTAGCAATTTTGAAACAAACTTTGCTGCCACACGCTTCATGCCCAAAATTTCCGAAAAAATTGCATGGCATAGGCCAACCGATATGCCGACATCCTCAGCAACTTCTCTAAGAGTGACTAGACGATTCTCCATAACAATTTTCTCACTTCCTCAACAATTTCATCGGTTGTTGATGTGCTAGAGCGAGCGTCGTCATTCACAACTTCTCGACCTTCTGTGAAAAGCTTATACCACTTGTAAACATTTTTTTAGCTTAAAGTAGACTCACCGTATGCCACTTTCAACATTTCAAGTGTTTTGGAGCACTTGATTCCATTTTTCACACAAAATTTAATGCAAACTCTTTGATCCATGTTTTTCGACAGCAGAATATCGCCAAACACGCAAAACACTTCTAACTTTTATGCCTCTCACAAACAAACTAAATGTGCTATATAGCTAAAACTGTGAACATATGTTCGAGACGAGTGTACCAACAAACAAAAAAATCGATAATCGAATGTACGCAGCCCGCGAAATTTGACCTTTTTCAATAATTCACCTTATTTTTTAAACAGACCTCGTATATATACATATATATATATATATAAAATAATTGTATACCGACTTAAATTGGGCCTCTGTTGCCATTTAAATGTCAGAAATTGTGTTGTTATAAAAATAGCAGTAAAAAATAAATAAGCAAACTTCGGCTAAGATATGTATAGCTTAAAATGTTCTAAATGGTGTCAACTATCATCCCCTAAAGATTTTGCACCTTGCTACCAAACACCCTGTATATTATTTATAACTAATTAATTACAAAAAAAAGACATTTGAATTCTAGGTACCCAATGTAAAAGAAATTAACATTAATACGTGAACGTTATTATAATATAATAATACGTTACTGCACGATATTTGCTTATGACTTTAATTATTATTTTAACAATTAAATTAAAACACCTGTTTTATATTAACGCACAGCCATCGTACATTGTCTTATACATTCATTTTTTTACAGTTTATCAAATAAGCTTGTGTCCTCATTTTTTGGTGGTCGATTTGTCTATTGTTGATTAAAATTGTTGTTAATAAATGTGTATTGGCTTGTCTATTTTATTAAATATCTAAATATTGACGGACATATAGCAATTAAAAATTTGAATTGTAGTTTTAGCGCTATAAATGGTCCGCAATATTTGTATGACGTGATATGCATTTTAACGTCACTTATTTGTTGAGTAGGTCAGTGCTGTGGTAATGTTCGGTAGCTGTTGGTAGTCAAATAATTAAGTCAAATCAAAGAATAATAAGTTTGTATTTTATTTAACCCTGCTAAGGTAAACATAATATTGAAATTTTATTGTACCTTGAAATAGATGTAAATAATATTTGATATTTTGATATATAAATACATATAGCAGAGATTTAAGAGCTGTAAGGTTGGTAACCTTACACAAGGATTGTGATGTCACATCCACTTGGAATGTTTACAACGTTGAATCCCTTTAATAATTAAAGAGACAGATTTTTTTAATTGATAATATCTCCTGAAATATAAGGAGTTCTTAAAAAATAATTGAATATTTGAGGTTCTAGTAACCCACTTTATCAATATATAGTACACTTTTATAGAAATTAAGACATAGGACACAAAGCCATTGTACATATGGGTTTGTGTCTTAGCTAACAAATGGTTTTGGTCTTATTTATACAAACTACTAATTTGCCTTCCCATCTGTTAGATGTCAATAATCACAGACACTACAGTTACATTAATTATTATGTGAAAATATTAAAGACATTATTAGTATATTATTATTATTATATACACCTATGTACCTATATGTACTACACTAACAGTACTCTACGTTACCTTCTCACTGTTCAGTACAGCAACATGTATCCTTTTTACGTTGGTTCGTAGGCTGTATATAAATTGGACATGTGCATCACGCGTTAAAGGCCTCTACACACGGTTTAAGCTACACAAAGGTTCTATAACAAAAGTTAAATATTAGTTTATTCAGATTTACTGTTTCATATTTCATGTATATACAAAAATAGATTCAAATAAATTTATAATTTGTTAAATAAAATATAATCTGTATCTTAATAGATTGGATCGTGGATCGTGTGTATGGGCTCAATAATTATGTTGGATTATTCTAGGACATTTATATTTGGTTTCTTTTTTTAGGTTAGTAACTGTTGTATCTGAAGTTAGCTATATGAACTGAACTGAATTAGAACATATGTTTCACTCTATAGTCTGCGAAGTAATATTCATTACTGCTTTCATAAATTATTATTGAAATAAAGCTATACAAAATCTGTTAATTTGCTAAGTGTTTAATTTCTTTCTGATTATTATAGTACATATTAATATAGTACGTTTTAAAGTACGTTTTAATTTATATAATAAGGTAATGTTTTTAATCTAATATATTGCAATATCTTATATATTTATTTCAGTAAACATTTTGACATCATATTAAAGATACGTATGATTTTTTTGTCATGAAAGAGTTCATTTATAGTTCAGTTTCTCACAATTGTTCATATGAAATGTCTACAGATGACGGAACCACTCCACCTGTCGGAATACAAATGAAAATAAAGTTGATGTGAACTATAATTAAAGTGAAATAGTGATAGAAACGTCAGAAAAAGAGACACTTCACTAAGGGCCTTATTCTGTACACTATTTTCACCGGTGAAAAAATTTCATCACTGTAAAATGACGCCACATAAGCGATGGTTTTTTATTTGGTATTCTGTAAGAAATTTCCATCAATTTTATTTTTGTCGCTGGAACAAAATCGACCAAATTATAAGGTCGCCTTTAAAGATGACTTTAAAATGTTTCATCGCTGTATTTTTTAGAACTGTCAAACAATTTTAATACACAGTATTCAAGTAAAAGTGTATTTTATAAATATATGTTTATAAATGATTTCATATTTGCTGTAGTTGGAGGATTCTACAAAAAAGTAGTAAAAAAGTTAGTATTTATATGTTTACATATGAATATATAAATATAAATATATCAGAAAGTGAGGTTATCTTGTTCGTCAATTATTGCTTCAAGTGAATTAGGGTAAGTTAATTATTCTTCAAATTTATTGTTTTTTAATTGGTAATTTTTAATGACAATACTTTATTATAAATCTTTATTTAGCTTCTATGAAAAATTTGAAGTTCCCAGAGATCTTGGGGGTCATAGACTGCGTACACGTTAGAACAGTTATTCTGCATTTGCTTATCTTGGCAGTAATGTAAGAACAAAGTTTAAAGCTGTAAGTATATGCTTGGAGATAATAATTGATGTACAGTTGTTGCTTTATATTATAAATGAAGCACATTATCATTATAGGTATGCGATTACCCAGGATCAATGCGAGACTATGGAATTTGAAATCTAAAAATTATAATAGCATAGAATTTATATGCTTAATAAAGAATAAGATAGACACAAAACACAGCGCGTGGATGTTACCTAACAAGTAATATTTTGCTTCAGCAAAATCTAGTAATATTTAATTATAATGAGTAAATTTTGGTATGTTAGATAACCTTTGACACATGTAACTGTGTTTAGCGGGTTCAATAATTACTTATTTTAATGAAATAAATTTGTAAAATATATTTTAAGTAATTACAGTATTTGTATTTCATATTTCAATATACTTTGTATAATATATTATAGTCAATATAAATGCACAACTCTGGTTTTCTTTAGCAACACACTTCTAATTATTGTACTTCATATTCTTACATGTAAATGAATTGGCAATTAATACAGTACACAGTACAATTCATATTTGTTTAATTTATTTAATTTGATGTTATGCTGTTACTTGCTTGAGAACTAAAATAAGAGTGAACCCTTACGACATTGAGACACAACAAAGAACTAAATTAAATAATTGCAAACTATATGTAAATAAAATAGATGATTATTCAAACAATATAACATGTCTGGGGCTCTTCTTGTACATCAGCAGTGTTACTTTCAGTATAGTTGCTGTAAGAGTATTGACGAGATTTCGATCCACTACAATTATGCAATTCTGCTAATTTCTTCCACATATCATTTAAATATAATGGGTTAGAAGGAATAACTTTATTTTGTCTGAACTCCGGATGTTCAGACAAAAAACAAACATATAAATTATATTGTATATTTGAAGTTTTTACTTTTCTTGTGAGCTCCATATTTGTTGAAAAAATTTTGACAAGTGTACATTGTGTATTCGTACTTGTCAAGTGTTTAAATTTTTAAATATTTGAATATTCTAAATGTCGTGATTTGTCAAATATTTTTAAAATTGATGAAAATGATGTGATGAAATTGAATACCAGTTTATACTGTTTCACCGCTGTATATTATAAGGGCGATGGAACATTTTGCATACACAATACTACTTTAGATATTTTAAATACAGCGACCTTATTCGAGCGGTGAAAATATTAAATATTTCCACCGCTGAAAAAATAAGGTAGATTTTTTGAAAAGATACAGAATAAGGCCCTAAGACATAGGACACAAACCCATTGTACATATGGGTTTGTATCTTAGCTAACAAATGGTTTTGGTCTTATTTATACAAACTACTTGTTTGCCTTTCCATCTGTTAGATCTTTAATCGCAGACACTACAGTTACATTAGTTAATATGTGAAAATATTTAAGACATTTTGGTATATTATTTTTATTATATACACTTATTTACATATATGTACTACACTAACAGTACTCTAATTAACTTTTGATTTACTGAAGTTAATAAAAACAATAATTTAAATAACTTTAAACAATTATTTAAAAAATATATTTATTACAAGACCTTCTGGCAATTCAGAGGTTCGAGTAAGACTGGTGGTCCGAGATTACATGGTTTCTTATATACTAACTTAATCGTAAATCTATCCCAGGAAGTTTAGATTAGATAAGGGGTATCCGTGGGTGGCATTAGAGCTGGTACGCGAGTTAACTATACCCTAATTACTACATCATCATTATTGCATCATATTGCGCAATAGATAAAGTAAACTGTTACTATTTAAAATATAAATATTATTCACGAAATATATTTATATTTTAAAACACACGACAGCAACTAATAGTCATCAACTATTAGATGTCACCTTTGAAAGATAAAGTAAACTGTTATAAATATTATTCACGAAATATACTTCCTGTGAAAAACACACGGCAACAACTAATAGTCATCAACTATTAGATGTCACCTTGGAACATCAATAAGAATACAGTATATAAACGGTATGAACTAAAGAAGAGGGGATGAGTCTTATTAGAACTCTGACAACAGAACTCGGCTACTCTGTTACAACAAACTATTTAACCATTGTATTATCGTTATAATCAAATAAATAATTTGTATTCAAAATAAATTAAGTATTTTTTTTGTGTTAAGTATCGTTCCCAAAACTTAACTGGCGCAGTCGGTAGGATAACTCACTAGCCACCGTGACTAGTAAAAACGAAGTTTTTGAAAGCAGTTATTCCTAAAAAGAACCGAAAAGTGACACTAACTTGTACATACAACAGAACCAAGTTAGGAGTACCGAGTTAAACACTGTATATACAACAGAACCAGTGTCCGCAAACTACTGTATATACATCAGAACCAGTAGAACAGTGAAAAACAAAAGTGAAAAACAAAAGTGAAAACAAAAGTGAAAAACAAAAGTGAAAAACAAAAGTGAAAACAAAAGTGAAAAAGAAAAACCAACTCTGCAACATACCGAACCAGAGCAGCCACAGGCACATCAGCAGTACGAGACTCCTGAGACCTACAAGAATGAGACTACTCATCGCAGTAACTCTAATGTAAGTCAGTTTTTGAATTTTAACAATTTTCTTGCTTTTATCTATCCTATTCCCAAATATTTAATATATGAGTGAAAGTGATAACACCAGTGATTCTTCGAGTGATTACACCAATTTCGACTCTGATCAATTTGACAGTGAATTATCATTTCAATTCGAAAAATTAAATATAAAAACAGACAATATGCCTAATCTCACGGCTGAACAAATTCTAGCTGAGGCTATGAACAGAATTCAGGAATTAGAAACGAGACTATCGGCGTTACAACAACGGACTCTTGTAGAGCAAGTCCAAATACCGCGACACGAATTAGTTCATCCCTTCAGAATGGACAATTCATTTTTCGTAAATATCAAACGTTACAATGGAAATACGGCACAATTATCCGACTTCTTAAAACAAGTAGGAACTATTGTTGAAATTTACGAGGATGCACCCCCAACAATTCAAAAGTATATTGTTGAAACAATAATATCGAAATTAGAAGACAGTGCAGCTTACGTAACAGCTGGACGAAATATACATTCATGGGAAGAATTAAAAACTATCCTAAAAGAAAACTTTGGTGACCAGCGAAACGAGACAACTCTAGTTTGTGAAATCGGGTTACTAGAGCAACAGTTGGAAGAAACTCCACAGGACTTTTATAACAAATGTGTCCACCACAAAGCCGCACTATTATCACATAGTCAAGAAAATGACGACGAAAGTGCGTATGAAGCCAAATATAAATTGTATACAGATGTTATTCTTGTACAATTTACGAAAGGTCTAAGAGGTACCATAGGAGACAATATCAGAGCAAGAATGCCATCAACATTGGAAAAAGCATGGTCATTTGTTATCGAAGAACAAAATGTCAGGTATGCTCGAACTAGAATGGGAAATGAGAAAAATCGTAATCCATTGAGAACGGCGAGAACACCTGAAAACAGTTTCCCTACTAAACAACAATATAAACCTATGCAAGTACAGCATAAACCATTTGTATCTCAACAACAACAGCAGCAACAAGTACCCAAATTTGTGTCTCAAAATGTGCCAAAACAGGCATTTGGTAATAAAAACATAAATAAACCTTTTAACAATTGGAGGCAAACAACACCTATGCAGAAACCACAGTTTCCTGCACCAATGACTAAACCACCCATGCCAAGACCACAGCAGTTTCCACAACAGAATACCCAAAGATGGTATGAACCAATGGAAACATCACAAATGACACGAATAAATCACTTGGAATATCAAGTGAAAAATGAAAATGAACCCCAATATGACAAACCACAAGAATGTGAGGAAAATTATGAAAATCACGAGGAAATTGAACAACCATCTAATGAAAATTACGAAGAAGAACAGGATTTTCAGGAAGGTGCCTCGGATTAGAAAATATTAAATTAAACACTAATAAAAATGCACCTTTACCTTTTATATATATCGACGAATTAAAAGCTAAGTTTCTAATTGATACAGGATCATCAAGAACCTTAATAAAACCATCTCTTGCTTTTAAATATTATAATAAATATGTAAAAGATGATGAATTTTCAATCACTACACCACATCAAACTACCAACCATAAATATACGGCAACAATCCCACTATTTCCTACTTTCAAAGAAAACCAATATCACAAAATATATTTGTTTGACTTTGACAAGAAATTCCACGGTTTAATAGGCGTTGACTTAATTAAACAACTAAAAGGAAAAATTGATTTTGAAAATAATATACTAAAAACACCGAAAACAAATATTAAAATATATATGGACAATGAAGAATTTATTAAATTAAATACATTAAAAATAAAAAATGAACATCTTAATGAAGAAGAATCAAGAAATCTATATAAATTATTAAATTCATACAAAGACTTATTTCCGGCAGAAAATGAATTACTATCTTTTACTAATGTAACTAAACATCATATTAGAACAACAGATGATGAACCCATCTATGTAAAAAACTACCCTTATCCAGAAATACATAGAAAAGAAGTTACACGACAGATAGAAAATATGAAAAATCAAGGAATAATTAGAAACAGTCAATCACCATATAACTGTCCTATTATAATAGTCCCAAAGAAAATGGACAACAGTGGAAAAGCGAAAATAAGAATTGTTAACGATTATAGAAAACTAAACCATAAAACAATTGAAGATAAATTCCCGATACCTAATATAGACGGAGTACTTAGTAAAATAGGTAATTCAAATTACTTTACAACCTTAGATTTACACAGTGGATTTCTACAAATAGAAATGCATCCTGACAGTGTAGAGAAAACCGCTTTCTCTACAGAAACAGGACACTATGAATACCTTAGAATGCCCTTTGGTTTAAAAAATGCTCCGGCGACTTTCCAGAGAACAATGAACCACGTCTTAGATGGACTAGTAAATAATATTTGCCTAGTGTATCTTGATGATATAATTATTTTTGGAACATCTCTACAAGAACATTTAGAAAACTTAAGGCATGTGTTAAATCGATTAAGAGATGCTAAGTTAAAAATTCAAATAGATAAATGTGAATTCTTAAAGAAAGAAACAGAATTCTTAGGACATATTGTAACATCAAATGGCTTGAAACCAAACCCTAATAAACTAGAAGCTATTAAGAAATTTCCTATGCCTATTACACCTAAAGACATAAAAAGTTTTCTTGGACTCTCCGGATACTATAGAAAATTTATAAAAGATTATGCGAAAATAGCTAAGCCATTAACCCTATGTCTCAAGAAAGGACATAAAAATCTATATACACCTGAATACCACCAAGCATTCAATGTTTTAAAAGAAACCCTAATAAACGCACCAATATTGATACGACCTAACTATGATAAACAATTTATTCTAACGACAGATGCTTCAAACATAGCAATCGGAGCAGTATTATCTCAGAAGGAAAATAATAACGACAAGCCTATAGCATATGCTTCTCGAACTCTCAATGAAGCTGAAAATAAATATTCAACAATCGAAAAAGAACTCTTAGCGATTGTATGGGCAACAGGATACTTCAGACATCATTTATATGGAAGAAAATTTAAATTGATAACTGATCACAGACCTCTTGTATGGCTTAAAGACACTAAGAACGTCTCTTCAAAATTAACAAGATACCAAATCAAGTTACTAGACTATGACTACGAGATTGAATACAAACCAGGACAACAAAATAAAGTAGCAGACGCTTTATCAAGAGTCAGAATAAATGTTTTCCCTAAAACTGAAAAACCAGATGAAACCAGTTCACTCTTTAATAACCCAGATGTGACTATGGAGGATCTTCAATTTCTTGACGAAATACCCGACATAGAAGTTATACAAAATAACCCGGAACAACAACAAGAAATACCAGAACAAATAATTGATCTAACGTCTGAAGAAAATACTATTGATCAAATACCGGAAGAAAGATCAATGAAAACACCACCAATAAGAGGAAATTCAACTGTCTCTAACGCAACAATTCATTCACAACAAGAAAGCGATGAAGGAATACCTATATGTGAAAAACCATTAGAATCACATCTACATCAGATACTTATAACATATACTTTTAAAGAACCACCTAAAACAATATTAATAAAAAGAGATACACAACAAATTTTTAAAATATCAGTAAAATATAAAAATAAAGACCAATTAATACAAGAACTTAAAAAATTAAATCCTAAAGAAAAATATTACGTACAAACTGCAGAAGACATATACAGAAACCTTATTATAGTTCGAAAGGAATATTTTCCAACGTTAAAACTCTACAGGTGTATGAAAAACGTTAAATACGTTAAAGACTTACAACAAAGAAAAAATTTAATACACGAACATCATACGGATATAACGAATCATAGAGGAATACCCGATTTAATCAAGAGATTAAAAGAAAAATATTTTTGGACTACCATAGAAAAAGAAATAAAAATATATGTGGACAATTGCAGATTATGCAAATCTAACAAATATGAGCGACACCCTACCCAAACTCATTTGAACATCACTGAGACTCCAAATAGACCTTTTCAACTAATACACATTGATACATTTGTTATTGAAAGAAAAGAATATCTAACAATGATAGATCCCTTTAGCAAATATGCTATAATAAAAAACATACTAGGTAAAAATAGTATAGAAATTGTAAACAAATTGATAGAAATACTATCCACAATACCAATACCTCAAACAATAATTATGGATCAAGGATCAGAATTCATAAATCTTGGAGTAAAAGAACTATTGGCTACACATAAAATAAATACACATTTCACTACAGCAGGACATCACACCGGAAATAGTCCTGTAGAAAGACTACATAGCACACTGATTGAACATTATAGAATAATCAAAGAAACTAATGATACTATCTCACCAGTGGAAATAATGAATAAATGTGTATTAGCCTATAACCATACCATACATTCAACTACTGGTATGACTCCTTTAAGTGTATTATACGGATCAAACACACGCAACATATTTGATCTAGAAATAGAAAAGGAAATTACCCAGGACAAGATAAAAGATCATCTTGACAGCCTAGAGAGAATATACGACAAAATACACGAAGAAAACATTCACAAGAAAAATGTTACTATTAACAGAATTAACGACAAAATAAAAGCTACTATATTTAATATAGGAGATTTAGTTTACATAAACAAAAATCTAAGAAATAAAGCAGATCCAATTAAAAAAGGACAATATGTAATTCAACAAATAAATAAACAAACAAACGTTATGAATTTAAAACATATACAAACAGGAAAACTTATAGCAAAACATGCAAAAGAAGTTACTAAAATAAAACACCCTTTAATTCCAGGGGTTGGACCATCGGGGCAACAGGAGAAGTAATACAGAAAATTACTGACAATCCCGGACTATATCCAGTACAACTAGGAATAGCAACCAACATAAAAACATATTGGAAACTCATAAAAGTCATAAACTACGCACCTTTGATTGAAAAAAGTAAAAACATAAATCTACAAGCAGAAACATTTTTACAAAAATATACATTAAAAATTGATAAAACACCATATAAAATATATCAAACTACTGTTAATGAAAATACTAAAAGAATAGAACAAATTGTTAATGAAATATTTACTACACCTATTAATCGAATGAAAAGATCAATAGAACCACTAGGAAATATAATTAAAATTATATCAGGAAACCTAGATGCCGAAGATGGTAGAAGATATGACAATGCTATAAAACAAATGCAATTAAAATCAAATGCACAAAACAAGAACATAAATCAACTAACATCATTAATGGAAAAAGCCGGAGAAAAACATCAACGTGCTATAAAAAATATTAATGAAAATCAAATACATATGGAGAAAATAATAAATCAATTACTGGAATCAAAACGACAGATCGCTACTCAGTTTGATCGAGTAAATAAAGAAGATGAAATAAAATCTATATTTGAACAAATAATAATGCTTCAACAATCTATCATCAACGAATTTAATACAATAGAAGAAGCAGTAACATTTCTAAGAATTGAGACTTTCCATCCTGCTATTTGCTCTCCAGAAGAACTAAGAAAAGAAATTAATTTGATACAACGGAGAATAACAGATAAATATGTAATACCCTATTCAGACGAATTGAGTAAACTAGATAAATTAATCCAAGCTGATGCATACATCACTAATTATGAAATAAAAATGATAATTAAAATACCTTTGATAACCAATCAAAAATACCAATATTTCCACCTCTATTCAGTTCCTATGAAATATAAAAATCAACCCCATTTCCAATTGATTATCCCTTCCGCAAGATACTTGTTAATATCAGAAACAGACTATCTTCAAAGCGATAAGAAATGCCGACAAATAACAACGGAGGAATTCATATGCAACATAGAAGAAAAGAAATGGATAGACCACACACCCTGTGAAGTACAGCTTGTAAGACAACTGGAAAACCCTACATGTGATGTACATACCTTTGTAAACTACACTGAAGCTATTCAAGCCATCAATGAAAACTCATGGATATTATCTAGCCCCAAACAGATTAAAACTACCTTAAAAAGTCAAGATACATCATCAATCTTTGTACTAGAAGGAAGTTACTTAATAACTTTGCCCAATAAATGTCAATTAATTAATGAACATTTTGAATTAATTCCACAAATAAATAATTTAAAAACAACAATTAAGGTAAAAACTGCAATGTTAAAATACAATTTTAACACTACTCAAAAACTTCCAATACAACATTTAAATTTAAAGCACGTAAACCTTGACGACTTTAAATCTATATCTAATCAATATAATAAATTACCCATACTAACCAATATAGATATAAAACATAAAATACATACCAATACTAATACTATTGTAATAATTTTAATCATTATTATAATTATATGTATACTAGTATATAAGCTATATTTAAAGAAAAAGAAAAATCAAATATTGAAAGAAATTAATAAAACAGAGGTAATACAATTGGAAGAAAATTAACTCCAAAGATAATTTTCTATCTAGGTTAGGAGGAGTTAACTATACCCTAATTACTACATCATCATTATTGCATCATATTGCGCAATAGATAAAGTAAACTGTTACTATTTAAAATATAAATATTATTCACGAAATATATTTATATTTTAAAACACACGACAGCAACTAATAGTCATCAACTATTAGATGTCACCTTTGAAAGATAAAGTAAACTGTTATAAATATTATTCACGAAATATACTTCCTGTGAAAAACACACGGCAACAACTAATAGTCATCAACTATTAGATGTCACCTTGGAACATCAATAAGAATACAGTATATAAACGGTATGAACTAAAGAAGAGGGGATGAGTCTTATTAGAACTCTGACAACAGAACTCGGCTACTCTGTTACAACAAACTATTTAACCATTGTATTATCGTTATAATCAAATAAATAATTTGTATTCAAAATAAATTAAGTATTTTTTTTGTGTTAAGTATCGTTCCCAAAACTTAACTCGCGTGGTAACATCTCCCACCGAAGTTAAAACTTTATGCTGTAAAAGTAGCAAAAGGTGTATGATTCTCTATGTCAAATGGTTCAATGATATTGATTACTTTATTTTTATTTTTCTTACAATATCTATATATAATATATTTAATTATGGTTATTATTATAGTCGTAAAAAATGGGGTTATTATAGGGTGTATAATATGTATATTATGTGGTAGTTCATTATTCTTGAGATCTTTTGGTAACAGAGAGTGTGTTGTAGTTTCTCAATGTTGTGTAGATCTAAGTGTTCCATGGTAAATGATGCGTCGATGGGTTTGTTTTGTATTTCGGGTACACTAGGTAAAGGCATCATATTCCAGGTTTCCACAGTTTCTGTAATCTTAATATGTTGAATTATTCTACCTGAAACATAAAGCTTACATTGATCTGCAATGTTTAATATATAGGTTCCTTGTAGGTTCATCGTCTTCGTGTCTTCGCATTGTAAAGTCCTGTTAATTTTTTCATTTGAAATGATGACCCAGGTATCATGGTCGATGTTCTGAATTTTTAGTCCTATTAGTTCTATTGTCTTTGGTTAACATTGTGTTGGGGGTTGTCCTTTCAGGAGTTCTGTCTCGGAGGTATGTTCTGTATTCAATGTTTCTCTGAGTTCGCATAAATGTTGATTATTATTTATTTTAGTGCATGGTGAATTTAATTCAATATGTGAGTAGTCATTAACAAGTAGGTATTTGGATTTAGGAATTAATATTTGGAATTGATTATAGTATGGTATTGGTAGAGGATAATTTTCGTAATATTTGAATATTTTAGGGTTAGAAAGGGGTATTTTTATTACAAATACGATAGTCACGTTTGTGTATATGCGGTCACTTGACTGGTTTCTTCATAAGTATGAATATTTTCTAGCGTTATTTTGAAGTGTAGTTTAATGTGTTCAGTCAAATTGAGGTAATTCTATATTTCTTTAACTTCTCCTAATAGGTGTCCGGGTTATAGGATGGATACGCCAATTGTTCTAAGTCTAGCGAAGGTAATATCTTTTTATATTCTTTCTAGTAGATGCATTAGTAATTGCATGGACTGGGCGATGAGTCCGATTGATTCCGTGATAAGTATGTGCCTCATGTTTATTGCTTGTACTTGGGTTGATTGCAGTTGTTAGGGTTTTAATCCGTTCGTTTGATTTTTCTTGATTTTTGTTGAGAGTTTCTAGCGCTTGTTTAAATTTGTCTGTTATGGTGTTGGCTAATTTTATTTGTTTACTAATAGTTTTCTTTATTTGTAGCTGGTTTCCTCCTAAGGTCTGGAGTGCGAGGTTTATTCTTTTCTCATCTTCTTGATCCAAATTTCCTCCTATGTATTTCCAAAAAGTACCTATAGCGTCGATGCTTCGTTTATTTCGTCTTGTAGGTAATATTTGTCGAATTTTCTTGTCTATTTCTGAGTCTAGGATATCTAGGATATCAGTAGAATGGCCATGTAAATGTTTTTCTATATATTTTATTTGTTCTTGCATTGATATCTTAAGGTTATGAGCGTTTTGATGATATTTTATTAACGGTTTCATATCAATTTTCTTAATTATTGTCCAGTGTTCTCTGATATTTTGGGCTGTACCTCTTTGTATGGGGTAGAGTCCTGGGTTGTCTGTGATTTTGTGTAGTTTGCATTCATTAGTAGTAGTAGTCGTGATAGTGGGGATCCTGTAACAAAGATTTTATTGTTTTTATTTTATCACTCTATTTTATGCATTACATATGTATGTTTTGATGTACTGTGGTCTGAAAATACAGTTTCAATTTCATCTTTAGATCTTTTGAAAAGTCTTTGCCCTATGGCTGGCATTCTGATGGTGTATACTATTGGTTCTTTTTCAAAGAGAGTTAGGAATGATTTCAGCTTCTCTAAACAATTTTCTTTACATACTATATTAATAATTTTGCCGAATGTTTTCCTTCGGTTATGGTGTAGAGACCTTTTTTCAGGTTTTTTTAACGTTTTTCTTTGTTTAGTATAAATTCATAATAGGGTGTGTCCAAAGCTATTAGTTTGGCGAATCCTTGGTAGTGTGAGGGTTGTCTTTTAACGTGTAACGATCATGTACTAGGTGTAGAATGAAATCGGTTTTTTCGTTTGAAGAAAGTTTTCCGTTTTCTATCTGAAGTACTGGTTTTACTTTGAGTGGGGTTGTCATTAGGTTGTCTAAATGATTAGTTCTAGTGACGTGTGTTTTAAGGTGTTTAATCGTAGCTATATTTTTATCTGATACTTTTAGAACTTTATATGGTCCTGTGATTTTTGGTTTACTTTTGGTTTAGTTTTTAATTTTCTTATTTAAATACACTACATCAGTACGTTTCACTTTTGGTTTAGGAATGTCTTTATTTATACGGTTTATAGTTTGTTCTTTCTTCCGTTGTATTTGGTTTTTAACTTGTTTATATATTTTCTTAGTTCGGTCTTGATGGTTAAGCACGTAAAGATCCATAAGTGTCATATCTTGGTTTAATAATAAAGGTGATTTAGTACATAGATGTCCGTTTATTAGTTCCCGAGGTTTGTACTGGGTGGTGGAATGAGGTGTCTCATTGTATCCTATAAGAGTGTACTTCATAAGTAGTCTTGGGAGAAGGTCATGTTCTGTTTTAACAATTTTGTACATTTCAAGTAAAGTAGAATGTAGTCTTTCTACAGGGGCGTTACTTTTCTGACGATAGGGTGTAGTGATGTGTATTTATATTTTGTGTTGTTGTTAGTAATTTTTTAATGATGCTATTATTAAATTCTGCACCGCCATCCATGGTTATTTGTTTGGGTTTGCCATGGTGGGTGAAATAGGTCAATATTTTCTGTTACTTCTATTGCTGTTCTAGCTATGATGTCATATGCCTGTGTGTATTTGGAGAATGAATCTATTATGGTTAGAAATTTCTGTCCGTTTACTTCGAAAGTATCAATGCATATTTTTTCAAATGGTTTTTCCGGTGCTTCCGTGATGTTGAGTAGTGCTTGTATCGGATGTCGATTATATTTTTGTTATTTACAAGTGAGAAAAATTGTTAATATAATTCTCTACTTGTTTTTTCATACCGCTCCAGGTATATCGTTCTTGAATCATTTTTCGTGTGGTGTCAATGCCTCTATGGTGGGTCTTCCATTCGTGTGTTTGTAGTAAAATATAGAGTTGGTCTTCTATTTCAGTTATAATATCTACCCGGTTTAATCATTTTATTATCCTATAACGAATAAATTTTTCAATTTTCAATTTATTATAAATTTCATATATTTCATTGTCACAGAAAATGTAGTATGTTATATCTTGATCAAGTTTTTCTAACGTGAGTATAAATAGTTCTTGATATATATGGTCCTAATGTATTTCAAGATGTATTTGTTGTTTGTTGTCTATTTTTCGTATTTTGCTTGTTGTTTTTCCGAGAGTTTGAGTAATAATTAGTTGGTTTTTCTTGGTTTTCAAAGGATCAGTTGTTATAGGTTTTCTGGTGTTAGAATCTTCTTGCGAGTGTATGGTATCTGTATCGCTTATTTAGATTATTTCTGATTCTTATTGATTTCTATGAGGTCATTGGGGATCGGTGTTGGTACTGGTGTATTTAGTATATACGGTGGCTCATTTTTAATCAGAGTTGTTATAGGGGGTTCCGTACGTAGAGTTGTGGGTGTAAGAGTGTTGGTATTCAGACAATATTATTTTCCATCTAATTAGTTTTATGTTCGGTTCTTTGAGCGAATTAAGCCACACCAAAAGTTTATGGTCTGTGATCAGGGTAAATTTTCTTCCATATAGATATGGTCTGAAATATGTAGTTGCCTATACTAAAGCTAATAATTCTTTTTCTATAGCTGAGTAATTCTGTTCTGATTCATTTAGAGTCCTGGATGCGTATGCTATTGGCTTATCAGAGCCGGTATTACCTTGTGATAATATACCGCATATTGCATAATTAGTTTCATCTGTTCTAAGTTTAAATTCTTTGTTGAAATCAGGGTATTGTAACAGGGGTGAATTGCTCAAGATGTTTTTCATTAGTTCAAAAGATTTGACAAATTCTTCCGTGTGTGTGATGGTTGTTCCTTTCTTTCAATATTTTGTCATAGGTTTGGTTAATTTCGCGAAGTCTTCTATAAATTTGCGATAGTAACCAATGAGTCCTAAAAAGGATTTTAATTCTGTCACTGTTTTTGGTATTGGGAATGATTTTATTGCATGTACCTTGTTAGGGTTTGGTTTAACGCCTTTCTTCAGGAATTCGGATTTATCTATCTGAATCTTAAGATTCGCCTTTTTGAGCCTATCAAGTACATTTCTTAATTTCTCCATATGATCTGAATTAAATTAGAACCTATGTTTCACTCTATAGTCTGCGAAGTAATATTCATTACTGCTTTCATAAATTATTATTTAAATAAAGCTATACAAAATCTGTTAATTTGCTAAGTGTTTAATTTCTTTTTGATTTTAATAGTACATATTAATATAGTACGTTTTAAAGTACGTTTTAATTTATATAATAAGGTAAGGTTTTTATTCTAATATATTGCAATATCTTATATATTTATTCCAGTAAACATTTTGACATCATATTGGAGATGCGTATGATTTTTTTGTCATGAAAGAGGTTATTTATAGTTCAGTTTCTCACAATTGTTCATATGAAATGTCTACAGATGACGGAACCACTCCACCTGTCGGAATACAAATGAAAATAAAGTTGATGTGAACTTTTCACTTCACCAAAGGGTTTATTCTGTACATTGGGCTTATTCTGCACAAAGGGTTTATTCTGGAAATACCACCGGTAAAAATATTTCATCGCTGTAAAATGACGCCACAAAAGCGATGGTTTTTTATTTGGTATTCTGTAAGAGATTACAATCGATTTTATTTTTGTCGCTGGTAAAAAATCGACCAAATTCTAAGGTCGCCTTTAATGGTGACTTTAAAACGTTTCATCGCTGTATTTTTTAGAACTGTCAAACAATTTTAATACACAGTATTCAAGTGAAAGTGTATTTTATAAATATATGTTTATAAATGATTTCATATTTGCTGTAGTTGGAGGATTCTACAAAAAAGTAGAAAAGAAGTTAGTATTTATATGTTTACATATGAATATATAAATATAAATATATCAGAAAGTGAGGTTATCTTGTTTGTCAATTATTGCTTCAAGTGAATTAGGGTAAGTTAATTATTCTTCAAATTTATTGTTTATAATTGGTAATTTTTAATGACAATACTTTAATATAAATCTTTATTTAGCTTCTATGAAAAATTTGAAGTTCCCAGAGATCTTGGGGGTCATAGACTGCGTACACGTTAGAACAGTTATTCTGCATTTGCTTATCCTGGCAGTAATGTAAGAACAAAGTTTAAAGCTGTAAGTATATGCTTGGAGATAATAATTGATGTACAGTTGTTGCTTTATATTATAAATGAAGCACATTATCATTATAGGTATGCGATTACCCAGGATCAATGCGAGACTATGGAATTTGAAATCTAAAAATTATAATAGCATAGAATTTATATGCTTAATAAAGAATAAGATAGACACAAAACACAGCGCGTGGATGTTACCTAACAAGTAATATTTTGCTTCAGCAAAATCTAGTAATATTTAATTATAATGAGTAAATTTTGGTATGTTAGATAACCTTTGACACATGTAACTGTGTTTAGCGGGTTCAATAATTACTTATTTTAATGAAATGAATTTGTAAAATATATTTTAAGTAATTACAATATTTGTATTTCATATTTCAATATACTTTGTATAATATATTATAGTCAATATAAATAAACAACTCTGGTTTTCTTTAGCAACACACTTCTAATTATTGTACTTCATATTCTAACATGTAAATGAATTGGCAATTAATAGAGCACACAGTACAATTCATATTTGTATAATTTATTTAATTTGATGTTATGCTGTTAATTGCTTGAGAACTAAAATAAGAGTGAACCCTTACGACATTGAGACACAAAAAGGAACCAAATTAAATAATTGCAAACTATGTAAATAAAATAGATGATTATTCAAACAATATAACATGTCTGGGGCTCTAAATTAAAGATGCTTTTACTTCTTGTACATCAGCAGTGTTACTTTCAGTATAGTTGCTGTAAGAGTATTGACGAGATTTCGATCCACTACAATTATGCAATTCTGCTAATTTCTTCCACATATCATTTAAATATAATGGGTTAGAAGGAATAACTTTATTTTGTCTGAACTCCGGATGTTCAGACAAAAAATCAACATATAAATTATATTGTATATTTGAAATTTTTACTTTTCTTGTGAGCTCCATATTTCTTGAAAAAATTTTGACAAGTGTGCACCGTGTATTCGTACTTGTCAAGTGTTTGAATTTTTAAATATTTGAATATTTTGAATGTCGTGATTGGTAAAATATTTTTAAAATTGATGAAAATGATGTGATGAAATTAAATACCAGTTTATACGGTAAAAGGGCGATAAAACATTTTGCATACACAATACCACTTTAGATATTTTAAATACAGCGACCTTATTCGAGCGGTGAAAATATTAAATATTTCCACCGCTAAAAAAATAAGGTAGATTTTTTGAAAAGATAAAGAATAAGGCCCTAAGACATAGGACACAAATCCATTGTACATATGGGTTTGTATCTTAGCTAACAAATGGTTTTGGTCTTATTTATACAAACTACTAGTTTGCCTTTCCATCTGTTAGATCTTTAATCGCAGATACTACAGTTACATTAGTTAATATGTGAAAATATTTAAGACATTTTGGTATATTATTTTTATTATATACACTTATTTACATATATGTACTACACTAACAGTACTCTAATTAACTTTTGATTTACTGAAGTTAATAAAAACAACAATTTAAATAACTTTAAACAATTATTTAATTAATATATTTATTACAAAACCTTTTGGCAATTCAGAGGTTCGAGTAAGACTGGTGGTCTAAGATTACATGGTTTCTTATATACTAACTTAATCGTAAATCTATCCCAGGAAGTTTAGATTAGATAAGGGATATCCGTGGGAGGCATTAGAGCTGGTACGCGTGGTAACATCTCCCACCGAAGTTAAAACTTTATGCTGTAAAAGTAGCAAAAGGTGTATGATTCTCTGTGTCTAATGGTTCAATGATATTGATTTCTTAATTATTTTTTTTCTTACAATATCTATATCTATATATAATATTATAAAGCGACCGAGTTTGTTTGTTTGAACGCGCTAATCTCCGAAACTACTGGTTCGAATTGAATAATTCTTTTTGTGTTGGATAGTCCAGTTATCGGGGAAGGCTATAGGCTATATAACATCACGCTACGACCAATAGGAGCAAAGATATAGTGGTAAATGTGTAAAAAACGAAAGAAATATTATAAAGCGACAGAGTTTGTTTGTTTGAACGCGCTAATCTCCGAAACTACTGGTTCGAATTAAATAATTCTTCTTGTGTTGGATAGTCCAGTTATCGAGGAAGGCTATAGGCTTTATAACATCATGCTACGACCAATAGGAGCAAAGATATAGTGGTAAATGTGTAAAAAACGGGAGAAATTATTTCATCTTTGAAGCCTTCCGTTGCGTGCGACGTGAAAACGGTTCAAGATACACAAAAAATATGTATTAAAGAATAATAGCTCTTTTAATGATCTAAAAAACAGTCCGCGATAGTATATGTCTATCTTTTAAGATTAACTCACAAAAACCGTTTTTATGGTATTTCAACAAAAAACTTTAAAGATTACAATGATAAATAACTCCCAAACAAAACAAACTCGCTCTCTGCGCTGGCCGGCGCAGCGGGAGAGAGGCGGTGCTTGCGGGCAAGCCGGGAGGGGGGTGTAGCTCAACGAGATACCATGCCGCGCGGGTCACTCGCGCGGTCGGCTCCCTACTGAACGGTTGAATGCAGCGCTAATTTGTTTATGCAATATAATTATCATCGTAATATTACTTTTTAAACACAGTTTCATTTTGTAGTTGTTTTCTATATAGTAGGTATTTTATTTGTTTTAGGATAGTATTTAGTTACACAATAATAACACTTTTTTGTTTTCATGTAGATTATCTTAATATATATAAATTACGTGTCACTGTGTTGTCCGCTATGGACTCCTAAACTACTTAACCGATTTTAATGAAATTTGTACACCGTGTGCAGTTTGACCCAACTTGAAAGATAGGATAGCTTACATCTCAATTTATTTATCTTATTGCTAATTATTTGTCTATTAATTATCTGTATATGACATATGACATCGGGCGACGATGATGGCGACATCTGTTGACTAGATTGAGTAAATATTCTGTTGAGTAAATCGAAATCTGTTGACTAGATTGAGAAAATATTCAATAGATGGCGCTATGTAATGTAATATGACAAAAACGTTAGTCACAGCAACGCGTGGCCGGGACAGCTAGTATAATAAATATAATTATGGTTATTATTATAGTCGTAAAAAATGGGGTTATTATAGGGTGTATAATATGTATATTATGTGATAGTTCATTATTCTTGAGATCTCTTGGTAACAGAGAGTGTGTTGTAGTTTCTCAATGTTGTGTAGATCTAAGTGTTCCATGGTAAATGATGCGTCGATGGGTTTGTTTTGTATTTCGGGTACACTAGGTAAAGGCATCAGATTCCAGGTTTCCACAGTTTCTTTAATCTTAATATGTTGAATTATTCTACCTGAAACATAAAGTTTACATTGATCTGCAAGGTTTAATATATAGGTTCCTTGTAGGTTCATCGTCTTCGTGTCTTCGCATTGTAAAGTACTGGTAATTTTTTCATTTGAAATGATGACCCAGGTATTATGGTCGATGTTCTGAATTTTTAGTTCTTTTAGTTCTATTATCTATGGTTAACATTGTGTTGGGGGTTGTCCTTTCAGGAGTTCTGTCTCGGAGGTATGTTCTGTATTCAATGTTTCTCTGAGTTCGCATAAATATTGATTATTATTTATTTTAGTGCATGGTGAATTTAATTTTAAGTTTTTATTTTGAAGTGTAGTTTAATGTGTTCAGTCAAATTGAGGTAATTCTATATTTCTTTAACTTCTCCTAATAGGTGTCCGGGTTTTAGGATGGATACGCTAATTGTTTTAAGTCTAGCGAAGGAATTATCTTTTTCTATTCTTTCCAGTAGATGCATTAGTAATTGCATGGACTGGGCGATGAGTCCGATTGATTCCGTGATAAGTATGTGCCTCATGTTTACTGCTTGTACTTGGGTTGATTGCAGTTGTTAGGGTTTTAATCCGTTTGTTTTATTTTTCTTGATTTTTGTTGAGAGTTTCTAGCGCTTGTTTAAATTTGTCTGTTATGGTGTTGGCTAATTTTATTTGTTTACTAATAGTTTTCTTTATTTGTAGCTGGTTTCCTCCTAAGGTCTGGAGTGCGAGGTTTATTCTTTTCTCATCTTCTTGATCCAAATTTCCTCCTATGTATTTCCAAAAAGTACCTATAGCGTCGATGCTTCGTTTATTTCGTCTTGTAGGTAATATTTGTCGAATTTTCTTGTCTATTTCTGAGTCTAGGATATCTAGGATATCAGTAGAATGGCCATGTAAATGTTTTTCTATATATTTTATTTGTTCTTGCATTGATGTCTTAAGGTTATGAGCGTTTTGATGATATTTTATTAACGGTTCCATATCAATTTTCTTAATTATTGTCCAGTGTTCTCTGATATTTTGGGCTGTACCTCTTTGTATGGGGTAGAGTCCTGGGTTGTCTGTGATTTTGTGTAGTTTGCATTCATTAGTAGTAGTAGTCGTGATAGTGGTGATCCTGTAACAAAGGTTTTATTGTATTTATTTTATCACTCTATTTTATGCATTACATATGTATGTTTTGATGTACCGTGGTTTGAAAATACAGTTTCAATTTAATCTTTAGTTCTTTTGAAAAGTCTTTGCCCTATGGCTGGCATTCTGATGGTGTATACCATTGGTTCTTTTTCAAAGAGAGTTAGGAATGATTTTAGCTTCTCTAAACAATTTTCTTTACATACTATATTAATAGTTTTGCCGAATGTTTTCCTTCGGTTATGGTGTAGAGACCTTTTTTCAGGTTTTTTATACGTTTTTCTTTGTTTAGTATAAATTCATAATAGGGTGTGTCCAAAGCTATTAGTTTGGCGAATCCTTGGTAGTGTGAGGGTTGTCTTTTAACGTGTAACGATCATGTACTAGGTTTAGAATGAAATCGGTTTTTTCGTTTGAAGAAAGTTTTCCGTTTTCTATCTGAAGTACTGGTTTTACTTTGAGTGGGGTTGTCATTTGGTTGTCTAAATGATTAGTTCTAGTGACGTGTGTTTTAAGGTGTTTAATCGTAGCTATATTTTTATCTGATACTTTTAAAACTTTATATGGTGCTGTGATTTTTGGTTTACTTTTGGTTTAGTTTTTAATTTTCTTATTTAAATACACTATATCAGTACGTTTCACTTTTGGTTTAGGAATGTCTTTATTTATACGGTTTATAGTTTGTTCTTTCTTCCGTTGTATTTGGTTTTTAACTTGTTCATATATCTTCGTAGTTCGGTCTCGATGGTTAAGCACGTAAAGATCCATAAGTGTCATATCTTGGTTTAATAATAAAGGTGATTTAGTACATAGATGTCCGTTTATTAGTTCCCGAGGTTTGTACTGGGTGGTGGAATGAGGTGTCTCATTGTATCCTATAAGAGTGTACCTTATAAGTAGTCTTGGGAGAAGGTCATGTTCTGTTTTAACAATTCTGTACATTTCAAGTAAAGTAGAATGTAGTCTTTCTACAGGGGCGTTACTTTCCTGACGATAGGGTGTAGTGATGTGTATTTCTATTTTGTGTTGTTGTTAGTAATATTTTAATGATGCTAGTAATAAATTCTGCACCGCCATCCATGGTTATTTGTTTGGGTTTGCCATGGTGGGTAAAATAGGTCAATAGTTTTTCTGTTACTTCTATTGCTGTTCTAGCTATGATGTCATATGCCTGTGTGTATTTGGAGAATGAATCTATTATGGTTAGAAATTTCTGTCCGTTTACTTCGAAAGTATCAATGCATATTTTTTCAAATGGTTTTTCCGGTGCTTCCGTGATGTTGAGTAGTGCTTGTATCGGATGTCGATTATATTTTTGTTATTTACAAGTGAGAAAAATTGTTAATATAATTCTCTACTTGTTTTTTTATACCGCTCCAGGTATATCGCTCTTGAATCATTTTTCGTGTGGTGTCAATGCCTCTATGGTGGGCCTTCCATTCGTGTGTTTGTAGTAAAATATAGAGTTGGTCTTCTATTTTAGTTATAATATCTACTCGGTTTAATCATCTTATTATCTTATAACGAATAAATTTTTCAATTTTCAATTTATTATAAATTTCATATATTTCATTGTCACAGAAAATGTAGTATGTTATATCTTGATCAAGTTTTTCTAACGTGAGTATAAATAGTTCTTGATATATATGGTCCTGATGTATTTCAAGATGTATTTGTTGTTTGTTGTCTATTTTTCGTATTTTGCTTGTTGTTTTTCCGAGAGTTTAAGTAATAATTAGTTGGTTTTTCTTGGTTTCCAAAGGATCAGTTGTTATAGGTTTTCCGGTGTTAGAATCTTCTTGCGAGTGTATGGTATCTGTATCGCTTATTTAGATTATTTCTGATTCTTATTGATTTCTATGAGGTCATTGGGGATCGGTGTTGGTACTAGTGTATTTAGTATATACGGTGGCTCATTTTTAATCAGAGTTGTTATAGGGGTTTCCGTACGTAGAGTTGTGGGTGTAGAAGTGTTTGTATTTTCCTTAAGCACGTTATCTATTTCTGTGATGAGTTCTTCCCATCTTGTATCGAAGTCAGGATTATTTATAATGCTCACATTATCGTTGTCTAATGCATTTAATTTGATACGGCTTATTGCATCTGCGTTGGTGTTTTCTAATCCTATTTTATACTTTATTTTGTAGTCATATTCAGACAATTTTATTTTTCATCTAATTAGTTTTATGTTCGGTTCTCTGAGCGAATCAAGCCACACCAAAAGTTTATGGTCTGTGATCAGGGTAAATTTTCTTCCATATAGATATGGTCTGAAATATGTAGTTGCCCATACTAATGCTAATAATTCTTTTTCTATAGCTGAGTAATTCTGTTCTGATTCATTTAGAGTCCTGGATGCGAATGCTATTGGCTTATCAGAGCCGGTATTACCTTGTGATAATATACCGCATATTGCATAGTTGGTTTCATCTGTTGTAAGTTTAAATTCTTTGTTGAAATCAGGGTATTGTAACAGGGGTGAATTGCTCAAGATGTTTTTCATTAGTTCAAAAGATTTGACAAATTCTTCCGTGTGTGTGATGGTTGTTCCTTTCTTTCAATATTTTGTCATAGGTTTGGTTAATTTCGCGAAGTCTTCTATAAATTTGCGATAGTAACCAATGAGTCCTAAAAAGGATTTTATTTCTGTCACTGTTTTTGGTATTGGGAATGATTTTATTGCATGTACCTTGTTAGGGTTTGGTTTAACGCCTTTCTTGAGGAATTCGGATTTATCTATCTGAATCTTAAGATTCGCCTTTCTGAGCCTATCAAGTACATTTCTTAATTTCTCTATGTGTTCTTGTAAGGAGGTGGAATATATAAGTATATCGTCGAGATATACAAGACATGTGTTTGGTACTAGATCTCTTAGTACATCGTCCATGACCCTTTGAAAAGAGGCTGTTGCGTTTTTGAGTCCAAACGGCATTTTAGTAAATTCATAATGACCGTTCTCGACGTTGAATGCTGTTTTCTTTATGTCTTGTTCTTCTACCTTGATCTGGTGGAATCCTAAGTCTAATTCAAGGGTAGTGCAGTATTGGCTTCTACCTAACTTATCTAAGATTTCAGAGATGTTCGGGATAGGGTATCTATCATCCACAGTTTTATTATTTAGATTTCGATAATCAATCACCATTCTAAATTTTTTCTTTCTACTGGCATCGTCTTTCTTAGGTACGATCCAGACGGGTGAAGACCAGGGTGAATTAGATGGTTTAATTATTTCGTCATTTGATAGTTTTTCAATTTGCCTATTAATTTCGTTCTTATGGACGTAAGGATATCTATAATTCTTGCTGTAAATAGGGTATTCGTTGGTGGTGGTAATCTTATGTTTAATATGATTCGTCAAGCTGAGTTTTTTATGGTTTTCTCTAAAGAGGTCAGGGTAGTTTTTTAGGAGTTCACATATACGATTTTTCTCTTCCCTATTCATATGTTCATTTCTTATTTAAATCTCATGTATCTGAGTGTCGCAAGCATCTTGGAAATAAATAGGTATAATAGCTTTTTCGGTAATCAATTGTTTGGTTTCAAAATCGATTTTTGCTTTTTCTGTATTTAATAGATCAGAGCCTATAAGCCCGTCGTATTTTTTGTTGAATCTAAATAAATACATTTTACATTTATTTTCCGAATTAAATACGGGAAATGTTTGTACATGAGCTAATTGGTTATGTTTAGTATTTCCGTGTGCAGTTTTGATGGTAAAAAATTTATTTTCTGTCATTTCTGGTATGGTGGTGTATGCAAGTTTTGGATTTATGATCGTTTTTTTGCTGCCTGTATCTAATAAGAGTTTGATATTTAGTACTGGGTCTATTATGTAAGGCAGAGAGTCATGTTGTATGTTGTTTAATACTATATGTTCTCTGTGGGTCCCAGGTGTTCGAGAAAATCCTGTGTATTTTCCTCTTGGTTTTTATATGCATAATATTCTTCGTTTTCCTCTACTCTTTCATATTCTTGGTCTTCTTCGAATTCTCCTTCTATATTATTCAATTCCTTGGCTACATATATTAAGCCTGGTGTATTAAAAGTTGGTTTCCAGTTGTTGGTTGGTCTGACCGTGGAAGTTGTATTTATAAGAGTCCAATGTTTTCGAATTGGCATTTGGGGTTTCTTGTTTCAAACATTCGTTTGTTTTGTTTGTTGAGATTGAGGTTTTTTAAAAGATTGATAAGAGGTTGATGGTTTAGCACTTTGGTTTGAGTAAGGTGGTCTATTTTGTTGAGATGGGTCTGTATTGTGGTTTATTTCACCCAGCAGTTTCAGTTGTTGTATTCTATTTGTTTTTAGAGTGTATTCTCTCATGATTATTTTTAGAATATCCTCCATTTTAGTAATATTCTGAACTCGTAAATTGTGATCCTAATGGTTCATTAAGACCAGTCAAAAAGGCTTCTAGTGTTAAGTTATCATATAATTTTTTTTATGAGTCTTCACTTCCTTCAATATGTGTTATGTTATATAAATCATTTCTGATTTTGTTACATTTGACGTAAAAAATCATTGCAGTATCTCCTCTTTGCCGGAGGAGCATCAGTTCCCTTGTTAATGTCGTTTTTTATTTGTTTTTATTATAGTTTGCTATTAATACAGCTTTTAATTCATCCCAAGTATGGGTGTTTCTATACTCTATTAATGCGCTTGCTTTTCCAACAATTTTACTTTATATTGCAAGTAATAGTAACGCGTTGTCTGCCGTGTTTGCAGGAATATCCGGTAAAACAAAATTCTTAATTACGCTATCATAACTTTGTAGGAACGTTAATAGCAAATTGTCACCGTTGAATTCATTAATGTACGATATAAATGTGTTATACGCCATTTTTATAATGTATTTTTTTTTCAATATTCTTAGATTTATGTATTATTTAATTGAATTATGTCAGAGGGAATAATAAAAAAAGGGATACTTGAAAATGGTACTCATATTGAGATCATCACATTGAGCCAGTTCTAGAAGCATTATGATTCCAGGTCGTCTAGTTGTATGTCTTGTGTTCCCGTGTTTCTTTTTTATTATTTCACTTACTCACTTATTTATTTATTTTCACTTTAACTATTTATTAAGTTTAACTTTCTTTTTGTGTAGGTTTTCAAATTATTAAGTTAATCCATTAAAATGAAAAAAATTACAGCGATTTGTAATTTCTCAATATCCTACCGACTGCGCCAATTAACTATTGATTTACTGCAGTTTATAAAAAAAAACAATTTAATAACCTTTAAACATTTATTTTATAAATATATTTATTACAAGACCTTCTGGCAATTCAGAGGTTGGAGTAAGACTGCTGGTCCGAGATAACATTGTTTCTTATATACTTACTTAATCGTAATTCTATCCCAGGAAATTAGGATTAGATAAGGGATACGTGTGAGTGACATTTAGAGCTGGCACGCGTGGTAACATTCTACGTTACCTTCTCACTGTTCAGTACTTCAACATGTATCCTTTTTATGTTGGTTCGTAGGCGGTATATAAATTGGACATAAGCATCACGCGTTAAAGGCCTCTGCACACGGTTTAAGCTACACAGAGGTTCTATAACAAAAGTTAAATATTAGTTTATTCAGATTTACGAGTATATTCAAAAATAGATTCAATTAAATTTATAATTTGTTAAATAAAATATAATCTGTATCTTAATAGATTGGATTGTGGATCGTGTGTATGGGCTCAATAACTATGTTAGAATATTCTAGAACATTTATATTAGGTTTCTTTTTTTTAGGTTGGTAATTGTTGTATCTGAAGATAGCTATATGAACTGAACTGAATTAGAACATATGTTTTACTCTATCGCAGACTTTCTGCTTTTATAAATTATTATTGAAATAAAGCTATACAAAATCTCTTAATTTGCTAAGTGTTTCATTTCATTGTACATATTAAATTGTACAATTGTACATTTAAACTTTATATTAATATATAATGGTACGTTTTAATTTATATAATAATGTAAGGTTTTTATTCTAATATATTGCAATATCTTACATATTTATCCCAGTTAACATTTTGGAGTCACTGTGACATCATATTGGAGATGCACATAATTTTTTTATCATGAAAGAGTTCTGGGATGTTGTATACATTTTATATACGAAGTCTATTCAAAAAATAAGGCGAGTCAAAAATTTCGCGGGCTAAGTACATTCGATTATCGATTTTTTAATTTGGTTATGGGACTGTTACAAATGGTATCAATCTCAGTTCAGTTCCAGATATATTTCAATTCAATTTCTTTAGTCGGGTCATTTTAATTTTGCAGTTTCATTCGGTCTTATAGTGGCCCTCAAAAGATTCTCTCTTGTCTTCTGTATGTGATCATTCCCGAGCCGTAATGTTATAGTATTTCTCAGCTATTTATAGGTTGTTTGTCCAGTAGTAGTACATTGCATAAAAAGTTTTATTAGTTTTTATACATGGTTGATTTTAGTTCTATACATTTTTTTTTTTTTTATTTACAAGAATATTACAACTAAGCGTGGCTTATCTAGTAATTTATATATAAAAAGTTAAATATAATTGTTCAGTTCTAGTCCACTGACTAGTTCCAAAATTTTAAATCGTGTGTGGTTTGTAGTAGCAGAATCACAGGGTCAAGTCTTCCGGCTTTATCCTCTTCAATCTGCGCAGACTCTCTCTGTTATTAAGCAGTTGCAGAATTTCTTCATTCTGGTGGTTCTGCAGTCGCAGTAGATGTTTGCTTGCTGCCTTCCTGACTTCTTCGTCTACGGTAAGCTTATTTAAATCACGGTGTAAATTGTAATTCCGTATGTACCAGGGCGAATTTGTAATGCTCCGTAGTACTTTGTTTTGGAAAGTCTGAATTTTTGTTAAATTTGTTTTCTTCGTACAACCCCAAAGTTGTATACCATAAGTCCATATGAGTTTCAGTATTTGCTTATACAATAACAGTTTGTTGTGCACTGTAAGCTGAGAATGTTTTCCCATCAGCCAGTGCATTTTCCTGAATTTATTATTCAGCTGTTCTCTTTTTATCTTAACATGCTCCTTCCACTTGAGTTTCGCGTCAAGCGTCATGCCAAGGTATTTCGCTGTGTTGGAATAGGGTATTTCTTGGCTGTTGATAGTAACTGTGAGAGGAGTAGTTATTCGATTTGTAAAGTTGATGTGCGTGGATTTGGCTTCGTTCAGCTTAATTCGCTATTTCTTTGTCCATTTGCAAACCTCGTCTAGTGAATCCTGTAGTTTTCTGGTAACCTCTTCCTCATTTTTCCCAACAACCATTATCGCTGTGTCGTCTGCGAATGTGGCTATTTTACTGTTCTTAGGTTGTGGTATATCCCGTGTATATAATAAGTACAGAACTGGACCAAGGACGCTGCCTTGCGGAACTCCTGCTTTTATCTGTTTCATATCTGAGTACTCATCGTCCACGTTTACTCTAAAGTGTCTACATTCGAGATAAGATTTAAGAATATGGTACCAATCACCAGGTAAATCTTTTTTCAGTTTGTATAATAATCCTTGATGCCATACCTTGTCGAATGCCTGTGCCACATCAAGAAACACGCATGAACATAGTTGTTGTGTTTCCAGTGCTTTTTCAATAATATTGGTAATCCGATGGACTTGTTCAATGGTCGTGTGTTTACTTCGGAATCCGAATTGATGGTCAGGGATTAGATTTCTTTCAGATATTATTGGCTTCAGTCTCTTCAGCAGTAGCTTCTCGAATATTTTTGATAATACTGGTAATAATGAAATTGGCCGATAGCTTGTAATCTCATTTGGAGGTTTACCGGGTTTAGGTAACAATATCACTTCAGCTACTTTCCATTGACTACGAGCATATAGTAGTCTGATAGCTGCATTGTAGTAATGTAGGAGCTTTCTCAATGCTATATCAGGTAGTTCCTTTATAACCTTACCTGTTATAAGGTCAAATCCTAAGGCCTTTTTAGCGTTCAAATCGCTCGTTATTACGTTCTTTAGATCCTTAAGAGTGACTGGAAGAATTTTTTGGTTCTACGTTCTTCCGCTGCATCTGATTTCTTTCTCAGTAGTCTGTCGTAGATACGGTTTGAATGTCTTTTCTAAGTGATCAGCGAATAAGTCGGCTTTTTTTTATTGTTGACCATCCAAGATCCGTCTCCTTTTTTGATAGGTGGGTTCTGATTCATCGGTCTCTTTATGGCTTTTGCTGCTCTCCACAGTGAGTACTCTGTGTCTTTTTCTGCAGAGAGTCCGCTCAGGTACCAACTGAAGCTATCATTCTTGAATTCTCTCAGCAGCTCCTTTAACTTGTTTACTAATAAATTTAGTGTGGTTTTGTCCTGTGGTGCTCTACTCATTTGCCATTTCCTCCTAGCTCTCCGCTTTTTACTTACTAGTTCCCTTATCTCCTGTGGGAACTTCACATCAAGATTTCCTTTACTTTTCATTATCGGAGTATTTCTCCACGCTGCGTTTTGAATTTGTTTCACTAACAAGTCGATGTCGTCTTCTAGTTATTTCGATGTTTTAGCGGTGTTTGTAGGTTTATTCTTAGCTCAAGATCTTCACGGAATCTTTCCCAGTTGGTTTTATTATTAGTAAGGCTTGGTGGTGCACTTTTTACTATTACTGAGCTGCTAATGGTGAGTATAATCGGAGTGTGATCCGACGATATTGTTTTATCACTAACAATGTGCATATAGTTCCTCGACAGTCCTTTAATAATAAAAAAGTCAATCAGGTCTGGAATTTTATCACAATCTGTTGGCCAGTACGTTGGCAGTCCTGTGGATAGGAAGTCGCACTTTTGTTTGCATCCAGCCTGGTAGAGCTTCTTTCCTTTGGCCGTGGTTAATCGAGAGCTCTATACATAATTTATTTTAATTCCATACATGGTTAAAGTAAATGTTATCGTCAATGGATAGGAATCAGGCATTTGGGATAACTATTTAATAATGATCTTGTATGGGTATCGATATGGGAAGATATAATTTATAATGGTTAGATGCGATAAAGGTAATTATATATACAATACCATAGAAGTTAACTTGTCGTAAAGGTCGATTTTTTTTATAATGGAGTAATCTGCGTATTCAGTGTGTTGTTATGAGCTATGAGAGAATTCATCATCCTTCTTTCTTTGTCAATTTCTTGTGAATAAAGAGTTTTATTTAGTTTATACAATTCTATAATGATCTAGTGAAATCTGTCAACTGGCCCATTTGATTCGTGGTGCCATAGTATTATAAAATTAAAGTTTCTTTTATGTAGTTGCATTAATGTTTTCACTTCTATGTTGTTGAATTCTAAATTATTTTCTATTGTAATGTTTTCGGGTAATCCGTGTTGTGCAAATATTTCTACTATTGTTTTAATTGTTTCATCTGCGTTTTTTCCTAACATTCTTTTAATGATGGCAAATTTAGAGAAAGTATCAATCAATGTCAGGTAGGTAACTTTTTCTATAATAAAGGTATCCATATGAAGTGTCTGAAAGGGTATATCTGGATCTTGTTACGTTAAGTAGGGGTCTGTTTGGATGTCTTTCGTATTTTAATGTTTGACATACTTGACAATTATTTATATATTCTTGAATGTGTTTGTTCATATAGTCCCAATAGTATTTTTTTCTGATTATTTCTTCAATCATATTTTCCTCTGGTTTGTTGAAATTTGTTATACTTATATCATTTTGTTCATATGTTGGCTTATCATAGTATTTTTCTTTTCTGTGAACATTTATCCACATAGTGTGTGCCTCTTTTTCTGAATCTTCTAGCTTTTCCGGTAATCACTTACTTTTGTTTTCCTTTTCAATTTTTCGTTCTATTTTAAATTTTTTAATTTTCTTATTTTCTGCTTTTTCTTGCTTTATACTATATGACTTTTCTACCTCGGAATATTGCATATTTTGTTTTCCTGGTTCTTCTTGTTTCATGTTTTGTTGTTTCTCTATTTCAATATCTTGTATAGTTTGCTTTTCTGCTACTTGCTTGATTTTTTGTTGATTTTTTACTTTGAAATCTTGAAAGTTTTGATTTTTTGTTTGTTGTTTAACCTTTTGTTTATTTGGTATTTCAAAATGTTGTATTTCTTGATTCTTTGTTTCTTGTTTGACATTTTGCAGATTTTCTACTTTGAAATCTTGCATGTTCTCATCTTCTGTGTCTTGTTTGACGTTTACTTCAACAATTGAATTTTCATCGGTTTTTATTACAATTCGTTTACTTCTGTATTCCAAACTTCATGTGTAGTGTTTTCACTCTGTACTTTGGTTTCAGTATTATGCAGTTCCAATTTATTTGAATTCTGAAAGTATATCGGTATCATTAATGGTTAATATCTTTTTATTGAACTTAATATTAGCTCCTGGTTTTATCAACAAATCCATTCCTAGTAATCCATCATATTTATCACTACATTTAAACAAATAAACTTTACAAATGTCTTAACTCTTAATTATTGGAAATATGAGGATGTGAGCCACTTTATTATGGTTTGTTATACCATGGGCCGTCTGAATACAAAAAGCTTCTTCAGATATACATTGGGGTCAATTACTGTATATCAAATTGGGGTTAATTATGGTTTTGATGATCCGGTGTCTATAAGTAATTTTATGTTGAGTTTGTTATCAATTATATAGGGTAGGAAATTACTTGATGTTATATTATTAATTGTTATATTTTCTCTGCTTCCAATCTGTGAATTAATTACTGATGTAGTATCCATAGGTGTCCACTGCTTCTTAAAAGGTTCATTAGGGTGTCGGTTCCATAAGTTGCTTTGTTTGGAGACCATCGTATTTGGTGCTCGCCAATTTTGTTGATGGGGTTGTTGAAAATTGCTGTGTCTCCATGATCGATTATCATTAAAATCGGATGTGTGAGGAATATTAAATTTTTCAGATTGTTTAGGCTGGTTGAATGTTCTTTGTGTCATTCTGACTGGTTGTTGTACCAGTTTATTATTCGTATTTTCTTGCCTTTGCCAATTCCTGTCATTCTGTTCTTCCGTCACAATAGAGATTGCTTGTTTCAGTGTAGTTGGTGCTCTGGTTCTCAAGAATGATCCAAAAGGTTCCCTTAGGCCTGCTTTAAAAGATTTTAGAGCCACTTCGTCGTACATTTTTGTCTTCATACTTCTTTCTTCTATTGCTCTATTGCATTTTTGATTAGCATATAATAATGCTCTCAATTTTCTACACTTTTCGTAGTATTCAAGGAATGTTTCACTCTTCTGCCTAATTTCCATGAGTTCTCGCAGTAAAGACATCTCAATGAGAGTAACTATTCTACAATTTAATATTACAAAATGGTTCCTTATTTATACTAGTTTATTTATTTATATTTTTAGGTAAAACACCCTCCTGGATAATAAGATAAAATGTGTTTATCTTATTATGCCATTTAGTTTATTGCTATATTGCTATATCGTTCGAGACCGTGAGAGAGCACTACCTCTTAAGTACGTGAGCGTGAATAATAAGATAAAATGTGTTTATCTTAATATGCAATTGCTTTTCCAAATTTAGTTATTGTTATATTAGGGTCGCTTATGACCGTGGGAGAACTGTGTCGTCAGATAACTTTTGTTATCAAACATAACCCACAGTGGTGTCCATGGACCGCAACATGCTGGAGTGGAATACGACGTTTCCCTGCATCACCATTTGTTTCAACACCAAACTGAATAAAGACAAACTCCGAGTCAGCATTTTTGTGGTACTATTTGAAGCTTAGAGCATTTACATATGGACAGAACATGCTGAACTGAAAGTGTGTTTAAAATGTGTGTGAGGGAGATTAATATCTAAAATGAGACTTGTCAAGTCAAAACTATCTAGATATAACACGTGACAATTATTAAATATGACATTATATTGATGTAGAATATTGTAGATATGTATAAATATAAATATAACTAAAAACGTGAGTTCTGTCCACTTCAAATATCAACTGTGTTGACCGATATCTCTGCAGCGACATCTATGGTGTTCATAAGTATACGTTTTTACTAAACGGTCACTGTTTTGTTATAAATGCTTAGTTTAAGGAAATACCTTTTCTGAATTTGGTTGGGTTTGGTTTTAGTAAGTGAAATGGCACTGGTTACATTTTTACACACTTATATTACACAATTAAAATAATAGAATACAAATTAGGTTACAAAAGGTAATTATTCTTAACTTATTTGAGGTTGCTCTTATTTTGATGTTTTGGCTGTTGCTGGTTTGAGAGCTGTATTAAGAGTGATTTAACCAGCAACAGAACGTTCAAACATTTTGAATATAAAACAAAAAGAGCAAATCGAAATAATATTTAATAACTGTTTGCGAATTTCTTTAATTTTAAGGTTTAAATATTAAATAATAACCACCGCCACCTTGTTGTCTAACTTAAGCAACTAAGTCCGTAGTTATAGTCATTGCCAAGGCAAACATAATGCATTGCGTAATATACTGTAGGTGGACAACGGTACTTTTTGTCTACTGACACGTAAGGGATGCCTTGCATCATTGCCGCCGTTTAAACCATCCTTACTTTTTCGAGAATCACGACATTTTGCGCCAACATTTTGTTCCTTCAAGCCGGATATTTCAACACGGAGTGCTGAAACCACGCGGGAAAGAAAGTTTTACATACGAGGCCAAACACACAGAAGCAAGCAACGTCTACTACCAGATGAGGTCGCCATTTTAAGATAAGTCCACATTCTTTTAATTATTTCATATCATTTAAAAATCCTATGTTTTAATTGATTCTGTTTGATATTCGTAATATATACAGTAATTAGAATAAAACAATAAAGTAATTTATGTTCCAAGCAACGTTCAGAAAATTTACATGTGCAGAACGCGTTTCGAAACACGTGTTCAACAATTATAACGGCAAAGTATTACGGCATCACTACATCTTGTTATAAAATATTTTAGGTAAACGGATCTTACGAAGCTACATAGATCCCTAGATTGTTTATTGTTAAGGTATTTTATAGCATTTCAGAAAATCAAGTTTAGTTCAGTTACTTTCATTAGGCTAAATAAATTAGAATAGATAATTCACAGCAATTATTAGAACAAAAATAGATGGTAAGATCAGTAGAGTCATTTTTAAGTTATTTAAGTAAATTAGATGAAGACAATATTTCAGAAAACGATTTCTTTAAAATTCAAACGAAATTAGAAAGATTACCTACAGTAACTGATTTCAAAATTAATTTATTGAGCATTGCAGATGTAACTGATTTAGATATTTGGGATGATTTTGAAGAAAAATTGTCGAATGCTGCTAGCATGGCAAAACGATTCTTAGCAAAAAATAACTCTTCAAGTCTCAACATCTGGATCAGTTATCTATTAAATCGGGAAATTCTTCTTTTGTTAACAATTCTCATTTACCAAAATTGAAATTACTAACAATTAATGGTGATATATCTGATTGGCCGCGTTACAGATCTCAATGATACACAAAAATGACTCCATTGATAATATCCATAAGTTCTACTATTTAAAATCATCTTTAACGTCTATGGCACTACATGTCATAGATTCCATTGTAATAACTGCAGATAGTTATTTAGAAGCGTGGGAACTAGTTTTTCAACGTTTTGAGAATAAACGAATAGCAACAAACCATCACATTAAGGCTTTAGTTAATCTATCAGCTGTGCCCGGTAATTCAGCAGTAAGGCTTATGGCCCTGGTAGATAACATGAAAAGCCACATGTGTTCTCTGTCCACATTAGGCGAACCTGTGGATAAATCGAATGTGTTATTTGTTTATCTTATGACACAAAAACTAGAAAGTGATCTGCGTAATGATTGGGATAAAGAATGCTTTGGTTCGGATAACATACCAACAACGGAGCAATTTTTAAATTTTATAACACAAAGGGCTGAACTATTAGAACTAAACAATTCTCGAACTACTTCGCGTTCGACAAAACGAAAAGAGTCACGTACATTCTCGGCTATAGACGCCATCATGTGCATTCTGTAACAATACTAACCATAAACCGTTTCAGTGTAGTGTTTATTTGAATATGACTATTGATAAACGTTAGGCTAAAATTAAAAATAAGAAATTATGTTGTACTTGTTTATCATCATCTCACTGGATAAAGGAATGCAAAAGGTACTTGTAAAATGTGTCATAAAAAACATCATACTATTTTGCACCCAAGTACTAATATTTCTGCAGAGCAGGTAGCAACAGAACCGGTTGTAGCACTTTCAAATAACGGTAGATCATTCAACGCCATTTTGACCGTATTAGTTAACGTGACTGATTTGCATGGCAACCAACTTACTGCTCGGGCTTTATTGGATTCGGGAAGTCAAAGCAATTTTATAACTGCTAGGTTTTTTAAGAAATTGGGATTAAGGGCAAGCACGGTCCATTATTCAATTAAAAAAATTATTAAGAGGGCGACCGCTGTACACGACCCTGTTTATCTTAAACTAAAATCAAAAATATCAAGGTTCAATTCGAACATAAATTGTTTAGTTATTCCATCAATAACCGAGCCGTTGCTAAATGCTATTATTGATGCGAACAATTTCAATATTCATAATAATTTACATTTAGCTGATCCCACATTCAATATTCCAAATGACATTGACATACTGCTCGGTGCAGAATTATTTTGGGAAATACTAGGAACCCGTAAAATCAGGTTAGGAAACAGCAACCTAGCATTGCATTAGTCACAGCTTGGATGGATTGTAACAGAGCATTGTGTATCAAATATTGAACGTAACACAACTTGTTTACATACATCAACGCGGTTGCTTCATAGTCAACTTCAGACATTTCAGAAATAGAAGAATCACCATTAGTTAGGGCACTATCATTAAAAGAAGAAGCTTGCGAGAAGCACCTCCTGCAACATGTTAGTCAAGACAACACAGGTAGATTTACAGTTCGAATTCCGCTAAAGGAGTCCCCAGATCGGCTGGCGACTCAAAGGCTTACGCGTTGAAACGATTCTATGCACTTCAGAAACGATTAGCAAAAAACTCAAGTCTAATGCAACAATACTCTGAATTTATGAGCAACTATGAACGTCTAAGACATATGTCTAGAGTTCATTCAGATGACAATAATACAAACAGCTAATATTTACCACATCATGGTGTGCTCAAACTTTCGAGTACGACAACAAAATTGAGAGTAGTGTTTGACGGCTCTATGGCAACGACGTCTGGAGTCTCTCTCAATAATATTCAATCTGTAGGGCCCACGATACAATCAAGTCTTCTGTCAATCTTACTTAGGTTCAGGACACATAGATATGTGGCTACATCGGACATCGCAATGATGTATAGACAGGTGCTGGTCGAGCCAGCACAACGAAATTTACAAAAGATACTTTGGAGACCGTCTCCTGACGTACCAATACAATCATATACGTTGAATACAGTAACATATGGAACTACATCAGCGCCATATTTAGCTATTAGAACTTTATGTCATATAGCGCATCAAAACAAAACCGAGTTTCCGATCGCATCAGAAACTATATTGAAAGATTTTTATGTTGATGATCTGCTCACTGGAGCATCATCAGTAGATTCTTAATTGAACTATGTAAGGACATTGACTTGATTTTATCAAAGGGTTGTTTTAAATTAAGAAAATGGGTGTCTAATCATCCTGACTTCCTAGCTAAAACATGTTTAGAATCACCAAATACCGACAGCGCGGTCCATTTGGTTTCCGAATAAAGTAAAACCTTAGGGATACAATGGTTGCCTAATACTGATTCATTTAAACACAATGTCCCACCTTTAGAACACGTAAATAAAGTTACAAAAACAATTTTACTGTCGTACATAGCTCAAATCTTCGATCCACTAGGTTTGCTAGGTCCAGTAGTAATTCTTGCAAAAATTTGGTTGCAAAAACTATAACAATTGCAAATAGATTGGGACACACAAGTTCCCGATGAAATTAAGAAATCTTTGTTTGATTTTAGTATTTAGATGCAAGATTTAGAAGAATTTACCATTCCAAGGCATATATTATGCATAGATCCTATATCTATAGAACTACATAACCTAATGAAACAGGTTAAAGCATCCCTTAATCTAACTGTCACGAGAACAATATTGTGGACAGATTCAACTATTGTGTTGGTATGGATTAAAACTCCATCTAATCAGCTAAAAACATTTGTTGCAAACAGAGTTGCTCACATTCAGCGTAACACCAATGCAGATTGTTGGTCCCACATATCAACGAATCAAAACCCAGCTGATCTTATATACCGCGGTTTAGATGCTAGTGAATTGAGAAATGCTTCTTTTTGGTGGAACGGTCCAGGTTGGTTGCACTTAACACCGACACACTGGCCAATCCCAAACGACTTAGAAATATTAGATTTACCTAACGTCAAACCGCCAGTAATTATCAATGCACATAGCAAAACGGTACAGGACAGATTTACCAGATATTCAAATCTAAATAGGCTCGTTCAAATCGCAGCCTATTGTTCACGATTTATAAATAATGCTTGCGCACTGAGAGGCAATAGAAGTACAGGTGTTATAACTTCTGTTGAATTAGAAACAGCTACTAACAAATTAATTCGTGTAGCACAGGAACAAGAATTCTGTAAAGAACTGACATTATTGCACAAGGGACAATCCGTCAGTAACAGTAGTCATTTGCGTTCATTACAACCTTTTGTTGACACACTTGGTTTAATTCGAGTGGGCGGAAGACTTAAACAATCAGACATTGCTTATGATTTCAAACACCCGATCTTTTTACCCAAGGCACACGCGATCACAAAATTGATTATGAAAGCAAAGCATTTAGAATGTTTGCACCCAGGTCCGTAGGGACTATTATATTCTATTAGAGAACAATACTGGCCTATTTCAGGGCGCACACTTGCTAAGCAAGTCACAAAAGAATGCATAATTTGTATAAAACACAAACCCGCTCCTTATTATGCACCATTAGGTGACTTGCCAGTTGCACGCATAACAGCCGTTTACCCGTTTAGCAGAACAGGTATTGATTACGCGGGTCCAGTAATGATCAAAAATAGATACGGTAAAAATTCTAAATTATTAAAATCATACATAGCGCTATTTGTTTATTTTACTACTAAAGCTGTACATCTTGAATTAGTAACAGATCTTACTACGCAAGCATTCATGTTAGCATTTCAACGATATGCCGCACGTAGAGGTACGCCTGCACAAGTATTATCTGACAATGAAACAAATTTTGTAGGTGCTAGAAATTATCTGAGAGACCTAGGTCAACTATTATCAGATACGTCATTCCAACATACTGTATGTACTACTGTAGAATCTCGCGGAATTGCTTGGAAATTTATATCTTCGCGATCACCACATCATGGGGGTCTGTGGGAAGCTGCAGTAAAATCGGTCAAACATCACCTTCGACGTGTGATGCACAATTCGAATTTAACTTTTGATGATTTATATACTGTATTATTTCAAATAGAATCAATTATAAATTCAAGACCTCTCACTGCCCTTTCTACTAATCCTAATGACCTATATCCTGTCTGTCCTGGACATTTTCTCATTGGTCGACCTAAAGTCTCCACTCTGGGAACTGCCGAGGACACACCAGTTAAACCAAGATTAACTGCCTTCAATATTATCCAACAGATGAGGACGACATTTTGGAAACGCTGGCACAAGGAATATCTGAACACACTCCAACAGCGTACCAAATAGCAGCACGGACAACCACGAGTTTTACAGCTTGGTGATTTGATAGTTCTAAAAGATGAAAACGCCCCCACGCACAAATGGACCACAGGCAGAGTACTAGAATTGCACCCTGTAAAGGATGGAATCGTACGAGTCGTTTCTATCAAGACTCCAGGAGGAACCCACCAAAGAGCTATTCAAAAACTCTGCCACCTGCAATCCCCAGATCTAGAATAATTAGCATCTTAAATAATATGAAACTTAATTAATGTAATTAATAGGAACCGTTTCATAGCGGCCAGGATGTTTGCGAATTTCTTTAATTTTAAGGTTTAAATATTAAATGATGACCAACCGCCACCTAGTTGTCTAACTTAAGGAACTAAGTCCGTAGTTATAGTCGTTACCAAGCAAACATAATGCATTGTGTAATATCTGTAGGTAAACAACGGTACTTATTGTCTACTGACACGTAAGGGATGCCTTGCATCATTGCCGCCATTTAAACCACCCTTACATTTTCGACCGTCGACGCAACAGGCTGCTCTCTTAATTTTAAGAGTCTAAACTAGCAACATATATATACATTGTTGTTTTGTACACGTGCTTTTTCTGCTTTATTTCAAATAAATTAATTTAATTATTAAATAGTGTGTTTCTCTGTGAAATCTTAAAAAAAATACAGTCCACTACTAAATGTAAATTATCAACATCAGATTTACATAAACGCTTGGTTTTTTCGTGTTTTCATCGACAAGAAACAATCAAGACAACGCATAACATTGTGATTTTGAGTTACATCGAGGATCACGACATTTTGCGCCAACACAAACTGTACTTTAGAAATTTGATAAACGAATTATATTTAGTATATATATATATATATATACAAATTCTTATATCTTAGGTACGTTCCGTTCAGTACGAAAGACTGTTTCAGACTGAGATAGTTTGAAACTTTCTACTCGTACTGAGTTATAAGATGCCTGTGATTGGTCGAAACTTCTTCAATTAGACCAGAGAACATTTACTATCCCTCTTTGCTACTGTTCTAGCTGCTTGTTGTAAGACGTCGTTTGCTTTTTCATTCCTGTGATTCTTTTGTGATCAGGAATCCACACTAATGGTACATCGAATTTTTTATCTTTATTCTATTTAGATTTCTTCTTACTGTATAGAATATATTTCTTGCTTTCCTAATAATCCCATTCTTCCCCAATGCTTCCACCACTGCTTTTGAATCTATGCATATTACAGCTTTCGACCATCTATTGTTCTTAATTCTTAGACAGCTACCAGCTCTGCAGCAGAAATTGAAATTTCTCCTGGTAAAATTATTGCCTGTTAAGTGGACTCCGAAACCACTCCTGCCCCGGATCCCATTGCCATCTTCTAGCAGTCTGTGAATATTTTAATGTGCTCAGGCCAAATGTGATCCATCTTACTTTTACATTTCGTTTTAATGTGCATATAATAACTTTAACCAAGAAAAGTTTTGTCGAATATTGAATTATATGGACATTATCAATAGGCAAATATTTAAAAGCTTTATAAAAAGAACTAATTTAATCTCTTTATTTTAAATACACATACTCGTCTCTATAACTTGTTAATTATATAATGCCAATGTTTAAAAATGAATATATTGTTTTAGGTGCTAATGACTGTTGAAAGTTATTACACTGAAATTAATATTAAAAAAAGAATTTGTAAAAGTGACAATTTAGGATGCCAAAAAAACGATTTTTTAAAATTTTTTCCTTATTTTAACTTATTAATATAAATATTTATATACATATTGATGCAACTTTTAACTTTATTTTGATTATTTTATATGTTCTAAAATAATAATGTATAAAGCTGCTGTACCCAAACTGCGGAATGTTCTCTAAAGACAGGCGTTTTAGGGTGAGCACGATATCTCTGGATTGGATCATTTAAAATAAAGAAATTAAATTTTTTTCGTTATTATAAGGTATTATTTAGTATTTGATAAAAGGAATAAGCAAAGTATTAATTTAAAAAACAATAGTAACACCTTAGTCTCTAGAAAAACGCGTTTCAACTTGTTAAAGAAACAATTACATATTTATTTTTTATTACATATTTGTAAATTTCTTTTATTATTAAATTATTTTCTTGTTTTAGTTACTTCATCATTTTTTAAAATCACATCACTTGAATCATTTTGTTTCATTAATTTATTCATTTTTTAATAGTTACCATAGTATGTTCATTTTTCACAATCATATATGTAAAATAAAGGTTAAATATTTTTCAATGGTTTTATTAAACGAAACATTAGCAAATTTATACACATTACTTTGGGTGTTTACTTAATTGTATAAAATATAAACACCTAAACCCAAACACAACTTTTAAAAGAACTTTACAATTAGTATTTTGCTGACATCCTGTGGTAATGGCTAATAATCATGTTTAATGAAATACCTTGGATCCGATCATCTTCTTCTAACTTCGAAAATATTTATCGAATTGATTCGAAATTTTTCCTGTATATACTTAATTATATGTACTATACGAAAATAAAATTTAAATAAGTTTGATTTTTTGAAAATGCAGACTGCTTATAACCATTTAAAACTAATGCCAAAATGCAGGATGCTCTGTTCCATTAAACAAAGAAAAGTTAGTGCCGGTAATGTCATATTTAGTCGGTTACTTCTGACATGCTAGGTTAAAAGAATTTATTAGACTAATGCGTCTTAAGATTAAGAACTTTATATTGATATTTTTAGGGTACATTTGGTGTTAATTTGTTAAACAATTCTATGAAAATACAAATGCTGCTTTTAAAATATGCTTTAGAATCTGTTTTAAAGGTTAGACAGTTTTTTTTATAGTTAGTGAATTAGTCTCCATGGCTCACTCGGTCTAAAAATATGCTGTAGTACTCTAGGTTGAAGTAGACTACAGGCCTTTGCAGCTCGGGTTAGGAGTATCATATTACCTACCAAAGCCTCAAATGTCTAATTATTTTTTAAGAACTCTGTATATTTTAGGAGATATTAACAGTTGAAAAGTATTTTTTCTTAAAATTATTCCAATACTACATGCAATTACGTCACGTTCTCTATAATACGTCACGTTGCCATCCCTTTTATAAAAAAGAGCGTAAAAGAAATAGCATAGTTAACACAGAACTTTTGTACATATAAAAATAACTGATTTATTCCTTACAATTCAAATTTTGAATTATTTTTCAAATAAATATGAGTAGGTTATATAAGTATATATTCCTTAAAAAGGTGAATATTGTCGTGACAGATCAATATTTTAAAAGTACTATGTAATTGTTCATCCTGAGAAGAAAATTAGAAATTAAATTCAAAATATGATATTTAATAAATTATTTTTTGCCATTTGCAACGTCGCTCTGCTATTATATGCGCCACGACACGACAGCGGAAAAAACGGTATACAAAGATTTAAATATAACCTCGTTCGGAACTGTCAAAATAAAATTAAGAAACAAGCACATATGGTATATAGAATTAAAATATTTATTAACACTTACATAATTTAATAACATAACATAAAAATTTCAATAGTAGTGAAGATTCAAATTTTTGAATTAATGACTTTATAATCATTTGTTTTTTTTATTTTACTATGTAAATTATTATCTATCTCTAGTGCTCGGTTTTACAAAATAATCCTTGCTTGTTACGTTTTTGAAGGATATCCATCTTTACAAAACATTTAAATGTCACCGGAAGAAAACTAACCAAAAAAGGCTGTGTTACCAAATGTAAAATTCATGTCACGTGACAATTTTCTTCACTTCACTCCGTAAATTCTAAAGCCTATTTCCACCCATCAAAATTACTATTACACCACGCCCTCGCTCATACATCCTTAAAATAAATATTTTATTAATACTTCATAAAGCAAAAGACGATTGCACTGCATATTGTATATAATTCCTAATAATTGACATAGCCGCTAATCTATTCGCTATACAAATTTAAGTACCTAGCATATAAAAAATTAACATTAAATAATATAGAAAATTACCAAGCACCTAGAATATTGAAGTAATATAATCAAGCAAATATTTTGTTTATTTACTTTATCATATTGCTGAGTCCTATCACTGATTACATCCTATATGTATGCCTGATATATGTGTGCTTCATCGTTGTCTTATAAGTTTTATGATTATGAGAACATATAATCAAATTACTTTTGACAACAACCAAACTTTTAAAATTCAGTCCTGCTCCATGAATCGAACCCGCAGACATAGCAGTCCAGCAGCGAGCATAAATGTTCTTAGCCACTGTGTCGTCAGTAGGAACGTCAAACCATCATATTGATGCATTGTCAAACATCGTTGACTTTAATTTTGTTATTCACCAACCTAGAATTTTACTAAAACAAAAGGAGTACGTCACTTAAACTGTTACACAAATATAATTCCATATTTTTCCGTTGTGTTAACAAACACATCAGCAGCACTATTGTTTACCCACGTTCCTTATTGTGATATTTGTCAGTAGCCATTTTCTTAATGCTGAACGATATTAGATTCACTAAAAACTACACGCAAATATAATTAAAAAGCATTTAGAGTCTCAATCAAATGTAATAAGTGTTCTTCGCATTGAAATAAATAATTTACTTAACTCTCATCAACTGATCTGTTCTTTTATAAGCAGTTTGACTAGGATCGCATCACGTAAGTAACTGTACCGACTCATACACATGTCACAGCAAGTTATATCAAATGAATTTCATCGGGTTATTAAAAATAATTCAATCAATTTCATTGTTCCATTATAGTAATCCACTGAACACAAAACATGAATATTACTTTAAAACAACATTTTACTTAAACGAAACCTAATTACCGAAATCATTTACCTAAAAAGACCATTCACTCATTTTGATATTTTACATATTCTATACATGCTTAACTTTCTAATAATCCGATAAGGTCATCTTATGATTATAATTGCAATGAAATAATTTACAATGCGTGAAACGGAGTCAAAATTAAATGCGTTAGTGGCCTCGGTTTGTCGTAATTTAACTGGTTGTAAATTAGTTTGAACCACAAACAAACACTTGCTTTAGAATAAATATCTTTAATTCACTAGTTAATCTAAAACAATCTTAAATTTGAGTGTCTTTTACTTTACTTGTTACAATCTAATACAATGATGTTTGTTGATAACAGGAAAGAAACGGGTTTGTAAAGAATGAAAGGAATGTGAAATGTTTGTAGGGAGTTGGATTAGATAATGAAATGATTTGTGAATAAGTTTTTGATTACAATTAAATTAATTGTTGGTGCGATGTCTCTGCATTGCAGGTAGGGTCGGGTCCGAAATCAGATAAATATATAAAACATTTAAATTAATATCTTTTTATTGGTCTAGTGTCTGGTGGTCGTCTCGACATCATAATAGCTTCATTTCCATATATAACATATGATGTATTTGTTTAGTGATGGTAGTTTCATATATATATAAGCATATAAATAAATATTTAAGAAATATTTTAAATTTTTGGGCTGTAGAATTCGGACGGCACCCTTTGGATTTTATTTAATTTTGCAATTAAACCAGCAAAAGCATTCGACTCTCATGTCCGTTATATTCGTCGGGTTTTCTACCCGAGCCCCGGGTTCGGGTTTATTGCCAATACCCGTCGGGTTCAGAAGCCCTAAGTGCAGAGAAGAATCACCGAGATTATGCTATAGACACGTTTAGGTAAAGGAGAATCATAATATCTTAAGGTGGGGCAAAGGAAGGATATAACTGACACCTAAATCTATAATTACCATAGATGGTGCTAGTTTTTCTTTTCGTACAATGCTTTACATATTAGGCTACATTTTTTACGTAACAGGTAACTACACTAAGTCTAATATATACGGGAATAAATACTCCTTCTAATTTACCTTACTCTTACATTTTGTCCTGAGCAAATATTTCTATAACATATAACTAAATTTATTATTTACTGACAGTAAATGAATTTCTTCTAAATATTAATTTAATTATTTATAATAATTCACAGTTTTACTTCGGAGGGCCTTGACAGCAAGATGGCGGATAATATAGACGAACAATTAACAGAAACTAAAATTAAAGAAGAGTATCTGCAAATGTTTGTAGTACCTACGCAAAACATAGATCAGGCAAAAAAACTTATTCAAATGCATAAAAATTTATTTGGAGAAATTGAGAAAAACAACACTAAAGAATATATGTCACTTCTTGCAACACACGTGACAAAAGTCATCAATAACAACGAATGTAAAACCAAAATCCTTGACGATAACGTAATGGACAACGCAAGAAAAGATATTCAAATTATCACAAAATGTGCGATACGGTTTGCCGACAATTGTGCAACCACAAGCGATTACACCGTGAATTCTTTTAACATCGCAATGGAAAAACAACTTAATGTCAATATTTATTCTAAAATCAATATCGAATATCAGTTAGGTGAACTCCAAAATCAATTAGTTAAAGACATTCACTTAGGTGAAGACGATAGACTATCTGCAAGATATGGTTTCGAAGACATAAAATACGACGATCAAGAAAATGTCGCACCTTCTACTGGTTTTAATAACTTGTCAAGTTCCAACTTATTACAAGAAAAACAATCAGACTGTGCTATTAGAGATAATATGAATACATTACAAGAGTTAAGTTTCATGCGAACAAGTTGTGCGAGTAATTCCTTTAACATGAATTTTACACACACAAATAGACCACAAAATGCAGAACAAAATTCTCACGCTTGCAAATTTTGTACAAGAAAATTTTCTGAGTTGGAATTATTAAAGCGACATGTACAAGGAATGCATACAGATATAAAAACACATTTGTGTAAATATTGCAATAAAACTTTTGCAAACTCAAGTAATTTAAAGGTACATGAGCGTACACATACAGGAGAAAAGCCGTCGGTGTGTTAATTTTGTAACAAAGCGTTTTGCAGGATTAGGAAGTTTAAGGCAACATGAGCGCACACATACAGGAGAAAAGCCGTATGTGTTTCAACTTTGTAACAAAGCATTTGCAGTATCAGGAAATTTAACGCATTATGAGCGCACACATACAGGAGAAAAGCCGTATTTGTGTAAAATTTGCAACAACGCATTTACACGATTAAATCATTTAAAGGAACATGAACGCACACACACAGGAGAAAAGCCGTATGTGTGTGAATTTTGTAACAAAGCGTTTGCAGGATTAGGAAGTTTAAGGCAACATGAGCGCACACATACAGGAGAAAAGCCGTATGTGTGTGAATTTTGTAACAAAGCATTTGCAGTATCAGGAAATTCAACGCAACATGAGCGCACACATACAGGAGAAAAGCCGTATGTGTGTGAATTTTGTAACAAAGCGTTTGCACATTTAGGAAATTTAAGGCAACATAAGGGCACACGTACAGGAGAAAAGCCGTAAGTGTTTGAATTTTGTAACAACGCGTTTACACAATTACATCATTTAAAGAAACATAAACGTACACATACAGGAGAAAAGCCGTATTCGTGTGAAATTTGCAAAAAAGCGTTTGCACGATCAACTGCTTTAAAAAAACATAACAGTACAGTATGCAAAAACAATATTTATGTGAAATGTAATGTTAATTTATGTGAGAAATAATTTAGTTTAAATTTACAAGTGCTGATCAAACACTATAAGTACACAAGAAATTAACACCATGTTACTAGCAATAAATCTTACCGTTAAATGGTTACCAATAGTGTAAAAAAAAGTAATTGATAATTTGTCAACTTGTGAAAATGTTTATGCAAATATTTGTTGACATTTTAATTATCTTTAGAGTTTTTGGTAATCCGTATATAAAGTGACTCTATATTTTAGTTCACATTTATTCCAACATGAACCCACACTGGTTGCTACTCTTGTTCAAGAAGCTGTGTTTTGATATGACAATCCATTTTGCTTTTAAAAGTTGTCTTTTGGCATTTTCTTTTACAGTTAATAACGAGTTTAATAAAAATAATAAATAAAATGTTTTAAGTGTTTTAATGTCACAGCTAATGATATTACAAAATTTATATTAATGATATGTCTATACCTTGTGGAAGACAGTGTAACAATTACTAAACTGTGCATTTCATTTTCGTATTACAATGTTACATATTCTGTATCTGCAGCATGAGTTTGAGAGGAAAGATATGATGTGACTTTTTTAACCATAGTGACCCTGACTTTAGCAGAAAATTTCAATATGTGGTCTAATATTGTTCCCTATTTTGGTAACGCGCTCAAGAAATATTAATGCTTAAAGGCATCAGTACCGACCGATGGAGTTTCGCACAGTGCTGTGAAAATTAATATTGTTCCATATAATTTGTATGGCGGTCTACGTCTTTGTCCGTGTCAGTAACGGTTAGTGACGTCAATATTTCTCCGAGCCTCACTCTGATTAGACACAAAGTTCTAGAACAATAGAAGATTTGCCGGGGCGTTGTAGGGTAAGAGGAGGGGTGTATATTGAAGGTGATAACAAGTTAATATGTATGAAATCAAAATAAAATGTTTTACAATATCAGCCTCTTTAATTAATAGCCACTCCTCGTATTTTTAGAAAAAAGTACTGTTATAGATAATAGTCTCTGGTCTCTTACTTCTTTATCTCTTTTATTGTTTTTCTCATATTATTACACAATACTGCTAAAGGAATTTACTGTTAAAATTTTAGATTAGATAAATTTATTGTTTAAAATTGACATAAAATACATTGCCTTTATGGAGAAATGGGTACATTTTTAGACGTCAGTTTCAGTGGACGTTTTTTACAAAATAATCCTTGCTTGTTACGTTTTTGAGATATATTTATCTTTACAAAATATTCAAATGTCACTGGAAAAAACTATAAAAAAAGCTGTGTTTAAAATATAAAATTCACGTTACGTGATAATTTTCTTCATATCACCCAGCAAATGCTCAAACCTATTTAAACCCATCAAAATCAACCTTAATAACAAAATATATTTAAAAAAAAAAAAAATTCAAAGTTAAAAAATTTTATTTGAGGGTCACGGGAGCGGTTTCTGCTGAAGGTAAAAATCGCGCTAGAAAGTTGAAATTTTATATACGGGGCTAACTTTGCTACCTAATTTACAAATCGAAAAAAAATACCAAATTTAGAAAAAAAGTTGGTCAAATTACGAATAAATTAAAACTATTTTAGGTTTTGTTGAAAAATATATATTTTTTAGTTAATTTATACGAAAAATTATTTAAGTATTGAACGAATATAATATACTAGCGCTTCGCCCCGTCGCAAAGCGGCGTGTATATAATATTTGTTGTTCAGTACAAAATTAGTACAGAACATAAGAAGATGTCTCTGTTGGCATTCCAACATTATAATGTATTGTTGTCTCTAATAGAAGTAATGCGCATGACTACAATACGACGACTGCTGTACGCTACAGCGATATGGCATTCGTGTCAGTTGTGTTTTGGGCTTCTACACTGTCAAGATCATAATTCCCAACCATCTTGTTATTATAAGAATGTTGGTTCAAAGTTATTAAAAAGTGTAAAATTATTTTATCATTAAACAATTGAATAATTATTCAATCTACAAATACTCGCATGGTTTTATTTCGTACATGCGAAGCTGGTCCTTCGAGTCTTACAAAGCCGATCCTTCGAGTTTATTAACCGCGTGTGTTTTTCATTGTATTTTTGGCGTTTTATTACATTTGCCCCTTGGCGATTGCCATTGATTGGGTAATTGGGACGCTCTATTTTGGCGGATTCACGGAGGATTTGGATATTTTACAATTACATTTCCAGAAGCCTTACAAGCGAAGCTGGATATTTTACAATTACATTTCAAGAAGGTTTTAAATCCTACAAAAAAAAAAAAAAACTGGCCTTACAAGCCATTGGTACCCGCGTGTGATTTCGTGGTGTTTTGAGGTTACATCTGTATAGTAACCAGCACAAGTGCAAGCTATTTTGTTACATTTACCCTATGGCGGCCTGGCAAGTCATCAATTGCCATTGATTGGGTAATGCAACGTTTGATTTAAGCGGATTCGCATATAATTTGGATTACTACACATTTATATTTTAAGAAAAATTATTCATTACGGAAGAGGATACATGGATGCTGGAGGAGAGTAAAATACTTCTTTACTCATGAAGGTACAAAGTTATTATTACTATCTGCAAGTACCAATCTATTAAAAGCTTCTCATGTTGCTGGATTAACCTGGATTAGTTTGTCATCCACGTTTCATCTATCATATAAGTACGAATCTATCACCTAAGCAAGATGGAGGGATTGAAAAGGCTTAGATCGGCGCGGACGACTGCAAAAAGTGCAATATCACGGATGGACAATTACGTCAGCGACCCAAGGGCTCTCGACTCCGCTACAGTGGAGGTGCTGCAGGTGAAAAAAGAAAAGATGATGACTACATTCCAATCGTACGAGCTCACGCAGTACAGCATTTTAGAAATTGATGATCAAGATGAGGAAGACATTGAAGAAGTTGAAGAGAAGTATTTTAACATTATTGCAAAATTAAATGCTAGCATCAATAAGTTAAAAGAAGTTAATAGGCCTGAATTAGTTCCATTGAAGCTCCCAGCGGTGGAAATTCCAACCTTCGATGGCAAGGATATAACCAGGTTTAAGCCCTTTTATGAGCTCTTCCAAGCAGTGGTTCACAATAATGCATCATTGTCCGATGTTCAAAGACTTTTTTATTTGAGAAAGTATCTCGTTGATGAGGCTCTCTCAATAATTATAAATCTGCCGCTTGTGAACAGTTCATACAAAGAGGCTATTGATTTATTGTTAGCGCGGTATGAAAATAAGGCGAGATTAATCTTTTATCACATTAATATAATACTTGATATTCCCAACATGCAGAAAGGTACTGCAGTCGATATAAGGGCTTTTTTATGTCAAGTAAAACAGCAATTACAAGCGTTAAAAAATCTTGATGAGCCTGTAGACAAGTGGGATATGATTTTAATCTCGGCCTTAAGTAGAAAATTAGATATCGTTACTAACCGCACTTTCCACATGGAAAGAAATTTAGAAGAACTGCCTACTATGGCAGAATTTATTTCATTTTTAGAAAGACGTGCAATTGCAATTGAGTATAGTTTAGATTATAAAAATATGTCACATGACAATAATAATAATAAAGGAAATGTGGTTCCAAGAAAATTGTATAATAAAAATAAGTATTCACATAATAATATTGTATGTAATTTTGCTATTTGTGAATATACAAACCTTGAGAATGTTATGAAACAATCTTGGACAACTGAGAAAGTCCCAGAGGAATCAGATAAGTTTTCTGAGGATTACTTAAAGGCTGAACATAAATTTCAAAATTCAGTAGCACTTAAAAATAATTTAACTGTTGATTTGCCATTACTCAGCCTAGTAAATAAAATAGAATTGGAGGATTCTTTCTCAGTTGCCCCGCAAAGATTTAATGTGTTGGAAAAAAGATTTAGACACAATCCTTCATTATTGGAGGTTTATAAAACATTATTAAACAGATCAACCAGTATTATGACATTAGGTTTAAAACACAATATTATTTTTATAAATATTAAAATAAAAACAAATTTAATTTGCTACAAGTCCAGTGTAGCTCCATCAAGTAAGGTACTTACAATACCCCAGCTTGAGATTATTAGCGCAGTGTTGCTGGTGCGAATCAAACAAGCAACAAATAAAATTTTTGATTCAAATACAATACTTCCATCAGATATTAATTGCAATGTTTACAACATTGATGTAAAACAAACATCTGTACTGTTGGAATTGTTAAAAGATAATTGTTTCAATAACATTGTAACTATTGAGTTGATGATTGTTGTGTACATTATGCAATTGATAATGTATGCTACATTGATAATTATGGTTTCTGTTATATTTAGGATAGTAATTAATTTGTTTTATATTATTTTCACAAAATTATGTAGACTACCATAGAGTTAAGAAGTTTATGTTATTTTGTGTAATTTTGTTTATAATAGTTTTAAGAAGTTCACATTATTTTTTGTAAATTGGTTTATAATGATTTTATGTAACATTGTATAATTTGATATTAGTTGTGAGCTTATCTACTTCTGCTGGCTGGCAATTTATGTTCAGTACAAAATTAGTACAGAACATAAGAAGATGTCTCTGTTGGCATTCCAACATTATAATGTATTGTTGTCTCTAATAGAAGTAATGCGCATGACTACAATACGACGACTGCTGTACGCTACAGCGATATGGCATTCGTGTCAGTTGTGTTTTGGGCTTCTACACTGTCAAGATCATAATTCCCAACCATCTTGTTATTATAAGAATGTTGGTTCAAAGTTATTAAAAAGTGTAAAATTATTTTATCATTAAACAATTGAATAATTATTCAATCTACAAATACTCGCATGGTTTTATTTCGTACATTTGTAAATAAAAAAAAGTTATTTGCTATATTGAAAATATTGCGAAATATTATTTTTAAGTAATTTTTACTAAAATATATCATCTTTTTAATTTATGTTTCCTTATTTTGTTATAATTCTTTTATTTACAGTAATAAAGCACTGTATTGACCAGTCTATAGTGCCCCCGCCCATAGGCCCCAATCGTTACCTCTTGGCTCCATGCTCTCTTACATTTCCGAACTTTTAATTTGATTCCTCTAAACTTCCGCCATGGATCGCCTCCTTCCTTAAGCACTCTGTATCGCTTCTTCCCTGAGCATCGTCGGTCTTTAGAGTACTTTCACAGCGCCCCCGCTATAGCGCTATAAATAAATAATCCTTTGCTTTCTCTTCCCTGCGTAAAATTATCCAAGTTACCCTAATAAGGCACAGTATTAAACAATGTCTACTGCCCCGCCCCTAAACACCAATCATCACCTTTTGGCTCTATGCTCTGAATCGTTCTCGCACTTTTAATTGTATTCCTCTGCACCTCTTCCACAATGCGCCCACTTGCAACACAGCAGCCCACATGAGCATCATCGCTCATTAAGGCACTTTCCTATCGCCCCGTTTCCTATCACCCGTTTTCGCGCAATCATTAAATAATCCTGCGCTTCCACCCACTGCGTACTAATCTCTTAGCAATTAGTTATCAAAATTAATACTTTACTGGCAACCTGCATACTAAATTTCATCCTTAGAAGTACATTATTTTTTAATAATTACTCGATACAATAAATGCTTGATAAAATTAATTTTTAATCATTTCAATGTAAACCTACTAATTACATCAATTCATTTATGTTTTTAGGGCTTACCGGTTAGCTCCTAATAATCTCATCTCTAGCACTTATCCTTCCAGTTATTGCACTTTCGATTTAATCCTCATGCTCCGCCGCCCACACTTCCAGCAACAAAGCACATATTCTGCAACACAGTTGCCTCCCAGAGCCATTATAATCTATCGTCACTACTTCTAACACCACCGTTACTTACTGAACCCCAGCGCCACCCTCTCCTTTAATCATGCCCTACCAATTCGATATTACAGCAATTCATTTACATAATTAAAACTGCACTTTGATCTTACGTTCTAGTTTTCGTATTTATATTTACGATATAATATTAGTCTCCCCATTAATCCCCGCTCCTGAAATAAAATTGTCAAATTTTAGGCATAGCAACCTATTTTGCTCGTAACAATTCTCTCTACCTTTATAACCTTTATCTACCTCTACTTTTATAAATGATAGAAATCTCAAAATTGAGCTCTTTGGCAAAGCCTTTCCCGCCCCCACTTCCCCAATTTCACGCCGCTACTAAGGTTAAATGCATTTTTCGCAAAAGTGCACATGCGTAGTTTCTATTTTTTTAATTTGATATTAAAGGCTGTTAACTATTTCCCCCCTATACCCCCTTCACTCCTGTTCGATTTCACAGCACAACAAACGCACCAAAAATCAATTCAATTCTACTATTGAATGTAATTTGACTATATTACTTATAGAGAACTATTGTGCATCTATTTCATTATCTACATGCAAAATATCATCGTTGTACCTCTATTTTGTTCTTATACTCGGTTTATCACTCCCCACTCTAGTGTTACACTTAAGAAAATGTAGTTTTTTTTTAAATTTTCGTTATTAATATATCAATTTATATCTGTATACTAAATTTTAGCTTTGTATTTATATTTTAGCATTATTACCCCCCACATACCTGCGCTACTGAACAAGTTTGTCAAATTTTAGCAAAGGGATCTATTTTGTTTGTATCTAAGAACATATATTCTAAACTATACCCTTTCATCTCTATAAATTTCATATTTCTGGTTTTTGGCCCCCAGCGCCCGCCGCCTCTGGAAAACTGCAGTTTTCTATAGTTTGTCTTTAATGACACTCTAAATAGGGCCCATATTCCAAATATCAACGTTCTAGCTCTGTTGCGACATTGTCCCCAAAAAATGACGCCGCTATTGAATTAAAATTTTGGTAATCCAATTATTGGTAAACATGCGCAATTAGTGTCTCAATACATACCCAAAGTTTTAATACTACTTTTTCAATATTTCTGGCATTTACTGTCTCAACTCCCGCCGCCACTGGAAATTAAGGACTGTTTATTTTTTTTCAATAATAACTGTCTACAGCGAGCCTACATATTAAGTTTGAACGTTCTAACTTTATTCTAACATTGCCCCCGGAAATTCGCGCCGCTACTGAACTCAAATTTTAAATGTCCAACTATTGGCAAATGTGCACAATTATAATTGCAATACACACACGAAATTTTAGTTTTATATCTTTTCTAGTTCGTCAGATATTTGCAAAAGTATTCTTTTGAATATTCCAGTTTTTCCAAAATTACTGGTTTCCAGGAAATTCAAGGACGTAGAAAGTCTTAGAAATTCGTCCTTTACATAATATCAAATTTTAAAAAATTTTGTAGGCACCGTTTAGAAGATACCATATACGATTTTGTTACCGGAAATATATATATATATATATGTATAAATATCTATGAACTCTTATGAGTTTTCCATGTTAAATTGAAACAATACGAACATTATAATAGTAAGATATAATATTAGCCTCCCCATTAATCCCCGCTCCTAAAATAAAATTGTCAAATTTAAGGCATAGCAATCTATTTTGCTCGTAATAATTCTCTCTACCTTTATAACCTTTATCTACCTCTACTTTTATAAATGATCGAAATTTCAAAATTGAGCTCTTGGCAAAACCTTTCTCGCCGCCAATTTCACGCCGCTACTAAGGTTTAATTTATTTTCGCAAATATGCACATGCATATTTCCTATTTTTTTTAATTTGATATTTGGGGCTGTTAACTATTTCCCCCCTATCCCTCTCACTCCTGTTCGTTTTCGCAGCACAACAAACGCACCAAAAATCAATCCAATTCTACTACAGAATTTAATTTGACTATCTAACTTATAGAGAACTATTGTGCTTCTATTTAATATTCTACATGCAAAATATCATCGTTGTACCTCTATATTGTTCTTATACTCGGTTTATCATCACCCACTCTAATGCTACACTTAAGAAAATATATGTTTTTTTATATTTTCGTTATTAATATGTCAATCTATATCTGCATACCAAACTTTAGCTTTGTATTTATATTTTAGCATTAGTGCCCCCCACATACCTTCACTACTGAACAAATTTGTCAAATCTCATCACTGGGATCTATTTTGTTTGTGTTTAAGAACATATATTTTATACTATAGCCTTTCTTCACTATATATTTGACATTTTCGGTTTGTAGCCCACGGAACCCGCCACTACTTAAAATTTGTGGTTTTCTATGGTTTGTCTTAAATTTCAACGTTCTAGCTTTGTTGAGACATTGTCCCCAAAAATTTCCGCCGCTACTGAATATAAATTTTAGTGTTACAATTATTGGTAAATATGTAATATGTGAATATGTCTCAATACATGTCCCAAGTTTCAATCTTCTAAATTTAATATATCTGGCGTTCACTGTCTTAGTTCCCGCGTCCACTGGAAATTTTTAGTTTTTAGTACTCATTCCTTAATAACAGTCTACAGCGAGTCTGCCTACTAAATTACAACGTTGGAACTCTATTATAACATTACCCCCAAAAATTCGCTCCGCTACTGAATAAAATATGTGGTTTTCCAATTATTGGCAAATATTTACAATTAGTGTGTCTATACATATCGCAAGTTAAAATTGTCTTTATTCAATATTTCTACATTTAACGATCTCAACTTCCGCCGCCACAAAAAAATTATGGTTTCCTATTTTTTTTTTATTAGTTACTGTCTACAGAGAGCTTGCACCAATCTCTAAACTAATAATTTGCCAAATTTATTTTTTAATGTCAACTTACATACCAAATTTCATTTTAAAATAATATCTCGATAATTTATTTTTACTCATATCACTGTAAACCTAATAAATTTTTGCTTTTAACCGTGCTCAGCTCCTCGTTCATAATCACCCCTAACCTTAGCGCCCTCCGCTACTTACCACTCTAGCCCTTATCGTTCCCGTTTTTTGCACTTTCGATTTAATCCCTCTGCACTGCCTCCCACACTTCAAGCACAACGACTTATTTCTTGCAGAGCAGCTACCTTTTACCGTCACTACTTCAAGCGCCACTCCTACTTAGCGTATTGACCTCCAGCGCCCCCACCCTCCTCGCTGAAGCACTTCCAATTCGATACTACAGGCATTCATTTACATTATTAATGCTGCACTGTAAACCTACATTCTATTTTTCATATTTATATGTCATATTTATATGTTAATCTTTATCTGCATACTAAATTACACAATAATACTCAAACCTCCGCTACTGAACAAGTTTGTTAAATTTTAGCACGGGGATCTATTTTATTTGTATCTAAGAACATATTTTTTAAACTATAGCCCTGTATCTCTATGTATTTCATATTTTTGGTTCTTGGCCCCCAGCGCCCGCCGCCTCTGGAAAGTTACAGTTTTCTATAGTTTGTCTTTAATGACACTCTATATAAGGCCCACGTTCCAAATATCAACGTTCTAGCTCTGTTGAGACATTGCCCCCCAAAAATCACGCCGCTACTGAAACAAAATTTTAGTAATAAAATTATTGGCAAATATGCTCAATTACTGTCTCAGTACATACAATAAGTTTTAATACTACTTTTTCAATATTTCTGGCTTTTACTGTCGCAACTCCCGCCGCCACTGGAAATTTGGAGTTGTTTATTTATTTTCATTATTGACTGTCAACAACGAGCCTACGTATTAAATTTAAACGTCCTTACTCTATTCTAACATTGCCCCCGGAAATTCGCGGCGCTACTGAACTCAAATTTCAAATATCGAACTATTGACAAATGTGCACAATTACAAACTCATACACATACCAAATTTCAGTTTTTTTTTTTTTCTAGTTCGTCAGAAAATTGCAAAAGTATTTTTTCGAATTTTCCAGTTTTTCCAGAGTAATTTTTTCCAGGGAAATTCAGGGAAAAGTTCAGGGACGTAGAAAGTCTTAGAAATTCGTCCTTTACATAATATCAAAATTTAAAAAACTTTGTAGGCGCCATTTAGAAGATACAATATACGATTTTGTTACCGGAAATATATATATATATATATATATATGTGGAAAAACGAGAGCACTATCCCACTTCTGATGTGTAAAAAAAAAACTATCCAACTTCTTATGTGGAAAACAATAACCAATCCGCTAATCTGATGTGGAATCAAGGTACTCTTATTTAATTTAGGGCAAATATCAATTCAATTAATATTCAACTATGTAATATCTTAGTTGGTTTGTCAGGATGATAAAGAATCACATAATTGGTTTAATACATTTATTGAATAAAATAATAACGATGAAATAATAATGATAATAATACAATAAGGTTACAATATAAACGTTGGTGTTTACTTTACAAACACAGAACAATGAATGCACAAACAACCTTAAGTTCTAGTTAATAAATATTCAGTCCTACATTAGTTTTCAGCTAGACTTAATAGGTTTATTTATGACTTCTAAGAACACGTTTCTTTAATTTCGGTAAGCACACCCCTCAAGTATTCAGTCAGTGGTTTAGAGTTTCACACAATATAATTGCTTCAACCTTTCTGTTTAAAATATACCGTCATTAATCACATTCTTTATGACTTTCCTAGACCGGGTGTCATAGCTATGAGTTCTTTCTATGCTTGATTTATTTTTAAGTTCCACATATATATATATATATATATATATATATATATATATATATATATATATATATATATATATATATATATATATATATAAATATCTATGAGTTCTTATGAGTTTTCCATGTTAAATTGGAACATTACGAACATTATAATAGTACTAGCGCTTCGCCCCGTCGCAAAGCGACGTGTATATAATATTTGTAAATAAAAAAAGTTATTTGCTAAGTTGAAAATAATGCAAAATATTATTTTTAAGCAATTTTCGGTAAAATATATCATTTTTTGAATTTATGTTTTCTTATTTTGTTATAATTCTTTAATTTACAGTAATAAAGCACTGTATTGACCAGTCTCCAGTGCCCCCGGCCATAAGCCCCAATCAAGACCTCTTGGCTCCATACTCTCTTACGTTTCCAAACTTTTAATTTGATTCCTCTAAACTTCCGCCATGGAGCGTCTTCTTCTTTAAGCACTCATATTTCCTGAGCATTGTGGGTCCTTAGAGTACTTTCACAGCGCCCCCGCTTAAGCACTATAATTAAATAATCCTTCGTTTCCTCCTCTTTTTGTAAAATTATCATTTACCCTAATGAAGCACAGTATTGAACAACGTCCACTGCTCCGCCCCTTAACACCAATCATCACCTCTTGGCTCCATGCTCTGTATTGTTCTCGCACTTTCAATTGTATTCCTCTGCACCTCTGCTACAATGCGCCCACTTGCAACACTACAGCCCATTTGAGCATCATCTTTAAAAAATCTTGCGCTTTTAACCCTTGCGTACTAATCTCTTAACAATTAGTTTTCATAATTAATAGTTTACTGGCAACCTACACATTAACTTTCATTCTTAAAAGTACATTATTTTTTAATAATTATTCGATAAGATAAATGCTTGTTAAAATTAATTTTCACTCATTTCAATGTAAACCTACTAATTACATCAATTCATTTATGTTTTTAAAAAAGCCTAGCGGTTCGCTCCTAATAATCTCATCTCTAGCCCTTATCCTTTTCGGAATTGTACTTTCAATTTATTTCCCTGAACCAACGCTTACATTTCCAACACCAAAGCACATATTCTACAACACGATTACCTATCAGAGCCATTATAATCTATCGCTACTTCTTCTAACACCACCGTTACTTACTGAACCCCAGCGCCACCCTCTCCTCCAATCAAGCACTACCAATTCGATATTACAGTTATTCATTTACATAATGAAAACTGCACTGTAATCTTACGTTCTAATTTTCGTATTTATATTTACGATATAATATTAACCTCCCCATTAATCCCCGCTCGTGAAATAAAATTGTCAAATTTTAGGCATAACAATCTATTTTGCTAGTAACAATTCTCTCTACCTTTATAACCTTTATCTACCTCTACTTGTATAAATGATCGAAATTTCAAAATTGAGCTCTTTGGCAAAGACTTTCTTGCCCCCACTTCCCCAATTTCACGCCGCTACTAAGGTTAAATTTATTTTTCGCAAATATCCACATGCGTAGTTTCTATTTTTTTAATTTGATATTTGAGGCTGTTAACTAATTCCCCCCTACTAACTAACTTATAGAGAACTATTGTGCTTCTACTTAATATTCTACATGCAAAATATCATCGTTGTACCTCTATTTTTTTCTTATACTCGGTTTATACACTATTACACTAGTGTTACACTAAAGAAAATGTAGTTTTTTTTATATTTTCGTTATTAATATGTCAATCAATATCTGTATACTAAATTTCAGCTTTGTATTTATATTTAAGCATTAGTACCCCCACATACCTGCGCTACTAAACAAGTTTGTCAAATTTTAACACAGGGATCTATAATATTTGCATCTAAGAACATATATTCTAAACTATAGCCTTTTATCTCTTAATATTTCATATTTCTGGTTTTTGACCCCCAGCACCCGCCGCCTTTGGAAAATTGCAGTTTCTTATAGTTTGTCTTTATTGACACTCTATATAGGGTCAACGTTCTAAATATCAACGTTCTAGCTCTGTTGCAATATTGTCCCCAAAAAATCACGCCGCTACTGAATTAAAATTTTAGTAATCCAATTATTGGCAAACATGCGCAATTAGTGTCTCAATATATACCCTAAGTTTTTTACTACTTTTTCAATATTTCTGGCTTTTACTGTATCAACTCCCGCCGCCACTGGAAATTTGGGGCTTTTTTTTTTATTAATAACTGTCTACAGCGAGCCTACATATTAAATTTGAACGTCCTAACTCTATTCTAACATTGCCATTGCCATTAAATTTCAAATGTCCAACTATTGGCAAATGTGCACAATTATGATCTCAATACACACACTAAATTTGAGTTTTCTATCTTTTCTAGTTCGTCAGATATTAGCAAAAGTATTTTTTTAAATTTTTTAGTTTTTCCAGTATAAGTTTTTCCACGGAAATTAAGGGAAAAATTCATGGACGTAGAAAGTCTTAGAAATTCGTCCTTTACATCATATCAAAATTTAAAAAACTTTGTAGGCGCCGTTTAGAAGATACCGTATACGATTTTGTTACCAGAGATATATATAAATATATAACGGTCTATCGCTCTATCTATATATATAAATATCTATGAGTTCTTATGAGTTTTCCATGTTAAATTGGAACAATACGAATATTATAATAGTACTAGCGCTTCACCCCGTCGCAAAGCGACGTGTATCTAATATTTGTGAATAAAAAAAGTTATTTGATAAATTGAAAATAATGCAAAATATTATTTTTAAGTAATTTTCGCAAAAACATATCATTTTTTAAATTTATATTTCCTTATTTTGTTATAATTCCTTTATTTACTCTTATAAAGCAATGTATTGACCAGTCTCCAGTGCCCCCGCCCATAAGCCCCAATCGTCACCTCTTGGCTCCATGCTTGCTTACGTTTCCGAACTTTTAATTTGATTCCTCTAAACTTTCGCCATGAAGCGCATTCTACTTTTAGCACTCTGCATCGCTTCTTCCCTGAGCATCGTCGGTCCTTAAAATACTTTCACAGCGCCCCCGCTGCGTAAAATTATCATTAACCATAATGAAGCACAGTATTGATCAATGTTCACTGCCCCGCCCCTAAGCACCAATCACCTCTTGGCTCCATGCTCTGTATCGTTCTTGCACTTTTAATTGTATTTATCTGCATCTTTGCCACAATGCGCCCACTTGCAACACTACAGGCTACCTGAGCATCATCGGTCATTAGGGTACCTTCCTATCCCCCCCCCCAGTTTAGCGCAATCATTAATTAATCCTGCGCTTCCACCCCCTGCGTACTAATCTCTTAACAATTAGTTTTCAAAATTAATACTTTACTGGCAACCTGCATACTAAATTTTATCCTTAGAAGTACATTATTTTTTAATAATTATTCGATAAGATAAATCTTTGATAAAATTTTAACTAATTTCAATGTAAACCTACTAATTACATCAATTCATTTATGTTTTTAAGAAAGCCTAGCAGTTCGCTCCTAATAATCTCATCTCTAGGCCTTTTCCTTCCCGTTAATGCACTTTCGATTTAATCCCCATACCCCGCCACCCACACTTTCAGCGCCAAAGCACATATTCTGCAACACGGTTACCTCTCAGGGCCATAAAAATCTATCGCCACTATTTCTAACACCACCGTTACTTAGTACTGAACCCCAGCGCCACACTCTCTTCCAATCAGGCACTATTAATTCGATATTATAGCAATTCATTTACATGAATAAAACTGTACTGTAATCTTACACTCTATATTTCGTATTTATATTTACGTTATAATATTAGTCACCCCATTAATCCCCGCTCCTGAAATAAAATTATAAATTTTAGGCATAGCAATCTATTTTGCTCGTAGCAACTCTCTCTACCTTTATCTACCCCTACTTTTATAAATGATCGAAATTTCCAAATTGAGTTCTTTGGCAAAGCTTTTTCCCGGTCCCACTTCCCCAATTTCACGCCGCTACTAAGGTTAAATTTATTTTCGCAAATACGCACATGCATAGTTTCTATTTTTTTACTTTATCTATTTTTTGATATTTGGAGCTGTTAACTATTTCCCCCCTATACCTCTCACACCTGTTCGATTTCACAGCACAACAATCGCACCAAAAATTAATCCAATTCTACTACTGAATGTAATTTGAATATTTGACTTAAAGAGAACTATTTAGCTTCTATTTAATATTCTACATGCAAAATATCATCGTTGTACCTCTATATTGTTCTTATACTCGGTTTATCACCCCCACTTTAATGTTACACTTAAGAAAATGTAGTTTTTTTTTTTTTTTAAATTTCGTAATAAATATGTCAATCTATATCTGCATACTAAATTTTAGCTTTGTATTTATATTTTAGCATTATTACCCCCCCCCCCCCTTTCGCTACTGAACAAGTTTGTCAAATTTTAGCACGAGGATCTATTTTATTTGTATCTAAGAATATATATTCTAAACTATAGCCTTTCATCTCCATATATTTCAAATATCTGGTTTTTGGCCCCCAGCGCCCGCCGCCTCTGGAAAGTTGCAAATTTCTATAGTGTGTCTTTAATGACACTCTATATATGGCCCCCGTTTCAAATTTTAACGTTCTAGCTCTGTTGCGACATTGCCCGCAAAAAATCACGCCGCTACTGAATTAAAATTTAGGTAATCCAATTATTGGCAAACATGCACAATTAGTGTCTTAATACATACCCAAAGTTTTAATACTTCTTTTTCAATATTTCTGGCTTTTATTGTCTCAACTCCCGCCGCCACTGGAAATTTGGGGCTGTTTATTTTTTTTTATTAATTAGTGTCTACAGCGAGCCTACATATTAAATTTGAACGTCCTAACTCTATTCTAACATTGCCCCCAGAAATTCGCGCCGCTACTGAACTCAAATTTCAAATTTCCAACTATCGGAAAATGTGCACAATTATGATCTCAATACACATTCCAAATTTCAGTTTTCTATCTTTTCTAGTTCGTCAGATATTAGCAAAATTATTTTTTCGAATTTTTCAGTTTTTCCAGTATAAGTTTTTCCACGGAAATTTAGGGGAAAATTCAGGGACGCAGAAAGTCTTAGAAATTCGTCCTTTACATCACACCAAAATTTGAAGATTTTTGTAGGCGCCGTTTAGAAGATACCATATACGATTTTGTTACCGGATATATATATATAAATAAATATATATATAAATAAATAACGCTCTATATAAATATCTATGAGTTCTTATGAGTTTTTCATGTTAAATTGGAACATTACGAACATTATAATAAGTAGATAGAAGGTTTATTTAAAAATTAAAGTTGATACGGAATACAAAATATTTTGTTGGATTCAAATCATAGACTCAATAAAAAGACTTCGCCTTGCGGCGGGGGTACACTCTAGTATTTTTATAGAATCTTTATTTGTGGAGGAGCTGGTCTATATATTTATGATACTAGCAGCCCTATTTTGCAACATATTCTCTGACGTCATGTGTCAAGAATTAGACTAGTGAGTTATTCATTTATTTGTTAGTATCAGCAAATAAAATTAAGGTGCAGTTTATCCTTTTCCTCTTTGTTCTTTCCCCTTCCCCGCCTTTCATGCTTCTTCTTGACATTTCGGCATTTGTCAGAAAGTCGCTTATTTATATTCATGAATGACATTTTTAATTTTATTTTAGTTTTAAAAATGTCTTCTGGAATAAAAAACTAAAATAATGGGATAAAGTAGGAGAAGGAGGATAATGTTTTGTTGAAATTTAAACCCCTTTTTAAATCATACAACGATTTTTAGTAAAGTCATTAATAATCCACCGTTTTTTTTTGCAATTAATATTTTGTTTTACATAAATTAATCTATACTAATATTATAAAGCGACAGAGTTTGTTTGTTTGAACGCGCTAATCTCCGAAACTACTGGTTCGAATTGAATAATTCTTTTTGTGTTGGATAGTCCAGTTATCGAGGAAGGCTATAGGCTATATAACATCACGCTACGACCAATAGGAGCAAAGATATAGTGGTAAATATGTAAAAAACGGGAGAAATATTATAAAGCACAATCGAGTAGTCATTCGATACGTGATAGACGTGTTTTGTTTGTTTCCTTAAAATAATTTAATTGAACTAATATTATTAAATATACATATATATAAATTAATTAAAAAGTAAATTTAAATTTAAAGTAAAATTGCATTATCTAAAATATTATTATTTTAATATTCAAATTTTCTGAATTTAAAAAATGAATTTGAATTCTGAGGGGAAAGTGGGAGTTGACCCCAATATAAATTTATACAATGAAGATAATTTAACTTTATCTTCCTATAAAATTATGATTCAGAAAGAAGATATTCTAAATGAAAAATATGGGATCAGTACATTAAAAACAGCAAAAATGCTATATAATTCAGAATATGGAAAAGATATTACAGAAATAAAGAAAATAGGGAAAAATAGAATAATGGCGGTATGTAAAAATCCTAAATCAGCTATATGTTAGTGAAATTAAATAACAAGAAAACATCAGGAGTTGATATGTTTATACCAATGTTTTGGATTACAAGAATTGGAATTATCAAAAATGTAGATATTGAATTTTCGGAGGAAGAATTAAAAGAAAACATTTATAGTGACCCGTATAAAATCCACTCCATAAGGAGATTAAAAAGGAGAGTGAAAGTTGAAGATGAAATTAAATATGAGGACTCTAGAAATATTATCATTTTCTTTGAAGGCCAAAATTTACCTCAATATATTTATATTTGGAATGCTAAATTACCCTGTGAACCATTTATTAAAAATACGAGACAATGTTATAAATGTTTAAGATATAACCATACGGCCAATCAATGTAAAGGAAAGAGTAGATGTAGCAAATGTGGTTCAAATGAACATACGCTAAATTTATGTAAAAATGAAATTATAAAATGTGTAAATTGTGATGAAGAACATGATGCGACTGATAAAAATTGCAAAGAAAGAAAAAGGCAACAAGAAATAAAAATTTTAATGGGAAACAGAAATCTTAGTTATCAAGAAGCCGCTATTGAAATACCTCAAATTTGGAAAGACAAAAATTCGTATGCTGTAACTACAAAAAATAGATTTGTTATATTATCTAATTATGAAAAGGACTTTCCTCAAAATTTAACAAGTCGTGAAAATAGTATACCATCATATAAGCCAGCACCCATTAGAAAAAGAACATATTTAGATAGAAACTGTAAAAAGGAAAATATTAAAACCCAAAATAATAAAAATGATAATAAAATTGAAACTAAACAGAATGAGAAAGAACAAAGTTTCATTAATTATATTACAAATTCTACACCTAGAACTTATAATACAAGGAACAATTACAGAAAAAATTAACAAGATAATGACGAGGAACAAACAGAAAATAATTCTCAGAGGTCCATAAAAGTACCAAAAATTCAATCCAACTCTAAATTATTAGTATCACAAAATTTTAGTGAAAATAAAAATGAAGAAAGAAATAAATTCATGACGGATTCAAATAAATTTTCTATATTTGAAAATATAGAAAGAGGAAGAAAAAAATAGCGAAATTATAAAAATAATATAATATAAGAGCATACATATTAGAGTAACATATAAAATTATAATTATTAAATAGCGTCTATTCGTAAATAAGGTTTCTAGAAATTGATATTATACAGTGGAACGGACGGAAATTAATTAGTGAAATATTAAAATATTTATAAATTTGTAAAATTAAATTATAAATTATAAAAGATGTATTTAAAAAAGATTGTTGGTGGCTATGACGAAAGAAAGTCAAGGCAAATAAGTGAATAAATATAAAAAAAAAATATTATAAAGCGACAGAGTTTGTTTGTTTGAACGCGCTAATCTCCGAAACTACTGGTTCGAATTGAATAATTTTTTTTGTGTTGGATAGTCCAGTTATCGAGGAAGGCTATAGGCTATATAACATCACGCTACGACCAATAGGAGCAAAGATATAGTGGTAAATGTGTAAAAAACGGGAGAAATTATTTCATCTTTGAAGCCTTCCGTTGCGTGCGCCGTGAAAACGGTTCAAGATACACAAAAAATATGTATTAAAGAATAATAGCTCTTTTAATGATCTAAAAAACAGTCCGCGATAGTATATGTCTATCTTTTAAGATTAACTCACAAAAACCGTTTTTATGGTATTTCAACAAAAAACTTTAAAGATTACAATGATAAATAACTCCCAAACAAAACCAACTCGCTCTCTGCGCTGGCCGGCGCGGCGGGAGAAAGGCGGTGCTTGCGGGCAAGCCGGGAGGGGGGTGTAGCTCAACGAGATACCATGCCGCGCGGGTCACTCGCGCGGTCGGCTCCCTACTGAACGGTTGAATGCAGCGCTAATTTGTTTATGCGATATAATTATCATCGTATTATTACTTTTTAAACACAGTTTCATTTTGTAGTTGTTTTCTATATAGTAGGTACTTTATTTGTTTTAGGATAGTATTTAGTTACACAATAATAACACTTTTTTGTTTTTATGTAGATTATCTTATCTTAATATATATAAATTACGTGTCACTGTGTTGTCCGCTATGGACTCCTAAACTACTTAACCGATTTTAATGAAATTTGTACACCGTGTGCAGTTTGACCCAACTTGAAAGATAGGATAGCTTACATCTCAATTTATTTATCTTATTGCTAATTATTTGTCTATTAATTATCTGTATATGACATATGACATCGGGCGACGATGATGGCGACATCTGTTGACTAGATTGAGTAAATATTCTGTTGAGTAAATCGAAATCTGTTGACTAGATTGAGTAAATATTCAATAGATGGCGCTATGTAATGTAATATGACAAAAACGTTAGTCACAGCAACGCGTGGCCGGGACAGCTAGTTATATATATATTTATTTACAAAAATTAATTTTAATTAATTCTCCATATAATTTAAATATATTTTATGTTCATAATTACATGATATGTTTAGTAAAACTTATTATTGTTAACATATCGTATTATCGTTATAGTTCAACATTCACTCGACACACATCTATACAACCCGTATGATAAATATGTCCACAAGTTATCCGTCTGAAAATTATAAACCACGTTATTTTACATCGATATAATGCATTGTTTGTTTAATGAATTGATCTTGGAGTCTTACCTCACTTCTTGTCCGTCTAGAAATGGGATCTTATGTTGAGGTCTCTCATCTTCTGGATTGCGGTAAACACACCGAGCTAATGTTACTTCTATTCTCAATTTCAGTTGTTTTAAAGGAACAGGTGCGCTGATCTGAAAATTAATTTACATTATGATATAATATTTTTGATTGATTGAACATTGTTACTTAGTGCTATTGAAAATCACATTTTCATAATATTTTTGTTTCAGAAACTCTAATTACATTTACATCAAACGTAATTTTTACTTACGGCTGGTCTTTGAATTATCAAGGTATTCTGATCAACAATGCTGACATCATTAATGTCTTCATCAACTTGTTGCATTGGTTCAATGATATTCGGCAATGGATTACGGGGTTGCTAAAAAGAAATTGTTTTACTACTTTTTCTATTCCTGTATTTATTACTTTAACAGTTGTGTTAGTAATTATAACATTACTCAGTAAACATTTAGGAGCGTTTTGGAGTCAATTTGACATCATATTGGAGATACGTATGATTTTTTTGTCATGAAATAGTTCATTTATAGTTCAGTTTCTCACAATCGTTCATATGAAATGTCTGTTTTATCGGCTACAGATGACGGAACCACTCCACCTGTAGGAATACAAATGAAGATAAAGTTGATGCGAACTATAATTGAAGTGAAATAGTGATAGAAACGTCAAAAAAAAAACGTTTCACTAAATGTTTACTAAGTAATTTCATTTATTCAATTTAATAATGAGTTACCTGTTATTTCAGCAATACTTATATTACTTTCAGTTTTAACTATATCTATTGAAATAATTACACATAGGTTCCTCTGAAATGAGAATCAAAAGGAAAGTAGTAATTGTTCTGTTTAAAAAAACGCAAACGATTGTAGACATGTAGTAAATAACTCGTTATTAAATTTCTTAAAATAGTTTTCCAGTACATTGCAATAAATATGTCTAAAAATGCTTAATATGTCTAAAAAATGCATAATCATTTTTAGTAATCATGCAATTAATATTATCGGTGAAGTTATGACAAATAGAATATTTCCAATGGACATTTCAACATTTATGTCGTCAACCGTTAACAATCGATGTACCGCATTTGCATAGTTTTCCAAATAATAGTTATCACCTGCATCTAAAATAAAGTTTATAACAGCGTGCGTATGAGGTGCATTCATGCAGCGGAATGGAAGTACTAATACATATGCTGACTAATGCATTTGGGGTACATTGAACACCTCTAGACATAGAAGAATACCTCTCGCTCAATTGATTAAAATCTCCATGAATAACAGACAGCGGTGTGCTTAAAATTATCTCTGTTTTAGTTTTATGTAAACTTTGTAAACGATTTAAAGTTGTATTCTTCTTTCTTCTATATTCCAGAACTACTGAGAAAGACATTTTAAAATAATTATGTTATACTTGAGTTTTATAAAGTTGTTTTATACTAATAAATAATAATATATTAAATAAATATATTTAAAATAACACCATTAAACAAATACTTAAAACTAATTATACAATTAAAAATAATAATTAAAAAATGACAAACCATACACCAGCAGAGTTAGAACTTAATTTATATAAAATGAATGCAGTTCCTAAAACAACATGTTTAGCATTACTTTAAAATAGTTTTACATATATAACTCATCTTTCTATTTAATAAGTAGTATTTTACCTTTAAAATGCTGTAATACTAGATTTATAAAAAAAGAAAGAAGAACTTTTTAAATTTTGTTTATCAATTTAATTTAAAACTACTTTAGCCCGGTCAAATTAGACCAAAAAATAAGAGTAAAGTTATCTTAATTCCCACCAAGCTGAAAATCGGTAAGATTGTTTAAAATAGCATTAAAAACAAAATTTGAAAGTTCCTTATCTTTCCCCTTTAAGGAAAAATTTTTATTCAAGGTCAAAGGTCAAAAAAATAAGTTTTTCGCGATTTTCAGCAAAACGGTAAGTTTTGTCATAAAAATGCCTTTGACAAAAATTGTAGATCATAAAATTATCTACAAAAAATTTATTCATATTTTTTTCTCTACGAGCCACCGTTTTTGAGATATAACGATTCAAAAAGTTGTAATTGTCATAATATGCATGAGTACGCCACGTATATATACATCTCTATAGTTGTAATAAATGTTAAAATATTTTTCTATCGGTCATTGTAACTTACACTACTAATATAAAATATACATAAGTTATAACTATAAAAATATCAGGTTAATTTGAAACCCAGTCCCTTAATTTATACGCCATTGTAACCTTGAGAAAACATCTGTCCCCTGTTCAATTGTGTGCGTGGGTTTTAAAAATAGTAATTCTACTCGACAAGAAATTATTACTAACGGCATTTGCTTTCTTCTTTCTATGTACGAAGCTCTTAAAAAAACTACCTGCTTAGATAAGTATAGATATGCATGTTTCGTTTAAAACACCAAAAGTAAAAAACAAGTACAATTAGCTTGTCTACCTCCAACCTCAGTTGCTGCTCATCAACATCTTTTTAGGGTATATTTCATATGGCAGAAAATTTGCATGTGTGCAACATTTTTCCTAACATTAGAAAATTAATCGATGAATAAAGAACACTCGATAACCATAGAAAATTGATCCCGCTAAACAGAGCTGCCTAGATTTAAGTTGTTTCTATCATAATAACAGTTATCTATTACTTTACGCATAATATATTCCTGTTCTTAGGCCTAAATCCGATTGAGGAATAATTCTGCGCGGCTAAAACTTACATAACAAAGGCTACGGATAAAATCCGCATTCTACAGGTACTTTTTCCGTGCAGAATTAAAACCGCAAGTGTAGGTATGTTCATATGATTCCAAGTGTTACTGAATTCGCGTCTTTTTTCTGCGTGAAATTATTCCTTAGTTGGGTCGTAGCTTTTAAGCAGTAAGAATTACATAAAACCGTTACTCCTTCATTCCCAAATTGATGGTATTTAACGTAAATGTTTATTACACTAACCAATTAATACAGCTTTTGGATTAAGGCTCAAATACATGGTGATAGATTTTTCACGACAGTACTATTACTGTTTTCACTTCGCCAGTACTCTATTGCACTGATAAAAATATATATTTTTTTTACAAATAGCATTAAATCATCAAACCAAATCTTGTTTCTTTTCTGTAATATAGTTTTAATAATCATTATACCATACCCAGCATTTATCTTAATTAGCATATCATGCTAACCAGCATCTTCTGGAGTTTTTTGCATTACCATTCTGTTTTTTAATTCAAATTCAAACTAAAAAATTATGTTATGGAAAAAAATAATGAAGTAATATCTGAAATTGCTAATATTCAAGTAATCGGTGAAATATCCAACGTTGTAGTTATTCGAACAAAAAGGAATGTCGCATGTTGTTCTGATAAATAGAGTGAGATGGATTTAAAGAATCTGACAAGGTATGGCGTCTTGAAGCTTAGAGAAACTGACAACTATTAAGCATTCCTGATTCTACTGATTTCTTAAATTCGTAGTAGATCATGTATCCGAGGAATTGTTAATAAAACCAGCAGATTATTTATTAGATTAATGTACAAAATCTAACATTCTCACAATATTTAATGATATAATTTTAAAAATATTAATTACAGTTATTTCATAGAAAATACTAATCTGCGGATCGTACCCAAAAATACGGATGCTTCTCGTTACACATAAATTTATAATTCTCCGCCTTAGTCGAATGTATATATACGAATATATATATATATATAAGTAGTAAGTGGGCACCCTCACGGCACTTTTTTGGGATGTTTTTTCCTAACGATATTGACACATTTTTTAATTTTATTAGCATATATTGACCAATTTTATTAAAAAATCATCATTTTTCACAAAATGGCAATTTGAGACAATTACACATATTTGCCCCCTAAAAATTAAAAAATTAAGCAAAATTTCATAAAATTATTTCAAAAAAAAAAATTTAAAAAAAAATTATTTAAAAAAAAAATTTAAAAAAAAAAAAATTTCAAAAAAAATTATTTCAAAAAATTATTCCAAAAAAAATTATTTCAAAAAAAATTATTTCAAAAAAAAATTTCAAAAAAAAAAAATTTAAAAAAAAAATTATTTCAAAAAAATTATTTCAAAAAAAAAAATAAAAAAAAAAAAATTTCAAAAAAAATTATTTCAAAAAAAATTATTTTAAAAAAAATTATTTCAAAAAAAATTATTTCAAAAAAAAATTTCAAAAAAAAAAAATTTTAAAAAAAAATTATTTCAAAAAATTATTTCAAAAAAAAAAATTAAAAAAAAAAAATTTCAAAAAAAATTATTTCAAAAAAAATTATTTCAAAAAAAATTATTTCAAAAAAAATTATTTCAAAAAAATTATTTCAAAAAAAAAATAATTCAAAAAAAATTTCAAACTTAAAAAATTATTTCAAAAATTTTCAAAAGTCCAAAAAAATTTTAATCATTATTGATTTATATAATTTCAATAATTATGGAACAGGGGCGCAACCAAAAAAATAATTTTCAGAAACCCCCTATTTTGTATATTGATAATATCCTTAAATTTTTTTTCATATATAAATGCCTAAAAAAAATATGCAAAATGAAGAATATAAAACATGCTCAAAATGTAAAAATCAATTTGAAAAAACGTTAGAATTTTTTTATTTTGATAAAAATAGAAAAGATAATTTTTCTTTTTATTGTAAAAAATGTGTTAGAGAACGTGTTACTACAAAAACAGAATGTGAGTGTGGTCTAATTGTACCTGTAATACTTTTAACAAAACATTTACAATCCGAACGCCATAGACAAAATATTAATAATATAAGACGATGTTATATCTGTAAAATAGATAAACATTTTGATGAATTTTATTCATGTAAAAAATATAAATACAGACGAGAATGTATACCTTGCAATAGAATGCTTATTACTAAATACAATCAACAAAAAAGACTCGATAAACTTAATAATCATAATGATGCTGAAAATGTTTAATAAATTTTCTCCTTATAAATGGCAACAAATCCAAACGATATATTAAAACAATATAATATAACACAACTTAGAAGTTTAGCTAAAACAGTTAATCTACAAAAATATTCAAAATTAAACAAAAATATTTTAATTGAAGCTATTATCAATGCCCCTATTGATATTCAAAGTCACCTACACAAACAAAATGTTAAGCAATTAAAATTAATTACAAAACAAATTAATTTAAAACTTCCAAGTAAAATTAAAAAAGTAGATATAATTAACAATATCGTAGCTTCTCCAAATTTTTATGTGGATGATAAAATAAATAGAGATTTATTAAAAAGACAAAAGAAATTACATAAAATATTACACACTGATAAAAACAGTCAGAGACCGTCTCAGGAGGAAACAACGACGCAGAGCACAGAAGGAGAAACACAAACTCAAGATAACGCTTCTTTTCAAGAATCCCTTATTCCTTTAGCAGGTCCATCTAACACAGATGAAAATCCTTTCCTTATTGAAGATATTGGAGATCCAAAATTAAATAAGAAATATAAAATTTTTCAACAAAATATAAAATTAAAAATAAAACCAATTGATACAAGTAAGAATGATGTTGGGCAAAATATTGAACATCTAAGAAATACAATGAATCAATCTATTGAAAAAATGAAAGAGAAATCAAATTTTAAAGAAGGTGATAAAATAAATATCGTTGTTACTAATCCACATTTAAGAAAACCAATATCAACAGGATATCTCACAAAAGAAATAAATGCTGATAAAATTTTAAATCAACTTCAAAATATATTAACATCAGATGAATCGCTAGATATAAATGAAACTTCTTTTAATTTTATAATCCCAACAATTCCATATGGTTGTAAGAGTACGAAAATACTTAATCTATTAAATGATAGGAGAACGAAAAAATATATTACACAGATTAACAATAACGATAATCTATGTGGACCTCGAGCAATCATTACAGCATTATCATTTGAAACAAATATAATACTCGATAGAGATCTTAACACATATCAAATTGAGTATATTAAAAAAGGTAGAAAACTTCAAAAAGAATTAGCTTTAGAACTTTGTAAAAGATTAGTAAAATATAATGAAGATGGATTTACTTTAGATGATTTTAAAAACGTTGAAGAATTATTAGACATACAAATAAAAATAATCTGTTCTGAAAATTTGAATACAATTATATATGATGGTAAAAATAAACCTGTTAAAATTTATCTTTATAAAAATCAAAATCATTTTGATGTTATTACTAGTATGAAAGCGTTTCACGCTCAAAGTTATTATTGTAAAGAATGTGATCAACCTTATAACAATAAGAATAAACATAAATGCAAAAAAGAAATTAAGATGTGTAATCTTTGCAAACAACAAGAACATGATATAACATTAAAGAATTGGATATTTTGTAAGACTTGTAACCGTTTCTGTTTTAATCAAAATTGTTATGATAATCATAAAGAAGTTTGCGATACTGTTTCTAAATGTTTAACATGCAATGAAATTTATTTTAGAGATAATAAACATGTGTGTGGTTATCATATGTGTTTCAATTGTAAAAAAATAGTTCATACAGATACTCATAGATGTTATATACAAAATATAAAACAGAAAGGAGGTATAGATTCTAAAACATATTCTGAAAAATATATTTTCTTTGATTATGAAGCAACACAAGAAACTGGAATTCATATTCCAAATCTTGTTATTGCTCAAGATTTTGATGGAAATAGAATTGGTTATAAAAATAATGATGATTTTTGTAAATGGTTAATATCTGAAGAACATCGTGGATATACTTGTATTGCACATAACGCAAAAGCTTATGATAGTTATTTTATTTTAAAATATTGTGTTGAAAACGCTATCAAACCTTATACAATATATAATGGAACGAAACTCATGCTATTAGAAATCAAATCACTCCGTTTAAAAATTATTGACAGTTCAAATTTCATTGCTGGACCGTTATCAAATTTTCCAAAAACGTTTGGATTAACAGAATTAAAAAAAGGATATTTTCCACATTATTTTAATACTTCAGAAAATCAAAAATATGTTGGACCTATTCCAGATATTAAATATTACAGTCCTGATACAATGAAAAAAGAAGCAAGAGATAAATTTTTAAAATGGCATCAAGATAGAGTTAATGAAAATTATGTTTTCAATTTTGAAAAAGAAATAATAACATATTGTAATTCAGATGTTGATATTTTACGTAGAGGTTGTTTAAATTTTAGAGAACAATTTTTAGAAATTGCAAATATTGATCCCTTTCAATATCTCACAATAGCAAGTGTTTGTATGGCAATATATAGATCTAAATATTTACCAAAAGATACAGTAGGAGTTGTTAAAACTGATAGAATAGAAATGCATAGCAAAGAATCAATATGTTGGTTACAAACGTTTAAAAATATTCAACATGCTTTAAACGGTGGTGAAGTAAAAATATGTGGAGCTAAGGTTGATGGTTATGATAGGAAAACAAAAACAGTATATCAGTATCATGGTTGTTTTTGGCATGGTTGTGAAAAATGTTATAATCCTGATACTATAAATAATGTAAATAAAAAAACAATGAAAGATTTAAATTTAGAAACAAAAAGAAGAAGTGAACAAATTAAATATTTTGGTTATAATTTAATTGAGATTTGGGGTTGTGATTGGAAAAAAACTATGGAATATAAAAAAACAATAAATGATGTAAAAATAATTGAACCTTTAAAACCAAGAGATTCATTTTTTGGTGGACGAACTAATGCAACTAAGTTGAAAGTAAAAAATAAAAAAATACAATATATTGATATTTGTAGTTTATATCCAACAGTTCAATATTATGATGATTATCCAATTGATCATCCTACAAAAATTGAAAATGTAAAAACATTTGATCCTAATTGGTTTGGATATATTCATTGTAAAATACTAGCACCAAGAAATTTATATCATCCTGTATTACCTGTTAAAGATAAGAAATTAAATAAGTTAGTGTTTGTAAATTGTTTACAATGTTTACGAGAGGAAGGAGAAAACTGTGAGCATCAAGAAGAACAAAGAGCGTTTATTGGAACATGGTGCACGAATGAAATTCATAAAGCAATCGAAAAAGGATACAAGATATTAGAAATTTATGAAGTACAACATTTTGAAAAAAAATCAAATAATTTATTTAAGGAATACGTTCGAGATTTCATGAAAATAAAATTAGAAACAAGTCCATGGAATCAAGATTATGAAACTGTTGAAGAATATATTAATGTTATAAAAGAAAAATTAAATATAGATTTAGATCCTAATAAAATTGAAAATAATCCAGGTAAACGTGCTGTTGCAAAAATTTGTTTAAATTCATTATGGGGAAAATTCGGACAACAACAAAATTTACCGACAACTAAATATGTTACAAATGTTAGAGATTGGTATGATTTATTATTAAATGATAAAATTGAAATTACAAATACAATTGAAATAAATGATGAAGTATTACAAATAACTTATAAACAAATTGATGAATATATTTGGGATAGTAATACAACGAATATTCATATCGCATCATTTACAACGGCTAACGCAAGAATGAGATTATATGATATGCTGGATAAACTTGGTAATAATATTGTATATTATGATACTGATAGTATCGTTTATATTGATGATGGTGTTAATACTATTAAAACAGGATGTTTATTAGGAGAATGGACAAACGAATTAAAAGAAGATGATTATATTATCGAATGGTTATCAACTGGTCCTAAATGTTATTATTATAAAACAAAAAATGGAAATGAAGTTCATAAAATAAAAGGATTTACAATGAATTTTGAAAATTCTAAAAAATTAAATAAAATAAATATGGAGAAAATTATTGATAAGCAACTTGATGAAGTTGAATTGAGATTTAAACAAATTACAAGAAACACCAAAACAAAAAATTTAGAAAATAAAGAACAAATAAAAAAATTCAAAATGGATTATAATAAACGACAAATAATTGAAATGGATGAAAATATAATAGATACTAAACCTTGGGGATAATAAAAATTATTTTTATAAATTTCTTATTTAATAAATGAGCCTAGAACTAATAAACAAATTGAACAATATTAATAATAATTTCATAAAGTTGTCAGAGTTAGAATTAAATAAAACATATATTATTATTGATGCAAAAATGATACCATCAAAATATGGTGATAGAATAATTGTAACATTTGAAAATAATAAGAAATTGAGTTTACCAGAAAAATATAATAAAATAATTGATAATCCAGATGATATGATATTATTGAAATTAACATATAAAGGTAAAATTATTATAAATGATAAACACGAAAAACACGATATTGTTTTTTCGAAGTAAAACTTCTATACTATTTTATTAATAAAAATCCTTAAAAAAATTTTATTAAATAAATGCTAAGCAAAATATTTGAAGGTTGTTTTAATATAAACACATTTGAGGGTTTATATGATTATCTTAAAGAAGAAGATACTTTAAAAAAAATTATAAACGCTAAAGAAATTGAAATAGTATTTGATTTTCCGGTATCTACACCTGTTAATATAAAATTTCATACTAAGGAATATATTTATAATAATGGTCAAGGATTTACATTATTACAAATTATACTTGCTATTAGAGATGGTTATAAACAAATTTATAGTGTGGAATATGAACCTACTTTTGAAACACTTTTAATTGAAGCTATTTATCATGATGAAAATAAAATTTATTTAGATATAGGATAATAATAAATTCCTTAAAAATTATTATATAATAAATGCCAAACAAAATATTTGAAGGTTCAATTCATTTAAATACTTTTATAGGATTATATGAAAATCTTAAATCAGAGGATGCAAAAAAGAAAATAACAGAATCTGAAGAAATTGAAATAGAATTTGATTATCCTTTTAAAGAGCGTATAATATTACATTTTAAAAATGAAGAACATTTTTGGAATCCAAAAGGATTCACATTACTACAAATTATACTAGCAATAAGAGATGGATATAAAAAACTTTACAAAAATAAATATTTGAAACCGTTTAATGTTTTTGAAACTCTCTTTATTGAGGAGATAAATCAAGATGGTAATAAGTTTACTCTAAGTATCGGTTCTTAATAAAATTTATAATATAAATGGATGTTGATATCTATTTAAAAAACCGTTTATATGTTTATAGAAAAAGTCATGAATTTTATAATAATTTTAATATATTATTTACAAGTTGTAAAATGATTTTTATAACTCTTGGTGCATCAGGTTATATTTATTTTCCTTTATCAGTATTGAGTTTAGCCTCAGTGATATTCGAAATTTTAGAAAAAACTATGTCTATAAAAGAAAGAACTGTTGAATATCTATTAGGATATAAATTTTATAAACAAATTATAGATTATAAAAAAGCTCAACAATTAAATGAACAAGATTTTTTTATTCGTGAAGCAGATTTTATAGAAAATTTAAAATTCTTTCCAAGAGATAAATATTTACAACAAGTAAACATAAATGGAATATCTTCTACATAAAAATATTTTATAAAGTAAAATTTTAATAATAAATGGATAAAAATATTAATTGTCTTAGATGTAAAAAGAAAACAGCTAATTCTAAATCTGAAATCGTAAAAACAAAAACAGGTAAATTTAGAATTTCAGCAATATGTTCTGAATGTGGTGGAAAAAAAAGTTTATTTATAAAAGATCCAAATCAAAAAAAAAAAAAATATTTTCGTTAATGAGATCTCATTAAAAGAAGCAGTTGAATTACATAAACCTGTTATTAAAAAATTTAAACGAAGACAAATTAAAACTTATGGAATTGATGATTTATGGGCTGCTGATTTAGTTTATATGAAATTATATGAAAAAGAAAATGAAGGTTATAATTATATGTTAACAGTTATTGATACGTTTTCAAAATTCGCTTGGGTTATACCTTTAAAAAATAAAACAGGCAAAACAGTTGCAAACGCATTTGAAAGTATATTGAAGAAACATTCTCCACCAAATTTATTACACACTGATAAAGGATTGGAATTTATTAATAAAGATTTTCAAACTGTTTTAGATAAATATAATATAAAATTATATCATACAGAGAATAAGCAGAAATCCGCCATTGTTGAGAGATTTAATGGAACTCTCAATAGAAAAATGAAACCCTATTTTACAGCAAATAAAAATTTTAAGTGGGTAAACTTATTAGATCGTTTGGTAGAAGAATATAATTGTAAAGATGTCCATCGGACTATTGGTATGAAACCCTCTGAAGTTAATAAAAATAATGAACAAGAAATTTTTAATAAAGTTTATGGGACAATACCAAATGAAAATGATCCAATTTATAAAGTGGGAGATAAAGTTAGAATCGTTAAAGTTACAACAAATAAATTTAAAAATAAATATGAAACAAAATGGACAAATGAAATATTTGAAATTTCTAAAATTATGAATACTAATCCTGTAACTTATAAAATAAAAGATTCAAACGATAGAAAAGTTATTGGAAGTTTTTATACAAGAGAGTTACAAAAAACAAAATTTAAAAAATAATCTTTTTTCTATAATAAATAATGGGGAAATTTATTAAAATTATTGGAAACAAATTGAGATTTGAACAACCAATTATTCTTGATCCACTTAAAAAATATAAAATTGGAGTATCTGGTATTAAATATGATTTAATTCATATAAACATTTTTACAAAATTAGAATATCCTGAATTTAATATAGATATTATTTGGGAAACTATATATGGTCATTATTTATTAATTTGTAATGTAAAAGCAGGTAGGTATTCTATTAATGATTTGGAAACAAAAATTATACAATTTTTAACTCGTATGGTTTATATAATAAAATCTGAAAAATTTAAAATTAATAATAATCGACATGTATTTGATATTTCTGAGGAAAATGCTGATGATTTTTTAAATTATGTAACTTTTACACCATCTGGAGAAATACCAAAAGAAAAAAGTTTTCATAGTACTCAAAAATTTTTTGATTATGGTTTATTTGTAATGGATGTTGTTAATCAAAATAAAGTAAAAATTAATAGTCCAGTTAAATTAATATTTTCAAAAACAATTAATAATATAATTGGAATTGGTATTGTTCCACAAAATAAAATTATAGAAGGTCCTCTTATATTACCTAAAGAAAAAAGGGTTATTAATAATAATTTATATGAAATACATTGTAATATTGTAGAATCAAGTCATTCAAATCATGATAAACATCCACATTCACATAAAGATGATAATTTACTTTATGTATTTAAATTAGATACAAATATTGCAAGACAGTTTTTAAATCCAAATGAAATTATTTATATTGATATATCAGATCGAATTGATAAATTTCAAGAAATTATTTTAAATGTTTATGACTTAGAAGGAAATAAGTGTCAAATATTTAGTAGAATTATAACATATTTACATTTTTGTTGTTTAATAAATGACTAACGTATTCCAAATAAAAGATTATATATTTGAAGAACAGAAAAACACAAAAAGAATATTTCCAAAACCATTAAGATGTTTATTATGTGGTCCATCAAATTGTGGTAAAACATGGTTATTATTTAATTTTCTTACACAACCTTTTATAGAATTCAAAGGTCTATATATTTATACAACAACATTAAATCAAAAAATATATAAAGCATTAGAAAGAATTTTTAGTGAGATAGATACAGTGGATTCGCATTTTAATAATTGTGAAAATATTATTCCTGTTGAAGATTGTATAACTGATAGTGTTGTTGTGTTTGATGATTGTTTAGTAGAAGATCAAGATATGTTTAAAAAATATTTTTATAGTGGAAGACATAAAAAATTATCTTGTTTTTATCTTAGTCAAAGTTTTCTTGAAACAAATAAGAATTTGATTAGAAATAATTGTAATTTACTTATATTGTTTAAACAGGATTTATATAGTATTCAAGAGATTCATAAAACAATTGTCGGTGCTGATATGAATTTAAATAAATTTAAAGAGTTATGTAATAAATGTTGGAAAATAAAATATGGTTTCTTATGTATCAATCGTGAAAAAGATAATATTAATGAACGTTATATGTTTAAAGACGTTGATGGATATATTAAGAGTGTCGATGCTCTTTAAAAAGGAACGATGCATTATTTTATTAATAAATGGAAGGAGACATCTTAACCGTTTCCGAAGCTAAAAAAATAGATAAAATGCGAGATAAATTAATTAAAACATATAAAAAAGGATCTATACAAATCTCTGAGGAAAAAAAGAAAATATTAGAGCCTTCAGTGCGCTGTAAAACAGAATCAGATAAATTATTAGAAGCTCAAAAAGCAGATGAGATTAGAAATAAACTATATGAGAAATATAAAAAAATTGAATTACAAAATTTAAAATATAAGACCACTAAAGAAAAAGAATATGCTCCATTATTATCAGCGTTAGGTAAAATAGATGAAGATATTGTTAAAAGTACATCTTTAGTACCTCTTCCAAAAATTAAAATATTTCCTCCAGAAAGTATAGAAGAAATAACTCCTCCAGAGAGTCCAAAAAGAATCTCCTATCCACCGATAAATTATGAAATATATGGAAAAAATGCAGCAAAATATTTTAAAAAATATAGTGATCCATCATATAGTTATGATACAGCATTTGGACCTCGTTTTCATAATGATAAATTAAAAATTGGAAATAGTATAATGATAGTTGATAAAGATGATGGAATTAGTATTGGTGATAACAAGTATAAAGGAACTGATGGTTTATGGTATTTATTAACTTATGGTGGTAAACCTGATCCACAATTATTTACAGAAGAGGATTATATAGCTTATAGAGAAATCATATTAAATTCTGATGTTTTGTATACTACTAATATAAATGGTGTAAAAACTCCTCGAGGACCAAAATTACTTAAATGGAGATTATTTTTATCATATATTCATAAATATAATAAATCAGGAAAGAAAGATGATTTGTATTATTATAATATTTTTCAATACCCTGAAGATTCCAAAGAAGGTTCTGGAGTATCTCAATGGAAAGAATCTCCTTCGGAGCCTTCGGAGCCTTCAGAGCGCTTTCAATGGAGAGAATACAATGATAATAAAATAGAAGTTCAATATATTTCAAATTTGAATCAATTAATAAATCGTTTACAATATATTAATGCACAAGAAAATGCAGGAAATAATAATTTTCATAATGAAAAATTAGGGGTGTTAAAATTTTTTAATAACGAAATTGAAAAAATATTAGATACTCCAAAAGGGTGTGAATATTTAATAAAAATTGCAACATCATTACCAAAGAAAATTATAAGAGGATCAGGTATACTAAATACAATTATAAATACCCTACCATTTGAAATGCATCTACCTGGATATAATTATTGTGGTCCTGGTACTAAATTACATGATAGATTAGCAAGAGGTGATAAAGGAATTAATGGTTTAGACGAAGCTTGTAAAGAACATGATATTGCTTATAGTGAAAATAAAGACTTGGAAAAGAGACATGAAGCTGATAAAGTTTTAGAACAGAAAGCTTGGAATAGATTTAAGAGTTCTCCTTCGGTTGGTGAAAAAACAAACGCGTGGCTTGCTACAACAGGAATGAAATTAAAACATAAAATTGGTTTTGGATTAGCATAAAAAAGAGAGATACTTTATTTTAGTAATAAATGGAAACATTCCAAACAAATTTAACAAAACATCAAACTAGTAATATTAATAAAGCCTATAAGGATAAAAAAGATATTTTAATTCACTTAAAATATGATCAATTAATTAGTGGTGGTGAAAATAAAATATTATTAACAAAAAGATTATCAAATAGAATTAAGAAGGCAATAAAAGAGAAAACAGGTTGTAGAATAAAAATCTCCTTCGAGGCTCTGAAAAAAAATCATGAGGGTGGATTTCTTCCATTAGTATTTGCTGGATTAGCAGCTTTAGGATCATTAATTGGTGGAGCATCTGCAATTACTAATTCAGTTATAAATAAATCAGCTAAAGATAAAGAACTAGAAGAACAAAAAAGACATGATTTAGCAATGGAGAAAAAAGGAAGTGGTTTAAAAAAAAAAAAAGATTTAGCGCTCCAAAGGAGTTACAGCCATTGTCGAACATAGATATTGAAAATTTAGTTGAAAAATTAAAAATTAAAAATTTTAGAGGTGTGTTTATGAAAGATGAATTACCTGATAAACCAAATAATATTGAATGTGGAATTATAAATTTACAAAATTCATATCAAACAGGAAGTCATTGGACTGCTTATTATAAAAATAATAATAAAATATATTATTTTGATTCTTATGGAAATGCAAAACCGCCTAAAGAATTAGTAAAATATTTCTCACAACCTTCGGAAATATTTTATAATGATACACGAATTCAACAATATAATGATCCACCAATTTGTGGACATCTCTGTTTATTTTACTTAAAGAACTTTCAGAGCTCTCCAAAGCATGATCTCTTTCAGAGCTCTCCAAAGCATAATCTTTTTTATTCTAATAAATGGCCGAAGTTTTTGATAAATATAACAAATATTTAATTCGTAATGAATACAAGAAATTTTATCCAAAATTTGATAGACGAGATATAAATAAAGAAAATGCAGCAATATCTTTTAAACTTGATTATAATAATAACTGCTTTCTAAATTTAAAAAATATTCATATTTATATTGAGGGAGAATATAAACAAACAGATGAAAAAAATTATGGTAATGAAACTGTAGTTAAATTAATAAATAATTTTGTAGCACATAAATTTAAAACCATTGAATATAAAAAACATAATTACAAAATTGATCTAATTGAAAATGTTGGAGTTGCAAGTACAATGAAGGGAGTAATTACAAAAACAAAAACTGATACAAATAATTTAAATACTGGATTTATTTCAAATTTTGAACATGGTGGTATTTTTACAGCATTAGTACCTTTATCTGATTTAGGATTAGGAATATGTGATACTGATAATATAATTTGGGGTAGTGCTGATGAATTTATATTTACAATGAATCATGATAATGATGCAATTTATAGAGCGAATGATGTTGCTGAGGGTAAAATTATAATTACTGATATTTATCTATATACTCCATTGCTTGAATATGATACTATTGGTTGTACAATGTTACTTGATGAATTAAAAACTCTAAGTGAAGAAGGAAATTATATTTTGAATTATTATAGATGGCAATGTATTAAAATATTGAATGAGAGTATGTCTGGAAAATCATTGAAACTTGATATTACTACAGATTATAGAAGCCACAAACAACCGTTATTTGGAATATTCGCTTTCCAAGTAAATAAATCTAATAATCAATTGAAAGATATGAGTGAGTTTAATCATAAATATGTTAAAAATTATTATTTCACTATTAATGGAAATAGATATCCAGAAGAAAGTCAAAATTTAGATTTTGATAAAGATAAATATAATATTGCATATATGACATATCAGTCTTATAAAAAAATATTTTCTATAACAGATAAAAATATGTTCTATGATATAAAAAGTTATAAAGAACTTGGACCTGTTTATTTAGTTGATTTAACTTGTCAACCAACAGATACAGAAATTTCAAATAAAACAATATTTTTACATGTTGATCTTGATAAGAAAGTTGAAAATGATACATGTTGTTATATTATGTTGTTATCTCATATTAAAAATAAATTTGATATGGTTTTAAATAAATTTGAGGAGACTATTTAACAACAGCGTTCCTTAAAAAGGAGATACTATTTAATATATAAATGATATATATTTTTTACTTTTTATTTCTTTTACCAATATATGAGTTATTTTACATAATGAGTTATCCTAGTTTTGAAGTAAATAATAATTACAATGGAGTTCCTTTACAAACGCTAGGCATTCCGCAAAATAAAATGATTACAAGTATTTTTAACTCATATACTGGTCAAACATATGTTTTTTATGATAACCTTTATATAGAACTAAATGAGTGTTCGTTATCTCCAAAACGTCATGGTCTCTTATCAGACTTATTTCCGGGGATACCATTGAACGTTTCTAATGTATTTAGATATATAAACGGACTATTATATTTTTTTCATAATAATAATTTTTATGAGTATAGTGAGTTTTCAAATTCATTAATTAGATCAGGTAAAATGCGTTCGAATCCCACATGTGACAAATCTTTTTTTTTATTTCTCTTTCAGAGTTTTGCATATAATAATTAATAATAGATGGTGACACTAATTAACGAAATCTCATTTGTATGGGATGATTCACGTCTTAGCTCTCAGTAGTATTGTACACTGTAATTGTGGACTATATATACAAGTTTTAATTTTTCATATGTTGGGATAACTATGATATTATGGTTTTGAGTATGCGTTTTATAAGAGGTGCACATCTTATATTAGTGCAGATCAAAGTCAGTATCATTGGTAGACTGGTCGTATTAAATCTCAAAAGTATCTTATGATATTGATTTCTTCTCTTATTATTTATATGTAAAAATCTGATTTGTTGTGTTCTGAAGGAGATGATTCATTGTATCTGCTTAGCAGTGCTCCAAAGGAGTATTACAAAGCCGAATTAAAGACTCGACGTCTGTAAAAAGATGTAAATGTCGTGATGGCGTAAACTCAATAGAACGAATTCTAATAAACTGGATAGTATGTTCGTGAAAGAGTTTGAGTAAATACATTGAATCTCCTTCGTAATACTGTGAAGACAGATTTGTGTATAAATAATTGATTAGTAAGTAACATAAGATACTTTTGCTCTTTTTTTAAATTAATTTTTAACACATTCTTTACAAGTATAAGAATATCCTAATGCATCACTTTGATTTTTATTAAATTCTTCATATGGTTTTTCAATTTGACAAGAAGAACATTTTCTAGCTTTATTAAGTCTTAATCGATGATAATTTGTCTTTAAATGTTTTTTATGAAAATATTTTGAAATTATTTTACCACATTCACAAAAAATAGTTTGTTTTTTATAATTTAAATCACAATTTTTACATATATTACTTAAATTATCTTTTTGACTTTTATTTGAATAAAAATTATCCAAAGATAAGGTTTGTTTACATGTTGAGCATTTTCTATTTTCCATTTAATAGAAAAAAAATTATTCAGTATTTTGTGAATATGGTAAAACATGATATATTATCACTTTTGGAGCACTATAATGCAGAATCTCTAGAAGTCTAAATATATGTCAATATTTTGATAAATATTATTAATTATTGTAATTTTTAAAAAATATTTAATATTTTTAAAATATTTGGTTATATATAACAATTTTTGCAATTTTTTATAAATATTTCATATTTTCAAAATATTTGGTTATATATAACAATTTGGTAAATTTTAGGTGTCAAATCAATCAAATCTGAGTTTGGGTTAGGTCCCCTCTTTTATATACTACTTATATATATATATATATATATATATATATATATATATATATATGTGAGGTAGAAATATAAATAAGTCCTGGTTGACGCCTCAAGTGTGGGGTGACAATAATCCTATCCTTGTTTATGTTTCAATTTAGCAGTTTAATGATATCAATCCTTAAGTTGAGCCCCCATTACATTATAGTTTATTAAAAATAAAGTTAACACATAACTTATGTTTAATAATAGTTCATTTAATTATTCCACAAAGAAAAACAATTACATCACAATAAAGTTAATTTATCAAAAGAGAGTTCACAATAATAATAACACTTGTTTATATACAATGCTTAGGTTTGAAGACCTTATTACAATGATTGCATATTCCAAAATAATGTGCAATAAAAATAGTACATTCACACGTTTATAATGATAAAAATAACCTAACATTTAACACTATACTTTTATGCAAACACTCCACTATTTACGCCCCTAACAATAATAAATATCACAACTAGCAATACTGACTACAATTCTCAATGATATTAACAACTAATTAAAATACCATATTCCTGAATTCACAAATCACAAGTAATAACGACGCCATACAACTCTGTATGCTCTGTATTCGCCATTTTCTTACTGTATCTTTTTTGTTGAACATGCCTAGTCACACGTTGCAGTGAGCGTCTGGTGTCAAGAGTTCGGGGTTAACAAAACAATTTAAAACATTTACACTCAAACACAACCTCATGCTAGCAAAGTTCTTAACCTAATTTATAGAGTTCTTTATAATTATTATTTCTTAAAAACTAATTATATCTAATCTTAAAAAATATCCCACACTCGGCCTCTCCTGACTAGTAACTATCCTCAGTTGCTACAATCATCCTGCCCATGGGTTCATCATATCTGCCGATGTAGAAGTCCTTATTGGTCCTTCACGGTGAAGTGAGGGTGCCTCATCTTTCGATTTGGTATTTGTTTTAACCCCTTTTTGTTTTGTCATTGTCATTGCGATATGCGGATAGCAAAACAACGCAACTAACAGATGTATATATGTAAAAAATGTTATAAAAATTTATCCCTGATTTAATATAAAGAAAATTATACCTGTTTTAATAAAAAAATTATAACAAAAACAGTTTTCTTTTTTAATTTCACTCTTAATTTATTAAAGATCAAATCAAATCATCACCAATTTTCTATTTTGTAAAGAAAATAGTTGCAGATTAACAATTCTGAAAATGTAAAAATTCATATTTAACATTAAACGCGGGTTTAAGTATTTATCCGAGTCAAATAACTCAATAAGAAATAGAATCAAAATTTTGAATGATATAAAATATATGATTAACTAGTTATAGAGATGACTATGGGTATTTAAAATAAAGAGATTAAATTAGTTCTATTGGTAAAGTCAAAAAGGTTTTTCAGATTTACTCTGCTTTTAAATATCTGCCTCTATTGATAAAGTCCATATAATTCAATATTCTACAAAACTTTTCTTGGTTTAAGTTAATACATGCACTTTATAAGGAAATGTAAAAGTAAGATGAATTACATTTGGCCGGATCACATTAGAGTATCACAGACTGCTCTAAGATGGCAACGAGATCCGGGACAGGAGTAGTTTCCGAGTCCACTAAACAGGCAATAACTTTACCAGGAGAAATTTGAATTTTTGATGCAGAGCTGGTAGCTGTCAAAGAAGCTACTTCAACAGTTAAGAACAATAGATGGTCGAAAGCTGTAATATGCATAGATTCAAAAGCAGTGGTGATAGCATTGATGAAGAATGCGATTATTATGAAAGCAAAAAATAAATTCTATACAGTAACAAGAAATCTAAATAGAATAAAGATAAAAAATTCAATGTACCGTTTGTGTGGATTCCTGATCACAAAGGAATCACAGGAAACGAAAAAGCAAAAATAAGGTGAGTTTAAACAAATATATAATTTTTTTACTTAAACATATGATATAATTTTTTGAGTTTTTAAATATTAGTTTTAGTTTTAATTTAATGGTTTTATCTTAAATGTAGTTTTTAGCTTGTGAAATAAATATAATTATATTAAATACTCGTATATAATAATTCGTATTAAATAAAGATAGTAGTAACAATAAATATATTTTATTTTCAGCATACAATGCACATTCTAAATTAATACAAAACCAGTAGATGGTAATTGGTCTTGACTAATTTAATATGTTTATTAATGTTACATGTTTTAATTTTTTTTATTTTCTATTCTAGATTTGCTGCTAAAATGGCTGAACAAAACTTGGAACACCTGAATCAAATACTTGTAAGTTTTTTTTTTGTTTTTATTTATTTAAATAGTTACAACTAGTGTAATGACCAATCAGGAATTTATCCATAACCAAAACATGTATACATACGATATTAAGGATCGTTCATTGACATTGCCTTAATTTACACTATTTATATTTGTACTTTTTACACTTCATTTATAAATAAATTTCATTGTAGTTCGAAGGGTTTCTACCTCTTAAGTCTTCTAGTAACCGTTTGGTTGTCCAACAGTTAGAGTACCTCGTCATTTGGATTGCAGTGCAGTCTTTCATGATACTTAGAAGTATATCTTCTTATTTTTTCGGCGACGGTCTCCAGTTGCAGATCCCGGTGGAGGTCGCTATTTTGAATATACCAAATAACGTTTACTATAGCTCTCAGTACTTTATTTCATAAACGTTGTATAATTTCTAATTTAGTTTTCTTTGAGCATCCTCATATTTGGATACCATATAACCAAACTGGTTTGATGATTTGCCTATATAAGAGCCGTCCTATTTATTGTGTTAGATAATAGAGATTTCCTACGTATCATCCAGTATATTTATTTTCCTTTATTTAATGTCGAGTTCTTCCCTTTTATTCCTAATACGAGTTCTCCATCTTAATTTTGGCTCTAATGTCATGCCAAGATAATTTGCAGATTTGCTGTGTTAGCGTACTCTATTATTTTTACATTAAGATTAAGTGGCACGTTTTCTACCTTTTTGTTAATGAAGTTGATGTAATTGTACTTGTTTTCAATTAGTGCTATTCTCTATAATTAAGTACAGTTGCTACTTTTGTTTAAAGCTGTGTGCAGTTTATCTGTCGATGCCTTTACAGTGTCACCCGCAAATGTAGCAATAGTTGTTCCTTCTATGTAAAACAGGTAAAGTATGGGTCTTAGCACACTTCCTTGTAGAACACCAGCCCTAATGTTTCTTTCAGAGTGTTTATTTCGCTGTTTTACTCTGAATCTCCGTTTAGGTAAATATGAGGTCAGTAGTTTTCTCAATTTGTAACCAAGTCCTTCATGTCATACTTTATTAAAAGCTTTGGCTACATCTAAAACTATGGCTGAGTAGATTTTGTTATTCTATGTTTGTTATTCTGTGTATGGTTTTATTGGTTTATTTTAATGGTTTTATTCTCTTTAGAAGTAGTTTTTCAAATAGTTTCGGCAGCAGTGATATAGATTTTTGTGACGCTACTTTGTTCGGCGGATTTCCCGGTTTTGGTATTATTATAACTTCTGCTATTTTCCAGAGTTTTAGTACGTATTTTAATCAGTAGATATCATTAATTTTGTATGTGATTTTTACTTCAGCATTTCTTTGGTAATTGCTTGAGTATGTCTCCTGTTGTCAGGTCACATTCAGCTATTTTCTTTTACTTTATATTTCTCCTCTTCCCATGTTCGAAACCATTTTTCTATTTTAGTATATATTGCAGTTTTCACTTGCATCCAGGCAATGTGCTCTCGTGCTGCTGTTCCGATGTTGAAGGTAAAGAGTGCTTCATTTCTCCTCTTTGGAACGGGCTTGGTGCTACATCAATTTTTGTTTTGTTAGTTTAATTTCATCATATCAGTTAGCTATCCACTGGTGATCAGGATTAGATTTTGCACTAACTTTTACAATATCCTTTTAAATCCATTGATTCTTTGTAAAATATTACGTTGGCCAATATGGCAACTTTCCGCGAACACACCTGCCTTAATTTTTTTCTGTCACTATTTGCAATATTAGCAGTTAAAAAATGAATTTTACTTAAGAGGGGAGCCTGCTTTAGAGGCTTAAAACAATCGATTTTTTCGAGGATTTTTTTGGGAAGGAAAAAAATAATCGATTGAAACGAAACTTTCAGGTTTTATTGTTATGTATTTCAACAGTCTTCTCAAATTTTTTAATTAAAATACATGTCATATTATGCCTGGTACAAACATTTCGCCGAGGCGCCTTAAGTGTGCATGTGTCGTGCGGCGGGAAAGATGCAGGTTGCAATTTTCATTTGAAACAAAAAAACCCAAAAAAATTTTATTTTCAATAGCTTCTAGTTAAACCAAGAAAATTTTCACAAAAAGTGAGAAATTCAACAATTTTTCGCAAATTAAAAAAAAAAATCATTTTTTTGGAAAAAAAAATTTACTTTAGATTGTTTAAAAAGTGGGTCAATCATAACTTTTTTAAGGTTTTTTAGGTTCAACTAGAAGAGAATTTAATCCTGATTACAATCAATTTTGTCTCGTTTGGATAGGACGTTTCGTTTTTTTCCTATCTTTCCCGCCAATTAGGAAAAATCGTAAAAATGCAAAACCGAGAAATCGCGCGTCAAAGTTTTCGTATATAAAAAATCGTATACCGATTCGCTCGTATACCTGCTCGACGCTTGCTCACTATTTCTTTTGTAACTCCGAAAATAATTTGAATTTGTTTTTGAAATTTTAGGGACACATTCTTGGATAGTTTGGGAAGACATTTATGCAAAAAAAAAAAATCGATTTTTTAAAGCCTCTAAAGCAGGCTCCCCCCTTAAGAATTCTTTTCTCTTCTAGATAATAGGCTATTTTCTATTATCCTATTTTTTATCTATTTTATTTATTTTTGTATTTTATAATTACACAATAGATTTGGCTTCACAGAGCAAAAACACGAGCGCTCGCTTTCACTGCCTATACAGGAATATCATTACTCGTAAGTAAACATTTTCTACCTTTTGACTTAGGTAAATATTGTAAAATATGTCAGCATCTCTTATACTACATAACGCAATTGATTTGAATATCATACAAGACTCTTTTAGAAAGATACGATATCTTTAATGTCATATTTGTCGCAGTCTAGAACATTTTGTTTTATTTTTAAAGCTATAGCCCGGGTTCACAATTGCGTGTTTGATTATTTGGTTGTTTGATAATTATTTGACGTTTACAGCAAATATTCAAATTCTCAAAGGCATCTAACCTTTCGTTTGTTTGACAGTTGTTTTTGTTATACATTTACATAAATACTTTTATTTTCCAAAAGTCATAATTATGGACCGCTAATTTTATTTTACCATTAAGGTGAAACGATACTTGGACATTTTTTATTACCAAAATATAGATGGTGATACTAGCAGGTTAAATATCATCAAAAAAACTCATGTTTTTTGTGTTTAAATCGTTTTATACACGAATCAAAATCTAAAAAACAAAGTTCTCAAACTTACGCTTAAGACTTCAATATAAATAGAGCATTCCATAATATCGCTCTAATATTTTGTACCTGATTGTACATAATATAGGATTCTACTAATACAAATTTGAAATGTTTTGTTGACCCAAATTTTCAATATTACTAGCAAAGTATGATTTGTTCTAATGCATATTTCATATCTAATTAAAACATTTAACTTTTTTGTCTTAATGGTCAATTCATTAGACAAATTATCCAAAATGTTTCAATCTTGTTATGATGATGATCTCGTAATAAAATCTACGTAATCTTTAGTATCTGATTAATGAAAAAAATTTAGTATTTTAACATCTTATTTGAAGGCACAACGGCTATTTATCCCAAGGGTGAAAATTGTGTTAGGAAGTTGAAATTTTGTATCTAGACTAACGTTAATTAATTACTGTTTATTTATTTGTTGTTTATTATTATTATTTAATTAGAGCTTTCACTTCCTCAGATTTTTCCATGAATTTTCTAGAAACCCGTAATTTTTTAAACAAATTTTAAAAAACTTCAAAATTAATTTAGAAATTTCAAAATATTTATTATTTCGATGAAAACTTTCTTCGTATATTTATCTTGTATGAAATATAGAATATGAGGTGGCATGTGTAGCCAAGTATTTTTCTGAAAGATCATGGAATAGTGAAGAAACTAATATTTTACACGGATAATTTCGTTGCTCAAAATAAAACTTTGTATTTAATTTTAAATATTAGCTGTTTTAAAATTTAAAACTAATAAGTAATATCTTGTATAAATGACAATGTATATTTTTAACAACATCCAGTTCATTAGAGAAGTAACTATGAGAAAAATTTATAATTCCACAACATCTTAAAACTCAAAATTCGAACTTGACTCCTTTATTAAGTAGTAAATCGATATACATATATATATTTAAAAATAGTTCATAATAATAACTGTTCTTAAATATGTATATGTAAAAAGAAATTTGGAATCACTGGATAATATGACCGCATATTCTTGAATGCAGGAATAAAAATATTACCCGAAAAGAGAAATTTGGTGTTCAACACACTCATGTTTTTAAATAAATGATATGCTAATTAACGATCTATTTATAAATAAAGTTTAAACATTTATTTAATTCTCAACATTTATAACTATTTATTAATAATCATGAAAATTGTAAATTCTTTTTGAACATTATTCGTATCAAATGAAATACAATTTATTTTTCAGGCCACACAATACGTGGTAGTATACATAGACGAACAAGAAATTTCGATTGATGGGGTTGTACTTGAAGGAGCTGCTGAACCATCTCCTCAGCAACCAGCTGAATATGAAAGATTGCAGCACGCAATTATTGTGCACATGCCGTCCTTCGCCTATACAAATTCCTGCCGCAATAAATGCGACCTGTGTACTATATGCATAGTACATCTTGAAGAGGAAGATGAAGCAAGGTAAGAGCCAGATTCATTTCATTTAATCTATTTACGGTATCTTGAGATTTAGCAGTAACCAAAAAATTAATTTCAATTTGTTTTGGAACATTTGTCTATGTGTGCGCTTAATATCTAAACAAATAATTGATATTAAGGAGGTACAGGACGTACCGTCAATGCAAAAAGTTTATCTCCTTGTAATACGAAATGCAAAATAGGAAGTACATGAGGGACGAGCAAATATTGAGACTGTACCTTTGAAAATGAATTTTTCAATTCCCTATTAAACTGCTTTTTGCTTGTTAAAATAATTTTTTTATGCATATAATAGTTTAATAAATGAAAAATTACCTATAATTAATATCAAATTTATATTAATTCAATTTAAATACAAATTAAATATTTTGAAAGAGGAATAATAAATGTGGGATTATTTTTTAAGATTAGTTTTAAGTGTAAATATATTTAGTTTTAAGAAATAGAAATATAAAGAACACTGTAGAATAGGTAAAAATCTTTGCTAAGAACGGGATATATTTAAATGTTTTAAATAAGCCGCTGGCAGACCCTATAAGCAGTTCGCTGACAGCGTCCAGAGAACGTATCAAAGTGAACGGGTCAGAGACGTTCGCTGGCTAAAAGATGATGATACACCAGGGTGTGGCTCATACGTACAAGCAACAGTCGTAGTGAGAGTTAGATAAAAATGGCGACAAGATGTACATAGGTTGTGCGATGTTGTTATTTTGTTAGTTTAAATATTATTAACGGGTGTTAATATAATTTAATAAGTGTTAACATTGTTATTAGTTGTAACATATGTTAGAGTTATGCAGCAAATGTAATGTTAAATACTAGGTTGTATTATCATTATAAAATCATTGTGTTGATAACTATGAACAATTGGAATTGCGTATTACGTATTAACATGCAAAACGTAGAAAAGAACTGTAAATCTAAGTATTGTATTTTAATCAAGTGTTATTTTCTTAGTGAAGTTAATTACGATTAATTCGCTTTATTCAGATGTAATTGTATAATTTTGTGTAAATATTAAATGAACTATCAATATTCAAATCATGTGTTTGCTCGTATAAAAGAAACTATATTGTTATGTTATACTGCAAATTGATCGTCTCAACGGATAGTTGTAGAAATTACCTACAAATTGGAGGCTCATATGGGATTGAATAGTTCTATGCTGCAAATTAGGATCTCAACAAGTGGTTGTATATTCTAACCTGCAAAGTGGAGTCTGAACCGGGATGGTATTAGATTTAAAAACTACTAATGTAGATATAAAAACCTACAAATTGGGCTCTCAACCGGGATAAGGGCGAAATCAAAAATATTCAGTTAAGATTATTTTTAACCTTAGAACCAGACTTATTGATCAACGGGATAAGGGCGAAATCAAAAATATTCAGTTTAGATTATTTTTAACCTTAGAACCAGACTTATTGATCAACGGGATAAGGGCGAAATTAAAAATATTCAGTTAAGATTATTTTTAACCTTAGAACCAGAACAGTTAACCAGCGGAATCAAAAGGAAAACTTAGTGTACAGTTTGCTCATTAAAGTAATTGTACAGTAGTGAAAATTATAACAATGACACAAGAGTTAGACAATTTGTCAGTGGCAGAGTTACGACAGGAACTTAATTTTGTTGGACTTAGTCAGCGTGGGAATCGTGCTGAATTATTGTCAAGAATGAACTCGTTTAATAGCCGAGTCGGTGAACAGAATAATAGGTCTGTAAACAATGAAACAGTCAATAAAACTAGTTATACATTTTTAGATTTAGAATTGGCTTTACCTAAATATGATGGGCTTAAAAATGTTAGATTATAGATTAAACAATTTGATGATTATGTGACCAGGCAGAAATAGATACAAAATACAGATATTTGTATGCCAGGAGATTGTTGACTGATACAGCAAAACAATTTGTTAATTTCGAAACCAGGATAATAAATTGGGATACATTTAAATCGTATTTGATTGAAGAATTTGATACGAGTTTAAATAGCGCACAGGTTCACAAAATGCTTCAACAAAGGGTGAAGAAAACAGGTGAAAGTATTCGTCAATATGTGTATGATATTTTAGATATAGCTCGACAAGCAGACGTCGAAGAAGCAGCTATTATGGATTATATCATAGCAGGCATTCGCGACAGTGCAGCTAACAAAGTAATACTTTATGGAGCTGAGAATATTGGACAACTTAGACGTAAGCTGGAACAATATGAAAAAAGAAACTATATTGTTATGTTATACTGCAAATTGATCGTCTCAACGGATAGTTGTAGAAATTACCTACAAATTGGAGGCGAATATGGGATTGAATAGTTCTATGCTGCAAATTAGGATCTCAACAAGTGGTTGTATATTCTAACCTGCAAAGTGGAGTCTGAACCGGGATGGTATTAGATTTAAAAACTACTAATGTAGATATAAAAACCTACTTAAATTTTGCAACGCTGCAAACTTACGTGTGTTGACGCATTTGGTTCTTTGACCAATTAATTGTTATATTTTATATAACATTTATTCCGATTTTAAATTTCCCGCTCAAATTGGCATTTGCAACGTTTCCAGCTTATAACCTACATTTACTGTTTCTTAAATGTTTTATTTAAATATTTTCGTATATAGGTATCTATTTGAAAATTTTCTTTTGCAATAGTTACAGAAAATATTATTTTATATACAACTAGTTTTTAAAAGCCGTGTCACCATTTTTTTTATAGTTAAAAGTTATATTATGTTGTGAAATTGAGCTAAAAATTAAGATTTGTATGGAAAATGACTATTTTTAATCATGTATAAAAAAACAACTATGAACCCTAGGGCTCTAAAATTTTGAGATAGCATGTATTTTAACTATTTGTATCGACCCTCCAAATTTCACAACTTTTTCATCATTCACGTTAACGTCCTGTACCTCCTTAATTATCGAAATTATTTTCAAAGTGCTAATTATACATTTAGGAATTGTTTAAAAGTTTATCCATACCTGTATTCCCATATATTAACTAAATTGTATCCCTTGATTATTAATTGATTAGTATCCTTGTGAAAATTGTCTTTTTTTAATATTTTCAAGAAAGATTTTTTCATATACACGTAGTTTTTGAAACCCATGTCTCCTCAAGTTATAATATATGGTGAAATTGAGCTAAAATTTATGATATATTTAGAAATTAGCAAATTATATCATTTCTAAATAGACAATTATGTACCTTAGGTCACTACAATGTTGAGACAGCATGTATTTTAACTATTTTCATCGACCCTCTAAATTTGACGACATTTAACATGACGAATTTGACGATGATGAAAATCATCATTTCCGTGAAGGGCTTTATTTACATTTTACATAAAATAACGTAATTTATTTGTTTTTAGGCGCACACGATGCGGACATGTGTTTCACACAGCATGCTTGGACCGTAGTGTGCATGCCTGCATTAAAACTTGTCCCAACTGTCGCGGAAACATCTTCTGAGACTAATGAGTGCGCATCACAGTTGGTTCAAATACAGGTATGTAAAGCTAACATTAGGTAAATCACAAAAGTAATAAATAAATAAGTATACAGTTGTTCAAACTGCAGTTAATGCTTTGTGTAGTTGTACAGTTCAATTAACGCGAGCTCAGCGGTGATTAAAGCTTAAAACATATTGTGTCATATAAATCTATGATGCAATGATCAAGCATGGTCTCACTACTTTCTTTGGAACAAGTTTACGCATAAGTCACCGCCGAACTCCCCTAATTAACTATCACAAACATTTTGCTATATGTTTTTTGTGCATACTAATATTATCTACAAGTTTTATGCAACACTCTTGTGGCAACTTTTATATTGAAAGAATAGCATGAGTCAATATAGTACAGTGTTATTTTCAAGATGGCGCCACACATGCTGTATGTTTGGTCCAACAAATATGCATTTGAAATACATAAATTCTAGTTTCAATAACGTATTTTTTTATTTTTAGGTGAACTCGGATTCACTACTTCCATTCAGAATAATAAAAAAAGTGACGTCTTATTAACAGACTTTCTGCGAAGTTAGACAACTTGAATAGCGCAATTTGATAAAGAGAAGGAGAAACTGGAACTTAAAAACAAAAATGAGGGGCGAGTAGTTTGGGGTAAAGTGAGGGTGCCTCATCTTTTGATTTGGTATTTGTTTTAACCCCTTTGTGTTTTGTCATTGTCATTGCGATATGCGGATAGCAAAACAACGCAACTAACAGATGTATATATGTTAAAAATGTTATAAAAATTTATCCCTGATTTAATATAAAGAAAATTATACCTGTTTTAATAAAAAAATTATAACAAAAATATTTTTCTTTTTTAATTTTACTCTTAATTTATTAAAGATCAAATCAAATCATCACCAATTTTCTATTTTGTAGAGAAAATATTTGCAGATTAACAATTCTGAAAATGTCAAAATTCATATTTAACATTAAACGCGGGTTTAAGTATTTATTCCAGTCAAATAACTCAATTAGAAATAGAATCAAAATTTTGAATGATATAATATATATGATTAACTAGTTATAGAGATGACTATGGGTATTTAAAATAAAGAGATTAAATTAGTTCTATTGGTAAAGTCAAAAAGGTTTTTCAGATTTACTCTGCTTTTAAATATCTGCCTCTATTGATAAAGTTCATATAACTCATTATTCTACAAAACTTTTCTTGGTTTAAGTTAATACATGCACTTTATAAGGAAATGTAAAAGTAAGATGAATCACATTTAGCCGGAGCACATTAAAGTATCACAGACTGCTCTAAGATGGCAACGAGATCCGGGACAGGATTAGTTTCCGAGTCCGCTAAACAGGCAATAACTTTACCAGGAGAAATTTGAATTTTTAATGCAGAGCTGGTAGCTGTCAAAGAAGCTACTTCAACACTTAAGAACAATAGATGGTCGAAAGCTGTAATATGCATAGATTTAAAAGCAGTGGTGGAAGCATTGATGAAGAATGCGATTATTATGAAAGCAAAAAATATATTCTATACAGTAAGAAGAAATCTAAATAGAATAAAGATAAAAAATTCAATGTACCGTTTGTGTGGATTCCTGATCACAAAGAAATCACAGGAAACGAAAAAGCAAAAGACGTCCTACAACAAGCAGCGACCAGGGACAGTAAATGCTCTATGGTCTAATTGGAGAAGTTTTGACCAATCACAGGCATCCTTATAACTCAGACCAAGTAGAGAGTTTCTAACTATCTCAGTCTGAAACAGTCTTTCGTACTGAACGAAGCGTACCTATGATATAAGAATTTATATATATACTAAATAAAATTAGTTTTTCAAATTTCTAAAGTACAGTTTATGAATCAAAATAAAAAAATATTAAAAAAGTATAAGGTGAGTTTAAACAAATATATAATTTTTTTTACTTAAACATATGACATAATTTTTTTAATTTTTAAATATTAGTTTTAATTTCTATTTTATGGTTTAATCTTAAATATAGTTTTCAGCTTGTGAAATAAATATAATTATATTAAATACTCGTATATAATAATTCGTATTAAATATAGATAGTAGTAACAATAAATATATTTTATTTTCAACCAGTAGATAGTAATTGGTCTTGACTAATTTAATATGTTTATTAATGTTACATGTTTTAATTTTTTTTAATTTTCTGTTCTAGATTTGCTGCTAAAACGGCTGAACAAAACTTGGAACACCTGAATCAAATACTTGTAAGTTTTTTTTTCTTTTTATTTATTTAAGTAGTTACAACTAGTGTAATGACCAATCAGGAATTTATCCATAACCAAAACATGTATACATACGATATTAAGGATCGTTCATTGACATTGCCTTAATTTACACTATTTATATTTGTACTTTTTACACTTCATTTATAAATTTCATTGTAGTTCGAAGGGTTTCTTCCTCTTAAGTCTTCTAGTTAACGTTTAGTTGTCCAACAGTTAGAGTACCTCGTCATTCGGATGGCAGTGCAGTCTTTCATGATGGTTAGAAGTATATCTTCTTATTTTTTCGGCGACGGTCTCCAGTTGAAGATCCCGGTGGAAGTCGCTATTTCGAATATACCAAATAACGTTTACTATAGCTTTCAGTACTTAATTTTGAAAACGTTGTATAATTTCTAAGTTAGTTTTCTTTGAGCATCCTCATATTTGGATACCATATAACCAAACTGGTTTGATGATTTCCCTATATAGGAGCCGTCCTATTTATTGTGTTAGATAATAGAGATTTCCTACGTATCATCCAGTATATTTATTTTCCTATATTTAATGTCGAGTTCTTCCCTTTTATTTCTAATACGAGTTCTCCATCTTAATTGTGCCTCTCATGTCATGCCAAGATACTTTGCAGATTTGCTGTGTTAGCGTACTCTATTATTTTTACATTAAGATTAAGTGGCACGTTTTCTACCTTCTTGTTATTGAAGTTGATGTAATTGTATTTGATTTCATTTAGTGCTATACTCCATAATTGAGTCCAGTTGCTACTTTTGTTTAAAGCTCTGTGTAGTTTATCTGTCGATGCCTTTACAGTGTCACCCGCAAATGTAGCAATAGTTGTTCCTTCTATGTAAAACAGGTAAAGTATGGGTCTTAGCACACTTCCTTGTAGAACACCAGCCCTAATGTTTCTTTCAGAGTGTTTATTTCGCTGTTTTACTCTGAATCTCCGTTTAGGTAAATATGAGGTCAGTAGTTTTCTCAATTTGTAACCAAGTCCTTCATGTCATACTTTATTAAAAGCTTTGGCTACATCTAAAAATATGGCTGAGTAGATTTTGTTATTCTATGTTTGTTATTCTGTGTATGGTTTTATTGGTTTATTTTAATGGTTTTATTCTCTTTAGAAGTAGTTTTTCAAATAGTTTCGGCAGCAGTGATATAGATTTTTGTGACGCTACTTTGTTCGGCGGATTTCCCGGTTTTGGTATTATTATAACTTCTGCTATTTTCCAGAGTTTTAGTACGTATTTTAATCAGTAGATATCATTAATTTTGTATGTGATTTTTACTTCAGCATTTCTTTGGTAATTGCTTGAGTATGTCTCCTGTTGTCAGGTCACATTCAGCTATTTTCTTTTACTTTATATTTCTCCTCTTCCCATGTTCGAAACCATTTTTCTATTTCAGTATATATTGCAGTTTTCACTTGCATCCAGGCAATGTGCTCTCGTGCTGCTGTTCCGATGTTGAAGGTAAAGAGTGCTTCATTTCTCCTCTTTGGAACGGGCTTGGTGCTACATCAATTTTTGTTTTGTTAGTTTAATTTCATCATATCAGTTAGCTATCCAAGATCAGGATAAAATTTTGCAATAACTTTTATAATATCCTTTTAAATCCATTGATTCTTTGTAAAATATTACGTTGGCCAATATGGCAACTTTCCGCGAACACACCTGCCTTAATTTTTTTCTGTCACTATTTGCAATATTAATATTATAATAATATTAATATATCTAAGCAGTTAAAAATTGCATTTTACTTAAGGGGGGAGCCTGCTTTAGAGGCTTCAAAAAATCGATTTTTTCGAGGATTTTTTTGGGAAGGAAAAAAATAATCGATTGAAACGAAACTTTCAGGTTTTATTGTTATGTATTTCAACAGTCTTCTCAAATTTTTTAATGAAAATACATGTCATATTATGCCTGGTACAAGCATTTCGCCGAGGCGCCTCGAGTGTGCATGTGTCATGCGGCGGGAAAGATGCAGGTCGCAATTTTTATTTGAAACAAAAAAACCCAAAAAAAATTTCATTTTTAATAGTACAGCTTCTAGTTAAACCAAGAAAATTTTCAGAAAAAGTGAGAAATTCAACAATTTTTCGCAAATAAAAAAAAAAATTCATTTCTTTGGAAAAAAAAATTTACTTTAGATTGTTTAAAAAGTGGGTCAATCATAACTTTTTTAAGGTTTTTTAGGTTCAACTAGAAGAGAATTTAATCCCGATTTCAATCAATTTTGTCTCGTTTGGATAGGACGTTTCGCTTTTTTCCTATCTTTCCCGCCAATTAGGAAAAATCGTAAAAATGAAAAACCGAGAAATCGCGCGTCAAAGTTTTCGTATATAAAAAATCGTATACCGATTCGCTCGTATACCTGCTCGACGCTTGCTCACTATTTCTTCTGTAACTCCAAAAATAATTTGAATTTGCTTTTGAAATTTTAGGGACACATTCTTGGATAGTTTGGGAAGACATTTATGCAAAAAAAAATCGATTTTTTGAAGCCTTTAAAGCAGGCTCCCCCCTTAAGAATTCTTTGCTTTTCTAGATAATAGGCTATTTTCTATTATCCTTTTCTTTATCTATTTTATTAATTTTTGTATTTTATAATTACACAATAGATTTGGCTTCACAGAGCAAAAACACGAGCGCTCGCTTTCACTGCCTATACAGAAATATCATTACTCGTAAGTAAACATTTTCTACCTTTTGACTTAAGTAAATATTGTAAAATATGTCAGCATCTCTTATACTACATAACGCAATTGATTTGAATATCATACAAGACTCTTTTAGAAAGATACGATATCTTTAATGTCATAATTGTCGCAGTCTAGAACATTTTGTTTTATTTTTAAAGCTATAGCCCATTTGATTATTTGGTTGTTTGATAATTATTTGACGTTAACAGCAAATATTCAAATTCCCAAAGGCATCTAACCTTTCGTTTGTTTGACAGTTGTTTTTATTATACATTTACATAAATACTTTCATTTTCCAAAAGTCTTAATTATGGACCGCTAATTTTATTTTACCATTAAGGTGAAACGATACTTGGTCATTTTATATTACCAAAATATAGATGGTGATACTAGCAGGTTAAATATCATCACAAAAACTCATGTTTTTTCTGTTTAAATCGTTTTATACACGAATCAAAATCTAAAAAACAAAGTTCTCAAACTTACGCTTAAGACTTCATTATAAATAGAGCATTCCATAATATCGCTCTAATATTTTGTACCTGATTGTACATAATATAGGATTCTACTAATACAAATTTTGAAATGTTTTGTTGACCCAAATTTTCAATATTACTAGCAAAGTATGATTTGTTCTAATGAATTTTTCATATCTAATTAAAACATTTAACTTTTTTGTCTTAATGGTCAATTCATTAGACAAATTATCCAAAATGTTTCAATCTTGTTATGATGATGATCTCGTAATAAAATCTACAGTATCTTCAGTATCTGATTAATGAAAAAAATTTAGTATTTTAACATCTTATTTGGAGGCACAACGGCTATTTATCCCAAGGGTAAAAATTGTGTTAGGAAGTTGAAATTTTGTATCTAGACTAACGTTTATTAATTACTGTTTATTTATTTGTTGTTTATTATTATTATTTAATTAGAGCTTTCACTTCCTCAGATTTTTCCATTAATTTTCTAGAAACCCGTAATTTTTTAAACAAATTTTAAAAAACTTCAAAATTAATTTAGAAATTTCAAAATATTTATTATTTCGATGAAAACTTTCTTCGTATATTTATCTTGTATGAAATATAGAATATGAGGTGGCATGTGTAGCCAAGTATTTTTCTGAAAGATCATGGAATAGTGAAGAAACTAATATTTTACACGGATAATTTCGTTGCTCAAAATAAAACTTTGTATTTAATTTTAAATATTAGCTGTTTTAAAATTTAAAACTAATAAGTAATATCTTGTATAAATGACAATGTATATTTTTAACAACATCCAGTTCATTAGAGAAGTAACTATGAGAAAAATTCATAATTCCACAACATCTTAAAACTCAAAATTCGAACTTGACTCCTTCATTAAGTGGTAAATCGATATAAATATATATATTTAAAAATAGTTCATAATAATAACTGTTTTTAAATATGTATATGTAAAAAGAAATTTGGAATCACTGGATAATATGACCGCATATTCTTGAATGCAGGAATAAAAATATTACCCGAAAAGAGAAATTTGATGTTCAACACACTCATGTTTTTAAATAAATGATATGCTAATTAACGATCTATTTATAAATAAAGTTTAAACATTTATAACTATTTAATAATAATCATGAAAATTGTAAATTCTTTTTGAACATTATTCGTAGCAAATGAAATACAATTTATTTTTCAGGCCACACAATACGTGGTAGTATACATAGACGAACAAGAAATTTCGATTGATGGGGTTGTACTTGAAGGAGCTGCTGAACCATCTTCTCAGCAACCAGCTGAATATGAAAGATTGCAGCACGTCATTAATGTGCACATGCCGTCCTTCGCCTATACAAATTCCTGCCGCAATAAATGCGACCTGTGTACAATATGCATAGTACATCTTGAAGAGGAAGATGAAGCAAGGTAAGAGGCAGATTCATTTCATTTAATCTATTTACGCCATCTTGAGATTTAGCAGTAACCAAAAAATTAATTTCAATTTGTTTTGGAACATTTGTCTATGTGTGCGCTCAATATCTAAACAAATAATTGATATTAAGGAGGTACAGGACGTACCGTCAATGCAAAAAGTTTATCTCCTTGTAATACGAAATGCAAAATAGGAAGTACATGAGGGACGAGCAAATATTGAGACTGTACCTTTGAAAATGAATTTTTCAATTCCCTATTAAACTGCTTTTTGCTTGTTAAAATGATTTTTTTATGCATATAATAGTTTAATAAATGAAAAATTACCTATAATTAATATCAAATTTATATTAATTCAATTTAAATACAAATTAAGTATTTTGAAAAAAGAATAATAAATTTTGCAACGCTGCAAATTTACGTGTGTTGACGCATGCGTGATTTGGTTCTTTGACCAATAAATTGTTATATTTTATATAACATTTATTCCGATTTTGAATTTCCCGCTCAAATTGGCATTTGCAACGTTGCCGGCTTATAACCTACATTTACTGTTTCTTAAAGGTTTTATTTAAATATTTTTGTATATAGGTATCCATTTGATAATTTTCTTTTTGCAATAGTTACAGAAAAGATTGTTTTATATACAACTAGTTTTTAAAAGCCGTGTCACCATTTTTTTTATAGTTAAAAGTTATATTATGTGGTGAAATTGAGCTAAAAATTAAGATTTGTATGGAAAATGACTATTTTTAATCATGTATAAAAAAAAAACTATGAACTCTAGGGCTCTAAAATTTTGAGATAGCATGTATTTTAACTATTTGTATCGACCCTCCAAATTTCACAACTTTTTCATCATTTACGTTAACGTCCTGTACCTCCTTAATTATCGAAATTATTTTCAAAGTGCTAATTATACATTTAGGAATTGTTTAAAAGTTTATCCATACCTGTATTCCCATATATTAACTAAATTGTACCCCTTGATTATTAATTGATTAGTATCCTTGTGAAAATTTTCTTTTTTTAATATTTTCAAGAAAGATTTTTTTATATACACGTAGTTTTTGAAACCCATGTTTTCTCAAGTTATAATATATGGTGAAATTGAGCTAAAATTTATGATATATTTAGAAATTAGCAAATTATATCATTTCTAAATAGACAATTATGTACCTTAGGTCACTACAATGTTGAGACAGCATGTATTTTAACTATTTTCATCGACCCTCTAAATTTGACGACATTTAACATGACGAATTTGACGATGATGAAAATCATCATTTCCGTGAAGGGCTTTATTTACATTTTACATAAAATAACGTAATTTATTTGTTTTTAGGCGCACACGATGCGGACATGTGTTTCACACAGCATGCTTGGACCGTAGTGCGCATGCCTGCATTAAAACTTGTCCCAACTGTCGCGGAAACATCTTCTGAGACCAATGAGTGCGCATCACAGTTGGTCCAAATACAGGTATGTAAAGCTAACATTAGGTAACTCACAAAAGTTATAAATAAATAAGTATAGAGTTGTTCAAACTGCAGTTAATGCTTTGTGTAGTTGTACAGTTCAATTAACGCGAGCTCAGCGGTGATTAGAGCTTAAAACCTATTGTGTCATATAAATCTATGATGCAATGATCAAGCATGGTCTCACTACTTTCTTTGGAACAAGTTTACGCATAAGTCACCGCCGAACTCCCCTAATTAACTATCACAAACATTTTGCTATATGTTTTTTGTGCAAACTAATATTATCTACAAGTTTTATACAACACTCTTGTGGCAACTTTTATATTGAAAGAATAGCATGAGTCAATATAGTACAGTGTTATTTTCAAGATGGCGCCACACATGCTGTATGTTTGGTCCAACAAATAGCATTTGAAATACATAAATTCTAGTTTTAATAACGTATTTTTTTATTTTTAGGTGAACTCGGATTCAATACTTCCACTCAGAATAATAAAAAAGTGACGTCTTATTAACGGACTTTCTGCGAAGTTAGACAACTTGAATAGCGCAATTTGATAAAGAGAAGGAGAAACTGGAACTTAAAAACAAAAATGAGGGGCGAATAGTTTAGGGTGAAGTGAGGGTGCCTCATCTTTCGATTTTTTATTTGTTTTAACCCCTTTGTGTTTTGTCATTGTCATTGCGATATGCGGATAGCAAAACAACGCAACTACCAGATATATGTAAAAAGTGCTATAAAAATTTATCCCTGATTTAATATAAAGAAAATTATACCTGTTTTAATAAAAAAATTATAACAAAAATAGTTTTCTTTTTTAATTTTACTCTTAATTTATTAAAGATCAAATCAAATCATCACCAATTTTCTATTTTGTAGAGAAAATAGTTGCAGATTAACAATTCTGAAAATGTAAAAATTCATATTTAACATTAAACGCGGGTTTAAGTATTTATTCGAGTCAAATAACTCAATTAGAAATAGAATCAAAATTTTGAATGATATAAAATATATGATTAACTAGTTATAGAGATGACTATGGGTATTTAAAATAAAGAGATTAAATTAGTTCTATTGGTAAAGTCAAAAAGGTTTTTCAGATTTACTCTGCTTTTAAATATCTGCCTCTATTGATAAAGTTCATATAACTCATTATTCTACAAAACTTTTCTTGGTTTAAGTTAATATATGCACTTTATAAGAAAATGTAAAAGTAAGATGAATCACATTTGGCCGGAGCACATTAGAGTATCACAGACTGCTCTAAGATGGCAACGAGATCCGGGACAGGAGTAGTTTCCGAGTCCACTAAACAAGCAATAACTTTACCAGGAGAAATTTGAGTTTTTATGCAGAGCTGGTAGCTGTCAAAGAAGCTACTTCAACAATTAAGAACAATAGATGGTCGAAACTGTAATATACATAGATTCAAAAGCAGTGGTGGAAGCATTGATGAAAAATGCAATTATTATGAAAGCAAAAAATATATTCTATACAGTAAGAAGAAATCTAAATAGAATAAAGATAAAAAATTCAATGTACCGTTTATGTGAATTCCTGATCACAAAGGAATCACAGGAAACGAAAAAGCAAAAGACGTCCTACAACAAGCAGCTAGAACAGGAGCGACCAGGGACAGTAAATGCTCTGTGGTTTAATTGGAGAAGTTTTGACCAATCACAGGCATCCTTATAACTCAGACCAAGTAGAAAGTTTCTAACTATCTCTTTATGAAACAGTCTTTCGTACTGTACGGAGCGTACTTATGATATAAGAATTTATATATATATATACTAATTAAAATTAGTTTTTCAAATTTCTAAAGTACAGTTTATGAATCAAAATAAAAAAATAATAAAAAAGTATAAGGTGAGTTTAAACAAATATATAATTTTTTTTACTTAAACATATGATATAATTTTTTGAGATTTTAAATATTAGTTTTAATTTTAATTTTATGGTTTAATCTTAAATGTAGTTTTCAGCTTGTGAAATAAATATAATTATATTAAATACTCGTATATAATAATTCGTATTAAATAAAGATAGTAGTAACAATAAATATATTTTATTCTCAGCATACAATGCACATTCTAAATTAATACAAAACCAGTAGATAGTAATTGGTCTTGACTAATTTAATATGTTTATTAATGTTACATGTTTTAATTTTTTTTTATTTTCTATTCTAGATTTGCTGCTAAAATCTTGGAACAAATCTTGGCTGAACAAATCTTGGAACTCCTGAATCAAATACTTGTAAGTTTTTTTTTCTTTTTATTTATTTAAGTAGTTACAACTAGTGTAATGGCCAATCCAGAATTTATCCATAACCAAAACATGTATACATACGATATAAGGGATCGTTCATTGACATTGCCTTAATTTACACTATTTATATTTGTACTTTTTACACTTCATTTATAAATTTCATTGTAGTTCATAGGGTTTCTTACTCTTAAGTCTTCTAGTTAACGTTTGGTTGTCCAACAGTTAGAGTACCTCGTCATTCGGATGGCTGTGCAGTCTTTCATGATGGTTAGAAGTATATCTTCTTATTTTTTCGGCGACGGTCTCCAGTTGCAGATCCCGGTGGAGGTCGCTATTTCGAATATACCAAATAACGTGTACTATAGCTCTCAGTACTTTATTTTAAAAACGTTGTATAATTTCTAAGTTAGTTTTCTTTGAGCATCCTCATATTTGGATACCATATAACCAAACTGGTTTGATGATTTGCCTATATAAGAGCCGTCCTATTTATTGTGTTAGATAATAGAGATTTCCTACGTATCATCCAGTATATTTATTTTCCTATATTTAATGTCGAGTTCTTCCCTTTTATTTCTAATACGAGTTCTCCATCTTAATTGTGCCTCTCATGTCATGCCAAGATACTTTGCAGATTTGCTGTGCTAGCGTACTCTATTATTTTTACATTAAGGTTAAGTGGCACGTTTTCTACCTTTTTGTTAATGAAGTTGATGTAATTGTACTTGTTTTCATTTAGTGCTATACTCCATAATTGAGTCCAGTTGCTACTTTTGTTTAAAGCTCTGTGTAGTTTATCTGTCGATGCCTTTACAGTGTCACCCGCAAATGTAGCAATAGTTGTTCCTTCTATGTAAAACAGGTATAGTATAGGTTTTAGCACACTTCCTTGTGGAACAATAGCCCTAATGTTTCTTTCAGAGTGTTTATTTCGCTGTTTCACTCTGATTCTCCGTTTAGGTAATTTTGAGGTCAGTAGTTTTCTCAATTTGTAACCAAGTCCTTTATGTCATACTTTATTAAAAGCTTTGGCTGCATCTAAAAAATATGGCTGAGTAGATTTTGTTATTCTATGTTTGTTATTCTGTGTATGGTTTTATTGGTTTATTTTAATGGTTTTATTCTCTTTAGAAGTAGTTTTTCAAATAGTTTCGGCAGCAGTGATATAGATTTTTGTGACGTTACTTTGTTCGGCGGATTTCCCGGTTTTGGTATTATTATAACTTCTGCTATTTTCCAGAGTTTTAGTACGTATTTTAATCTGTAGATATCATTAATTATGTATGTGATTTTTACTACAGCATTTCTTTGGTAATTGCTTGAGTATGTCTCCTGCTGTCAGGTCACATACAGCTATTTTCTTTTACTTTATATTTCTCCTCTTCCCATGTTCGAAACCATTTTTCTATTTCAGTTTATATTGCAGTTTTCACTTGCATTCAGGCAATGTGCTCTCGTGCTGCTGTTCCGATGTTGAAGGTAAAGAGTGCATCATTCCTCCTCTTTGGAACGGGCTTGGTGCTACATCAATTCTTGTTTTGTTAGTTTAATTTCATCATATCAGTTAGCTATCCACTGGTGATCAGGATTAGATTTTGCACTAACTTTTACAATATCCTTTTAAATCAATTGATTCTTTGTAAAATATTACGTTGGCCAATATGGCAACTTTCCGCGAACACACCTGCCTTAATTTTTTTCTGTCACTATTTGCAATATTAATATTATAATAATATTAATATATCTAAGCAGTTAAATAATGCATTTTACTTAAGGGGGAGCCTGCTTTAGAGGCTTCAAAAAATCGATTTTTTCGAGGATTTTTTTGGGAAGGAAAAAAATAATCGATTGAAACGAAACTTTCAGGTTTTATTGTTATGTATTTCAACAGTCTTTTTAATTAAAATACATGTCATATTATGCCTGGTACAAGCATTTCGCCGAGGCGCCTCGAGTGTGCATGTGTCGTGCGGCGGGAAAGATGCAGGTCGCAATTTTCATTTGAAACAAAAAAAGCCAAAAAATTTTTCATTTTCAATAGTATAGCTTCTAGTTAAACCAAGAAAATTTTCACAAAAAGTGAGAAATTCAACAATTTTTCGCAAATTAAAAAAAAAATTCATTTTTTTGGAAAAAAAAATTTACTTTAGATTGTTTAAAAAGTGGGTCAATCATAACTTTTTTAAGGTTTTTTAGGTTCAACTAGAAGAGAATTTAATCACGATTACAATCAATTTTGTCTCGTTTGGATAGGACGTTTTGTTTTTTTTCTATCTTTCCCGCCAATTAGGAAAAATCGTAAAAATGAAAAACCGAGAAATCGCGCGTCAAAGTTTTCGTATATAAAAAATCGTATACCGATTCGCTTGTATACCTGCTCGACGCTTGCTCACTATTTCTTCTGTAACTCCGAAAATAATTTGAATTTGCTTTTGAAATTTTAGGGACACATTCTTGGATAGTCTGGGAAGACATTTATGCAAAAAAAAAAAAATCGATTTTTTGCAGCCTCTAAAGCAGGCTCCCCTCTAAAGAATTCTTTGCTCTTCTAGATAATAGGCTATTTTCTATTATCCTATTCTTTATCTATTTTATTGATTATTGTATTTTATAATTACACAATAGATTTGGCTTCACAGAGCAAAAACACGAGCGCTCGCTTTCACTGCCTATACAGGAATATCATTACTCGTAAGTAAACATTTACTACCTTTTGACTTAGGTAAATATTGTAAAATATGTCAGCATCTCTAGTAGTTGTACAAAGCGGGTTCTGGCTTAAATTTGAAGTTGAGTTGGAAATTATTGGGTTGGGGATGCATATAAGTCACGGTATGAAGAAGGGCGCGTGGCTAGACAATGGTGGGGGTAATAGTGGGGTGAGGAGTGAGGAGTAAGTGGATAAGCTGTGTTGTGATTGGTTTAGAGGATGATGACCTCATTACAGACTTTATCTCTAGGTACAGTCTCTTTAATATCCAAGGATATGAGTGAGAAAGCAGTAATATGAAAGTGTGAGATAGCGATAATAAGTATTACGTGTGTGTTAGTATTGGTGTAGAAGATATGGCCGTAATTATTGCATTCTTCGTCAATTTCCGGAAACCAATCGTTTATGTTCGTGTCCTGAGGTATGTGTGAGAAAGCAGTATTGTGAAAGAGTGAAATAGCGATATTATACATTATACCATGTGACGTCATAATAAAATAAGATTTTGGTTTTACATGTACCAATAACTTCATAGGTATCGATATATTTAATAATATACAATTTGCTTAGCAAAAATTATTCTTACAGTGTAACATTTATGTTTTTTACAATGTAATAGATAGAGGGCAGCGACCTTATACTGAACTTATAATTTCTCATGCATTAAGAGTTTATTAAACTATATTTTTATATGCAATAAGTTCTTCCTGATAAAACACATGTTCTTCACATATAGGTTATTTGCAAGCAGCACATGTGTTAAACTGTGTGAGAACTTTGGATATAAATTATTCTTATGCAATTTTTTTTTGTTATGCATTTGAAGTATACATTTCATGTTTAAGTTAAATGTAGGGGCCGGATTGGGTATTGTTGTATTAGATTATTTATTTAAGTATACTAAAAGTTATAATATACGTACATTATATCATTGATGATTCTCAAAGCATACAGTTATTATTTTTTTTTTTTCCTTTTTTTTTTATTTTTTTTTTTAATGTGTTGTAATAATCATAAAGTCTTATAAGTCAGACAATGGTGTTGTTTTACATATATGAGGTTATAACACCACAATAACTGTTAAAATAGTAGGAGGATATTTTATTAATTTTACAAATTTATTAGGCAGCGGTTTGATCCATATGTATGAGGCTATATAGGTTGTGGATAATAGTAGAATCACAATTAGCTAAACCAAAAGCTCTAACTTAAGTTGAAACAAACTTTTTAAAATAAAACTGCTCGAAGGGTCGGGGCCCCGAGAATTTTATTTATTTTGAATGCGCGGGGATGATAGAATTAAGAATTGATAGTCTGATGGTAAATATATTATAGTATTAAATAAGTAGTGCGACCCTGTTAAATTTTTATATTATAATTTTTATATATATATGTATATATAAGTCTAAGGATATGATTGTGTCACATTAAACCAAAAGGATTTTGTGCAGTTTGTGTATTAAAGTGTCTTGCAAAGTCTTGTTCTGAGTTAGTTAATGAATATTAGTTCTTTTTAAATAACTTGTGTTTTTAAATAATTTAGTGGCTATTTAGTGCTATTTAAAAAAAAAATTTATCAATAATTTCAGTTTGGAAGTGGATAATTATGTGGTAAGTAAATTTTGTATAAGATTTTGTATGTTTACAATAAATTTAATAGTAATAGTAGTTTTCAAATATTTACAGGTGTCTATAGCAGTTTCAACCTAATCTTGAGTTTTTACCGTTTGAACCCTTTTAGACTTTCATACTTATGAGCAAACAGTTAGGTAAGTTAATTTTTATTACTTTTTAGATAATTTTAATTTAGTTATAATAATAACAGTTTTAAATGTCAACAGAATATTGCTGTGCATACCTGTATTCCGATGATACATTGGATTATACGTGTCCAAACATAGTTCATCCTGGAGTACAAGTAAGTTCTACTTTTTTTGCTTTAGTATTTCAAATCCTTATTTATTTACATAATATTTATTTATAGTTATGCAATCTTCATATGAAAGAGCGTGCGATTGATTGTAACAACTACCACCTTTTAAGGAAATTTTATGAATTTAAAAAATTAGGTTATAAAATAAGTGAGGTAGCAAAATTAGAATTAAAATTAAGGAAAGAAGTTGAATTTAAATATAATATAAAACCAGATTTGAAACATGACAATTTTAAAAATATTCTAAGAGCATTAAGAACGGGCTATTTTGATGATTTATATAACGCATATATATTTCAAATAATACGTTTATTTGATTTTGGTAATAAAGTTATAAATTTTAATTTAGTTAAATATTTATATATGCTACATCAGTTTAATGATATTTCTTATTCCAAATTAGAGAAATTAAATGCAATTGAAAAGTATCAGTTACATATAGAACTGGAACCTGATAAATTTGATTATTTTGAAAGTGAAAAAATACAAAATTATTCAAAATCATTATCTTCATTAGAAGAAGAAGAAAAAGAAATTTTATATTTGGATACCTTTAGGTTTGATTTCTAAGCCAGTTATATATGTTACTTTCATTTTATATATATTTAAATTTCTATCTCTGGTATAATGTATATTAGAAGTTATAGTCCCCGCTTATTATTTGAATTGAATGAAGGAGATAATATTTTTATTTTACCCAAGTTAATAAATATTAATATAAATTTTCGGTCATTTATAGGGTGTTCTGAATTAGTACTAACTGTATTAATTGATAATGTTGATGTAATTTATTTACATGTACTACATATTGCAAATGAGTTTAGTCTATATATAGATTTGAAATTAAATTGTGGATTAGAGTCTCATTTAATGTTGGATTTTAATATGTTTGATGAGTTTTAATTTTATGACCGATACGTTACACACAAAAGTACTTTTTATAGAGATTTTAGGAACGGTCTATTTTTTAAGCTTGGAGTATCAGATTCCGGCTACGGAAGTATGGATTCCTTAGAATGGATAATGGCAGACGAAGAAATAGAAGTTAATGAGTAAGGTTGATAGCGCAGAAAAAAAAATCGTTGATACTTGATGCTAGACAACTGTGTTTTCGGGTTCGATTCCGGAACCAGAGCAATACCATAAAAAGTGATAATAACTTTGAAAAGTAATGCATTTAAGGTTGGGTTTTGAAATAAGTTTTAATTTTAATAAATATAGTATAGGGAGGGGATTAGAGTATATAAGCTGTAGATATTTTATATTTTCTTTAGTTACAAATAAATATTTTAACAAGTTTAACTAAACATTTTATAATAATGGCTTATCGTTACAAACCATATCCAATGTTTAATAAAAATAAAAAGTTAAGTTTTGATAGTGATGAATCCGATTCTAAAATAATATATGATGATTCTATATATTTATTAAAATCATTATATTATTTAAATAACAGTAAATCAAAACAAGCATTAGTTGGAATTAAAGTAAATAATTTATGTGAAGCCATTTTGAAAATAGAAAAGGTTAATGGAAATGGCGTTATTATATCAGAGCAGGATTGGAATACCCTGTTAAATAATAAAAACAACATTTCCAATTATTTTGAAGGAAGTGAATATTTAGATCAGCCTCACATAACCTTATCAAATTACACAATACATTTTCAAACTTTATATGAAAAGCCAACTATGGTTCTTGAAGAAAATATACAATGTCAACAGCAAGATTTGAATGAACAAAAACTTAAATCATCTTCTGTTTATTTACAGAAAGAATCTTGGGACAACTTGCTTAATATATCTCATTGTATAACAGTGACATTAAAAAATTATAATTTGTGTTCTAAATTAGTGGATAAATCTTTATATCAAGTTCAAAATAATTTGTTTAATGTGTTAAAGGATACTCAAAGTATAAATTATAAAAATCACAATATTAATTTTTATGAGTGTTTTATTAAAAATAATATAAATAACCATATTGATTTAAATAATAATTTTAGCCATATATCATCAAAAATAAACTTGGAACTGTTGGAACAAGAAATAAAAATTTTGTGCATAGACTTTTTTAAAATTAAATTATACAATATTGCTCAAGAATATATATATAACTTATCAAAAAATGGAATCGATTTTTGATTTGGAAGATTTATTATTTGTAGAAAATATTCATATTGATGATAGCGAGCTATTAAATTTAGATATTGACCCTTCGCTTTTTGACGAAGATTTTTTATTAACTGAATCATTAAATGCAGATATTGAGATACAGAATATATCAGAAATGTTAACTTCTTTAAACAATGAGGAGGATTTTAAAAATTTTGAACCTATTAACACAAATTTGACTTCTACTAAATTAACAGCAGTTCCATTTTTATTTAATGAAGTATCTATATTATTAAAGGAAGATATGTATTCAATCAAAATAGGATAAAATTGTACTAATCAGTTTGAACCAGAAATTTATATTTACAATAAATACAATTTTGGGCTAAAATTCAGTTTAGGTGATTATTTTGAACTTATAGGGCACATACAGCAATTGATTAATATGTTTAATGGACAATTGTTTATATCATCCAATGTTCTAATAGGATCAAATTATAAAATAAATATATTTAATCCAAATAGTATTTCAATTACATCAAATTGTAAAACTTATATATCCGTGTTTTTAAATATTTATGATTTAATACATATCATGTCTTTAAATTATTATATTAACTTTAGTATTACTCATTTTTCTTGCATGCCGATTAACTTATTAAATACATATAATCTATTTTTAAATAATATCGTAATATATTTAAGAAATAAAAATATTGGTGTTTCCAAAGAGGTTTTAACTGAATTTTTATTTCATGAATGTCAAGAAATAAATTATGATGATATATTATTAAGAATGATAATATTATCAAATATGTCTTATATATTGGATGAAATATCAAAAATATTGTAATTCCATTATTTATAATATATAAAAATTTAAAATGTATATTTTTTTTTTTTATTTATTTATTAAGGTATAACTATTTCCATTAGAATCATAATATAAATTAAAATTACAATCACAACAGTTTCTTATTTGACATGGAGGTCCACCTCTTTGTATTCTTCCTGCATATTGTGATCTTCTTTTAAATGTATTGGAAGCCGGTTCCAGTTTTGTTCAATATCGGTGGAAAACATTATATAATGCAAAAAGAACTCTATTGGTAGTAAATGCAACTCATCGTCCGTAAGATTTTCTAGTAAACACTCACTTTCTTTGTATTTGTATAGAACAGCTCCAACTTTTGAAATCGTTTTCGAAACTTGTTCATGATCATTTAAAAATTTATAATCCAATATTTGGTTATGAGATGGTTACTCTTTAATGACTTTAAAGATACTAATCATTATTTATAATGGTTATGTAATTTTATTAACAATTCCAGATAATAGTTTATACTCAACAATCCTGTCATGTAATATTAAACAATAAGCATGAACGTAGTCTACAATATTTTCAGATGTTTCTAATTCAAGCCTTATATCAACTGGAGCAGGTTTTAGAAATTCTTTCTGTTTTGAACAATCTATTACTATTAAAGGTGCATTTTCTTTAAAATTCTTTAAATTTAAAATGGGATTCGGCTCTTTATCATAGTATGATTTTTGGAAATTAGCATACATTTCATATGCTATTGCATACTTATTATTGTCATAATCAAGATTAAGATTATCATAGGGGTACACATCAGAATTTAAGTATAGTTTTACGTTTCTTAAGGTACAAGTGTGAAATTTACTCATATCCTTTGTAATATCGTCTTTACCTTCTCTTTGTAACCCTAATATAACATAACGTGGCTTTTCAAGTGCTGTAGATGTTTTAATAGACCAAGATTGATTTGTCGTGCGTGGCAACGCTGGATATTCGTACAAGTCCCAACTTCGAAAGCCAATATACAATGATTTATCGAGTTCTATTGTTTGTAATAATTCTAATTTCTTTTTGTCTGATACATTTATATGAGGCATACACCATTGAATCTTTTTAATTGTTATTGATGGTGTTATTTCGTCCTTTTTACTTATCCAAATTGCGTTATTATCGTTTTTTGATCGAATTAATATTAATTCATGCTTTACTGGTAATATAATTTTTTTAAAGTCTTCACAGAACCCAAATATTGTTTTAAGAGGAATACAAACACTAAAATTTCCCTTATTATCTAATAAATTGTTACTTGTATCACGCCACCCCAAGTTTTCAAGTTGCAACTCATTGTTATTATATGAAACATATCCTTTCATAGTAGTGGTTATACCAAGATTTTTATTTGAATCAATTTCAACCGAATTTATTTCATATTTTATACTTTCAAATAGGTATAAAATACCATTTAATATGAAAACAGGTGTAGATTTTGAAGTGTCTTTTGTTTTACCTTCAATGTATAAGTAAGATTCCGAGGGTAATGTATATACATTATGTTGATTTATTGGTATACGAATTTCGTCATTATATTCATAGCTGGTTGTGTTATATGGACTGTATGAATGTATTTCATATTGGCTTAATGATTCGTCAAAGAGAATTTTATCTTCAATATTAAGCATATGAGCGGTCATTGTAGAGTATTTATTTTAAATCCTAACGACTTAAGAAACTGTTTATTTTTTAATGTTATCCTCTTAAAAGGCTTGGTTGGACTACGCTGAGTTTGATTAAACGACGAATTATATATTGTTTTTAAATTATGACATATACCCATTATTAAATCTTTCGTATGTGCAATCTGCAGGAAATTTTTTCTTTTCTAAAATTGATAAGTTCACCTTCTTCATTAACAATTTTTATAGAAATATTATCTATTTTCTGTACAACGATTGGAAGATAAATGATTTGCTTTGGAATTTCTATTATCTTATATCCTGGTGGAACAGCAGGTGAAAACTCATGAATTGTGTGTACTAAACGTCCGTTTAGATAGGAACCGGATGTAATATTACATTCAATACGTATGTTATTTACTTTAACAATGTTTACCGGTAAGTTAGATACATGTAATTTATTAGGGTCTAATATTTGCTTATTAAATCCTAGTAATGAACCAATACAATTTTCTTTCGAAAAATATATTTTTTCCGTACATATTATCTCACTTTGAAGGGTATTTGTATTTGCAGTTAAATTTAAAAATACTTCTTTTATTTGCTTATCAGCTTTGTCCTTAAATTCGCTGTTGTGTTTTATTACTCTAGAATCACCAATGCCTAACCTTAAATATTCCTGAATATCTTCCAATTCATATGAACCCACTGGTATTGAAATAAATTTACCGTCTCCATAATAAAATTTATTGTTAGTGTCGTCAATGTTTGGTATTGAATTAAATGTCTGAAAGTCGACTATTCCCAATTCAAACTGTTCATCGTACAAATCTATAGGATGAAAAATATCGGCGTTTAATACGGATTCATTTCCAATAATTGTAAATGTCATAGACATATTTTTTTTTTTTAACCTTTCACGATAAGCTTAGTTATAGTAATAACAAATTAAAAATAAAACTCATGCATTTATACGAATATGTTATTTATTATAAATATAAGAATTTGAATACAAAAAGTGTAAGCATAAATGTCCACAATTTACAGTATTAAATTTTTGAAATCTGTCATAGTTATATTGAATAGTATTATTTTTAAAGTATTCAATTGCTTCTATTGGAGGTTGAAGGTTACCAAAACTATCAAAATATAAAATATTTTTATTTCTTTTTATGTAAGCTACCCAATGTGTTCCTGCTGATGTTTTATCATCTAAATTTATTATACCAGATTCATTTATATACATTTTTTTAGGCAAATTATTTCTCATGAATACCCCTCTAAAGTGAGGGATAATAAATTTTGTTGCATATTCTTTCAAATCAACATCAGTAAGGGCTCGTTTAGGTAGCTTTAACGGAAGTTTTTTGGATACGGATTAATATATAATCCTAACCCTTTTTTATAAGGTTTTAAATAAATTCCTTTGCCAGATTTTCCAATAGCAATTGCCTCCATAGTTTGGTTATGTTTTTGAGTTTCTGCTAACATTTTTTTTGCATCCTTTGCCTCATTTATTGCTTTTGCAACACCTGCAACACCACCTGCCAATCCACCTAGTGCTGATAATCCCGCAAATAATGGAATTAGAAATGGTAGAAAACCACCTACTTTTGGTATAGGAATTATTCTTAGTTTATTAACTTTAAATTTTGACTTTTTATTAATTGATTGTTTTGCGGCTTGTGATGCAATTTTAATAGCTTTTGACACACTTTTAGGATTATCAGGGTTAATTAAAGTATTTTTTAGCGCACCACGAGCATTAAGAATAGCTTTCTTTAATGCTGTCATACTATGCTTGACCTTTCCGCTACCCTTTATTTTCTTCTTTTTAATTTTTTTATTTCGTTTCAACCCCATTCCAAGTTTCGTTTTTATATTCATGATATTAGCAACAAGTAATGATGCTAAACGTTCACTTAACTTTGAATCTTTAGAAAAATATTGTTTCCAAGCTTTCTTAATCAGTATTTTATCAGCTATGTGTCTTTTACTTAAATCTTTATAGCGGTGATATGCAATGTCATGTTCTTTGCAAGCTGAGTCCAATGCATTAACTCCTTGATCTCCTCGGCTTAAACGTTCTATTAAACGTGTTCCAGGACCGCAATAGTTGTACCCAGGCAAATGCAATTCAAAAGGTAATTTATTGATTAGTTTAACAATAAGTCCATCTCCCTTCTTAACTTTTATCATACTGAACAAAGTATGTGCTATCAACCAATTTTATACTTTATAATATTTTAATATATAAAGATTAAACATTTATAATGTATTCTATTAGTTTATAACACATGCCTGGTTAAACAATAAAGTTTGTAAAGCAAAAACAAACTCTTTCTGTAAAGTATGTAGATAATCAAAATAATTGTTACATTATTAATCAAAGACATGGACCACTTTTACCAAACGACATTAAATGTATTATTTGTGGACCTTCAAACTGTGGAAAAACTAATGTTATGTTTAATCTGATTGAACATCCAAATGGGTTGCGGTTTAAAAATATATACATTTATTCAAAATCTTTATATCAACCAAAATATCAAATGTTACAACAAATTTTAAATAAAATTAAAGGTATGGGATACTATACATACTCTGATAACGATGAGATTATTAGACCTGAAAATGCAAAACCACATTCAATTTTTATTTTTGATGATGTTGCATGCGATAAACAGGATAATATTCGTAATTTCTTTAGCATGGGCCGTCACAATTTGATAGACTGTTTTTGTTTATGTCAGACATATAGTAAAGTTCCAAAACAGTTGATACGAGATAATACTAATTTCATTATATTATTCAAGCAAGATGACTTAAATTTAAATCATATATATGATGATCATGTCAACTTTGACTTTCCGAGTTTTCAAGAGTTTAGGCAAGTTTGTAATTTATGTTGGAACTCTAATAAATATGCATTTATGGTAATAGATAAAAATTGTGACTTAAATAAGGGACGATACAGAAAAGGATTTGATATGTTTTTAGATATAACCAAGTAACTTTTGCAATGATAATCAGTGTTGAGGTAACCATCTTGATAATAACATACGCACCCACACATTTATATCAACGTAATCTTAATAAACGTTGAAATTACGTGACTTTACGTTTAAATATACGTTAATTTACGTTAAAATATGTCACAGTACCTGTTACCATGTTTAAATCCAAGAAATATACAAAAAAAAGCAAACAAAAAAAATTATGCAGGAATAAATAGAAATAATAAACATAAAATTGATAATATTAGTAGTAATAAACATAAAAATAAACAAATAACACGTGATATTATTAAATCAAGCGATTCTATAAGACAAAAGTATCTTGCATTAAAACAAGGGGAATCTGAGGCACAAAGGTACCTTGACAAACAGCTTGAACCAATAACTACACCACTAAATATACTAGCTAATAAAAGTACTTCAAATATTAAATTAGTGCAACCAATCAAACAAGATATTGATACAAAACCGTATGATTCCAAGGTTAAAACAATTAAATCTAAATTAGATAAAATATTAAAAGAACCACTAGACACTACATCGACACCAGAAAATGTATCATTAGCAGGTGAAAAACCAAGTATAACGCAAGAACCAACAATGGAACTTAGTCAGTTAGATGATGAAGTTTTTGAAACAAATGAACCCTTAGAATATAGTAGAGTACAAGATCCAAACTTATTTAAGACATCTATAGAACTGTCTGAAGTTGAAGAAAATCTTAAAAAACAAGTTGATAAATACGCCTTTCAATATTTAATTGATTTTAATAGACGAGAAGGTGATCCAAGTATATTTGATCATACATTTGGTATAAATTTAGAAGATGGTAATTTAATATTAGGAAAAACACTGGTTACGTTTGATAAAGAGGGTATTATAATAGGAAATAAAAAATATAAGTCATCCCCCGGATTATATGAATTGCTTTTTAAAATAGATCCAAGCGCAAATATTTATAGTGAGGAAGATTTAGAGGATTATAAAACAATTTTAACTGATACAAATGCACATAGAACATTATATTTACCTAGTGGTAAAATTAAATCTAACAAAGGTATAAAATATAAAAAAATTATATCGCTATTATTTCCTCCTCAAACAAAATTAAGTGCCCCAGCGTCTTCAACACCATATTCTTCAGAAAGATTACAAAACGTTCGATCAAGACTTTTGCAGCGTACGTCCTCAGTTGGTTTACAAAATAATAAACGTTTAGGAGGTGGCTTAAGTAATTTAATACCAAACTTTATGACTTTAAACAATAATCAAAAGGATTTCATTTACTGGGATGACCCAAATGAATTAGTTGAAAGATTACAACTACTTATTAGTTCAAAAATGGCGGGCAATACATCACATGATAATGAAATTATTTCAGTAATTGAAGAGTTAAAAGAAGCTAATATTATTATATAAATACTTAAACACATTTCCTTCTTTTTCATTAATTTATAACTACTCATGTAAGTAACATGACTATTAACAAATTTGGAGTACACATACATAAGAAAAAAATTACTCGGCACGAAACAATATCAAAAAATGATTTAATTATTATAGATAGACGTTTAAAAGCTGTAGAGAAAGATATTCATGATGCTTATATTAATAACTTTCAAAACTTTATTGAAGTAAATAAAAAAATTGCAATATTAATTACAGAATTAAAAACAAAACATAGTTTAGATATTAGTTCTTGATAAATTGTGTATAAATAATAATAGTATAATTAATGAGTTACATAAACCTGCACGTAAAAACTATAAGCGTAGACATGTAATCATAAAAGGATTAAATGAAAGTTGGCAAGCCGATATAGTAGAAATGATTCCGTATGCAAAAGAAAACAAAGGTTACAAGTATTTACTCACAGTAATTGATATATTTTCTAAATATGCATGGGCAGTTCCAGTAAAATCAAAATCTGCAAAAGACGTTACTGTTGCATTTGAAAATATTTTATTATAAAATAAGAATAAGGTTCCGAAAAACTTACAAACAGATAACGGAAAGGAATTTTATAACACTGAATTTAAAAAAGTTATAGATTCGTATGATATAAACCATTATAGTACATTTAGTAATATGAAAGCATCGATTGTTGAAAGATTTAATAGAACTCTAAAAAATGCCATGTGGAAAGATTTTAGTATAAAAGGCAACTATAATTGGATTAATAACATTGATGCACTTGTTAACAATTCAACAATTAATATGAAGCCATCTCAAGTATCAATAAAAAATGAAAAAAAATTATTAGGAAATGTATACAATAGAATAAAAAGGGTCGGTTTAAGTCGATATAAAGTTGGAGATTATGTTCGTTTAAGCAAAACCAAATCATTATTTGCAAAAGGGTATACTCCTAACTGGGGTACCGAAATATTTACTATATCAAAAGTACAACTAACTAATCCAGTCACATATTTACTTAATGATTCTCTTGGCCAATCAATTGCAGGCGCGTTTTACGAACAAGAAATACAAAAAACAAAATATCCAGATATATATCTAGTTGAGAAAGTTTTACAGAAAAAAGGAAAAAGAGTTTTTGTAAAGTGGTTAGGTTTAGATAAATCTCATAACAGTTGGATAGATGCTAAAAATATTGTATAACATTTTAAATAAATAAAACTATTGGTTATTATAAATATGTATTTATTTTTACATTATAAATATACTTATAACAATAAATCGCTCTCACTAAAACTATCAAAACCCCAAGGCAAAGTATCGGTACTATTTTTTATAACATACCGTTTATCATCAAAAGGACTTAAAGCAATTTTTGTTTGCTTAATAGAGTACACATTATGCAATTTTGAAACTATTCTACTTTGAGTACAATTTTTTTCATTTAAAGTTCTTAAACAATTTTCATAATCTTCAAAAGAAATATGGTTTTTTACTACACTTGTCTTTATTCCTTTTATTTTTTTTATAATATCATTATTATCAACTTTTATTGTATACATTTTCGATCTGAATCCTATAAAGTGAGTCATAATTTTACCGTTATTTTTATCCTTTATTAAACCCAATACCTTTTTATTTACACGGGGAATATTATATTGATTGTTTTCTTTATAATCACTTGTATCAAACTTACTTATATCGCGTTTTATAGTTTCATAAATATCTGATGTGATAATTTCATATATTAACGAGTCAGTATCAATATATAATAACTTTAAATTATTATTAAAAAATTCTTTTTGCATATAATTATAATGAAAATTATACATTACTGTTTTAGATAAATCTAATATTGAAAAGCCAACATATATAGGTTTATTAAATGTAATATTAAGTTTTAACAGTTCAATAGCCACAACATCTTTATTAAAAATTGTTCGGCTATGAAAATTAGGTCGTGCTATTAAACTTTTTACTCCATAACGACTACCCCATTTTGTTTTTAATTTTATATCACGATGTTTTTTAACATTTTCCATTGTCTTACCAAATACACTATTATTCATTAATTTATACAAGTTTTTTTCAAAATCATTGGTAGCCAATTTTCTTTTTTCTGTATTTAAATCGATATAGCTTTTAAGCCACGGTGATTGAGCAAATTTTAAAACTCGATGTATTTTTGACACTTGCATTCCTAAATGTATACATTGCTTTAAATTACTATAATGAATTATATATTTCTCCTTATCATATAAAGTAGTTAAAAGTTTTTTATGTTTACTTCCCGGTGGAATACAATGCTCAGGACAAAGCGGTAAATCTTTATGGAGATTATGTAAACTTTGAGGATAAGTTAAATCTACTTCTAAAATGTAACCAGTATTGCTAGTTTCTGACAAATTGCATATAGTATTACTTATTTCCAATATTTCTTGGTTGTTTAACCATTTAAAATTTCCATATGGTAGGAATTGAGACATTGCATGACCGTATAAGTTATTAACATCCAAATACATTAGATATTTAGAAAGTAATTCAGGTTTATACTTTTCATTCATGTATTTGTTATTGGCCTCTGCATATCTGTTTAAACATTGACTTATACCACCTCTGATACCCTTCTCTATAAATAGCCACATATTTATATCAGTAAACAATTCAAGTTTAATTTTTGTTATTTTTAACATAGAATCCCAAGATAACCCTGGGGCAGAAACATAATGCACTGGATCTAATTTATACGTGTCTAAACAATTATCTCGAAAATTTTCAAATATGTCACAAAGTAATAACACATCGGTTTTTAAGTACAAATCTGAATATTCACCAAGTGTTTTGATATGAAATGTATTCCATATGTCTTGTGCATGTTTGTAATCTGTATCTGATAAGTAACTCTCATTTAATAAATTAAAAAATCGATATAAATTAATAAATCTTAATGAATTATTAGTTCCATACACATATTTCGTAAATGAAATATATTTTTCTTTATTAATTGGTAGCACAGAGGTTCTTCCACTTATTCCGGTAGCTAAATCAATTATTATAAAATGTGAATCATAAGATGATAAATTGTGAAAAATTATTGGAATCACATAACTTTCATTATAATTTAAATTACATTCATTATGAGCTGGTCCTCTATAATTTCCTGTTAAATGACAATGATCTCGAACACGGTCTTGTTGCAACGGTTTTTCACATATATGACAATTTATTGCATTTAAATATTCCTTCTTTTGTTGAGCCGTCAATGTTTTCATTGGTAATACATTTTTTATTATATCCTCAACATTATAAGCAATCTCTTTTAATTCATTTACAAACCACTGAACGCAATCTTCACCACGATAACTATTATAATAAGATTTAGAGTCATCATATGAATATTTTACATAATATCCAACGCTATGTGCAATATGTGTTTGATATACCCCCTTGGTTTCAATATTTGTCACATTACTATCCAATATACTTTCAAAGTCTGCATAAATAACACATGCATTTCTAATTTTTCTCTTAAAGTTTTTAAACTCAAGTATATTAGAATTTTCAACTGGCATTATCGGTTTAACTGGTCTCAGTCCTAATCCAACACAGTCTTGTAAATGTTCCTTAAACTTGCACTCATATCTAAAGAAATGTAAACATCGATCACATATAAATTTCTTACAATTTGTTTTTGTAAGTTGATTACTAACAAGTCTTGATAAATTCTTTATCCAACAAAAATGAAATTTTATTTTATTGTCACATTCCTCATTATTACTTTCAACAACACCTTCTTCATTGTCTTCTTCTTCTTCTTCTTCTTTATCTTCTACTTCATAATCACTTTGAATCATTAATAAATGTATATGTTTACTTTCATATATTTTACTTACATATACAGGAATAGTTACAAATGTTTTCTTGCTCTTTTTTAAAATATACACATTTATTGTTATATTATTTAGTTTTTCAAATTTTGAAACTTGTGATAACGTCATTGGAAATTTAATACCATTTAAATTAAGACAATTTACATATCTCTTATAAGACGATACTTTTTCAGAATAATATTTTGCTGGATAAAGCGCTGATAATACTGCCCATACAAAACATTTATCATCTTCATTCTGAACATTTATTACAGCCTTTTTTCGTTTTATTTCAACTGGTAAGTCAATAAATGATGAACCATAAAATGGAACAAATTGATTTATATTTACTATCATATTCACTATTTTATATAGAGCCCATCCACTTTGATTTTCTTGAAAAGTTTCTAAATCTTTTAATACAATGTCAATAACATTTTCCTTATACCAATGTTTTAAGTCTGTTGATACAAAAATTTCATTATTTTTAGTATTAAAATATTTGTATTCAAATATATGTTCCTCTTCTTTAGCTGATGGTAAAACAAATTCACCACAAAATATTACGTTAACTTTTAAAGCACTATATTTTTTTAAAGCATTTTTAATTCTAGATGCAAACATATAAAATGCATCATTTAAAAATTGTAATGGATCAATATGACTTAAATTATTTAACTCTCCTGTTCTAACACGTCCTTTAAATGATGAATTTATTTCCTGCCATTTAATTCGATCACTGCGTCTTGAACTATTTATAGGTCCTCCTCCAACTTTTTGTTTATTTTCTAACAATGTTTGAAAATATTTTAAGACACTTATATTGCTTTTAATACTTCGCTTATATCCAATTGAATAGGTATTTTTATTATTTTTTAATAACTTATTTAACAACCTTATATTTATTTTATTATAATCAGACCACTTTTTCCACTGAATACTTGGATAATTTAAACTATTCAAATGTTCAATAATTGTTCTCATATGCTTAATAATCTTACAACCGTTATCCATTTTAAATTATATATTTCAGTTTCAAAATCAAAATATAAATAACAATTGCTTTTAAAAGTTCATTTATTTATAGAATTTTACATAAAAAAAATGCATTAATCACTATGTTATACTTTTACAATTTCGTCATCAGAGTCTAACACTTGTACAGTTTCATCGTCCGAGTCTAATATTTCAATAACTTCACTATCACTCTCTAATAATTCTATGATTTCCACATCAGAATCTTCTTCCTGTATTTCAATTTCTTCATGACCTATTAATATTTCATCAGCATAACTCTCTATAATTTTCTCGTATGTCTTCTTTTCTTCATCCGTCATATCCTCTGGATCACAGTCATCTATATCAAAATCTTCAGTTACATCCTGCACATAATATCTATCTTCACTATCAATGCCGACGCGTATATCCCTCGAATCCAACAACCATGTTACGTCTGGAATATTCTTAAATCCGTTCATACTATTAAACTTTAGTTTGAACTAAGAAAACATTACTCTGTAATTACATCTAAACATCATCTCTATTTAAGTGACATTTATACATGAATTTACCATCTCTACCACTCCATATTAAATCCCACCTCCACCAACAGAATCCCGTTACATATGCATACATGCATCAAAATGCATAAGTGGGAATATATATGAGTATATACTTGCAGTAGTACCAACTATGTCTTTTTAACGTAATCATAATTACAACTAATAATAAGAAATACGCTATGATCTTATACTGACTGCATCCACAGATACATCTAGGACACGAACATAAACGATTGGTTTCCGGAAATTGACGAAGAATGCTATAATTACGATCATATCTTCTACACCAATACTAACACACACGTAATACTTATTATCGCTATCTCACTCTTTCATATTACTGCTTTCTCACTCATATCCTAGGATATTAAAGAGACTGTACCTAGAGATAATGTCTGTAATGAGGTCATCATCTTCTAAACCAATCACAACACAGCTTATCCACTTACCCCTCACTCCTCACCCCACTATTACCCCAAACATTGTCTAGCCACGCCCCCTTCTTCATACCGTGACTTATATGCATCCCCACCCCAATAATTTCCAACTCAACTTCAAATTTAAGCCAGAACCCGCTTTGTACAACTACTATCTCTTATACTACATAACGCAATTGATTTGAATATCATACAAGACTCTTTTAGAAAGATACGATATCTTTAATGTCATATTTGTCGCAGTCTAGAACATTTTGTTTTATTTTTAAAGCTATAGCCCGGGTTCACAATTGCGTGTTTGATTATTTGGTTGTTTGATAATTATTTGACGTTTACAGCAAATATTTAAATTCCCAAAGGCATCTAACCTTTCGTTTGTTTGACAGTTGTTTTTATTATACATTTACATAAATACTTTCATTTTCCAAAAGTCTTAATTATGGACCGCTAATTTTATTTTACCATTAGGGTGAAACGATACTTTGTCATTTTTTATTACCAAAATATAGATGGTGATACTAGCAGGTTAAATATCATCACAAAAACTCATGTTTTTTGTGTTTAAATCGTTTTATACACGAATCAAAATCTAAAAAACAAAGTTCTCAAACTTACGTTTAAGACTTCATTATAAATAGAGCATTCCATAATATCGCTCTAATATTTTGTACCTGATTGTACATAATATAGGATTCTACTAATACAAATTTGAAATGTTTTGTTGTAATACAAATTTGAAAGTATGATTTGTTCTAATGAATATTTCATATCTAATTAAAACATTTAACTTTTTTGTCTTAATGGTCAATTCATTAGACAAATTATCCAAAATGTTTCAATCTTGTTATGATGATGATCTCGTAATAAAATCTACGTTATCTTCAGTATCTGATTAATGAAAAAAAATTAGTATTTTAACATCTTATTTGGAGGCACAACGGCTATTTATCCCAAGGGTAAAAATTGTGTTAGAAAGTTGAAATTTTGTATCTAGACTAACGTTTATTAATTACTGTTTATTTATTTGTTGTTTATTATTATTATTTAATTAGAGCTTTCACTTCCTCAGATTTTTCCATTAATTTTCTAGAAACCCGTAATTTTTTAAACATATTTTAAAAAACTTCAAAATTAATTTAGAAATTTCAAAATATTTATTATTTCGATGAAAACTATCTTCGTATATTTATCTTGTATGAAATATAGAATATGAGGTGGCATGTGTAGCCAAGTATTTTTCTGAAAGATCATGGAATAGTGAAGAAACTAATATTTTACACGGATAATTTCGTTGCTCAAAATAAAACTTTGTATTTAATTTTAAATATTAGCTGTTTTAGAATTTAAAACTAATAAGTAATATCTTGTATAAATGACAATGTATATTTTTAACAACATCCAGTTCATTAGAGAAGTAACTATGAGAAAAATTCATAATTCCACAACATCTTAAAACTCAAAATTCGAACTTGACTCCTTCATTAAGTGGTAAATCGGTAAACATATATATATTTAAAAAAAGTTCATAATAATAACTGTTTTTAAATATGTATATGTAAAAAGAAATTTGGAATCACTGGATAATATGACCGCATATTCTTGAATGCAGGAATAAAAATATTACCCGAAAAGAGAAATTTGATGTTCAACACACTCATGTTTTTAAATAAAAGATATGCTAATTAACGATCTATTTATAAATAAAGTTTAAACATTTATTTAATTCTCAACATTTATAACTATTTATTAATAATCATGAAAATTGTAAATTCTTTTTGAACATTATTCGTAGCAAATGAAATACAATTTATTTTTCAGGCCACACAATACGTGGCAGTATACATAGACGAACAAGAAATTTCGATTGATGGGGTTGTACTTGAAGGAGCTGCTGAACCATCTCCTCAGCAACCAGCTGAATATGAAAGATTGCAGCACGTCATTAATGTGCACATGCCGTCCTTCGCCTATACAAATTCCTGCCGCAATAAATGCGACCTGTGTACTATATGCATAGTACATCTTGAAGAGGAAGATGAAGCAAGGTTAGAGCCAGATTCATTTCATTTAATCTATATACGCCATCTTGAGATTTAGCAGTAACCAAAAAATTAATTTCAATTTGTTTTGAAACATTTGTCTATGTGTGCGCTCAATATCTAAACAAATAATTGATATTAAGGAGGTACAGGACGTACCGTCAATGCAAAAAGTTTATCTCCTTGTAATACGAAATGCAAAATACGAAGTACATGAGGGACAAGCAAATATTGAGACTGTACCTTTGAAAATGAATTTTTCATTTCCCTATTAAACTGCTTTTTGCTTGTTAAAATTATTTTTTTATGCATATAACAGTTTAATAAATGAAAAATTACCTATAATTAATATCAAATTTATATTAATTCAATTTAAATACAAATTAAATATTTTGAAAAAGGAATAATAAATTTTGCAACGCTGCAAATTTACGTGTGTTGACGCATGCGTGATTTGGTTCTTTGACCAATAAACTGTTATATTTTATATAACATTTATTCCGATTTTGAATTTCCCGCTCAAATTGGCATTTGCAACGTTGCCGGCTTATAACCTACATTTACTGTTTCTTAAAGGTTTTATTTAAATATTTTCGTATATAGGTATCCATTTGATAATTTTCTTTTTGCAATAGTTACAGAAAAGATTATTTTATATACAACTAGTTTTTAAAAGCCGTGTCACCATTTTTTTTATAGTTAAAAGTTATATTATGTGGTGAAATTGAGCTAAAAATTAAGATTTGTATGGAAAATGACTATTTTTAATCATGTATAAAAAGAAAACTATGAACCCTAGGGCTCTAAAATTTTGAGATAGCATGTATTTAAACTATTTGTATCGACCCTCCAAATTTCACAACTTTTTCATCATTTACGTTAACGTCCTGTACCTCCTAAATTATCGAAATTATTTTCAAAGTGCTAATTATACATTTAGGAATTGTTTAAAAGTTTATCCATACCTGTATTCCCATATATTAACTAAATTGTATCCCTTGATTATTAATTGATTAGTATCCTTGTGAAAATTTTCTTTTTTTAATATTTTCAAGAAAGATTTTTTTATATACACGTAGTTTTTGAAACCCATGTCTCCTCAAGTTATAATATATGGTGAAATTGAGCTAAAATTTATGATATATTTAGAAATTAGCAAATTATATCATTTCTAAATAGACAATTATGTACCTTAGGTCACTACAATGTTGAGACAGCATGTATTTTAACTATTTTCATCGACCCTCTAAATTTGACGACATTTAACATGACGAATTTGACGATGATGAAAATCATCATTTCCGTGAAGGGCTTTATTTACATTTTACATAAAATAACGTAATTTATTTGTTTTCAGGCGCACACGATGCGGACATGTGTTTCACACAGCATGCTTGGACCGTAGTGCGCATGCCTGCATTAAAACTTGTTCCAACTGTCGCGGAAACATCTTCTGAGACCAATGAGTGCGCATCACAGTTGGTCCAAATACAGGTATGTAAAGCTAACATTAGGTAACTCACAAAAGTTATAAATAAATAAGTATAGAGTTGTTCAAACTGCAGTTTTTGCTTTGTGTAGTTGTACAGTTCAATTAACGCGAGCTCAGCGGTGATTAGAGCTTAAAACCTATTGTGTCATATAAATCTATGATGCTATGATCAAGCATGGTCTCACTACTTTCTTTGGAACAAGTTTACGCATAAGTCACCGCCGAACTCCCCTAATTAACTATCACAAACATTTTGCTATATGTTTTTTGTGCAAACTAATATTATCTACAAGTTTTATACAACACTCTTGTGGCAACTTTTATATTGAAAGAATAGCATGAGTCAATATAGTACAGTGTTATTTTCAAGATGGCGCCACACATGCTGTATGTTTGGTCCAACAAATAGCATTTGAAATACATAAATTCTAGTTTTAATAACGTATTTTTTTATTTTTATATATAAGAATAATAAGAAATACGCTATGATCTTATACTGACTGCATCCACAGATACATCTAGGACACGAACATAAACGATTGGTTTCCGGAAATTGACGAAGAATGCTATAATTACGATCATATCTTCTACACCAATACTAACACACACGTAATACTTATTATCGCTATCTCACTCTTTCATATTACTGCTTTCTCACTCATATCCTAGGATATTAAAGAGACTGTACCTAGAGATAATGTCTGTAATGAGGTCATCATCTTCTAAACCAATCACAACACAGCTTATCCACTTACCCCTCACTCCTCACCCCACTATTACCCCCAACATTGTCTAGCCACGCCCCCTTCTTCATACCGTGACTTATATGCATCCCCACCCCAATAATTTCCAACTCAACTTCAAATTTAAGCCAGAACCCGCTTTGTACAACTACTATCTCTTATACTACATAACGCAATTGATTTGAATATCATACAAGACTCTTTTAGAAAGATACGATATCTTTAATGTCATATTTGTCGCAGTCTAGAACATTTTGTTTTATTTTTAAAGCTATAGCCCGGGTTCACAATTGCGTGTTTGATTATTTGATTGTTTGATAATTATTTGACGTTTACAGCAAATATTTAAATTCCCAAAGGCATCTAACCTTTCGTTTGTTTGACAGTTGTTTTTATTATACATTTACATAAATACTTTCATTTTCCAAAAGTCTTAATTATGGACCGCTAATTTTATTTTACCATTAGGGTGAAACGATACTTTGTCATTTTTTATTACCAAAATATAGATGGTGATACTAGCAGGTTAAATATCATCACAAAAACTCATGTTTTTTGTGTTTAAATCGTTTTATACACGAATCAAAATCTAAAAAACAAAGTTCTCAAACTTACGTTTAAGACTTCATTATAAATAGAGCATTCCATAATATCGCTCTAATATTTTGTACCTGATTGTACATAATATAGGATTCTACTAATACAAATTTGAAATGTTTTGTTGTAATACAAATTTGAAAGTATGATTTGTTCTAATGAATATTTCATATCTAATTAAAACATTTAACTTTTTTGTCTTAATGGTCAATTCATTAGACAAATTATCCAAAATGTTTCAATCTTGTTATGATGATGATCTCGTAATAAAATCTACGTAATCTTCAGTATCTGATTAATGAAAAAAATTTAGTATTTTAACATCTTATTTGGAGGCACAACGGCTATTTATCCCAAGGGTAAAAATTGTGTTAGGAAGTTGAAATTTTGTATCTAGACTAACGTTTATTAATTACTGTTTATTTATTTGTTGTTTATTATTATTATTTAATTAGAGCTTTCACTTCCTCAGATTTTTCCATGAATTTTCTAGAAACCCGTAATTTTTTAAACAAATTTTAAAAAACTTCAAAATTAATTTAGAAATTTCAAAATATTTATTATTTCGTTGAAAACTTTCCTCGTATATTTATCTTGTATGAAATATAGAATATGAGGTGGCATGTGTAGCCAAGTATTTTTCTGAAAGATCATGGAATAGTGAAGAAACTAATATTTTACACGGATAATTTCGTTGCTCAAAATAAAACTTTGTATTTAATTTTAAATATTAGCTGTTTTAAAATTTAAAACTAATAAGTAATATCTTGTATAAATGACAATGTATATTTTTAACAACATCCAGTTCATTAGAGAAGTAACTATGAGAAAAATTCATAATTCCACAACATCTTAAAACTCAAAATTCGAACTTGACTCCTTCATTAAGTGGTAAATCGGTATACATATATATATTTAAAAATAGTTCATAATAATAACTGTTTTTAAATATGTATATGTAAAAAGAAATTTGGAATCACTGGATAATATGACCGCATATTCTTGAATGCAGGAATAAAAATATTACCCGAAAAGAGAAATTTGATGTTCAACACACTCATGTTTTTAAATAAAAGATATGCTAATTAACGATCTATTTATAAATAAAGTTTAAACATTTATTTAATTCTCAACATTTATAACTATTTATTAATAATCATGAAAATTGTAAATTCTTTTTGAACATTATTCGTAGCAAATGAAATACAATTTATTTTTCAGGCCACACAATACGTGGCAGTATACATAGACGAACAAGAAATTTCGATTGATGGGGTTGTACTTGAAGGAGCTGCTGAACCATCTCCTCAGCAACCAGCTGAATATGAAAGATTGCAGCACGTCATTAATGTGCACATGCCGTCCTTCGCCTATACAAATTCCTGCCGCAATAAATGCGACCTGTGTACTATATGCATAGTACATCTTGAAGAGGAAGATGAAGCAAGGTTAGAGCCAGATTCATTTCATTTAATCTATATACGCCATCTTGAGATTTAGCAGTAACCAAAAAATTAATTTCAATTTGTTTTGAAACATTTGTCTATGTGTGCGCTCAATATCTAAACAAATAATTGATATTAAGGAGGTACAGGACGTACCGTCAATGCAAAAAGTTTATCTCCTTGTAATACGAAATGCAAAATACGAAGTACATGAGGGACAAGCAAATATTGAGACTGTACCTTTGAAAATGAATTTTTCATTTCCCTATTAAACTGCTTTTTGCTTGTTAAAATTATTTTTTTATGCATATAACAGTTTAATAAACGAAAAATTACCTATAATTAATATCAAATTTATATTAATTCAATTTAAATACAAATTAAATATTTTGAAAAAGGAATAATAAATTTTGCAACGCTGCAAATTTACGTGTGTTGACGCATGCGTGATTTGGTTCTTTGACCAATAAACTGTTATATTTTATATAACATTTATTCCGATTTTGAATTTCCCGCTCAAATTGGCATTTGCAACGTTGCCGGCTTATAACCTACATTTACTGTTTCTTAAAGGTTTTATTTAAATATTTTCGTATATAGGTATCCATTTGATAATTTTCTTTTTGCAATAGTTACAGAAAAGATTATTTTATATACAACTAGTTTTTAAAAGCCGTGTCACCATTTTTTTTATAGTTAAAAGTTATATTATGTGGTGAAATTGAGCTAAAAATTAAGATTTGTATGGAAAATGACTATTTTTAATCATGTATAAAAAGAAAACTATGAACCCTAGGGCTCTAAAATTTTGAGATAGCATGTATTTAAACTATTTGTATCGACCCTCCAAATTTCACAACTTTTTCATCATTTACGTTAACGTCCTGTACCTCCTAAATTATCGAAATTATTTTCAAAGTGCTAATTATACATTTAGGAATTGTTTAAAAGTTTATCCATACCTGTATTCCCATATATTAACTAAATTGTATCCCTTGATTATTAATTGATTAGTATCCTTGTGAAAATTTTCTTTTTTTAATATTTTCAAGAAAGATTTTTTTATATACACGTAGTTTTTGAAACCCATGTCTCCTCAAGTTATAATATATGGTGAAATTGAGCTAAAATTTATGATATATTTAGAAATTAGCAAATTATATCATTTCTAAATAGACAATTATGTACCTTAGGTCACTACAATGTTGAGACAGCATGTATTTTAACTATTTTCATCGACCCTCTAAATTTGACGACATTTAACATGACGAATTTGACGATGATAAAAATCATCATTTCCGTGAAGGGCTTTATTTACATTTTACATAAAATAACGTAATTTATTTGTTTTCAGGCGCACACGATGCGGACATGTGTTTCACACAGCATGCTTGGACCGTAGTGCGCATGCCTGCATTAAAACTTGTTCCAACTGTCGCGGAAACATCTTCTGAGACCAATGAGTGCGCATCACAGTTGGTCCAAATACAGGTATGTAAAGCTAACATTAGGTAACTCACAAAAGTTATAAATAAATAAGTATAGAGTTGTTCAAACTGCAGTTTTTGCTTTGTGTAGTTGTACAGTTCAATTAACGCGAGCTCAGCGGTGATTAGAGCTTAAAACCTATTGTGTCATATAAATCTATGATGCAATGATCAAGCATGGTCTCACTACTTTCTGTGGAACAAGTTTACGCATAAGTCACCGCCGAACTCCCCTAATTAACTATCACAAACATTTTGCTATATGTTTTTTGTGCAAACTAATATTATCTACAAGTTTTATACAACACTCTTGTGGCAACTTTTATATTGAAAGAATAGCATGAGTCAATATAGTACAGTGTTATTTTCAAGATGGCGCCACACATGCTGTATGTTTGGTCCAACAAATAGCATTTGAAATACATAAATTCTAGTTTTAATAACGTATTTTTTTATTTTTAGGTGAACTCGGATTCACTACTTCCACTCAGAATAATAAAAAAGTGACGTCTTATTAACGGACTTTCTGCGAAGTTAGACAACTTGAATATCGCAATTTGATAAAGAGAAGGAGAAACTGGAACTTAAAAACAAAAATGAGAGGCGAGTAGTTTGGGGTGAAGTGAGGGTGCCTCATCTTTCGATTTGGTATTTGTTTTAACCCCTTTGTGTTTTGTCATTGTCATTGCGATATGCGGATAGCAAAACAACGCAACTAAAAGATGTATATATGTAAAAAATGTTATAAAAATTTATCCCTGATTTAATATAAAGAAAATTATACCTGTTTTAATAAAAAAAATTTAACAAAAATAGTTTTCTTTTTTAATTTTACTCTTAATTTATTAAAGATCAAATCAAATCATCACCAATTTTCTATTTTGTAGAGAAATTAGTTGCAGATTAACAATTCTGAAAATGTAAAAATTCATATTTAACAATAAACGCGGGTTTAAGTATTTATTCGAGTCAAATAACTCAATTAGAAATAGAATCAAAATTTTGAATGATATAAAATATATGGTTAACTAGTTATAGAGATGACTATGGGTATTTAAAATAAAGAGATTAAATTAGTTCTATTGGTAAAGTCAAAAAGGTTGTTCAGATTTACTCTGCTTTTAAATATCTGCCTCTATTGATAAAGTCCATATAATTCAATATTCTTTAAAACTTTTCTTGGTTTAAGTTAATACATGCACTTTATAAGGAAATGTAAAAGTAAGATGAATCACATTTGGCCGGAGCACATTAGAGTATCACAGACTGCTCTAAGATGGCAACGAGATCCGGGACAGGAGTAGTTTCCGGGTCCACTAAACAGGCAATAACTTTACCATGAGAAATTTGAATTTTTGATGCATAACTGGTAGCTGTCAAAGAAGCTACTTTAACAATTAAGAACAATAGATGGTCGAAAGCTGTAATATGCATAGATTCAAAAGCAGTGGTGGAAGCATTGAGGAAGAATGGGATTATTATGAAAGCAAAAAATATATTCTATACAGTAAGAAGAAATCTAAATAGAATAAAGATAAAAAATTCAATGTACCGTTTGTGTGGATTCCTGATCACAAAGGAATCACAGGAAACGAAAAAGCAAAAGACGTCCTACAACAAGCAGCTAGAACAGGAGCGACCAGGGACAGTAAATGCTCTGTGGTCTAATTGGAGAAGTTTCGACCAATCACAGGCATCCTTATAACTCAGACCAAGTAGAAAGTTTCTAACTATCTCAGTCTGAAACAGTCTTTCGTACTGAACGGAGCGTACCTATGATATAAGAATTAATATATATATACTAATTAAAATTATTTTTTCAAATTTCTAAAGTACAGTTTATGAATCAAAATAAAAAAATAATAAAAAAGTATAAGGTGAGTTTAAACAAATATATAATTTTTGTTACCTAAACATATGATATAATTTTTTGAGTTTTTAAATATTACTTTTAATTTTAATTTTATGGTTTTATCTTAAATGTAGTTTTCAGCTTGTGAAATAAATATACTTATATTAAATACTCGTATATAATAATTCGTATTAAATAAAGATAGTAGTAACAATAAATATATTTTATTTTCAGCATACAATGCACATTCTAAATTAATACAAAACCAGTAGATAGTAATTGGTCTTGACTAATTTAATATGTTTATTAATGTTACATGTTTTAATTTTTTTTTATTTTCTATTCTAGATTTGCTGCTAAAATGGCTGAACAAAACTTGGAACTCCTGAATCAAATACTTGTAAGTTTTTTTTTCTTTTTATTTATTTAAGTAGTTACAACTAGTGTAATGACCAATCAGGAATTTATCCATAACCAAAACATGTAAACATACGATATTAAGGATCGTTCATTGACATTGCCTTAATTTACACTATTTATATTTGTACTTTTTACACTTCATTTATAAATATCATTGTAGTTCGTAGGGTTTCTTCCTCTTAAGTCTTCTAGTTAAAGTTTGGTTGTCCAACAGTTAGAGTACCTCGTCATTCGGATGGCTGTGCAGTCTTTCATGATGGTTAGAAGTATATCTTCTTATTTTTTCGGCGACGGTCTCCAGTTGCAGATCCCGGTGGAGGTCGCTATTTCGAATATACCAAATAACGTTTACTATAGCTCTCAGTACTTAATTTTAAAAACGTTGTATAATTTCTAAGTTAGTTTTCTTTGAGCATCCTCATATTTGGATACCATATAACCAAACTGGTTTGATGATTTGCCTATATAGGAGCCGTCCTATTTATTGTGTTAGATAATAGAGATTTCCTACGTATCATTCAGTATATTTTTTTTCGTATATTTAATGTCGAGTTCTTCCCTTTTATTCCTAATACGAGTTCTCCAGCTTAATTTTGCCTCTAATGTCATGCCAAGATACTTTGCAGATTTGCTGTGTTAACGTACTCTATTATTTTTACATTAAGATTAAGTGGCACGTTTTCTACCTTTTTGTTAATAAAGTTGATGTAATTGTACTTGTTTTCATTTAGTGCTATACTCCATAATTGAGTCCAGTTGCTATTTTTGTTTAAAGCTCTGTGTAGTTTATCTGTCGATGCCTTTACAGTTTCACCCGCAAATGTAGCAATAGTTGTTTCTTCTATGTAAAACAGGTATAGTATAGGTCTTAGCACACTTCCTTGTGGAACAATAGCCCTAATGTTTCTTTCAGAGTGTTTATATCGCTGTTTCACTCTGAATCTCCGTTTAGGTAAATATGAGGTCAGTAGTTTTTTCAATTTGTAACCAAGCCCTTCATGTCATACTTTATTAAAAGCTTTGGCTACATCCAAAAATATGGCTGAGTAGATTTTGTTATTCTATGTTTGTTATTCTGTCTATGGTTTTATTGGTTTATTTTAATGGTTTTATTCTCTTTAGAAGTAGTTTTTCAAATAGTTTTGGCAGCAGTGATATAGATTTTTGTGACGTTACTTTGTTCGGCGGAGTTCCCGGTTTTGGTATTATTATAACTTCTGCTATTTTCCAGAGTTTTAGTACGTATTTTAATCTGTAGATATCATTAATTATGTATGTGATTTTTACTAAAGCATTTCTTTGGTAATTGCTTGAGTATGTCTTCTGTTGTCAGGTCACATACAGCTATTTTCTTTTACTTTATATTTCTCCTCTTCCCATGTTCGAAACCATTTTTCTATTTCAGTATATATTGCAGTTTTCACTTGCATCCAGGCAATGTGCTCTCGTGCTGCTGTTCCGATGTTGAAGGTAAAGAGTGCTTCATTCCTCCTCTTTGGAACGGGCTTGGTGCTACATCAATTTTTGTTTTGTTAGTTTAATTTCATCATATCAGTTAGCTATCCACTGGTGATCAGGATTAGATTTTGCACTAACTTTTACAATATCCTTTTAAATCCATTGATTCTTTGTAAAATATTACGTTGGCCAATATGGCAACTTTCCGCGAACACACCTGCCTTAATTCTTTTCTGTCACTATTTGCAATATTAATATTATAACAATATTAATATATCTAAGCAGTTAAAAAATGCATTTTACTTAAGGGGGGAGCCTGCTTTAGAGGCTTCAAAAAATCGATTTTTTCGAGGATTTTTTTGGGAAGGAAAAAAATAATCGATTGAAACGAAACTTTCAGGTTTTATTTTTAATAAATCAAACGCTTGAGTCACAGATACGAACTAAACTTTATTCCAAACCTCACATTTACTACACATATAAAAATACAGTATTACATAGTTGCTAGTAGATGGCACTACTGGTATAATTGACTGATATTGTCGATACAAAATAGACATAAAATAACACCCCTACTTATCGCAATATCCACTATTACAGATAAATACAAATTTAATCTAAACAAACTATCCCAAGAAGTAACATAAATTTATAATGCTTTGCTGAACATAAACTTTTCGTTAAAATGTCAGCTGGCATATCAGCTGTTGGCACATATAGTACTTTAACAACTTTATCTTTTACTAAATCACGACAAAAATGATATTTGATATCAATATGCTTTGTACGTTTATGAAAGACTGGGTTTGCACACAACTTCTGTGCGCCTTGGTTATCATTGAATATGCTTATTGTGTACATCTTATTGGTTATTTCATACTGTAATTCCTTAAGATATAATGCTTCTCTACATGCCTCAGATAGACCAATATACTCAGATTCAGTACTGGAGAGGGCTACACATTTCTGTTTCCTACATTCCCATGATATTACACCATGAGACAACAAAAAACACATCATAGTATATGATCTCCTATCTTCAGAGTTAGAAGCCCAATCAGCATCAACATAGCCTCTTATTTCTGAGTTACCATCTTTTGGAACATCTACGAGTTCCCACGCACTATTTTTCTCGAACGACTGTAGCTCTTCCTGCACTGCCGCTAACCACTGTGCTTTCTCAGATCCTTCCAAGGCTTCTTGCAACAATATCTCATCCGGGAACATCTGGTCATCTTCTATGCAAGCACTTGCAAATCCAAATCTGTCTGGCTGCTTTCTACGCCGAGGACCACTTATTGTGTTGACATTGTTGAGTATTATGGAGTCTTCACTGTCTGTTGCACCAGACTCTGAGCTATCTAATGTTTCATCTTCACAAGGTACATACATTTCACCACTGTCATCCATGTTCAAGCTATCTGATTGTTCATGTGAATCTTTCTGAAGTGTCAAATCTTCTTCCCCTACTGGAACTGTATTCACATCATCTGAACAATGTTCCTGTACCTCCAGAAGATTATTCTCTGTCTCTATCTTCTCCAATACTATAACATCCTTACTGGTAGTGATGACATTAGACTTCGGGTTGTAAATCCTGTACCCTTTGACATCTTTAGAATAGCCGACAAGGATACACTTTTCAGCTTTTCTGTCCCATTTCAATCTCTTTTGTTTTGGCACAATATGTAACAACTCAGTACTTCTGCTACCTTCTTTGGGAAAAGACAACCGGCTTTGCTTGCCCTCACAGCATGCGACACATGATGACTTGGACATATCAATCTTACTATCAATTGTCAATCCCTCTACAGCATCTTGCATCTTGTTCAAATACTGGCTGTTGACATGACCTAAACGTCGATGCCAAACTTCACTGGACACAGTCATTGCAGTTGCTGAACAATATTCAGACATATTCAGTTTATATACACCATTCAACAGACATGCTGTAGCCACAAGTACTCCTGCCTTATTGAAAATCTGACAACCATTGTTGTTAAATAAAACTTTGTTTCCTTTGGATATAAGTTGACTAACAGACAACAGATTTGTAGTCAACTTCGGTACGCACAATACACCTTCCACTGTAATATCGTATTCACTGGCGTGCGTCTTTGTCGTAATCTGCACATCTCCAGTACATAATATAGGTATTTTATTTTTGTTTGCCACGACAATTTCCTTAATCTTAAGATCCCGCGACACATTTGACAACCATTCTTTGTTCGCGATAAGATGAACACTCGCCCCGGAGTCAATATACCAATCACTTTTGCTAAATTCACCATTCAAGAACACGGCTCTAAACGCATTACTACTTGTACGTTCATTATTGTTTGTATTCCATGAATTTTTGTTCGAAAATGTACACTGATTACGGTAATGCCCTGTTTGTTTACATTTATAGCATGTTATGACCTTTGGTTTTGACTTTGACATATGGGCATTGTCTCTGGTTGAAGTGCCACCAACATTCCGGTTCTTCTTATAACTCGCAAACACACCACTGGAATTAAAAGCGCTGCTGTCGCCACCGTTTTCGCTTTCTTCCATGTCCAACAACTTTGTTTTAATGGCGTCTGCTGTCAATGGTATGCCGCAATGCTCGATCGCCATTATCATAGGGGAATATTTTTCACTATTAAATATTCTCCTATTTCTTCTGGTTTTCGCGTCACCTGCTGCTCCTATTTCTTCTGGTACTGTCTCCGACTTGATGCAATCAGACAGCCCCTCCAGAATTAAGAAATTCTCAGCCGCGAAAGCCCATTCACTGTAATTCTCCCGACCTTTCAGTTTAGGTACAGTTTTCGCGTCACCTGCTGCTCCTATTTCTTCTGGTACTGTCTCCGACTTGATGCAATCAGACAGCCCCTCCAGAATTAAGAAATTCTCAGCCGCGAAAGCCCATTCACTGTAATTCTCCCGACCTTTCAGTTTAGGCACAGTTTTCGCGGTCACAGCGTTAATTACAGTTTATCTCAATCTGCAAAGACTATTTCACTAATAATGTCCACGAAAATTGCGAGAAAAACTAAAAAAAATACTGGTCCCATAACCTCTAATAAATTAAACGCTTGAGTCACAGATACGAACTAAACTTTATTCCAAACCTCACATTTACTACACATATAAAAATACAGTATTACATAGTTGCTAGTAGATGGCACTACTGGTATAATTGACTGATACTGTCGATACAAAATAGACATAAAATAACATTATTGTTATGTATTTCAACAGTCTTCTAAAAATTTTTAATTAAAATACATGTCCATATTATGCCTGGTACAAGCATTTCGCCGAGGCGCCTCGAGTGTGCATGTGTCGTGCGGCAGGAAAGATGCAGGTCGCAATTTTTATTTGAAACAAAAAAACCAAAAAAAATTTTCATTTTTAATAGTATAGCTTCTAGTTAAACCAAGAAAATTTTTACAAAAAGTGAGAAATTTAACAAATTTTCCCAAATTAAAAAAAAAATTCATTTTTTGGAAAAAAAAATTTACTTTAGATTGTTTAAAAAGTGGGTCAATCATAACTTTTTTAAGGTTTTTTAGGTTCAACTAGAAGAGAATTTAATCCCGATTACAATCAATTTTGTCTCGTTTGGATAGGACGTTTCGTTTTTTTCCTATCTTTCCCACCAATTAGGAAAAATCGTAAAAATGAAAAACCAAGAAATCGCGCGTCAAAGTTTTCGTATATAAAAAAACCGTATACCGATTCGCTCGTATACCTGCTCGACGCTTGCTCACTTTTTCTTCTGTAACTCCAAAAATAATTTGAAGTTGCTTTTGAAATTTTAGGGACACATTCTTGGATAGTTTGGGAAGACATTTGTGCAAAAAAAAAAAAATCGATTTTTTGAAGCCTCTAAAGCAGGCTCCCCCCTTAAGAATTCTTTGCTCTTCTAGATAATAGGCTATTTTCTATTATCCTTTTCTTTATCTATTTTATTGATTTTTGTATTTTATAATTACACAATAGATTTGGCTTCACAGAGCAAAAACACGAGCGCTCGCTTTCACTGCCTATACAGGAATATCATTACTCGTAAGTAAACATTTTCTACCTTTTGACTTAGGTAAATATTGTAAAATATGTCAGCATCTCTTATACTACATAACGCAATTGATTTGAATATCATACAAGACTTTTTTAGAAAGATACGATATCTTTAATGTCATATTTGTCGCAGTCTAGAACATTTTGTTTTATTTTTAAAGCTATAGCCCATTTGATTATTTGGTTGTTTGATAATTATTTGACGTTTACAGCAAATATTTAAATTCCCAAAGGCATCTAACCTTTCGTTTGTTTGACAGTTGTTTTTATTATATATTTACATAAATACTTTCATTTTCCAAAAGTCTTAATTATGGACCGCTAATTTTATTTTACCATTAAGGTGAAACGATACTTGGTCATTTTTTATTACCAAAATATAGATGGTGATACTAGCAGGTTAAATATCATCAAAAAAACTCATGTTTTTTGTGTTTAAATCGTTTTATACACGAATCAAAATCTAAAAAACAAAGTTCTCAAACTTACGCTTAAGACTTCAATATAAATAGAGCATTCCATAATATCGCTCTAATATTTTGTACCTGATTGTACATAATATAGGATTCTACTAATACAAATTTGAAATGTTTTGTTGACCCAAATTTTCAATATTACTAGCAAAGTATGATTTGTTCTAATAAATATTTCATATCTAATTAAAACATTTAACTTTTTTGTCTTAATGGTCAATTCATTAGACAAATTATCCAAAATGTTTCAATCTTGTTATGATGATGATCTCGTAATAAAATCTACGTAATCTTCAGTATCTGATTAATGAAAAAAATTTAGTATTTTAACATCTTATTTGGAGGCACCACGGCTATTTATCCCAAGGGTAAAAATTGTGTTAGGAAGTTGAAATTTTGTATCTAGACTAACGTTTATTAATTACTGTTTATTTATTTGTTGTTTATTATTATTATTTAATTAGAGCTTTCACTTTCTCAGATTTTTCCATGAATTTTCTAGAAACCCGTAATTTTTTAAACAAATTTTAAAAAACTTCAAAATTAATTTAGAAATTTCAAAATATTTATTATTTCGATAAAAACTTTCTTCGTATATTTATCTTGTATGAAATATAGAATATGAGGTGGCATGTGTAGCCAAGTATTTTTCTGAAAGATCATGGAATAGTGAAGAAATTAATATTTTACACGGATAATTTCGTTGCTCAAAATAAAACTTTGTATTTAATTTTAAATATTAGCTGTTTTAAAATTTAAAACTAATAAGTAATATCTTGTATAAATGACAATGTATATTTTTAACAACATCCAGTTTATTAGAGAAGTAACTATGAGAAAAAATCATAATTCCACAACATCTTAAAACTCAAAATTCGAACTTGACTCCTTCATTAAGTGGTAAATCGATATACATATATATATTTAAAAATAGTTCATAATAATAACTGTTTTTAAATATGTATACATAAAAAGAAATTTGGAATCACTGGATAATATGACCGCATATTCTTGAATGCAGGAATAAAAATATTACCCGAAAAGAGAAATTTGATGTTCAACACACTCATGTTTTTAAATAAATGATATGCTAATTAACGATCTATTTATAAATAAAGTTTAAACATTTATCTAATTCTCAACATTTATAACTATTTATTAATAATCATGAAAATTGTAAATTCTTTTTGAACATTATTCGTAGCAAATGAAATACAATTTATTTTTCAGACCACACAATACGTGGTAGTATACATAGACGAACAAGAAATTTCGATTGATGGGGTTGTACTTGAAGGAGCTGCTGAACCATCTCCTCAGCAACCAGCTGAATATGAAAAATTGCAGCACGCAATTAATGTGCACATGCCGTCCTTCGCCTATACAAATTCCTGCCGCAATAAATGCGACCTGTGTACTATATGCATAGTACATCTTGAAGAGGAAGATGAAGCAAGGTAAGAGCCAGATTCATTTCATTTAATCTATTTACGCCATCTTGAGATTTAGCAGTAACCAAAAAATTAATTTCAATTTGTTTTGGAACATTTGTCTATGTGTGCGCTCAATATCTAAACAAATAATTGATATTAAGGAGGTACAGGACGTACCGTCAATGCAAAAAGTTTATCTCCTTGTAATACGAAATGCAAAATACGAAGTACATGAGGGACGAGCAAATATTGAGACTGTACCTTTGAAAATGAATTTTTCAATTCCCTATTAAACTGCTTTTTGTTTGTTAAAATGATTTTTTTATGCATATAATAGTTTAATAAATGAAAAATTACCTATAATTAATATCAAATTTATATTAATTCAATTTAAATACAAATTAAGTATTTTGAAAAAGGAATAATAAATTTTGCAACGCTGCAAATTGACGTGTGTTGACGCATGCGTGATTTGGTTCTTTGACCAATAAATTGTTATATTTTATATAACATTTATTCCGATTTTGAATTTCCCGCTCAAATTGGCATTTGCAACGTTGCCGGCTTATAACCTACATTTACTGTTTCTTAAAGGTTTTATTTAAATATTTTCGTATATAGGTATCTATTTGATAATTTTTTTTTTGCAATAGTTACAGAAAAGATTATTTTATATACAACTAGTTTTTAAAAGCCGTGTCACTATTTTTTTTATTGTTAAAAGTTATATTATGTGGTGAAATTGAGCTAAAAAATAAGATTTGTATGGAAAATGACTATTTTTAATCATGTATAAAAAGAAAACTATGAACCCTAGGGCTCTAAAATTTTGAGATAGCATGTATTTTAACTATTTGTATCGACGCTCCAAATTTCACAACTTTTTCATCATTTACGTTAACGTCCTGTACCTCCTTAATTATCGAAATTATTTTCAAAGTGCTAATTATACATTTAGGAATTGTTTAAAAGTTTATCTATACCTGTATTCCCATATATAACCTGAATTGTATCCCTTTATTATTAATTAATTAGTATCCTTGTGAAAATTTTCTTTTTTTATTTTAAAAGAAAATTATCAAATGGATACCTATATACGAAAATATTTAAATAAAACCTTTAAGAAACAGTAAATGTAGGTAATAAGCCGGCAACGTTGCAAATGCCAATTTGAGCGGGAAATTCAAAATCGGAATAAATGTTATATAAAATATAACAATTTATTGGTCAAAGAACCAAATCACGCATGCGTCAACACACGTAAATTTGCAGCGTTGCAAAATTTATTATTCCTTTTTCAAAAAATTTATTTTTTTGTATTTAAATTGAATTAATATAAATTTGATATTAATTATAGGTAATTTTTCATTTATTAAACTATTATATGCATAAAAAAATCATTTTAACAAGCAAAAATCAGTTTAATAGGGAATTGAAAAATTCATTTTTAAAGGTACAGTCTCAATATTTGCTCGTCCCTCCTGTACTTCGTATTTTGCATTTCGTATTACAAGGAGATCAACTTTTTGCATTGACGGTACGTCCTGTACCTCCTTAATATCAATTATTTGTTTAGATATTGAGCGCACACATAGACAAATGTTCCAAAACAAATTAAAATTAATTTTTTGGTTACTGCTAAATCTCAAGATGGCGTAAATAGATTAAATGAAATGAATCTGGCTCTTACCTTGCTTTATCTTCCTCTTCAAGTAGTACTATGCATATAGTACACAGGTCGCATTTATTGCGGCAGGAATTTGTATAGGCGAAGGACGGCATGTGCACATTAATTGCGTGCTGCAATCTTTCATATTCAGCTGGTTGCTGAGGAGATGGTTCAGCAGCTCCTTCAAGTACAACCCCATCAATCGAAATTTCTTGTTCGTTTATGTATACTACCACGTATTGTGTGGTCTGAAAAATAAATTGTATTTCATTTGCTACGAATAATGTTCAAAAAGAATTTACAATTTTCATGATTATTAATAAATAGTTATAAATGTTGAGAATTAGATAAATGTTTAAACTTTATTTATAAATAGATCGTTAATTAGCATATCATTTATTTAAGACCATGAGTGTGTTGAACATCAAATTTCTCTTTTCGGGTAATATTTTTATTCCTGCATTCAAGAATATGCGGTCATATTATCCAGTGATTCCAAATTTCTTTTTACATATACATATTTAAAAACAGTTATTATTATGAACTATTTTTAAATATATATATATATGTATATCGATTTACCACTTAATGAAGGAGTCAAGTTCGAATTTTGAGTTTTAAGATGTTGTGAAATTATGAATTTTTCTCATAGTTACTTCTCTAATGAACTGGATGTTGTTAAAAATATACATTGTCATTTATACAAGATATTACTTATTAGTTTTAAATTCTAAAACAGCTAATATTTAAAATTAAATACAAAGTTTTATTTTGAGCAACGAAATTATCCGTGTAAAATATTAGTTTCTTCACTATTCCATGATCTTTCAGAAAAATACTTGGCTACACATGCCACCTCATATTCTATATTTCATACAAGATAAATATACGAAGATAGTTTTCATCGAAATAATAAATATTTTGAAATTTCTAAATTAATTTTGAAGTTTTTTAAAATTTGTTTAAAAAATTACGGGTTTCTAGAAAATTCATGGAAAAATCTGAGGAAGTGAAAGCTCTAATTAAATAATAATAATAAACAACAAATAAATAAACAGTAATTAATAAACGTTAGTCTAGATACAAAATTTCAACTTTCTAACACAATTTTTACCCTTGGGATAAATAGCCGTTGTGCCTCCAAATAAGATGTTAAAATACTAATTTTTTTTCATTAATCAGATACTGAAGATAACGTAGATTTTATTACGAGATCATCATCATAACAAGATTGAAACATTTTGGATAATTTGTCTAATGAATTGACCATTAAAACAAAAAAGTTAAATGTTTTAATTAGATATGAAAAATTCATTAGAACAAATCATACTTTGCTAGTAATATTGAAAATTTGGGTCAACAAAACATTTCAAATTTGTATTAGTAGAATCCTATATTATGTACAATCAGGTACAAAATATTAGAGCGATATTATGGAATTCTCTATTTATATTGAAGTCTTAAGCGTAAGTTTGAGAACTTTGTTTTTTAGATTTTGATTCGTGTATAAAACGATTTAAACACAAAAAACATGAGTTTTTTTGATGATATTTAACCTGCTAGTATCACCATCTATATTTTGGTAATAAAAAATGACCAAGTATGGTTTCACCTTAATGGTAAAATAAAATTAGCGGTCCATAATTAAGACTTTTGGAAAATGAAAGTATTTATGTAAATGTATAATAAAAACAACTGTCAAACAAACGAAAGTTTAGATGCCTTTGGGAATTTGAATATTTGCTGTAAACGTCAAATAATTATCAAACAACCAAATAATCAAACACGCAATTGTGAACCCGAGCTATAGCTTTAAAAATAAAACAAAATGTTCTAGACTGCGACAAATATGACATTAAAGATATCGTATCTTTCTAAAAGAGTCTTGTATGATATTCAAATCAATTGCGTTATGTAGTATAAGAGATGCTGACATATTTTACAATATTTACATAAGTCAAAAGGTAGAAAATGTTTACTTCCGAGTAATGATATTCCTGTATAGGCAGTGAAAGCGAGCGCTCGTGTTTTTGCTCTGTGAAGCCAAATCTATTGTGTAATTATAAAATACAAAAATCAATAAAATAGATAAAGAAAAGGATAATAGAAAATAGCCTATTATCTAGAAGAGCAAAGAATTCTTGAGGGGGGAGCCTGCTTTACAGGCTTCAAAAAATCGATTTTTTTTGCATAAATGTCTTCCAAAACTATCCAAGAATGTGTCCCTAAAATTTAAAAAGCAAATTCAAATTATTTTCGGAGTTACAGAAGAAATAGTGAGCAAGCGTCGAGCAGGTATACGAGCTAATCGGTATACGATTTTTTATATACGAAAACTTTGACGCGCGATTTCTCGGTTTTTCATTTTTACGATTTTTCCTAATTGGCGGGAAAGATAGGAAAAAAACGAAACGTCCTATCCAAATGAGACAAAATTGATTGTAATCGGGATTAAATTCTCTTCTAGTTGAACCTAAAAAACCTTAAAAAAATTATGATTGACCCACTTTTTAAACAATCTAAAGTAAAATTTTTTTTCCAAAAAAATGAATTTTTTTTTTAATTTGCAAAAAATTGTTGAATTTCTCACTTTTTGTGAAAATTTTTTTAGTTTAACTAGAAGCTATACTATAGAAAATAAAAATTTTTTTTGGTTTTTTTGTTTCAAATAAAAATTGCGACCTGCATCTTTCCCGCCGCACGACACATGCACAAAAAATGCACAAGAAATGCTTGTACCAGGCATAATATGACATGTATTTTAATTAAAAAATTTGAGAAGACTGTTGAAATACATAACAATAAAACCTGAAAGTTTCGTTTCAATCGATTATTTTTTTCCTTCCCAAAAAAATCCTCGAAAAAATCGATTTTTTGAAGCCTCTAAAGCAGGCTCCCACCTTAAGTAAAATGCATTTTTTAACTGCTTAGATATAATAATCTACTATATAAAAATAAGTTGGGTTTTCGTTCCTGATGTTATAACTCCAGAACGCACGAACCGATTTCCACGGTTTTGCATTCGTTGGAAAGGTTTCGGGCTTCGTGAGGTTTATAGCAAAGAAATTTCAGGAATTCAGGAAAAATTTCAACAGAAAAGCAAGAAAATCTTTTTTCACATACAGCGCCATCTCTGATACATAGCATAGATACAAACCAATATTTTAAGTAGATGGCGCCGGTGCGTGATACATTGTTTGACAGCTACTCATTGTTCTCTGCTCAGTTAATTTCATGTGACAAACCGGTATTGTGTTCAATGTGAAATTGTGAAAAAAAAGTTAAAAAAATAAGTTATTCGTTTCCTAACATTTTAATTGGAAACCATCAAGTCAATCACGTGTATTGTGCAAATTTTTATTCAATTTCAACAGCAGGCATTTGTCTTTAAGGTGGTTAGTTGAACTGTGTAAATTATGTGGATCGTGCATTTCAGGTTACATTCACCACTCTGTCCATAGTCCAAAATGCCTAGAGGACGACGTGCGAACATCGGCCTTCGCACAAGACATGCAAGCCAGCAACAAGTGTATTCACAGAACTTAAGCGAAGAAAGACAAAATATAATAAGAGAAAATGCCCGATTGAGACAACGCGTGAGCACACGAAGATCATTGGCATCATACAATCGCTTGGCATTCCAATATGATCCCACTGCGAACTACAGTGATGATGAAAATTTAGATATTTAGATTTTTTTTAGATCGACGACTATATGCCCATATTGCAATGCGTTAAAGTCCAAAAGAGAAACGGCTGGATTGTGCTGCGCAAGTGGAAAAGTCAAACTGGATCCATTACTTACACCACCACAGCCACTGAAACCATTGTTCGATGGAAGTGATCCCGATTCCAGCCATTTTCTTCAACACATCCTTGAATACAATAACTGATTTCGCATGACTTCCTTTGGAGCTAATATCATTCGAGAAGGCGCCTTCATGCCGACTTGCAAGGTAAAAGATACAACATACATAACCAATCACTCACACCAACACAATGAATTGCAACACATAACAACTACATATACACCACACACTACACCATCACACGATCAGAAGTTACACCGTATTCTTCAACAAATGATTGTTTGCAATTACAGATACAAGGACAAATATATCATTTGCATGGTTCAATGGAAGCCAACACCAGATGAACCGCATCAATTTCTGCAAATATATTTCATTTCGTCGATGGTGGATCAGCTGAATGTGCGGTGCAATATACAGGGAACACAACAGTTAAAGAGACAATTTATTGAACAGTTGCAAGCATTTTTTCACGCTAATAATGCTGTGGTTAATATATTCAAAACAGCATTGGAACGAATGCCATCGGATACGCACAAATTTGTCATAAGAGCGGATTGTACCCCAACAGGTGAACATGTGGGAAGATTCAACGCACCCACCGTTAATGATGTTGGTGCAATTATTGTTGGCGATCCAACTAAATCGCGAGACATTGTCGTTCAGCGAAGAAGCAATATCATGCATCGTGTAAACGAGACACATCGTTTGTACGATGCGTTACAATATCCAATCATTTATTGGCAAGGGCAAGACGGATACGACATCACGTTGAAGATGGTCGATCCAATTACAGGTACAATATTCACACACTAATTATTGCTATTATTGGTTTCCATTAACAATTCAATTAATTTTGCATTTTCAGGCGTATCAACGAATAAAAATCTAAGCGCAATGAATTACTATGCGTATCGTATGATAATTCGTACACATGAGGAGAATGTCATTCTGAAGTGCAGTCGGCTATTCCAGCAATTCGCTGTCGACATGTATGTCAAAGTCGAGACCGAACGTTTAGCGTTCATCCGATTCAATCAGGCAAAGCTACGATCTTAGGACTATATACACTTGCGTGATGCTATTCATTCAGATGGTGATGTTCAGAATATTGGACGTCTGACGATTCTCCAATCATCTTATATCGGAAGTCCACGACACATGCACGAATACGCTCAAGTTCACGAGTTGGGAAACCATCCGCTTTGTTTGTGTTAACGTCAGACCAAAAAACAAAAAATGTGGTTTACCACAGAGCACATCAATGAAACGGATAATTTGCGGACACGTATAACGCTTCGATTCAGTATATACTTTGGATTCACTTTCATTTACTTAGAGAAGTTCAACTAAATAACACTAATCGAAATGAATTCATTACTGTTGTGAAATGAAATAAAATTTTTCCTTTTCAAATATAAAACAAAAAAAAAATTTTCATCATCTTTTAATCACCAAACGAAATGTTACATAAAACGAAGCCATCTGATGGCGAAACGGAGTTCGCCGGGTTTGCTAGTATTATTATAATATTAATATTGCAAATAGTGACAGAAAAAAATTAAGGCAGGTGTGTTCGCGGAAAGTTGCCATATTGGCCAACGTAATATTTTACAAAGAATCAATGGATTTAAAAGGATATTGTAAAAGTTAGTGCAAAATCTAATCCTGATCACCAGTGGATAGCTAACTGATATGATGAAATTAAACTAACAAAACAAAAATTGATGTAGCACCAAGCCAGTTCCAAAGAGGAGGAATGAAGCACTCTTTACCTTCAACATCGGAACAGCAGCACGAGAGCACATTGCCTGGATGCAAGTGAAAACTGCAATATATACTAAAATAGAAAAATGGTTTCGAACATGGGAAGAGGAGAAATATAAAGTAAAAGTAAATAGCTGTATGTGACCTGACAACAGAAGACATACTCAAGCAATAACCAAAGAAATGCTTTAGTAAAAATCACATACATAATTAATGATATCTACAGATTAAAATACGTACTAAAACTCTGGAAAATAGCAGAAGTTATAATAATACCAAAACCAAGAAATCCGCCGAACAAAGTAACGTCACAAAAATCTATATCACTGCTGCCAAAACTATTTGAAAAACTACTTCTAAAGAGAATAAAACCATTAAAATAAACCAATAAAACCATAGACAGAATAACAAACATAGAATAACAAAATCTACTCAGCCATATTTTTGGATGTAGCCAAAGCTTTTAATAAAGTATGACATGAAGGACTTGGTTACAAATTGAAAAAACTACTGACCTCATATTTACCTAAACGGAGATTCAGAGTGAAACAGCGAAATAAACACTCTGAAAGAAACATTAGGGCTGGTGTTCCACAAGGAAGTGTGCTAAGACCTATACTATACCTGTTTTACATAGAAGAAACAACTATTGCTACATTTGCGGGTGAAACTGTAAAGGCATCGACAGAAAAACTACACAGAGCTTTAAACAAAAGTAGCAACTGGACTCAATTATGGAGTATAGCACTAAATGAAAACAAGTACAATTACATCAACTTTATTAACAAAAAGGTAGAAAACGTGCCACTTAATCTTAATGTAAAAATAATAGAGTACGCTAACACAGCAAATCTGCAAAGTATCTTGGCATAACATTAGAGGCAAAATTAAGCTGGAGAACTCGTATTAGGAATAAAAGGGAATAACTCGACATTAAATATAGGAAAATAAATATACTGGATGATACGTAGGAAATCTCTATTATCTAACACAATAAATAGGACGGCTCCTATGTAGGCAAATCATCAAACCAGTTTGTTTATATGGTATCCAAATATGAGGATGCTCAAAGAAAACTAACTTAGAAATTATACAACGTTTTCAAAATTAAGTACTGAGAGCTATATTAAACGTTAGTTGGTATATTCGAAATAGCTACCTCCACCGGGATCTGCAACTGGAGACCGTCGCCGAAAAAATAAGAAGATATACTTCTAACCATCATGAAAGACTGCACTGCTATCCGAATGACGAGGTACTCTAACTGTTGGACAACCAAACGTTAACTAGAAGACTTAAGAGGAAGAAACCCTTCGAACTACAATGAAATTTATAAATGAAGTGTAAAAAGTACAAATATAAATAGTGTAAATTAAGGCAATGTCAATGAATGATCCTTTATATCGTATGTATACATGTTTTGGTTATGGATAAATTCCTGATTGGTCATTACACTAGTTGTAACTACTTAAATAAATAAAAAGAAAAAAAAACTTACAAGTATTTGATTCAGGAGTTCCAAGTTTTGTTCAGCCATTTTAGCAGCAAATCTAGAATAGAAAATAAAAAAAAATTAAAACATGTAACATTAATAAACATATTAAATTAGTCAAGACCAATTACTATCTACTGGTTTTGTATTAATTTAGAATGTGAAAATATATTTATTGTTACTACTATCTTTATTTAATACGAATTATTATATACGAGTATTTAATATAATTATATTTATTTCACAAGCTGAAAACTACATTTAAGATTAAACCATAAAATTAAAATTAAAACTAATATTTAAAAACTCAAAAAATTATATCATATGTTTAGGTAAAAAAAATTATATATTTGTTTAAACTCACCTTATACTTTTTTATTATTTTTTTATTTTGATTCATAAACTGTACTTTAGAAATTTGAAAAACTAATTTTATTTAGTATATATATAAATTCTTATATCATAGGTACGCTCCGTTCAGTACGAAAGACTGTTTCAGACTGAGATAGTTAGAAACTTTCTACTTGGTCTGAGTTATAAGGATGCCTGTGATTGGTCGAAACTTCTCCAATTAGACCACAGAGCATTTACTGTCTCTGGTCGCTCCTGTTCTAGCTGCTTGTTGTGGGACGTCTTTTGCTTTTACGTTTCCTGTGATTCCCTTGTGATCAGGAATCCACACAAACGGTACATTGGATTTTTTATCTTTATTCTATTTAGATTTCTTCTTACTGTATAGAATATATTTTTTGCTTTCATAATAACCGCATTCTTTATTAATGCTTCCACCACTGCTTTTGAATCTATGCATATTACAGCTTTCGAATATCTATTGTTCTTAATTGTTGAAGTAGCTTCTTTGACAGCTACCAGCTCTGCATTAAAAATTCAAATTTCTCCTGGTAAAGTTATTGCCTGTTTAGTGGACTCGGAAACTACTCCTGTCCCGGATCTCGTTGCCATCTTCGAGCAGTCTGTGATACTCTAATGTGCTCCGGCCAAATGTGATTCATCTTACTTTTACATTTCCTTATAAAGTGCATGTATTAACTTAAACCAAGAAAAGTTTTGTAGAATATTGAATTATATGGACTTTATCAATAGAGGCAGATATTTAAAAGCAGAGTAAATCTGAAAAACCTTTTTGACTTTACCAATAGAACTAATTTAATCTCTTTATTTTAAATACCCATAGTCATCTCTATAACTAGTTAATCATATATTTTATATCATTCAAAATTTTGATTCTATTTCTAATTGAGTTATTTGACTCGAATAAATACTTAAACCCGCGTTTAATGTTAAATATGAATTTTTACATTTTCAGAATTGTTAATCTGCAACTATTTTCTCTACAAAATAGAAAATTGGTGATGATTTGATTTGATCTTTAATAAATTAAGAGTAAAATTAAAAAAGAAAACTTAAACTATTTTAGTTATAATTTTTTTATTAAAACAGGTATAATTTTCTTTGTATTAAATCAGGGATAAATTTTTATAACATTTTATACATATATACATCTGTTAGTTGAGTTGTTTTGCTATCCGCATATAGCAATGACAATGACAAAACACAAATGGGTTAAAACAAATACGAAATCGAAAGATGAGGCACCCTCACTTCACCCCAAACTACTCGCCCCTCATTTTTGTTTTTAAGTTCCAGTTTCTCCTTCTCTTTATCAAATTGCGCTATTTAAGTTGTCTAACTTCGCAGAAAGTCCGTTAATAAGACGTCACTTTTTTTATTGTTCTGAATGGAAGTAGTGAATCCGAGTTCACCTAAAAATAAAAAAATACATTATTGAAACTAGAATTTATGTATTTCAAATGCATATTTGTTGGACCAAACATACAGCATGTGTGGCGCCATCTTGAAAATAACGCTGTACTATATTGACTCATGCTATTCTTTCAATATAAGAGTTGCCACAAGAGTGTTGTATAAAACTTGTAGATAATATTAGTATGCACAAAAAACATATAGCAAAATGTTTGTGATAGTTAATTAGGGGAGTTCGGCGGTGACTTATGCGTAAACTTGTTCCAAAGAAAGTAGTGAGACCATGCTTGATCATTGCATCATAGATTTATATGACACAATATGTTTTAAGCTTTAATCACTGCTGAGCTCGCGTTAATTGAACTGTACAACTACACAAAGCATTAACTGCAGTTTGAACAACTGTATACTTATTTATTTATTACTTTTGTGATTTACCTAATGTTAGCTTTACATACCTGTATTTGGACCAACTGTGATGCGCACTCATTGGTCTCAGAAGATGTTTCCGCGACAGTTAGGACAAGTTTTAATGCAGGCATGCACACTACGGTCCAAGCATGCTGTGTGAAACACATGTCCGCATTGTGTGCGTCTGAAAACAAATAAATTACGTTATTTTATGTAAAATGTAAATAAAGCCCTTCACGGAAATGATGATTTTCATCATCGTCAAATTCGTCATGTTAAATGTCGTCAAATTTAGAGGGTCGATGAAAATAGTTAAAATACATGCTGTCTCAACATTGTAGTGACCCAAGGTACATAATTGTCTATTTAGAAATGATATAATTTGCTAATTTCTAAATATATCATAAATTTTAGCTCAATTTTACCATATATTATAATTTGAGGAGACATGGGTTTCAAAAACTTCGTGTATACAAAAAAATCTTTCTTGAAAATATTAAAAAAAGAAAATTTTCACAAGGATACTAATCAATTAATAATCAAGGGATACAATTCAGTTAATATATGGGAATACAGGTATGGATAAACTTTTAAACAATTTCTAAATGTATAATTAGCACTTTGAAAATAATTTCGATAATTAAGGAGGTACAGGACGTTACCGTAAATGATGAAAAAGTTGTGAAATTTGGAGGGTCGATACAAATAGTTAAAATACATGCTATCTCAAAATTTAAGAGCCCTAGGGTTCATAGTTTTCTTTTTATACATGATTAAAAATAGTCATTTTCCATACAAATCTTAATTTTTAGCTCAATTTCACCACATAATATAACTTTTAACTATAAAAAAAATGGTGACACGGCTTTTAAAAACTAGTTGTATATAAAATAATCTTTTCTGTAACTATTGCAAAAAGAAATTATCAAATGGATACCTATATACGAAAATATTTAAATAAAACCTTTAAGAAACAGTAAATGTAGGTTATAAGCCGGCAACGTTGCAAATGCCAATTTGAGCGGGAAATTCAAAATCGGAATAAATGTTATATAAAATATAACAGTTTATTGGTCAAAGAACCAAATCACGCATGCGTCAACACACGTAAATTTGCAGCGTTGCAAAATTTATTATTCCTTTTTCAAAATATTTAATTTGTATTTAAATTGAATTAATATAAATTTGATATTAATTATAGGTAATTTTTCATTTATTAAACTGTTATATGCATAAAAAAATAATTTTAACAAGCAAAAAGCAGTTTAATAGGGAATTGAAAAATTCATTTTCAAAGGTACAGTCTCAATAATTGCTCGTCCCTCATGTACTTCGTATTTTGAATTTCGTATTACAAGGAGATAAACTTTTTGCATTGACGGTACGTCCTGTACCTCCTTAATATCAATTATTTGTTTAGATATTGAGCGCACACATAGACAAATGTTCCAAAACAAATTGAAATTAATTTTTTGGTTACTGCTAAATCTCAACATGCCGTAAATAGATTAAATGAAATGAATCTGGCTCTTACCTTGCTTCATCTTCCTCTTCAAGATGTACTATGCATATAGTACACAGGTCGCATTTATTGCGGCAGGAATTTGTATAGGCGAAGGACGGCATGTGCACATTAATTGCGTGCTGCAATCTTTCATATTCAGCTGGTTGCTGAGGAGATGGTTCAGCAGCTCCTTCAAGTACAACCCCATCAATCGAAATTTCTTGTTCGTTTATGTATACTACCACGTATTGTGTGGTCTGAAAAATAAATTGTATTTCATTTGCTACGAATAATGTTCAAAAAGAATTTACAATTTTCATGATTATTAATAAATAGTTATAAATGTTGAGAATTAGATAAATGTTTAAACTTTATTTATAAATAGATCGTTAATTAGCATATCATTTATTTAAGACCATGAGTGTGTTGAACATCAAATTTCTCTTTTCGGGTAATATTTTTATTCCTGCATTCAAGAATATGCGGTCATATTATCCAGTGATTCCAAATTTCTTTTTACATATACATATTTAAAAACAGTTATTATTATGAACTATATTTAAATATATATATGTATATCGATTTACCACTTAATGAAGGAATCAAGTTCGAATTTTGAGTTTTAAGATGTTGTGGAATTATGAATTTTTCTCATAGTTACTTCTCTAATGAACTGGATGTTGTTAAAAATATACATTGTCATTTATACAAGATATTACTTATTAGTTTTAAATTTTAAAACAGCTAATATTTAAAATTAAATACAAAGTTTTATTTTGAGCAACGAAATTATCCGTGTAAAATATTAGTTTCTTCACTATTCCATGATCTTTCAGAAAAATACTTGGCTACACATGCCACCTCATATTCTATATTTCATACAAGATAAATATACGAAGAAAGTTTTCATCGAAATAATAAATATTGTGAAATTTCTAAATTAATTTTGAAGTTTTCTAAAATTTGTTTAAAAAATTACGGGTTTCTAGAAAATTAATGGAAAAATCTGAGGAAGTGAAAGCTCTAATTAAATAATAATAATAAACAACAAATAAATAAACAGTAATTAATAAACGTTAGTCTAGATACAAAATTTCAACTTCCTAACACAATTTTTACCCTTGGAATAAATAGCCGTTGTGCCTCCAAATAAGATGTTAAAATACTAAATTTTTTTCATTAATCAGATACTGAAGATTACGTAGATTTTATTACGAGATCATCATCATAACAAGATTGAAACATTTTGGATAATTTGTCTAATGAATTGACCATTAAGACAAAAAAGTTAAATGTTTTAATTAGATATGAAAAATTCATTAGAACAAATCATACTTTGCTAGTAATATTGAAAATTTGGGTCAACAAAACATTTCAAATTTGTATTAGTAGAATCCTATATTATGTACAATCAGGTACAAAATATTAGAGCGATATTATGGAATTCTCTATTTATATTGAAGTCTTAAGCGTAAGTTTGAGAACTTTGTTTTTTAGATTTTGATTCGTGTATAAAACGATTTAAACACAAAAAACATGAGTTTTTTTGATGATATTTAACCTGCTAGTATCACCATCTATATTTTGGTAATAAAAATGACCAAGTAACGTTTCACCTTAATAGTAAAATAAAATTAGCGGTCCATAATTAAGACTTTTGGAAAATGAAAGTATTTATGTAAATGTATAATAAAAACAACTGTCAAACAAACGAAAGGTTAGATGCCTTTGGGAATTTGAATATTTGCTGTAAACGTCAAATAATTATCAAACAACCAAATAATCAAACACGCAATTGTGAACCCGGGCTATAGCTTTAAAAATAAAACAAAATGTTCTAGACTGCAACAAATATGACATTAAAGATATCGTATCTGTCTAAAAGAGTCTTGTATGATATTCAAATCAATTGCGTTATGTAGTATAAGAGATGCTGACATATTTTACAATATTTACCTAAGTCAAAAGGTAGAAAATGTTTACTTACGAGTAATGATATTCCTGTATAGGCAGTGAAAGCGAGCGCTCGTGTTTTTGCTCTGTGAAGCCAAATCTATTGTGTAATTATAAAATACAAAAATCAATAAAATAGATATTATATAGATAGATAGAAAATAGCCTATTATCTAGAAGAGCAAAGAATTCTTAAGGGGGGAGCCTGCTTTAGAGGCTTCGAAAAATCGATTTTTTTTTTTTTTTGCATAAATGTTTTCCCAAACTATCCAAGAATGTGTCCCTAAAGTTTCAAATGCAAATTCAAATTATTTTCGGAGTTACAGAAGAAATAGTGAGCAAGCGTCGAGCAGGTATACGAGCTAATCGGTATATGATTTTTTATATACGAAAACTTTGACGCGCGATTTCTCGGTTTTTCATTTTTACGATTTTTCCTAATTGGCGGGAAAGATAGGAAAAAAACGAAAAGTCCATTCCAAACGAGACAAAATTGATTGTAATCGGGATTAAATTCTCTTCTAGTTGAACCTAAAAAACCTTAAAAAAGTTATGATTGACCCACTTTTTAAACAATCTAAAGTAAATTTTTTTTCCAAAAAAATGAATTTTTTTTTAATTTGCGAAAAATTGTTGAATTTCTCACTTTTTGTGAAAATTTTCTTGGTTTAACTAGAAGCTATACTATTGAAAATAAAATTTTTTTTGGGTTTTTTTGTTTCAAATGAAAATTGCGACCTGCATCTTTCTCGCCGCACGACACATGCACACTCGAGGCGCCTCGGCGAAATGCTTGTACCAGGCATAATATGACATGTATTTTAATTAAAAAATTTGAGAAGACTGTTGAAATACATAACAATAAAACCTGAAAGTTTCGTTTCAATCGATTATTTTTTTCCTTCCCAAAAAAATCCTCGAAAAAATCAATTTTTTGAAGCCTCTAAAGCAGGCTCCCCCCTTAAGTAAAATGCATTTTTTAACTGCTTAGATATATTAATATTATTATAATATTAATATTGCAAATAGTGACAGAAAAAAATTAAGGCAGGTGTGTTCGCGTAAAGTTGCCATATTGGCCAACGTAATATTTTACAAAGAATCAATGAATTTAAAAGGATATTGTAAAAGTTAGTGCAAAATCTATTTCTAATCACCAGTGGATAGCTAACTGATATGATGAAATTAAACTAAAAAAACAAAAATTGATGTAGCACCAAGCCCGTTTCAAAGAGGAGGAATGAAGCACTCTTTACCTTCAACATCGGAACAGCAGCACGAGAGCACATTGCCTGGATGCAAGTGAAAACTGCAATATATACTGAAATAGAAAAATGGTTTCGAACATGGGAAGAGGAGAAATATAAAGTAAAATAAAATAGCTGTATGTGACCTGACAACAGGAGACATACTCAAGCAACTACCAAAGAAGTTCTGTAGTAAAAATCACATACATAATTAATGATATCTACAGATTAAAATACGTACTAAAACTCTGGAAAATAGCAGAAGTTATAATAATACCAAAACCGGGAAATCCGCCGAACAAAGTAACGTCACAAAAATCTATATCACTGCTGCCAAAACTATTTGAAAAACTACATCTAAAGAGAATAAAACCATTAAAATAAACCAATAAAACCATAGACAGAATAACAAACATAGAATAACAAAATCTACTCAGCCATATTTTTGGATGTAGCCAAAGCTTTTAATAAAGTATGACATGAAGACCTCATATTTACCTAAACGGAGATTCAGAGTGAAACAGCGAAATAAACACTGTGAAAGAAACATTAGGGCTGGTGTTCCACAAGGAAGTGTGCTAAGACCTATACTATACCTGTTTTACATAGAAGGAACAACTATTGCTACATTTGCGGGTGACACTGTAAAGGCATCGACAGATAAACTACACAGAGCTTTAAACAAAAGTAGCAACTGGACTCAATTATGGAGTATAGCACTAAATGAAAACAAGTACAATTACATTAACTTCAAAAACAAAGAGGTAGAAAACGTGCCACTTAATCTTAATGTAAAAATAATAGAGTACGCTAACACAGCAAATCTGCAAATTATCTTGGCATGACATTAGAGGCAAAATTAAGATGGAGAACTCGTATTAGGAATAAAAGGGAAGAACTCGACATTAAATATAGGAAAATAAATATACTGAATGATACATAGGAAATCTCTATTATCTAACACAATAAATAGGACGGCTCCTATATAGGCAAATCATCAAACCAGTTTGGTTATATGGTATCCAAATATGAGGATGTTTAAAGAAAACTAACTTAGAAATTATAAAACGTTTTCAAAATTAAGTACTGAGAGCATAGTAAACGGTTTTTGGTATATTCTAAATAGCGACCTCCACCCGGATCTGCAACTGGAGACCGTCGCCGAAAAAATAAGAAGATATACTTCTAACCATCATGAAAGACTGCACAGCCATCCGAATGACGAGGTAGTCTAACTGTTGGACAACTAAACGTTAACTAGAAGACTTAAGAGGAAGAAACCCTTCGAACTACAATGAAATTTATAAATGAAGTGTAAAAAGTACAAATATAAATAGTGTAAATTAAGGCAATGTCAATGAATGATCCTTTATATCGTATGTATACATGTTTTGGTTATGGATAAATTCCTGATTGGTCATTACACTAGTTGTAACTACTTAAATAAATAAAAAGAAAAAAAAACTTACAAGTATTTGATTCAGGTGTTCCAAGTTTTGTTCAGCCATTTTAGCAGCAAATCTAGAATAGAAAATAAAAAAAAATTAAAACATGTAACATTAATAAACATATTAAATTAGTCAAGACCAATTACTATCTACTGGTTTTGTATTAATTTAGAATGTGCATTGTATGCTGAAAATAAAATATATTTATTGTTACTACTATCTTTATTTAATACGAATTATTATATACGAGTATTTAATATAAGTATATTTATTTCACAAGCTGAAATTTACATTTAAGGTTAAACCATAAAATTAAAATTAAAAATAATATTTAAAAACTCAAAAAATTATATCATATGTTTAGTGAAAAAAAATTATATATTTGTTTAAACTCACCTTATACTTTTTTATTATTTTTTTATTTTGATTTATAAACTGTACTTTAAAAATTTGAAAAACTAATTTTATTTAGTATATATATAAATTCTTATATCATAGGTACGCTCCGTTCAGTACGAAAGACTGTTTCAGACTGAGATAGTTAGAAACTTTCTACTCGGTCTGAGTTATAAGGATGCCTGTGATTGGTCAAAACTCTACCCAAACGGTACATTGAATTTTTTATCTTTATTCTATTTAGATTTCTTCTTTCTGTATAGAATATATTTCTTGCTTTCATAATAATCCCATTCTTCCTCAATGCTTCCACCACTGCTTTTGAATCTATGAATATTACAGCTTTCGACCATCTATTGTTCTTAATTGTTGAAGTAGCTTCTTTGACAGCTACCAGCTCTGCATCAAAAATTCAAATTTCTCCTGGTAAAGTTATTGCCTGTTTAGTTGACTCGGAAACTACTCCTGTCCCGGATCTCGTTGTCATCTTATAGCAGTCTGTGATACTCTAATGTGCTCCGGCCAAATGTGATTCATCTTACTTTTACATTTCCTTATAAAGTGCATATATTAACTTAAACCAAGAAAAGTTTTGTAGAATATTGAATTATATGGACTTTATCAATAGAGGCAGATATTAAAAAGCAGAGTAAATCTGAAAAACCTTTTTGACTTTACCAATAGAACTAATTTAATCCTTTTATTTTAAATACCCATAGTCATCTGTATAACTAGTTAATCATATATTTTATATCATTCAAAATTTTGATTCTATTTCCAATTGAGTTATTTGACTCGAATAAATACTTAAACCCGCGTTTAATGTTAAATATGAATTTTTACATTTTCAGAATTGTTAATCTGCAACTATTTTCTCTACAAAATAGAAAATTGGTGATGATTTGATTTGATCTTTAATAAATTAAGAGTAAAATTAAAAAAGAAAACTGTTTTTGTTATAATTTTTTTATTAAAACAGGTATAATTTTCTTTATATTAAATCACGGATAAATTTTATTAACATTTTTTACATATATACATCTGTTAGTTCCGTTGTTTTGCTATCCGCATATCGCAATGACAATGACAAAACACAAATGGGTTAAAACAAATACCAAATCGAAAGATGAGGCACCCTCACTTCACCCCAAACTACTCGCCCCTCATTTTTGTTTTTAAGTTTCAGTTTCTCCTTCTCTTTATCAAATTGCGCTATTCAAGTTGTCTAGCTTCGCAGAAAGTCCGTTAATAAGACGTCACCTTTTTTATTATTCTGAATGGAAGTAGTGAATCCGAGTTCACCTAAAAATAAAAAAATACGTTATTGAAACTAGAATTTATGTATTTCAAATGCATATTTGTTGGACCAAACATACAGCATGTGTGGCGCCATCTTGAAAATAACACTGTACTATATTGACTCATGCTATTCTTTCAATATAAAAGTTGCCACAAGAGTGTTGTATAAAACTTGTAGATAATATTAGTATGCACAAAAAGCATATAGCAAAATGTTTGTGATAGTTAATTAGGGGAGTTCGGCGGTGACTTATGCGTAAACTTGTTCCAAAGAAAGTAGTGAGACCATGCTTGATCATTGCATCATAGATTTATATGACACAATAGGTTTTAAGCTCTAATCACCGCTGAGCTCGCGTTAATTGAACTGTACAACTACACAAAGCATTAACTGCAGTTTGAACAACTGTATACTTATTTATTTATTACTTTTGTGATTTACCTAATGTTAGCTTTACATACCTGTATTTGGACCAACTGTGATGCGCACTCATTGGTCTCAGAAGATGTTTCCGCGACAGTTGGGACAAGTTTTAATGCAGGCATGCACACTACGGTCCAAGCATGCTGTGTGAAACACATGTCCGCATCGTGTGCTTCTGAAAACAAATAAATCACGTTATTTTATGTAAAATGTAAATAAAGCCCTTCACGGAAATAATGATTATCATCATCGTCAAATTCGACATGTTAATTGTCGTCAAATTTAGAGGGTCGATAAAAATAGTTAAAATACATGCTGTCTCAACATTGTAGTGACCTAAGGTACATAATTGTCTATTTAGAAATTATATAATTTGCTAGTTTCTAAATATATCATAAATTTTAGCTCAATTTCACCATATATTATAACTTGAGGAGACATGGGTTTCAAAAACTACGTGTATATAAAAAAATCTTTCTTGAAAATATTGAAAAAGAAAATTTTCACAAGGATACTAATCAATTAATATTCAAGGGATACAATTCAGTTAATATATGGGAATACAGGTATGGATAAACTTTTAAACAATTTCTAAATGTATAATTAGCACTTTGAAAAAAATTTCGATAATTAAGGAGGTACAGGACGTTAACGTAAATGATGAAAAAGTTGTGAAATTTGGAGGGTCGATACAAATAGTTAAAATACATGCTATTTCAAAATTTTAGAGCCCTAGGGTTCGTAGTTTTCTTTTTATACATGATTAAAAATAGTCATTTTCCATACAAATCTTAATTTTTAGCTCAATTTCACCACATAATATAACTTTTAACTATAAAAAAATGGTGACACGGCTTTTAAAAACTAGGTGTATATAAAATAATCTTTTCTGTAACTATTGCAAAAAGAAAATTATCAAATGGATACCTATATACGGAAATATTTAAATAAAACCTTTAAGAAACAGTAAATGTAGGTTATAAGCCGGCAACGTTGCAAATGCCAATTTGAGCGGGAAATTCAAAATCGGAATAAATGTTATATAAAATATAACAATTTATTGGTCAAAGAACCAAATCACGCATGCGTCAACACACGTAAATTTGCAGCGTTGCAAAATTTATTATTCCTTTTTCAAAATATTTAATTTGTATTTAAATTGAATTAATATAAATTTGATATTAATTATAGGTAAATTTTCATTTATTAAACTATTATATGCATAAAAAAATCATTTTAACAAGCAAAAAGCAGTTTAATAGGGAATTGAAAAAATCATTTTCAAAGGTACAGTCTCAATATTTGCTCGTCCCTCATGTACATCGTATTTTGCATTTCGTATTACAAGGAGATAAACTTTTTGCATTGACGGTACGTCCTGTTCCTCCTTAATATCAATTATTTGTTTAGATATTGAGCGCACGCATAGACAAATGTTCCAAAACAAATTGAAATTAATTTTTTGGTTACTGCTAAATCTCAAGATGGCGTAAATAGACTAAATGAAATGAATCTGGCTCTTACCTTGCTTCATCTTCCTCTTCAAGATGTACTATGCATATAGTACACAGGTCGCATTTATTGTGGCAGGAATTTGTACAGGCGAAGGACGGCATGTGCACAATAATTGCGTGCTGCAATCTTTCATATTCAGCTGGTTGCTGAGGAGATGGTTCAGCAGCTCCTTCAAGTACAACCCCATCAATCGAAATTTCTTGTTCGTCTATGTATACTACCACGTATTGTGTGGCCTGAAAAATAAATTGTATTTCAGTATCACCATCTATATTTTGGTAATAAAAAATGATTAAGTATCGTTTCACCTTAATGGTAAAATAAAATTAGCGGTCCATAATTAAGACTTTTGGAAAATGAAAGTATTTATGTAAATGTATAATAAAAACAACTGTCAAACAAACGAAAGGTTAGATGCCTTTGAGAATTTGAATATTTGCTGTAAACGTCAAATAATTATCATAAAACCAAATAATCAAACACGCAATTGTGAACCCGGGCTATAGCTTTAAAATTAAAACAAAATGTTCTAGACTGCGACAAATATGACATTAAAGATATCGTATCTTTCTAAAAGAGTCTTGTATGATATTCAAATCAATTGCGTTATGTAGTATAAGAGATGCTGACATATTTTACAATATTTACCTAAGTCAAAAGGTAGAAAATGTTTACTTACGAGTAATGATATTCCTGTATAGGCAGTGAAAGCGAGCGCTCGTGTTTTTGCTCTGTGAAGCCAAATCTATTGTGTAATCATAAAATACAAAAATCAATAAAATAGATAAAGAATAGGATAATAGAAAATTGCCTATTATCTAGAAGAGCAAAAAATTCTTAAGGGGGAGCCTGCTTTAGAGGCTTCAAAAAATCGATTTTTTGTTTTTTGCATAAATGTCTTCCCAAACTATCCAAGAATGTGTCCCTAAAGTTTCAAAAGCAAATTCAAATTATTTTTGGAGTTACAGAAGAAATAGTGAGCAAGCATCGAGCAGGTATACGAGCGAATCGGTATACGATTTTTTATATACGAAAACTTTGACGCGCGATTACTCGGTTTTTAATTTTTACGATTTTTCCTAATTGGCGGGAAAGATAGGAAAAAAACGAAACGTCCTATCCAAACGAGACAAAATTGATTGTAATCAGGATTAAATTCTCTTCTAGTTAAACCTAAAAAACCTTAAAAAAGTTATGATTGACCCACTTTTTAAACAATCTAAAGTAAATTTTTTTTTCCAAAAAAATGAATTTTTTTTTTATTTTTCGAAAAATTGTTAAATTTCTCACTTTTTGTGACAATTTTCTTGGTTTAACTAGAAGCTATACTATTAAAAATGAAAAAATTTTTGGGTTTTTCTGTTTCAAATAAAAATTGCGACCTGCATCTTTCCCGCCGCACGACACATGCACACTCGAGGCGCCTCGGCGAAATGCTTGTACCAGGCATAATATGACATGTATTTTAATTAAAAAAGTTGAGAAGACTGCTGAAATACATAACAATAAAAACTGAAAGTTTCGTTTCAATCGATTATTTTTTTCCTTCCCAAAAAAATCCTCGAAAAAATCGATTTTTTGAAGCCTCTAAAGCAGGCTCTCCCCTTAAGTAAAATGCATTTTTTAACTGCTTAGATATATTAATATTATTATAATATTAATATTGCAAATAGTGACAGAAAAAAATTAAGGCAGGTGTGTTCGCGGAAAGTTGCCATATTGGCCAACGTAATATTTTACAAAGAATCAATGGATTTAAAAGGATATTGTAAAAGTTAGTGCAAAATCTAATCCTGATCACCAGTGGATAGCTAACTGATATGATGAAATTAAACTAACAAAACAAAAATTGATGTAGCACCAAGCCCGTTCCAAAGAGGAGGAATGAAGCACTCTTTACCTTCAACATCGGAACAGCAGCACGAGAGCACATTGCCTGGATGCAAGTGAAAACTGCAATATATACTGAAATAGAAAAATGGTTTCGAACATGGGAAGAGGAGAAATATAAAGTAAAAGAAAATAGCTGTATGTGACCTGACAACAGGAGACATACTCAAGCAATTACCAAAGAAATGCTGTAGTAAAAATCACATACATAATTAATGATATCTACAGATTAAAATACGTACTAAAACTCTGGAAAATAGCAGAAGTTATAATAATACCAAAACCGGGAAATCCGCCGAACAAAGTAACGTCACAAAAATCTATATCACTGCTGCCGAAACTATTTGAAAAACTACTTCTAAAGAGAATAAAACCATTAAAATAAACCAATAAAACCATACACAGAATATCAAACATAGAATAACAAAATCTACTCAGCCATATTTTTTAGATGTAGCCAAAGCTTTTAATAAAGTATGACATGAAGGACTTGGTTACAAATTGAGAAAACTACTGACCTCATATTTACCTAAACGGAGATTCAGAGTGAAACAGCGAAATAAACACTCTGAAGGAAACATTAGGGCTGGTGTTCCACAAGGAAGTGTGCTAAGACCTATACTATACCTGTTTTACATAGAAGGAACAACTATTGCTACATTTGCGGGTGACACTGTAAAGGCATCGACAGATAAACTACACAGAGCTTTATTCAAAAGTAGAAACTGGACTCAATTATGGAGTACAGCACTAAATGAAAACAAGTGCAATTACATCAACTTCATTAACAAAAAGGTAGAAAACGTGCCACTTAATCTTAATGTAAAAATAATAGAGTACGCTAACACAGCAAATCTGCAAAGTATCTTGGCATGACATTAGAGGCAAAATTAAGCTGGCGAACTCGTATTAGGAATAAAAGGGAAGAACTCGACATTAAATATAGGAAAATAAATATACTGGATGATACGTAGGAAATCTCTATTATCTAACACAATAAATAGGACGGCTCCTATATAGGCAAATCATCAAACCAGTTTGGTTATATGGTATCCAAATATGAGGATGCTCAAAGAAAACTAACTTAGAAATTATACAACGTTTTCAAAATTAAGTACTGAGAGCTATAGTAAACGTTATTTGGTATATTCGAAATAGCGACCTCCACCGGGATCTGCAACTGGAGACCGTCGCCGAAAAAATAAGAAGATATACTTCTAACCATCATGAAAGACTGCACTGCCATCCGAATGACGAGGTACCCTAACTGTTGGACAACCAAACGTTAACTAGAAGACTTAAGAGGAAGAAACCCTTCGAACTACAATGAAATTTATAAATTAAGTGTAAAAAGTACAAATATAAATAGTGTAAATTAAGGCAATGTCAATGAACGATCCTAAATATCGTATGTATACATGTTTTGGTTATGGATAAATTCCTGATTGGTCATTACACTAGTTGTAACTACTTAAATAAATAAAAAGAAAAAAAAACTTACAAGTATTTGATTCAGGTGTTCCAAGTTTTGTTCAGCCATTTTAGCAGCAAATCTAGAATAGAAATTAAAAAAAAATTAAAACATGTAACATTAATAAACATATTAAATTAGTCAAGACCAATTACTATCTACTGGTTTTGTATTAATTTAGAATGTGCATTGTATGCTGAGAATAAAATATATTTATTGTTACTACTATCTTTATTTAATACGAATTATTATATACGAGTATTTAATATAAGTATATTTATTTCACAAGCTGAAAACTACATTTAAGATTAAACCATAAAATTAAAATTAAAAGTAATATTTAAAAACTCAAAAAATTATATCATATGTTTAGGTAAAAAAAATTATATATTTGTTTAAACTCACCTTATACTTTTTTATTATTTTTTTATTTTGATTCATAAACTGTACTTTAGAAATTTGAAAAACTAATTTTATTTAGTATATATATATAAATTTTTTATATCATAGGTACGCTCCGTTCAGTACGAAAGACTGTTTCAGACTGAGATAGTTAGAAACTTTCTACTTGGTCTGAGTTATAAGGATGCCTGTGATTGGTCGAAACTTCTCCAATTAGACCACAGAGCATTTACTGTCCCTAATCGCTCCTGTTCTAGCTGCTTGTTGTAGGACGTCTTTGGCTTTTTCGATTCCTGTAATTCCTTTGTGATCAGGAATCCACACAAACGGTACATTGAATTTTTTATCTTTATTCTATTTAGATTTCTTTTTACTGTATAGAATATATTTTTTGCTTTCATAATAATCGCATTCTTCATCAATGTTTCCACCACTGCTTTTGAATCTATGAATATTACAGCTTTCGACCATCTATTGTTCTTAATTGTTGAAGTAGCTTCTTTGACAGCTACCAGCTCTGCATCAAAAATTCAAATTTCTCCTGGTAAAGTTATTGCCTGTTTAGTTGACTCGGAAACTACTCCTGTCCCGGATCTCGTTGTCATCTTATAGCAGTCTGTGATACTCTAATGTGCTCCGGCCAAATGTGATTCATCTTACTTTTACATTTCCTTATAAAGTGAATGTGTTAACTTAAACCAAGAAAAGTTTTGTAGAATATTGAATTATATGGACTTTATCAATAGAGGCAGATATTAAAAAGCAGAGTAAATCTGAAAAACCATTTTGACTTTACCAATAGAACTAATTTAATCTCTTTATTTTTAATACCCATAGTCATCTGTATAACTAGTTAATCATATATTTTATATCATTCAAAATTTTGATTCTATTTCTAATTGAGTTATTTCACTCGAATAAATACTTAAACCCGCGTTTAATGTTAAATATGAATTTTTACATTTTCAGAATTGTTAATCTGCAACTATTTTCACTACAAAATAGAAAATTGGTGATGATTTGATTTGATCTTAAATAAATTAAGAGTAAAATTAAAAAAGAAAACTATTTTTGTTATAATTTTTTTATTAAAACAGGTATAATTTTCTTTATATTAAATCAGGGATAAATTTTTATAACATTTTTTACATATATACATCTGTTAGTTGCGTTGTTTTGCTATCCGCATATCGCAATGACAATGACAAAACACAAAGGGGTTAACACAAATACCAAATCGAAAGATGAGGCACCCTCACTTTACCCCAAACTACTCGCCCCTCATTTTTGTTTTTAAGTTCCAGTTTCTCCTTCTCTTTATCAAATTGCGCTATTCAAGTTGTCTAACTTCGCAGAAAGTCCGTTAATAAGACGTCACTTTTTTTATTATTCTGAATGGAAGTAGTGAATCCGAGTTCACCTAAATAAAAAAAATACGTTATTGAAACTAGAATTTATGTATTTCAAATGCATATTTGTTGGACCAAACATACAGCATGTGTGGCGCTATCTTGAAAATAACACTGTACTATATTGACTCATGCTATTCTTTCAATATAAAAGTTGCCACAAGAGTGTTGTATAAAACTTGTAGATAATATTAGTATGCACAAAAAACATATAGCAAAATGTTTGTGATAGTTAATTAGGGGAGTTCGGCGGTGACTTATGCGTAAACTTGTTCCAAAGAAAGTAGTGAGACCATGCTTGATCATTGCATCATAAATTTATATGACACAATATGTTTTAAGCTTTAATCACTGCTGAGCTCGCGTTAATTGAACTGTACAACTACACAAAGCATTAACTGCAGTTTGAACAACTGTATACTTATTTATTTATTACTTTTGTGATTTACCTAATGTTAGCTTTACATACCTGTATTTGGACCAACTGTGATGCGCACTCATTGGTCTCAGAAGATGTTTCCGCGACAGTTGGGACAAGTTTTAATGCAGGCATGCACACTACGGTCCAAGCATGCTGTGTGAAACACATGTCCGCATCGTGTGCGTCTGAAAACAAATAAATTACGTTATTTTATGTAAAATGTAAATAAAGCCTTTCACGGAAATGATGATTTTCATCATCGTCAAATTCGTCATGTTAAATGTCGTCAAATTTAGAGGGTCGATGAAAATAGTTAAAATACATGCTGTCTCAACATTGTAGTGACCTAAGGTACATAATTGTCTATTTAGAAATGATATAATTTGCTAATTTCTAAATATATCATAAATTTTAGCTCAATTTCACCATATATTATAACTTGAGAAAACATGGGTTTCAAAAACTACGTGTATATAAAAAAATCTTTCTTGAAAATATTAAAAAAAGAAAATTTTCACAAGGATACTAATCAATTAATAATCAAGGGATACAATTCAGTTAATATATGGGAATACAGGTATGGATAAACTTTTAAACAATTCCTAAATGTATAATTAGCACTTTGAAAATAATTTCGATAATTAAGGAGGTACAGGACGTTAACGTAAATGATGAAAAAGTTGTGAAATTTGGAGGGTCGATACAAATAGTTAAAATACATGCTATCTCAAAATTTTAGAGCCCTAGGGTTTATAGTTTTCTTTTTATACATGATTAAAAATAGTCATTTTCTATACAAATCTTAATTTTTAGCTCAATTTCACCACATAATATAACTTTTAACTATAAAAAAAATGGTGACACGGCTTTTAAAAACTAGTTGTATATAAAATAATCTTTTTTGTAACTATTGCAAAAAGAAAATTATCAAATGGATACCTATATACGGAAATATTTAAATAAAACCTTTAAGAAACAGTAAATGTAGGTTATAAGCCGGCAACGTTGCAAATGCCAATTTGAGCGGGAAATTCAAAATCGGAATCAATGTTATATAAAATATAACAATTTATTGGTCCTTTAAAGAACCAAATCACGCATGCGTCAACACACGTAAATTTGCAGCGTTGCAAAATTTATTAATCCTTTTTCAAAATATTTAATTTGTATTTAAATTGAATTAATATAAATTTGATATTAATTATAGGTAAATTTTCATTTATTAAACTATTATATGCATAAAAAAATCATTTTAACAAGCAAAAAGCAGTTTAATAGGGAATTGAAAAATTCATTATCAAAGGTACAGTCTCAATATTTGCTCGTCCCTCATGTACTTCGTATTTTGCATTTCGTATTACAAGGAGATAAACTTTTTGCATTAACGGTACGTCCTGTACCTCCTTAATATCAATTATTTGTTTAGATATTGAGCGCACACATAGACAAATGTTGCAAAACAAATTAAAATTAATTTTTTGGTTACTGCTAAATCTCAAGATGGCGTAAATAGATTAAATGAAATGAATCTGGCTCTTACCTTGCTTCATCTTCCTCTTCAAGATGTACTATGCATGTAGTACACAGGTCGCATTTATTGCGGCAGGAATTTGTATAGGCGAAGGACGGCATGTGCACATTAATTGCGTGCTGCAATCTTTCATATTTAGCTGGTTGCTGAGGAGATGGTTCAGCAGCTCCTTCAAGTACAACCCCATCAATCGAAATTTCTTGTTCGTCTATGTATACTACCACGTATTGTGTGGCCTGAAAAATAAATTGTATTTCATTTGCTACGAATAATGTTCAAAAAGAATTTAAAATTTTCATGATTATTAATAAATAGTTATAAATGTTGAGAATTAAATAAATGTTTAAACTTTATTTATAAATAGATCGTTAATTAGCATATCATTTATTTAAAAACATGAGTGTGTTGAACATCAAATTTCTCTTTTCGGGTAATATTTTTATTCCTGCATTCAAGAATATGCGGTCATATTATCTAGTGATTCCAAATTTCTTTTTACATATACATATTTAAAAACAGTTATTATTATGAACTATTTTTAAATATATATATATATGTATATCGATTTACCACTTAATGAAGGAGTCAAGTTCGAATTTTGAGTTTTAAGATGTTGTGAAATTATGAATTTTTCTCATAGTTACTTCTCTAATGAACTGGATGTTGTTAAAAATATACATTGTCATTTATACAAGATATTACTTATTAGTTTTAAATTCTAAAACAGCTAATATTTAAAATTAAATACAAAGTTTTATTTTGAGCAACGAAATTATCCGTGTAAAATATTAGTTTCTTCACTATTCCATGATCTTTCAGAAAAATACTTGGCTACACATGCCACCTCATATTCTATATTTCATACAAGATAAATATACGAAGATAGTTTTCATCGAAATAATAAATATTTTGAAATTTCTAAATTAATTTTGAAGTTTTTTAAAATTTGTTTAAAAAATTACGGGTTTCTAGAAAATTAATGGAAAAATCTGAGGAAGTGAAAGCTCTAATTAAATAATAATAATAAACAACAAATAAATAAACAGTAATTAATAAACGTTAGTCTAGATACAAAATTTCAACTTTCTAACACAATTTTTACCCTTGGGATAAATAGCCGTTGTGCCTCCAAATAAGATGTTAAAATACTAAATTTTTTTCATTAATCAGATACTGAAGATAACGTAGATTTTATTACGAGATCATCATCATAACAAGATTGAAACATTTTGGATAATTTGTCTAATGAATTGACCATTAAGACAAAAAAGTTAAATGTTTTAATTAGATATGAAATATTCATTAGAACAAATCATACTTTGCTAGTAATATTGAAAATTTGGGTCAACAAAACATTTCAAATTTGTATTAGTAGAATCCTATATTATGTACAATCAGGTGCAAAATATTAGAGCGATATTATGGAATGCTCTATTTATGTTGAAGTCTTAAGCGTAAGTTTGAGAACTTTGTTTTTTAGATTTTGATTCGTGTATAAAACGATTTAAACACAAAAAACATGAGTTTTTTTGATGATATTTAACCTGCTAGTATCACCATCTATATTTTGGTAATAAAAAATGACCAAGTATCGTTTCACCTTAATGGTAAAATAAAATTAGCAGTCCATAATTAAGACTTTTGGAAAATGAAAGTATTTATGTAAATGTATAATAAAAACAACTGTCAAACAAACGAAAGGTTAGATGCCTTTGGGAATTTGAATATTTGCTGTAAACGTCAAATAATTATCATAAAACCAAATAATCAAACACGCAATTGTGAACCCGGGCTATAGCTTTAAAAATAAAACAAAATGTTCTAGACTGCGACAAATATGACATTAAAGCTTTCGTATCTTTCTAAAAGAGTCTTGTATGATATTCAAATCAATTGCGTTATGTAGTATAAGAGATGCTGACATATTTTACAATATTTACCTAAGTCAAAAGGTAGAAAATGTTTACTTACGAGTAATGATATTCCTGTATAGGCAGTGAAAGCGAGCGCTCGTGTTTTTGCTCTGTGAAGCCAAATCTATTGTGTAATTATAAAATACAAAAATCAATAAAATAGATAAAGAAAAGGATAATAGAAAATAGCCTATTATCTAGAAGAGCAAAGAATTCTTAAGGGGGGAGCCTGCTTTAGAGGCTTCAAAAAATCGATTTATTTTTTTTGCATAAATGTCTTCCCAAACTATCCAAGAATGTGTCCCTAAAGTTTCAAAAGCTAATTCAAATTATTTTCGGAGTTACAGAGAAAATAGTGAGCAAGCGTCGAGCAGGTATACGAGCGAATCGGTATACGATTTTTTATATACGAAAACTTTGACGCGCGATTACTCGGTTTTTCATTTTTACGATTTTTCCTAATTGGCGGGAAAGATAGGAAAAAAACGAAACGTCCTATCCAAACGAGACAAAATTGATTGTAATCAGGATTAAATTCTCTTTTAGTTGAACCTAAAAAACCTTAAAAAAGTTATGATTGACCCACTTTTTAAATAATCTAAAGTAAATTTTTTTTTCCAAAAAAATGAATTTTTTTTTTATTTTTCGAAAAATTGTTGAATTTCTCACTTTTTGTGAAAATTTTCTTGGTTTAACTAGAAGCTATACTATTGAAAATTAAAAATTTTTTGGGTTTTTTTGTTTCAAATGAAAATTGCGACCTGCATCTTTCCCGCCGCACGACACATGCACACTCGAGGCGCCTCGGCGAAATGTTTGTACCAGGCATAATATGACATGTATTTTAATTGAAAAATTTGAGAAGACTGTTGAAATACATAACAATAAAACCTAAAAGTTTCGTTTCAATCGATTATTTTTTTCCTTCCCAAAAAAATCCACGAAAAAATCAATTTTTTGAAGCCTCTAAAGCAGGCTCCCCCCTTAAGTAAAATGCTTTTTTTAACTGCTTAGATATATTATTATTATTATAATATTAATATTGCAAAGAGTGACAGAAAAAAATTAAGGCAGGTGTGTTCGCGGAAAGTTGCCATATTGGCCAACGTAATATTTTACAAAGAATCAATGGATTTAAAAGGATATTGTAAAAGTTAGTGCAAAATCTAATCCTGATCACCAGTGGATAGCTAACTGATATGATGAAATTAAACTAACAAAACAAAAATTGATGTAGCACCAAGCCCGTTCCAAAAAAGAGGAATGAAGCACTCTTTACCTTCAACATCGGAACAGCAGCACGAGAGCACATTGCCTGGATGCAAGTGAAAACTGCAATATATACTGAAACAGAAAAATGGTTTCGAACATGGGAAGAGGAGAAATATAAAGTAAAAGAAAATAGCTGTATGTGACTTGACAACAGGAGACATACTCAAGCAATTACCAAAGAAATGATGTAGTAAAAATCACATACATAATTAATGATATCTACAGATTAAAATACGTACTAAATCTCTGGAAAATAGCAGAAGTTATAATAATACCAAAACCGGGAAATCCGCCGAACAAAGTAACGTCACAAAAATCTATATCACTGCTGCCGAAACTATTTGAAAAACTACTTCTAAAGAGAATAAAACCATTAAAATAAACCAATAAAACCATACACAGAATAACAAAATCTACTCAGCCATATTTTTTAGATGTAGCCAAAGCTTTTAATAAAGTATGACATAAAGGACTTGGTTACAACTTGAGAAAACTACTGACCTCATATTTACCTAAACAAAGATTCAGAGTGAAACAGCGAAATAAACACCCTGAAAGAAACATTAGGGCTAGTGTTCCACAAGGAAGTGTGCTAAGACCTATACTATACCTGTTTTACATAGAAGGAACAACTATTGCTACATTTGCGGGTGACACTGTAAAGGCATCGACAGATAAACTACACAGAGCTTTAAACAAAAGTAGCAACTGGACTCAATTATGGAGTATAGCACTAAAAGAAAATATTATATAGTATATAGTATTAGGAATAAAAGGGAAGAACTCGACATTAAATATAGTAAAATAAATATACTAGATGATACGTAGGAAATCTCTATTATCTAACACAATAAATAGGACGGCTCCTATATAGGCAAATCATCAAACCAGTTTGGTTATATGGTATCCAAATATGAGGATGCTCAAAGAAAACTAACTTAGAAATTATACAACGTTTTCAAAATTAAGTACTGAGAGCTATAGTAAACGTTATTTGGTATATTCGAAATAGCGACCTCCACCGGGATCTGCAACTGGAGACCGTCGCCGAAAAAATAAGAAGATATACTTCTAACCATCATGAAAGACTGCACTGCCATCCGAATGACGAGGTACATTAACTGTTGGACAACCAAACGTTAACTAGAAGACTTAAGAGGAAGAAACCCTTTGAACTACAATGAAATTTATAAATGATGTGTAAAAAGTACAAATATAAATAGTGTAAATTAAGGCAATGTCAATGAACGATCCTTAGTATCGTATGTATACATGGTTTGGTTATGGATAAATTCCTGATTGGTCATTACACTAGTTGTAACTACTTAAATAAATAAAAAGAAAAAAAAACTTACAAGTATTTGATTCAGGTGTTCCAAGTTTTGTTCAGCCATTTTAGCAGCAAATCTAGAATAGAAAATAAAAAAAAATTAAAACATGTAACATTAATAAACATATTAAATTAGTCAAGACCAATTACTATCTACTGGTTTTGTATTAATTTAGAATGTGCATTGTATGCTGAAAATAAAATATATTTATTGTTACTACTATCTTTATTTAATACGAATTATTATATACGAGTATTTAATATAAGTATATTTATTTCACAAGCTGAAAACTACATTTAAGATTAAACCATAAAATTAAAATTAAAAATAATATTTAAAAACTCAAAAAATTATATCATATGTTTAGGTAAAAAAAATTATATATTTGTTTAAACTCACCTTATACTTTTTTATTATTTTTTTATTTTGATTCATAAACTGTACTTTAGAAATTTGAAAAACTAATTTTATTTAGTATATATATAAATTCTTATATCATAGCTACGCTCCGTTCAGTACGAAAGACTGTTTCAGACTGAGATAGTTAGAAACTTTCTACTTGGTATGAGTTATAAGGATGCCTGTAATTGGTCGAAACTTCTCCAATTAGACCACAGAGCATTTACTGTCCCTGGTCGCTCCTGTTCTAGCTGCTTGTTGTAGAACGTCTTTTGCTTTTTCGTTTCCTGTAATTCCTTTGTGATCAGAATTCCACACAAACAGTACATTGAATTTTTTATCTTTATTCTATTTAGATTTCTTCTTACTGTATAAAATATATTTTTTGCTTTCATAATAATCGCATTCTTCCTCAATGTTTCCACCACTGCTTTTGAATCTATGAATATTACAGCTTTCGACCATCTATTGTTCTTAATTGTTGAAGTAGCTTCTTTGACAGCTACCAGCTCTGCATCAAAAATTCAAATTTCTCCTGGTAAAGTTATTGCCTGTTTAGTTGACTCGGAAACTACTCCTGTCCCGGATCTCGTTGTCATCTTATAGCAGTCTGTGATACTCTAATGTGCTCCGGCCAAATGTGATTCATCTTACTTTTACATTTCCTAATAAAGTGCATGTGTTAACTTAAACCAAGAAAAGTTTTGTAGAATATTGAATTATATGGACTTTATCAATAGAGGCAGATATTAAAAAGCAGAGTAAATCTGAAAAACCTTTTTGACTTTACCAATAGAACTAATTTAATCCTTTTATTTTAAATACCCATAGTCATCTGTATAACTAGTTAATCATATATTTTATATCATTCAAAATTTTGATTCTATTTCTAATTGAGTTATTTGACTCGAATAAATACTTAAACCCGCGTTTAATGTTAAATATGAATTTTTACATTTTCAGAATTGTTAATCTGCAACTATTTTCTCTACAAAATAGAAAATTGGTGATGATTTGATTTGATCTTTAATAAATTAAGAGTAAAATTAAAAAAGAAAACTATTTTTGTTATAATTTTTTTATTAAAACAGGTATAATTTTCTTTATATTAAATCAGGGATAAATTTTTATAACATTTTTTACATATATACATCTGTTAGTTGCGTTGTTTTGCTATCCGCATATCGCAATGACAATGACAAAACACAAAGGGGTTAAAACAAATACCAAATCGATAGATGAGGCACCCTCACTTCACCCCAAACTACTCGCCCCTCATTTTTGTTTTTAAGTTCCAGTTTCTCCTTCTCCTTATTAAATTGCGCTATTCAAGTTGTCTAACTTCGCAGAAAGTCCGTTAATAACACGTCACTTTTTTTATTATTCTGAATGGAAGTAGTGAATCCGAGTTCACCTAAATAAAAAAAATACGTTATTGAAACTAGAATTTATGTATTTCAAATGCATATTTGTTGGACCAAACATACAGCATGTGTGGCGCAATCTTGAAAATAACGCTGTACTATATTGACTCATGCTATTCTTTCAATATAAAAGTTGCCACAAGAGTGTTGTATAAAACTTGTAGATAATATTAGTATGCACAAAAAACATATAGCAAAATGTTTGTGATAGTTAATTAGGGGAGTTCGGCGGTGACTTATGCGTAAACTTGTTCCAAAGAAAGTAGTGAGACCATGCTTGATCATTGCATCATAGATTTATATGACACAATATGTTTTAAGCTTTAATCACTGCTGAGCTCGCGTTAATTGAACTGTACAACTACACAAAGCATTAACTGCAGTTTGAACAACTGTATACTTATTTATTTATTACTTTTGTGATTTACCTAATGTTAGCTTTACATACCTGTATTTGGACCAACTGTGATGCGCACTCATTGGTCTCAGAAAATGTTTCCGCGACAGTTGGGACAAGTTTTAATGCAGGCATGCACACTACGGTCCAAGCATGCTATGTGAAACACATGTCCGCATCGTGTGCGTCTGAAAACAAATAAATTACTTTATTTTATGTAAAATGTAAATAAAGCCCTTCACGGAAATGATGATTTTCATCATCGTCAAATTCGTCATGTTAAATTTCGTCAAATTTAGAGGGTCGATGAAAATAGTTAAAATACATGCTGTCTCAACATTGTAGTGACCTAAGGTACATAATTGTCTATTTAGAAATGATATAACTTGCTAATTTCTAAATATATCATACATTTTAGCTCAATTTCACCATATATTATAATTTGAGGAGACATGGGTTTCAAAAACTACGTGTATATAAAAAAATCTTTCTTAAAAATATTAAAAAAAGAAAATTTTCACAAGGATACTAATCAATTAATAATCAAGGGATACAATTTAGTTAATATATAAGAATACAGGTATGGATAAACTTTTAAACAATTCCTAAATGTATAATTAGCACTTTGAAAATAATTTCGATAATTAGGGAGGTACAGGACGTTAACGTAAATGATGAAAAAGTTGTGAAATTTAGAGGGTCGATACAAATAGTTAAAATACATGCTATCTCAAAATTTTAGAGCCCTAGGGTTCATAGTTTTCTTTTTATACATGATTAAAAATAGTCATTTTCCATACAAATCTTAATTTGTAGCTCAATTTCACCACATAATATAACTTTTAACTATAAAAAAAATGGTGACACGGCTTTTAAAAACTAGTTGTATATAAAATAATCTTTTCTGTAACTATTGCAACTTCGTATTTTGCATTTCGTATTACAAGGAGATAAAATTTTTGCATTGACGGTACGTCCTGTACCTCCTTAATATCAATTATTTGTTTAGATATTGAGCGCACACATAGACAAATGTTCCAAAACAAATTGAATATAATTTTTTGGTTACTGCTAAATCTCAAGATAGCGTAAATAGATTAAATGAAATGAATCTGGCTCTTACCTTGCTTCATCTTCCTCTTCAAGATGTACTTTGCATATAGTACACAGGTCGCATTTATTGCGGCAGGAATTTGTATAGGCGAAGGACGGCATATTCACATTAATTGCGTGCTGCAATCTTTCATATTCAGCTGGTTTCTCCTTCAAGTACAACCTTATCAATCGAAATTTCTTGTTCGTCTATGTATACTACCACGTATTGTGTGGTCTGAAAAATAAATTGTATTTCATTTGCTACGAATAATGTTCAAAAAGAATTTACAATTTTCATGATTATTAATAAATAGTTATAAATGTTGAGAATTAAATAAATGTTTAAACTTTATTTATAAATAGATCGTTAATTAGCATATCATTTATTTAAAAACATGAGTGTGTTGAACATCAAATTTCTCTTTTCGGGTAATATTTTTATTCCTGCATTCAAGAATATGCGGTCATATTATCCAGTGATTCCAAATTTCTTTTTACATATACATATTTAAAAACAGTTATTATTATGAACTATTTTTAAATATATATATGTATATCGATTTACCACTTAATGAAGGATTCAAGTTTGAAATTTGAGTTTTAAGATGTTGTGGAATTATGAATTTTTCTCATAGTTACTTCTCTAATGAACTGGATGTTGTTAAAAATATACATTGTCATTTATACAAGATATTACTTATTAGTTTTAAATTTTAAAACAGCTAATATTTAAAATTAAATACAAAGTTTGATTTTGAGCAACGAAATTATCCGTGTAAAATATTAGTTTCTTCACTATTCCATGATCTTTCAGAAAAATACTTGGCTACACATGCCACCTTATATTCTATATTTCATACAAGATAAATATACGAAGAAAGTTTTCATCAAAATAATAAATATTTTGAAATTTCTAAATTAATTTTGAAGTTTTCTAAAATTTGTTTAAAAAATTACGGGTTTCTAGAAAATTCATGGAAAAATCTGAGGAAGTGAAAGCTCTAATTAAATAATAATAATAAACAACAAATAAATAAACAGTAATTAATAAACGTTAGTCTAGATACAAAATTTCAACTTCCTAACACAATTTTTACCCTTGGGATAAATAGCCGTTGTGCCTCCAAATAAGATGTTAAAATACTAATTTTTTTTCATTAATCAGATACTGAAGATAACGTAGATTTTATTACGAGATCATCATCATAACAAGATTGAAACATTTTGGATAATTTGTCTAATGAATTGACCATTAAGACAAAAAAGTTAAATGTTTTAATTAGATATGAAATATTTATTAGAACAAATCATACTTTGCTAGTAATATTGAAAATTTGGGTCAACAAAACATTTCAAATTTGTATTAGTAGAATCCTATATTATGTACAATCAGGTACAAAATATTAGAGCGATATTATGGAATGCTCTATTTATATTGAAGTCTTAAGCGTAAGTTTGAGAACTTTGTTTTTTAGATTTTGATTCGTGTATAAAACGATTTAAACACAAAAAACATGAGTTTTTTTGATGATATTTAACCTGCTAGTATCACCATCTATATTTTGGTAATAAAAAATGACCAAGTAACGTTTTACCTTAATGGTAAAATAAAATTAGCGGTCCATAATTAAGACTTTTGGAAAATGAAAGTATTTATGTAAATGTATAATAAAAACAACTGTCAAACAAACGAAAGGTTAGATGCCTTTGGGACTTTGAATATTTGCTGTAAACGTCAAATAATTATCAAACAACCAAATAATCAAATACGCAATTGTGAACCCGGGCTATAGCTTTAAAAATAAAACAAAATGTTCTAGACTGCGACAAATATGACATTAAAGATATCGTATCTTTCTAAAAGCCTCTAAGCCTGCTTTAGAGGCTTCAAAAAATCGACTTTTTTTTTTTGCATAAATTTCAAAAGCAAATTCAAATTATTTTCGGAGTTACAGAAGAAATAGTGAGCAAGCGTCGAGCAGGTATACGAGCGAATCGGTATACGATTTTTTATATACGAAAACTTTGACGCGCGATTTCTCGGTTTTTCATTTTTATAATTTTTCCTAATTGGCGGGAAAGATAGGAAAAAAACGAAACGTCCTATCCAAACGAGACAAAATTGATTGTAATCGGGATTAAATTCTCTTCTAGTTGAACCTAAAAAACCTTAATAAAGTTATGATTGACCCACTTTTTAAACAATCTAAAGTAAATGTTTTTTTTCCAAAAAAATGAATTCTTTTTTTAATTTGCGAAAAATTGTTGAATTTCTCACTTTTTGTGAAAATTTTCTTGGTTTAACTAGAAGCTATACTATTATAAATGAAAAATTTTTTGGGTTTTTTTGTTTCAAATGAAAATTGCGACCTGCATCTTTCCCGCCGCACGACACATGCACACTCGAGGCGCCTCGGCCAAATGTTTGTACCAGGCATAATATGACATGTATTTTAATTAAAAAATTTGAGAAGACTGTTGAAATACATAACAATAAAACCTAAAAGTTTCGTTTCAATCGATTATTTTTTTACTTCCCAAAAAAATCCTCGAAAAAATCGATTTTTTTAAGCCTCTAAAGCAGGCTCCCCCCTTAAGTAAAATGCATTTTTTAACTGCTTAGATATAATAATATTATTATAATATTAATATTGCAAATAGTGACAGAAAAAAATTAAGGCAGGTGTGTTCGCGGAAAGTTGCCATATTGGCCAAAGTAATATTTTACAAAGAATCAATGGATTTAAAAGGATATTGTAAAAGTTAGTGCAAAATCTAATCCTGATCACCAGTGGATAGCTAACTGATATGATGAAATTAAACTAAAAATACAAAAATGGATGTAGCACAAAGCCCGTTCCAAAGAGGAGGAATGAAGCACTCTTTACCTTCAACATCGGAACAGCAGCACGAGAGCACATTGCCTGGATGCAAGTGAAAACTGCAATATATACTGAAATAGAAAAATGGTTTCGAACATGGGAAGAAGAGAAATATAAAGTAAAAAAAAATAGCTGTATGTGACCTGACAACAGGAGACATACTCAAGCAATTACCAAAGAAATGCTGAAGTAAAAATCACATACATAATTAATGATATCTACAGATTAAAATACGTACTAAAACTCTGGAAAATAGCAGAAGTTATAATAATACCAAAACCGGGAAATCCGCCGAACAAAGTAACGTCACAAAAATCTATATCACTGCTGCCGAAACTATTTGAAAAACTACTTCTAAAGAGAATAAAACCATTAAAATAAACCAATAAAACCATACACAGAATAACAAACATAGAATAACAAAATCTACTCAGCCATATTTTTTAGATGTAGCCAAATCTTTTAATAAAGTATGACATGAAGGACTTGGTTACAAATTGAGCAAACTACTGACCTCATATTTACCTAAACGGAGATTCAGAGTGAAACAGCGAAATAAACACACTGAAAGAAACATTAGGGCTGGTGTTCTACAAGGAAGTGTGCTAAGACCTATACTATACCTGTTTTACATAGAAGGAACAACTATTGCTACATTTGCGGGTGACACTGTAAAGGCATCGACAGATAAACTACACAGAGCTTTAAACAAAAGTAGCAACTGTACTCAATTATGGAGTATAGCACTAAATGAAAATATTATATAGTATATAGTATTAGGAATAAAAGGGAAGAACTCGACATTAAATATAGAAAAATAAATATACTGGATGATACGTAGGAAATCTCTATTATCTAACACAATAAATAGGACGGCTCCTATATAGGCAAATCATCAAACCAGTTTGGTTATATGGTATCCAAATATGAGGATGCTCAAAGAAAACTAACTTAGAAATTATACAACGTTTTCAAAATTAAGTACTAAGAGCTATAGTAAACGTTATTTGGTATATTCGAAATAGCGACCTCCACCGGGATCTGCAACTGGAGACCGTCGCCGAAAAAATAAGAAGATATACTTCTAACCATCATGAAAGACTGCACTGCCATCCGAATGACGAGGTACATTAACTGTTGGACAACCAAACGTTAACTAGAAGACTTAAGAGGAAGAAACCCTTCGAACTACAATGAAATTTATAAATGAAGTGTAAAAAGTACAAATATAAATAGTGTAAATTAAGGCAATGTCAATGAACGATCCTTAATATCGTATGTTTACATGTTTTGGTTATGGATAAATTCCTGATTGGTCATTACACTAGTTGTAACTACTTAAATAAATAAAAAGAAAAAAAAACTTACAAGTATTTGATTCAGGTGTTCCAAGTTTTGTTCAGCCATTTTAGCAGCAAATCTAGAATAGAAAATAAAAAAAAATTAAAACATGTAACATTAATAAACATATTAAATTAGTCAAGACCAATTACTATCTACTGGTTTTGTATTAATTTAGAATGTGCATTGTATGCTGAAAATAAAATATATTTATTGTTACTACTATCTTTATTTAATACGAATTATTATATACGAGTATTTAATATAATTATATTTATTTCACAAGCTGAAAACTACATTTAAGATTAAACCATAAAATTAAAATTAAAAATAATATTTAAAAACTCAAAAAATTATATCATATGTTTAGGTAAAAAAAATTATATATTTGTTTAAACTCACCTTATACTTTTTTATTATTTTTTTATTTTGATTCATAAACTGTACTTTAGAAATTTGAAAAACTAATTTAATTTAGTATATATATAAATTCTTATATTATAGGTACGCTCCGTTCAGTACGAAAGACTGTTTCAGACTGAGATAGTTAGAAACTTTCTACTTGGTCTGAGTTATAAGGATGCCTGTGATTGGTCGAAACTTCTCCAATTAGACCACAGAGCATTTACTGTCCCTGGTCGCTCCTGTTCTAGCTGCTTGTTGTAGGACGTCTTTTGCTTTTTCGTTTCCTGTAATTCCTTTGTGATCAGGAATCCACACAAACGGTACATTGAATTTTTTATCTTTATTCTATTTAGATTTCTTCTTACTGTATAGAATATATTTTTTGCTTTCATAATAATCGCATTCTTCATCAATGCTTCCACCACTGCTTTTGAATCTATGCATATTACAGCTTTAGACCACCTATTGTTCTTAATTGTTGAAGTAGCTTCTTTGACACCTACCAGCTCTGCATCAAAAATTCAAATTTCTCCTGGTAAAGTTATTGCCTGTTTAGTGGACTCGGAAACTAATCCTGTCCCGGATCTCGTTGCCATTTTATAGCAGTCTGTGATACTCTAATGTGCTCCGGCCAAATGTGATTCATCTTACTTTTACATTTCCTTATAAAGTGCATGTGTTAACTTAAACTAAGAAAAGTTTTGTAGAATATTGAATTATATGGACTTTATCAATAGAGGCAGATATTAAAAAGCAGAGTAAATCTGAAAAACCTTTTTGACTTTACCAATAGAACTAATTTAATCTCTTTATTTTAAATACCCATAGTCATCTGCATAACTAGTTAATCATATATTTTATATCATTCAAAATTTTGATTCTATTTCTAATTGAGTTATTTGACTCGAATAAATACTTAAACCCGCGTTTAATGTTAAATATGAATTTTTACATTTTCAGAATTGTTAATCTGCAACTATTTTCTCTACAAAATAGAAAATTGGTGATGATTTGATTTGATCTTTAATAAATTAAGAGTAAAATTAAAAAAGAAAACTATTTTTGTTATAATTTTTTTATTAAAACAGGTATAATTTTCTTTATATTAAATCAGGGATAAATTTTTATAACATTTTTTACATATATACATCTGTTAGTTGCGTTGTTTTGCTATCCGCATTTTGCAATGACAATGACAAAACACAAATGGGTTAAAACAAATACCAAATCGATAGATGAGGCACCCTCACTTCACCCCAAACTACTCGCCCCTCATTTTTGTTTTTAAGTTCCAGTTTCTCCTTCTCCTTATTAAATTGCGCTATTCAAGTTGTCTAACTTCGCAGAAAGTCCGTTAATAAGACATCACTTTTTTTATTATTCTGAATGGAAGTAGTGAATCCGAGTTCACCTAAAAATAAAAAAATACGTTATTGAAACTAGAATTTATGTTTGGTCCATATTTGTTGGACCAAACATACAGCATGTGTGGCGCTATCTTGAAAATAACACTGTACTATATTGACTCAGGCTATTCTTTCAATATAAAAGTTGCCACAAGAATGTTGTATAAAACTTGTAGATAATATTAGTATGCACAAAAAACATATAGCAAAATGTTTGTGATAGTTAATTAGGGGAGTTCGGCGGTGACTTATGCGTAAACTTGTTCCAAAGAAAGTAGTGAGACCATGCTTGATCATTGCATCATAGATTTATATGACACAATATGTTTTAAGCTTTAATCACCGCTGAGCTCGCGTTAATTGAACTGTACAACTACACAAAGCATTAACTGCAGTTTGAACAACTGTATACTTATTTATTTATTACTTTTGTGATTTACCTAATGTTAGCTTTACATACCTGTATTTGGACCAACTGTGATGCGCACTCATTGGTCTTAGAAGATGTTTCCGCGACAGTTGGGACAAGTTTTAATGCAGACATGCACACTACGGTACAAGCATGCTGTGTGAAACACATGTCCGCATCGTGTGCGTCTGAAAACAAATAAATTACGTTATTTTATGTAAAATGTAAATAAAGCCCTTCACGGAAATGATGATTTTCATCATCGTCAAATTCGTCATGTTAAATGTCGTCAAATTTAGAGGGTCGATGAAAATAGTTAAAATACATGCTGTCTCAACATTGTAGTGACCTAAGGTACATAATTGTCTATTTAGAAATGATATAACTTGCTAATTTCTAAATATATCATACATTTTAGCTCAATTTCACCATATATTATAATTTGAGGAGACATGGGTTTCAAAAACTACGTGCATATAAAAAAATCTTTCTTGAAAATATTAAAAAAAGAAAATTTTCACAAGGATACTAATCAATTAATAATCAAGGGATACAATTCAGTTAATATATAAGAATACAGGTATGGATCAACTTTTAAACAATTCCTAAATGTATAATTAGCACTTTGAAAATAATTTCGATAATTAAGGAGGTACAGGACGTTAACGTAAATGATGAAAAAGTTGTGAAATTTGGAGGGTCGATACAAATAGTTAAAATACATGCTATCTCAAAATTTTAGAGCCCTACGGTTCATAGTTTTCTTTTTATACATGATTAAAAATAGTCATTTTCCATACAAATCTTAATTTTTAGCTCAATTTCACCACATAATATAACTATAAAAAAAATGGTGACACGGCTTTTAAAAACTAGTTGTATATAAAATAATCTTTTCTGTAACTATTGCAACTTCGTATTTTGCATTTCGTATTACAAGGAGATAAACTTTTTGCATTGACGGTACGTCCTGTACCTCCTTAATATCAATTACTTGTTTAGATATTGAGCGCACACATAGACAAATGTTCCAAAACAAATTGAAATTAATTTTTTGGTTTCTGCTAAATCTCAAGATGGCGTAAATAGATTAAATGAAATGAATCTGGCTCTTACCTTGCTTCATCTTCCTCTTCAAGATGTACTATGCATATAGTACACAGGTCGCATTTATTGCGGCAGGAATTTGTATAGGCGAAGGACGGCATATGCACATTAATTGCGTGCTGCAATCTTTCATATTCAGCTGGTTTCTCCTTCAAGTACAACCCCATCAATCGAAATTTCTTGTTCGTCTATGTATACTACCACGTATTGTGTGGTCTGAAAAATAAATTGTATTTCATTTGCTACGAATAATGTTCAAAAAGAATTTACAATTTTCATGATTATTAATAAATAGTTATAAATGTTGAGAATTAGATAAATATTTAAACTTTATTTATAAATAGATCGTTAATTACAATATCATTTATTTAAAAACATGAGTGTGTTGAACATCAAATTTCTCTTTTCGAGTAATATTTTTATTCCTGCATTCAAGAATATGCGGTCATATTATCCAGTGATTCCAAATTTCTTTTTACATATACATATTTAAAAACAGTTATTATTATGAACTATTTTTAAATATATATATGTATATCGATTTACCACTTAATGAAGGAATCAAGTTTGAAATTTGAGTTTTAAGATGTTGTGGAATTATGAATTTTTCTCATAGTTACTTCTCTAATGAACTGGATGTTGTTAAAAATATACATTGTCATTTATACAAGATATTACTTATTAGTTTTAAATTTTAAAACAGCTAATATTTAAAATTAAATACAAAGTTTTATTTTGAGCAACGAAATTATCCGTGTAAAATATTAGTTTCTTCACTATTCCATGATCTTTCAGAAAAATACTTGGCTACACATGCCACCTCATATTCTATATTTCATACAAGATAAATATACGAAGAAAGTTTTCATCAAAATAATAAATATTTTGAAATTTCTAAATTAATTTTGAAGTTTTCTAAAATTTGTTTAAAAAATTACGGGTTTCTAGAAAATTCATGGAAAAATCTGAGAAAGTGAAAGCTCTAATTAAATAATAATAATAAACAACAAATAAATAAACAGTAATTAATAAACGTTAGTCTAGATACAAAATTTCAACTTCCTAACACAATTTTTACCCTTGGGATAAATAGCCGTTGTGCCTCCAAATAAGATGTTAAAATACTAAATTTTTTTCATTAATCAGATACTGAAGATTACGTAGATTTTATTACGAGATCATCATCATAACAAGATTGAAACATTTTGGATAATTTGTCTAATGAATTGACCATTAAGACAAAAAAGTTAAATGTTTTAATTAGATATGAAATATTCATTAGAACAAATCATACTTTGCTAGTAATATTGAAAATTTGGGTCAACAAAACATTTCAAATTTGTATTAGTAGAATCCTATATTATGTACAATCAGGTACAAAATATTAGAGCGATATTATGGAATGCTCTATTTATATTGAAGTCTTAAGCGAAAGTTTGAGAACTTTGTTTTTTAGATTTTGATTCGTGTATAAAACGATTTAAACACAAAAAACATGAGTTTTTTTGATGATATTTAACCTGCTAGTATCACCATCTATATTTTGGTAATAAAAAATGACCAAGTAACGTTTCACCTTAATGGTAAAATAAAATTAGCGGTCCATAATTAAGACTTTTGGAAAATGAAAGTATTTATGTAAATGTATAATAAAAACAACTGTCAAACAAACGAAAGGTTAGATGCCTTTGGGACTTTGAATATTTGCTGTAAACGTCAAATAATTATCAAACAACCAAATAATCAAATACGCAATTGTGAACCCGGGCTATCTATAGCTTTAAAAATAAAACAAAATGTTCTAGACTGCGTCAAATATGACATTAAAGATATCGTATCTTTCTAAAAGCCTCTAAGCCTGCTTTAGAGGCTTCAAAAAATCGATTTTTTCTTTTTGCATAAATTTCAAAAGCAACTTCAAATTATTTTCAGAGTTACAGAAGAAATAGTGAGCAAGCGTCGAGCAGGTATACGAGCGAATCGGTATACGATTTTTTATATACGAAAACTTTGACGCGCGATTTCTCGGTTTTTCATTTTTATAATTTTTCCTAATTGGCGGGAAAGATAGGAAAAAAACGAAACGTCCTATCCAAACGAGACAAAATTGATTGTAATCGGGATTAAATTCTCTTCTAGTTGAACCTTAAAAACCTTAAAAAAGTTATGATTGACCCACTTTTTAAACAATCTAAAGTAAATGTTTTTTTTCCAAAAAAATGAATTTTTTTTTTAATTTGCGAAAAATTGTTGAATTTCTCACTTTTTGTGAAAATTTTCTTGGTTTAACTAGAAGCTATACTATTATAAATGAAAAAATTTTTGGGTTTTTTTGTTTCAAATGAAAATTGCGACCTGCATCTTTCCCGCCGCACGACACATGCACACTCGAGGCGCCTCGGCGAAATGTTTGTACCAGGCATAATATGACATGTATTTTAATTAAAAAATTTGAGAAGACTGTTGAAATACATAACAATAAAACCTGAAAGTTTCGTTTCAATCGATTATTTCTTTCCTTCAAAAAAAAATACTTGAAAAAATCGATTTTTTGAAGCCTCTAAAGCTGGCTCCCCCCTTAAGTATAATGCATTTCTTAACTGCTTAGATATATTAATATTATTATAATATTAATATTGCAAATAGTGACAGAAAAAAATTAAGGCAGGTGTGTTCGCGGAAAGTTGCCATATTGGCCAACGTAATATTTTACAAAGAATCAATGGATTTAAAAGGATATTGTAAAAGTTAGTGCAAAATCTAATCCTGATCACCAGTGGATAGCTAACTGATATGATGAAATTAAACTAAAAAAACAAAAATGGATGTAGCACAAAGCCCGTTCCAAAGAGGAGGAATGATGCACTCTTTACCTTCAACATCGGAACAGCAGCACGAGAGCACATTGCCTGGATGCAAGTGAAAACTGCAATATATACTGAAATAGAAAAATGGTTTCGAACATGGGAAGAGGAGAAATATAAAGTAAAATAAAATAGCTGTATGTGACCTGACAACAGGAGACATACTCAAGCAATTACCAAAAAAATGCTGTAGTAAAAATCACATACATAATTAATGATACTGGAAAATAGGAAACTCTGGAAAATAGCAGAAGTTATAATAATACCAAAACCGGGAAATCCGCCGAACAAAGTAACGTCACAAAAATCTATATCACTGCTGCCGAAACTATTTGAAAAACTACTTCTAAAGAGAATAAAACCATTAAAATAAACCAATAAAACCATACACAGAATAACAAACATAGAATAACAAAATCTACTCAGCCATATTTTTTAGATGTAGCCAAATCTTTTAATAAAGTATGACATGAAGGACTTGGTTACAAATTGAGCAAACTACTGACCTCATATTTACCTAAACTGAGATTCAGAGTGAAACAGCGAAACAAACACTCTGAAAGAAACATTAGGGCTGGTGTTCCACAAGGAAGTGTGCTAAAACCTATACTATACCTGTTTTACATAGAAGGAACAACTATTGCTACATTTGCGGGTGACACTGTAAAGGCATCGACAGATAAACTACACAGAGCTTTAAACAAAAGTAGCAACTGGACTCAATTATGGAGTATAGCACTAAATGAAAACAAGTACAATTACATCAACTTCATTAACAAAAAGGTAGAAAACGTGCCACTTAATCTTAATGTAAAAATAATAGAGTACGCTAACACAGCAAATCTGCAAAGTATCTTGGCATGACATTAGAGGCAAAATTAAGATGGAGAACTCGTATTAGGAATAAAAGGGAAGAACTCGACATTAAATATAGGAAAATAAATATACTGGATGATACGTAGGAATCTCTATTATCTAACACAATAAATAGGACGGCTCCTATATAGGCAAATCATCAAACCAGTTTGGTTATATGGTATCCAAATATGAGGATGCTCAAAGAAAACTAACTTAGAAATTATACAACGTTTATAAAATAAAGTACTGAGAGCTATAGTAAACGTTATTTGGTATATTCGAAATAGCGACCTCCACCGGGATCTGCAACTGGAGACCGTCGCCGATAAAATAAGAAGATATACTTTTAACCATCATGAAAGACTGCACTGCCATCCGAATGACGAGGTACTCTAACTGTTGGACAACCAAACGTTAACTAGAAGACTTAAGAGGAAGAAACCCTTCGAACTACAATAAAATTTATAAATGAAGTGTAAAAAGTACAAATATAAATAGTGTTAATTAAGGCAATGTCAATGAACGATCCTTAATATCGTATGTATACATGTATTGGTTATGGATAAATTCATAAATTATGGAAAGACTGTTTCAGACTGAGATAGTTAGAAACTTTCTACTTGATCTGAGTTATAAGGATGCCTGTGATTGGTCAAAACTTCTCCAATTAGACCACAGAGCATTTACTGTCCCTGGTCGCTGCTGTTCTAGCTATTTGTTGTGAGACATCGTTTGCTTTTTCGTTTCCTGTGATTCCTTTGTGATCAGGAATCCACACAAACGGTACATTGAATTTTTTATCTTTATTCTATTTAGATTTCTTCTTTCTGTATAGAATATATTTCTTGCTTTCATAATAATCCCATTCTTCCTCAATGCTTCCACCACTGCTTTTGAATCTATGAATATTACAGCTTTCGACCATCTAATGTTCTTAATTGTTGAAGTAGCTTCTTTGACAGCTACCAGCTCTGCATCAAAAATTCAAATTTCTCCTGGTAAAGTTATTGCCTGTTTAGTGGACTCGGAAACTACTCCTGTCCTGGATCTCGTTGCCATCTTCGAGCAGTCTGTGATACTCTAATGTGCTCCGGCCAAATGTGATTCATCTTACTTTTACATTTCCTTATAAAGTGCATATATTAACTTAAACCAAGAAAAGTTTTGTAGAATATTGAATTATATGGACTTTATCAATAGAGGCAGATATTAAAAAGCAGAGTAAATCTGAAAAACCTTTTTGACTTTACCAATAGAACTAATTTAATCTCTTTATTTTTAATACCCATAGTCATCTCTATAACTAGTTAATCATATATTTTATATCATTCAAAATTTTGATTCTATTTCTAATTGAGTTATTTGACTCGAATAAATACTTAAACCCGCGTTTAATGTTAAATATGAATTTTTACATTTTCAGAATTGTTAATCTGCAACTATTTTCTCTACAAAATAGAAAATTGGTGATGATTTGATTTGATCTTAAATAAGTTAAGAGTAAAATTAAAAAAGAAAACTATTTTTGTTATAATTTTTTTATTAAAACAGGTATAATTTTCTTTATATTAAATCAGGGATAAATTTTTATAACATTTTTTACATATTGTTATAACTCACATTCCATACGAGTACAAACTAACAATGTCTTTTCAGTATCTTTGCTGATCATGCACTTTAGAGATAATAAAATATTATATAAGTAATATGTTAATCTTAATCTAGTAAGTTCAAGTGCATGTATAGTCTGCATCGCGCAGATAGTAATTGGCTGGCTCACCATTTGAGACTAGGCATAAGCTGCATCGCGCAGTGATTATTAGCTCAAATAAATATTATTTAAGTAAAACTAAAATAAATTGTTTTTTTTTATTAAAGTCTAAATTACTCAAACTTTAATTGGCGCAGTCGGTAGGATATTAAGGAATTACAATCGCTGTAAATTTTTCCATTTTTATGGTTAACCTAATATTTCGAAACCTACAAAAATAAAGTTAAAGAATAAAGTAAACTTAATAAATAGTGGAGTGAAATAGAAACAGAAGTTGAAGTGCTCCGAGACTCATCGACCCACTAGCAGCAGCATATGGACATGAAGATCTCGCAAGGCATCGCGGTGATAATCGTAATGTGAGTACTCATTCATATTTCCTTTCTATATTCACACTTCCCAAAAACAAAAATTATTATTATTTTTACAATAATATTTCCTGTTTAAAAGGGAGTATAAATCGCTTATACAGGCCTAAAAACAGATATTAAATTTTAAAAGGAGTATAAATCGCTTATACAGGCCTACCAAATATTAAAAATAATATTAAAATAAAATATAAATTACGCAACGTAATACAATAATTAAATAATAATTTTCTAAAAAGGAATATAAATCGCTTATATAGGCCTAATGAAAATTAAAATAATATTAAACGTAATATTAAAATAAAATATTAATTACATAACGTAATAAATACTATAATGTAATATAATAAAATACTTGCAAATTAACTATATAATAATAATAATTTTTAAAAATAAAATGTTTACAAAATAACTTTTCATAAATAAAAGTTACTCTATAAATCAAAATGGAGACATTCCATATTTATCTAAATTATGTAAAGGAATATAATGGAAACAATTCGCTGACGAATTTTATTGAAGATTGCGAAGTGATGATAGATAATTTTGCCATATTTCCCGGTAAAAATGAAGATAAAAAAGAAGCTATTAGGAATAACGGTCTATTGCTCTCAGCTATAAAAAGCAAGATTATTGGAGACGCAGTAAGTTTAATAAAGAATAAACATAATAATACATGGGAGAAATTAAAAACTATTTTAATAAATAGTTATACTAAAAACCGCAGCCATATCCCGCATACAACAACACTTAAACAAAAGCTTAATGAGAAAGTTATTACTTATTACTTTAGATGTTTAGAATCACTTAACAACTTTAATGTTTTGAACACACTTCACAATAAAACATCTTTAAATATGAAAGCACTGGCAAAACATCGCGATTCCCTGATAGTGAGAGATTTCATAGAGGAGCTAAACAATCCCCTTGGATGTAAATGAAGACGCCAAAATCCTAACACAATGGATGAGCTTCTAGAATAAATAATAGAAGATATGACGAACCACGAAATCCATACTAACGAGGAATATAACCACCCTCACCAACAACAAGTGAAGAACACACAAGATTTTCAAACAGAGCCGTCAACACAGAAACCGTGTGAAACAATAATCGGACAAAGCATTGAGAATAAAGAAATATGCAATGTACAGACAGAACTACAAGAAGTAATCATAAACAACGAGAGTACAGAAATCAAAATACAAAACCAATATTTAGAAGAAAAACGGGACACAGAAATAAATGAAAATAAAAACGATATTAAATTACAAAAAGAAATGGCGAACAATGTGCCCACAAATATTTAAATACAAAGCCAGAATAATTCAGAAGAAGTTCTGAATACAGATGAAAAGGAAAAAGAACTTGAAGAGTTTACCAAAACAGAAGTAAAGAAAAAGACAATTGTTGAAGTAAAAATGAAGCAAAGAAAAGTAAGCGTCAAACAAAACACAGAAAATCAGCAAAATATGAAACAAGAATCAGAGAATCAAAATTCACAACATTTTGAAATAGAAAATCAGCAAAATGTTAAGCAACAATCAAAAAATCCAAACTTTCTAGATTTTAAAGTAAAAAATCAACAAAAAATCAGACAAGTAGCAGAAAAGCAAACTATACAAGAACTCGAAATAGTGAAGCAACAAAACATCAACCAAGAAAAACCAGAAAAACAAAATATGCAATATTCTGAAGTAAAAAAATTACACAATATAAAGCAAGGAAAAGCTGGAAATAATAAAAATCAAAATTTTAAAATAAAAGAAAAAATTGAAAAGAAAAAAAGAAACAAAGCTAAATGCATACCAGAAAAACAAGAAGATTCAGAAAACGAGGCACACACTTTGTGGATAAATGATCACAGAAAAGAAATAATTCGTGGACAGAAGATTAGAAATTCGGCACAACTAAAGCAACTATATGGAACCAAACGAAATAAAAATAATAACTGTATAGATGAATATTTGACGAATATCATGACGAATAAAAATAATAAAACATATATTGACTTTACTTTAAAGAACATCCTGATAAGATTAACTTCAAAAAGTCTTCAATACTTCCCGAAAAAATTAAAATTTCTACCCGAACCTTAACAATTCCAATACGCAACCGCAAGCAACCAAACCCACCTGACTATATATTATTTAACTCCGAAATTTAAAACTAAAAATAATAAAACCCTAAAACGGGCAACCACCTTAATAAAGAAAATTGTATGAACTATTAAAAGAATTATACAGAACAACCATTTAAATAAATTACTACAAATATTACGATAAACAATACATTTACAAAACACAACAGACAAAAAGAAAAAGAAAATGATGAAACGAATTGAGAATCAGAAACAACCACCTTAATGCAGAAAATCGCATAAACACTGGTTATCACCAGCAGTAAAACCCTATAAACATACAAATTAAGCGACATCAAGTAATAACTATTTCGATACAATCACCAACGCAGTTAAAATTATTAAAATTAATAAAAAGAGTAAATTATTTAAATTAAAATAAAGAAACACGACCTATTAATATCTACATTAACAAAAACTACATTTAAAATTAAAAGTCAATAAACCCATTGTAATGATAATACATATTAAATGTACAATAATTTAAAAGATAAACACCATCGGCAAATATAAAAATGAGCATAAAATAAAAAATGATATAAGTATCAGGCATCAAGAAACAAACGCAACGCACAAGGTAATTTACGAAAGATATACTCGTGTAATCTAATAAAATACGTGGAAACTCTCATTATCAATTACGACACATGCAAGCAATGCAAATACCATGATTTGAACGCCGCTAAATTACACAAAAACAACTGTGAGATCATAAAATAAGCGCATTCCACAATACCAGAGTACACCGTATCATAAAACATAAACATGACCTTGCCAAGTCAAATGTGCTAGTTGATGTAATGAAACCCTATACTCCAGTACAAAAGATAATGCTACATTAACACATTAATGCTACTGTTAAAAATCCAAATGTAACACAAGAAGACACCGTATACATGAACACTAACAAAAGAAAATGGCAATAGCGGAATAAAAACATAGAACCTTTTTTTAAGTAAAAGAACAACCAGAGTAATAATCAGAATCAGCAAGTAATGAAGTAATAGACGCCACATATAAATTAATTTGCGAAAGATATACGTGGTCTAGTCTACGAAAAGATGTTGAAAATTTCATCAATAACTGCAGCACATGCAAAAAGTGCAAATATAACAGAAAATCAATTAGAGCACCGCTAAATAACACCGAAACACCTGATAGACCATTTGAGAAATTACATATAGATACGTTTGGTATAGACAATACTATAATAGATGTATTTTCAAAATACAGACATGCATACACAATCGCCAATAGGTCATCCACAGAAATTGCCGATAAACTAATAACGTATTTCTTACACCACGGCATACCGAATCATATTACGATGGATGAAAGAACTTAATTCTCAAATAATCTCATCAAAAAAATGCCTAGAATTACATAAAACTGAAATTCATATAACTACACCATTCAGACATGAAAGTAATTTCCCAATAGAACGAGCACATTCCACGATACTAGAACTATATCGTATAGTGAAACATAAACATGATCTTACACCCGAATCAATCATGAAATATGCTATTATAGGATATAACGAAACCCCACATTTCAGTACAGCATACAAATCTGTTGAAATAATAAATGGACACTTACAAACCAAGTCAGTATTGCTTATGGATTATGACAAAACACTCATGGACTTATACACCCAAAATCATAAAAATAAAATCTCACGCTATACTCAAAAATTAAAGAAATAAATGCAAATCGAAAAGAACAGGTCATTAATAAGAGAAATGCTTCTGTTAAAGACCCAAACGTAAAACAAGGAGATATCGTATACCTCAATACTAAATCAAAACAGAGTAAAAGACGTATAATGAACACAGGACCCTTTAAAGTACTAGAAGTATCCGATACTTATATAGCTAAAATAGAAGATATAAAAAACAAAAAAATTAAGAGAAACACATGTAGATAACCCAGTGAAAACCAAAATGAAAATTCACTAACAAAATTAATAATACGAATGCCCCCTATAGCACAAGGACTTTTTAATAGAACAAAAGAAGAAGTCTTAGAAGTATTTAAACGACATGGGCCTACAAAGCACAAATACATCATGCACTCAAATCCCGAAATACAAATGAATTATTTATTTATTAATTAATTATAAATAAATATATTAAAATACGATCAAGTACTAAGAAATCCTGATTGTTGCAGGATCATCACCGCAATCAACACCAGCGATATTAATGAATGCCGAATTATTAAAATCACTGATAACCCAGGATTATATCCTGTGCAACTAGGAACAGCCCAAAACATCAAAGAATATTGGACTTTAGTCAAGAAAATAGATTTGGACCCCTTAATAAAATATTATAACAACGTACACCTGACTAGAGAAGATATTAAAATAAAATTAGAAAAAAGGAAATTTACAACCTATGGGCACAGCACTGCTGTAATGGACATCCTGGATATGGAAATAAGTAGAAAATTTAAACAAATTCTCCCAACTCGAAGAGAAAAAAGAGGCTTCATAGATGGCTTAGGTACTGTTTGGAAAGCAATCGGTGGAAACCTAGACGCTAACGACGGCGAGCGTATAAATTTAGCCCTGGAGACACTTGATAATAAACAAGAAACTCTAAATAAAGCTATATCTAAACAAATAAAATTAACAAACGATATACTCGATCAATTTAAATCGGCCCTACACACCATTGATTCTAATCAAGAAGAACTAGATAAACGTACCAAATTCCTAATGAACGATATCGATAAACTCCAACACCAAGTATTTAACATCTTTATAACAAAATCGATCGGACTTGTCAGTCAATCAATGCAATTACTTTTGCACCTACTAAGAACCATTAAAACTGACATAACATTCGCTAAACTGAACACGCTTAGTGGTTCAATCCTGGAACCTGATCACCTATTAGCAGAATTACAAGCAATAAAAGAACATGTTGACACAACCAAACATATCAAACTGCCTTACGATATTACATCAGAGAACATTCAACAATATGAAACTATTAGCAAAGTCAAAGCATACACCAATAAAAACCTAATCGTTTTTGTAATAAATATACCACTAGTAAACCCTAATATATTTACGTATTATAAACTATATCCAATCCCCAAACCTTATAACAATAAATTCCAAATGGTTATTCCCAGAACCCAATACACCATTGTGAATTAGTATAAACATGTAGATTTTAATGCACCCTGCAAAGAAATATATAACAATCAATTCCTATGCAAGCTTAGCGAACCACTCAACATCGAGGAAACCACCTGTGAGATAGAACTAATTCAAAACCAGTTAACCAGCAAATGTCAACCCTTAGTGATTTCTCTAACCGGCATCAAGATCCAGAACATCGAATTCAACACCTGGATATTAATCACAAATGACGAAACCAGTGGCACCTTAACATGCAACAGCCAGCGTGACATACGTCTACAAGGAACATATATAATACACCTTGCACGAGATTGTCAATTTTCTGTTTCAGATAATACTCTTCAGTACATAGATATAGAAGAGAAAGTCGAAGCTTAGAACACCATTTCCCTGCCAAAAATACCAGAGATCCAAAACAAACACCTAAACATCTCTACCGTGACCAACCTAAAACACCTGGACCTAAGCAACGTAGACAAGCTACAGACCACCCTAGCCCAACTACCTGAAGACTTCGATGACAGAAGAATCTCAGACTATGGTCACATAATTAATTATACATTATTACCCATATTATTCATAATAACTACTATTGTAGTATATAAGTTAATCAAATATTTTAGAAAAATAAAAATAATAAAAAATGAAAATGCACAAGAAATAAATAGCAAAAATATTGAAGAGTTGCAAAAACCTTTTGCTACATTTGAAGCATAAGATTTTATCTTAGAGGGGAGGTGTTATAACTCACATTCTATACGAGTACAAACTAACAATGTCTCTTCAGTATCTTTGCTGATCATGCACTTTAGAGATAATAAAATAGTATATAAGTAATATGTTAATCTTAATCTAGTAAGTTCAAGTTCATGTATAATCTGCATCGCGCAGATAGTAATTGGCTGGCTCACCATTTGAGACTAGGCATAAGCTGCATCGCGCAGTGATTATTAGCTCAAATAAATATTATTTAAGTAAAACTAAAATAAATTGTTTTTTTTTTATTAAAGTCTTAATTACTCAAACTTTAATTATATATACATCTGTTAGTTGCGTTGTTTTGCTATCCGCATATCGCAATGACAATGACAAAACACAAAGGGGTTAAAACAAATACCAAATCGAAAGATGAGGCACCCTCACTTCACCCCAAACTACTCTCCCCTCATTTTTGTTTTTAAGTTCCAGTTTCTCTTTTTCTTTATCAAATTGCGCTGTTCAAGTTGTCTAACTTTGCAGAAAGTCCGTTAATAAGACGTCACTTTTTTATTATTCTGAGTGGAAGTAGTGAATCCGAGTTCACCTAAAAATAAAAAAATACGTTATTAAAACTAGAATTTATGTATTTCAAATGCATATTTGTTGGACCAAACATACAGCATGTGTGGCGCAATCTTAAAAATAACACTGTACTATATTGACTCATGCAATTCTTTCAATATAAAAGTTGCCAAAAGAGTGTTGTATAAAACTTGTAGATAATATTAGTATGCACAAAAAACATATAGCAAAATGTTTGTGATAGTTAATTAGGGGAGTTCGGCGGTGACTTATGCGTAAACTTGTTCCAAAGAAAGTAGTGAGACCATGCTTGATCATTGCATCATAGATTTATATAACACAAAATGTTTTAAGCTTTAATCACCGCTGAGCTCGCGTTAATTGAACTGTACAACTACACAAAGCATTAACTGCAGTTTGAACAACTCTATACTTATTTATTTATTACTTTTGTGATTTACCTAATGTTAGCTTTACATACCTGTATTTGGACCAACTGTGATGCGCACTCATTAGTCTCAGAAGATGTTTCCGCGACAGTTGGGACAAGTTTTAATGCAGGCATGCACACTACGGTCCAAGCATGCTGTGTGAAACACATGTCCGCATCGTGTGCGTCTGAAAACAAATAAATTACGTTATTTTATGTAAAATGTAAATAAAGCCCTTCACGGAAATGATGATTTTCATCATCGTCAAATTCGTCATGTTAAATGTCGTCAAATTTAGAGGGTCGATGAAAATAGTTAAAATACATGATGTCTCAACATTGTAGTGACCTAAGGTACATAATTGTCTATTTAGAAATGATATAATTTGCTAATTTCTAAATATATCATAAATTTTAGCTCAATTTCACCATATATTATAACTTGAGTTGGGTTGACATGAGTTTCAAAAACTACGTGTATATAAAAAAAGAAAATTTTCACAAGGATACTAATAAATTAATAATCAAGGGATACAATTTAGTTAATATATGGGAATACAGGTATGGATAAACTTTTAAACAATTCCTAAATGTATAATTAGCACTTTGAAAATAATTTCGATAATTAAGGAGGTACAGGACGTTAACGTAAATGATGAAAGAGTTGTGAAATTTAGAGGGTCGATACAAATAGTTAAAATACATGCTATCTCAAAATTTTAGAGCCCTAGGGTTCATAGTTTTCTTTTTATACATGATTAAAAATAGTCATTTTCCATACAAATCTTAATTTTTAGCTCAATTTCACCACATAATATAACTTTTAACTATAAAAAAAATAGTGACACGGCTTTTAAAAACTAGTTGTATATAAAATAATCTTTTCTGTAACTATTGCAAAAAGAAAATTATCAAATGGATACCTATATACAAAAATATTTAAATAAAACCTTTAAGAAACAGTAAATGTAGGTTATAAGCCGGCAACGTTGCAAATGCCAATTTGAGCGGGAAATTCAAAATCGGAATAAATGTTATATAAAATATAACAATTTATTGGTCAAAGAACCAAATCACGCATGCGTCAACACACGTCAATTTGCAGCGTTGCAAAATTTATTATTCCTTTTTCAAAATACTTAATTTGTATTTAAATTGAATTAATATAAATTTGATATTAATTATAGGTAATTTTTCATTTATTAAACTATTATATGCATAAAAAAATCATTTTAACAAGCAAAAAGCAGTTTAATAGGGAATTGAAAAATTCATTTTCAAAGGTACAGTCTTAATATTTGCTCGTCCCTCATGTACTTCGTATTTTGCATTTCGTATTACAAGGAGATAAACTTTTTGCATTGACGGTACGTCCTGTACCTTCTTAATATCAATTATTTGTTTAGATATTGAGCGCACACATAGACAAATGTTCCAAAACAAATTGAAATTAATTTTTTGGTTACTACTAAGTCTCAAGATGGCGTAAATAGATAAAATGAAATGAATCTGGCTCTTACCTTGCTTTATCTTCCTCTTCAAGATGTACTATGCATATAGTACACAGGTCGCATTTATTGCGGCAGGAATTTGTATAGGCGAAGGACGGCATGTGCACATTAATTGCGTGCTGCAATCTTTCATATTCAGCTGGTTGCTGAGGAGATGGTTCAGCAGCTCCTTCAAGTACAACCCCATCAATCGAAATTTCTTGTTCGTCTATGTATACTACCACGTATTGTGTGGCCTGAAAAATAAATTGTATTTCATTTGCTACGAATAATGTTCAAAAAGAATTTACAATTTTCATGATTATTAATAAATAGTTATAAATGTTGAGAATTAAATAAATGTTTAAACTTTATTTATAAATAGATCGTTAATTAGCATATCATTTATTTAAAAACATGAGTGTGTTGAACATCAAATTTCTCTTTTCGGGTAATATTTTTATTCCTGCATTCAAGAATATGCGGTCATATTATCCAGTGATTCCAAATTTCTTTTTACATATACATATTTAAAAACAGTTATTATTATGAACTATTTTTAAATATATATATGTATATCGATTTACCACTAAATGAAGGAGTCAAGTTCGAATTTTGAGTTTTAAGATGTTGTGGAATTATGAATTTTTCTCATAGTTACTTCTCTAATGAACTGGATGTTGTTAAAAATATACATTGTCATTTATACAAGATATTACTTATTAGTTTTAAATTTTAAAACAGCTAATATTTAAAATTAAATACAAAGTTTTATTTTGAGCAACGAAATTATCCGTGTAAAATATTAGTTTCTTCACTATTCCATGATCTTTCAGAAAAATACTTGGCTACACATGCCACCTCATATTCTATATTTCATACAAGATAAATATACGAAGAAAGTTTTCATCAAAATAATAAATATTTTGAAATTTCTAAATTAATTTTGAAGTTTTCTAAAATTTGTTTAAAAAATTACGGGTTTCTAGAAAATTCATGGAAAAATCTGAGGAAGTGAAAGCTCTAATTAAATAATAATAATAAACAACAAATAAATAAACAGTAATTAATAAACGTTAGTCTAGATACAAAATTTCAACTTCCTAACACAATTTTTACCCTTGGAATAAATAGCCGTTGTGCCTCCAAATAAGATGTTAAAATACTAAATTTTTTTCATTAATCAGATACTGAAGATTACGTAGATTTTATTACGAGATCATCATCATAACAAGATTGAAACATTTTGGATAATTTGTCTAATGAATTGACCATTAAGACAAAAAAGTTAAATGTTTGAATTAGATATCAAAAATTCATTAGAACAAATCATACTTTGATAGTAATATTGAAAATTTGGGTCAACAAAACATTTCAAATTTGTATTAGTAGAATCCTATATTATGTACAATCAGGTACAAAATATTAGAGCGATATTATGGAATGCTCTATTTATATTGAAGTCTTAAGCGTAAGTTTGAGAACTTTGTTTTTTAGATTTTGATTCGTGTATAAAACGATTTAAACACAAAAAACATGAGTTTTTTTGATGATATTTAACCTGCTAGTATCACCATCTATATTTTGGTAATAAAAAATGACCAAGTATCGTTTCACCTTAATGGTAAAATAAAATTAGCGGTCCATAATTAAGACTTTTGGAAAATGAAAGTATTTATGTAAATGTATAATAAAAACAACTGTCAAACAAACGAAAGGTTAGATGCCTTTGGGAATTTGAATATTTGCTGTAAACGTCAAATAATTATCATAAAACCAAATAATCAAACACGCAATTGTGAACCCGGGCTATAGCTTTAAAAATAAAACAAAATGTTCTAGACTGCGACAAATATGACATTAAAGATATCGTATCTTTCTAAAAGAGTCTTGTATGATATTCAAATCAATTGCGTTATGTAGTATAAGAGATGCTGACATATTTTACAATATTTACCTAAGTCAAAAGGTAGAAAATGTTTACTTACGAGTAATGATATTCCTGTATAGGCAGTGAAAGCGAGCGTTCGTGTTTTCGCTCTGTGAAGCCAAATCTATTGTGTAATTATAAAATACAAAAATCAATAAAATAGATAAAGAATAGGATCATAGAAAATAGCCTATTATCTAGAAGAGCAAAGAATTCTTAAGGGGGGAGCCTGCTTTAGAGGCTTCAAAAAATCGATTTTTTTTTTTTGCATAAATGTCTTCCCAAGATGTCTAAGAATGTGTTCCAAAAATTTTAAAAGCAAATTCAAATTATTTTCGGAGTTACAGAAGAAATAGTGAGCAAGCGTCGAGCAGGTATACGAGCGAATCGGTATACGATTTTTAATATATGAAAACTTTGACGCGCGATTTCTTGGTTTTTCATTTTTACGATTTTTCCTAATTGGCGGGAAAGATAGGAAAAAAACGAAACGTCCTATCCAAACGAGACAAAATTGATTGTAATCGGGATTAAATTCTCTTCTAGTTGAACCTAAAAAACCTTAAAAAAGTTATGATTGACCCACTTTTTAAACAATCTAAAGTAAATGTTTTTTTTCCAAAAAAATGAATTCTTTTTTTAATTTGCGAAAAATTGTTGAATTTCTCACTTTTTGTGAAAATTTTCTTGGTTTAACTAGAAGCTATACTATTATAAATGAAAAATTTTTTGGGTTTTTTTGTTTCAAATGAAAATTGCGACCTGCATCTTTCCCGCCGCACGACACATGCACACTCGAGGCGCCTCGGCGAAATGCTTGTACCAGGCATATTATGACATGTATTTTAATTAAAAAATTTGAGAAGACTGTTGAAATACATAACAATAAAACCTGAAAGTTTCGTTTCAATCGATTATTTTTTTCCTTCAAAAAAAAATACTTGAAAAAATCGATTTTTTGAAGCCTCTAAAGCTGGCTCCCCCCTTAAGTATAATGCATTTCTTAACTGCTTAGATATATTAATATTATTATAATATTAATATTGCAAATAGTGACAGAAAAAAATTAAGGCAGGTGTGTTCGCGGAAAGTTGCCATATTGGCCAACGTAATATTTTACAAAGAATCAATGGATTTAAAAGGATATTGTAAAAGTTAGTGCAAAATCTAATCCTGATCACCAGTGGATAGCTAACTGATATGATGAAATTAAACTAACAAAACAAAAATTGATGTAGCACCAAGGCCGTTCCAAAGAGGAGGAATGAAGCACTCTTTACCTTCAACATCGGAACAGCAGCACGAGAGCACATTGCCTGGATGCAAGTGAAAACTGCAATATATACTGAAATAGAAAAATGGTTTCGAACATGGGAAGAGGAGAAATATAAAGTAAAGGAAAATAGCTGTATGTGACCTGACAACAGGAGACATACTCAAGCAATTACCAAAGAAATGCTGTAGTAAAAATCACATACATAATTAATGATATCTACAGATTAAAATACGTACTAAAACTCTGGAAAATAGCAGAAGTTATAATAATACCAAAACCGGGAAATCCGCCAACCAAAGTAACGTCACAAAAATCTATATCACTGCTGCCGAAACTATTTGAAAAACTACTTCTATAGAGAATAAAACCATTAAAATAAACCAATAAAACCATACACAGAACAACAAACATAGAATAACAAAATCTACTCAGCCATATTTTTAGATGTTGCCAAAGCTTTTAATAAAGTATGACATGAAGGACTTGGTTACAAATTGAGAAAACTACTGACCTCATATTTACCTAAACGGAGATTCAGAGTAAAACAGCGAAATAAACACTCTGAAAGAAACATTAGGGCTGGTGTTCCACAAGGAAGTGTGCTAAGACCTATACTATACCTGTTTTACATAGAAGGAACAACTATTGCTACATTTGCGGGTGACACTGTAAAGGCATCGACAGATAAACTACACAGAGCTTTAAACAAATGTAGCAACTGGACTCAACTATGGAGTATAGCACTAAATGAAAACAAGTACAATTACATCAACTTCATTAACAAAAAGGTAGAAAACGTGCCACTTAATCTTAATGTAAAAATAATAGAGTACGCTAACACAGCAAATCTGCAAAGTATCTTGGCATGACATTAGAGGCAAAATTAAGATGGAGAACTCGTATTAGGAATAAAAGGGAAGAACTCGACATTAAATATAGGAAAATAAATATACTGGATTATACGTAGGAAATCTCTATTATCTAACACAATAAATAGGACGGCTCCTATATAGGCAAATCATCAAACCAGTTTGGTTATATGGTATCCAAATATGAGGATGCTCAAAGAAAACTAACTTAGAAATTATACAACGTTTATAAAATAAAGTACTGAGAGCTATAGTAAACGTTATTTGGTATATTCAAAATAGCGACCTCCACCGGGATCTGCAACTGGAGACCGTCGCCGATAAAATAAGAAGATATACTTCTAACCATCATGAAAGACTGCACTGCCATCCGAATGACGAGGTACTCTAAATGTTGGACAACCAAACGTTAACTAGAAGACTTAAGAGGAAGAAACTTTTCGAACTACAATGAAATTTATAAATGAAGTGTAAAAAGTACAAATATAAATAGTGTAAATTAAGGCAATGTCAATGAACGATCCTAAATATCGTATGTATACATGTTTTCGTTATGGATAAATTCCTGATTGGTCATTACACTAGTTGTAACTACTTAAATAAATAAAAAGAAAAAAAAACTTACAAGTATTTGATTCAGGTGTTCCAAGTTTTGTTCAGCCATTTTAGCAGCAAATCTAGAATAGAAATTAAAAAAAAATTAAAACATGTAACATTAATAAACATATTAAATTAGTCAAGACCAATTACTATCTACTGGTTTTGTATTAATTTAGAATGTGCATTGTATGCTGAGAATAAAATATATTTATTGTTACTACTATCTTTATTTAATACGAATTATTATATACGAGTATTTAATATAAGTATATTTATTTCACAAGCTGAAAACTACATTTAAGATTAAACCATAAAATTAAAATTAAAAGTAATATTTAAAAACTCAAAAAATTATATCATATGTTTAGGTAAAAAAAATTATATATTTGTTTAAACTCACCTTATACTTTTTTATTATTTTTTTATTTTGATTCATAAACTGTACTTTAGAAATTTGAAAAACTAATTTTATTTAGTATATATATATAAATTCTTATATCATAGGTACGCTCCGTTCAGTACGAAAGACTGTTTCAGACTGAGATAGTTAGAAACTTTCTACTTGGTCTGAGTTATAAGGATGGCTGTGATTGGTCGAAACTTCTCCAATTAGACCACAGAGCATTTACTGTCCCTGGTCGCTGCTGTTCTAGCTGCTTGTTGTGAGACATCGTTTGTTTTTTCGTTTCATGTGATTCCTTTGTGATCAGGAATCCACACAAACGGTACATTGAATTTTTTATCTTTATTCTATTTAGATTTCTTCTTACTGTATAGAATATATTTCTTGCTTTCATAATAATCCCATTCTTCCTCAATGTTTCCACCACTGCTTTTGAATCTATGCATATTACAGCTTTCGACCACCTATTGTTCTTAATTGTTGAAGTAGCTTCTTTGACAGCTACCAGCTCTGCATCAAAAATTCAAATTTCTCCTGGTAAAGTTATTGCCTGTTTAGTTGACTCGGAAACTACTCCTGTCCCGGATCTCGTTGTCATCTTATAGCAGTCTGTGATACTCTAATGTGCTCCGGCCAAATGTGATTCATCTTACTTTTACATTTCCTTATAAAGTGAATGTGTTAACTTAAACCAAGAAAAGTTTTGTAGAATATTGAATTATATGGACTTTATCAATAGAGGCAGATATTAAAAAGCAGAGTAAATCTGAAAAACCATTTTGACTTTACCAATAGAACTAATTTAATCTCTTTATTTTAAATACCCATAGTCATTTCTATAACTAGTTAATCATATATTTTATATCATTCAAAATTTTGATTCTATTTCTAATTGAGTTATTTGACTCGAATAAATACTTAAACCCGCGTTTAATGTTAAATATGAATTTTTACATTTTCAGAATTGTTAATCTGCAACTATTTTCTCTACAAAATAGAAAATTGTTGATGATTTGATTTGATCTTTAATAAATTAAGAGTAAAATTAAAAAAGAAAACTATTTTTGTTATAATTTTTTTATTAAAACAGGTATAATTTTCTTTATATTAAATCAGGGATAAATTTTTATAACATTTTTACATATATACATCTGTTAGTTGCGTTGTTTTGCTATCCGCATATCGCAATGACAATGACAAAACACAAAGGGGTTAAAACAAATACCAAATCGAAAGATGAGGCACCCTCACTTCACCCCAAACTACTCGCCCCACATTTTTGTTTTTAAGTTCCAGTTTCTCCTTCTCTTTATCAAATTGCGCTATTCAAGTTGTCTAACTTCGCAGAAAGTCCGTTAATAAGACGTCACTTTTTTTTATTCTGAGTGGAAGTAGTGAATCCGAGTTCACCTAAATAAAAAAAATACGTTATTGAAACTAGAATTTATGTATTTCAAATGCATATTTGTTGGACCAAACATACAGCATGTGTGGCGCTATCTTGAAAATAACACTGTACTATATTGACTCATGCTATTCTTTCAATATAAAAGTTGCCACAAGAGTGTTGTATAAAACTTGTAGATAATATTAGTATGCACAAAAAACATATAGCAAAATGTTTGTGATAGTTAATTAGGGGAGTTTGGCGGTGACTTATGCGTAAACTTGTCCCAAAGAAAGTAGTGAGACCATGCTTGATCATTGCATCATAGATTTATATGACACAATATGTTTTAAGCTTTAATCACCGCTGAGCTCGCGTTTATTGAACTGTACACATACACAAAGCATTAACTGCAGTTTGAACAACTGTATACTTATTTATTTATTACTTTTGTGATTTACCTAATGTTAGCTTTACATACCTGTATTTGGACCAACTGTGATGTGCACTCATTGGTCTCAGAAGATGTTTCCGCGACAGTTGGGACAAGTTTTAATGCAGGCATGCACACTACGGTCCAAGCATGCTGTGTGAAACACATGTCCGCATCGTGTGCGTCTGAAAACAAATAAATTACGTTATTTTATGTAAAATGTAAATAAAGCCCTTCACGGAAATGATGATTTTCATCATCGTCAAATTCGTCATGTTAAATGTCGTCAAATTAAGAGGGTCGATGAAAATAGTTAAAATACATGCTGTCTCAACATTGTAGTGACCTAAGGTACATAATTGTCTATTTAGAAATGATATAATTTGCTAATTTCTAAATATATCATAAATTTTAGCTCAATTTCACCATATATTATAACTTGAGGAGACATGGGTTTCAAAAACTACGTGTATATAAAAAAATCTTTCTTGAAAATATTAAAAAAAGAAAATTTTCACAAGGATACTAATCAATTAATAATCAAGGGATACAATTCAGGTAATATATGGGAATACAGGTATGGATAAACTTTTAAACAATTCCTAAATGTATAATTAGCACTTTGAAAATAATTTCGATAATTAAGGAGGTACAGGACGTTAACGTAAATGATGAAAAAGTTGTGAAATTTGAAGGGTCGATACAAATAGTTAAAATACATGCTATTTCAAAATTTTAGAGCCCTAGGGTTCATAGTTTTTTTTTTATACATGATTAAAAATAGTCATTTTCCATACAAATCTTAATTTTTAGCTCAATTTCACCACATAATATAACTTTTAACTATAAAAAAATGGTAACACGGCTTTTAAAAACTAGTTGTTTATAAAATATTCTTTTCTGTAACTATTGCAAAAAGAAAATTATCAAATGGATACCTATATACGAAAATATTTAAATAAAACCTTTAAGAAACAGTAAATGTAGGTTATAAGCCGGCAACGTTGCAAATGCCAATTTGAGCGGGAAATTCAAAATCGGAATAAATGTTATATAAAATATAACAATTTATTGGTCAAAGAACCAAATCACGCATGCGTCAACACACGTCAATTTGCAGCGTTGCAAAATTTATTATTCCTTTTTCAAAATACTTAATTTGTATTTAAATTGAATTAATATAAATTTGATATTAATTATAGGTAATTTTTCATTTATTAAACTATTATATGCATAAAAAAATCATTTTAACAAGCAAAAAGCAGTTTAATAGGGAATTGAAAAATTCATTTTCAAAGGTACAGTCTTAATATTTGCTCGTCCCTCATGTACTTCGTATTTTGCATTTCGTATTACAAGGAGATAAACTTTTTGCATTGACGGTACGTCCTGTACCTCCTTAATATCAATTATTTGTTTAGATATTGAGCGCACACATAGACAAATGTTCCAAAACAAATTGAAATTAATTTTTTGGTTACTACTAAGTCTCAAGATGGCGTAAATAGATAAAATGAAATGAATCTGGCTCTTACCTTGCTTCATCTTCCTCTTCAAGATGTACTATGCATATAGTACACAGGTCGCATTTATTGCGGCAGGAATTTGTATAGGCGAAGGACGGCATGTGCACATTAATTGCGTGCTGCAATCTTTCATATTCAGCTGGTTGCTGAGGAGATGGTTCAGCAGCTCCTTCAAGTACAACCCCATCAATCGAAATTTCTTGTTCGTCTATGTATACTACCACGTATTGTGTGGCCTGAAAAATAAATTGTATTTCATTTGCTACGAATAATGTTCAAAAAGAATTTACAATTTTCATGATTATTAATAAATAGTTATAAATGTTGAGAATTAAATAAATGTTTAAACTTTATTTATAAATAGATCGTTAATTAGCATATCATTTATTTAAAAACATGAGTGTGTTGAACATCAAATTTCTCTTTTCGGGTAATATTTTTATTCCTGCATTCAAGAATATGCGGTCATATTATCCAGTGATTCCAAATTTCTTTTTACATATACATATTTAAAAACAGTTATTATTATGAACTATTTTTAAATATATATATGTATATCGATTTACCACTAAATGAAGGAGTCAAGTTCGAATTTTGAGTTTTAAGATGTTGTGGAATTATGAATTTTTCTCATAGTTACTTCTCTAATGAACTGGATGTTGTTAAAAATATACATTGTCATTTATACAAGATATTACTTATTAGTTTTAAATTTTAAAACAGCTAATATTTAAAATTAAATACAAAGTTTTATTTTGAGCAACGAAATTATCCGTGTAAAATATTAGTTTCTTCACTATTCCATGATCTTTCAGAAAAATACTTGGCTACACATGCCACCTCATATTCTATATTTCATACAAGATAAATATACGAAGAAAGTTTTCATCAAAATAATAAATATTTTGAAATTTCTAAATTAATTTTGAAGTTTTCTAAAATTTGTTTAAAAAATTACGGGTTTCTAGAAAATTCATGGAAAAATCTGAGGAAGTGAAAGCTCTAATTAAATAATAATAATAAACAACAAATAAATAAACAGTAATTAATAAACGTTAGTCTAGATACAAAATTTCAACTTCCTAACACAATTTTTACCCTTGGAATAAATAGCCGTTGTGCCTCCAAATAAGATGTTAAAATACTAAATTTTTTTCATTAATCAGATACTGAAGATTACGTAGATTTTATTACGAGATCATCATCATAACAAGATTGAAACATTTTGGATAATTTGTCTAATGAATTGACCATTAAGACAAAAAAGTTAAATGTTTGAATTAGATATCAAAAATTCATTAGAACAAATCATACTTTGATAGTAATATTGAAAATTTGGGTCAACAAAACATTTCAAATTTGTATTAGTAGAATCCTATATTATGTACAATCAGGTACAAAATATTAGAGCGATATTATGGAATGCTCTATTTATATTGAAGTCTTAAGCGTAAGTTTGAGAACTTTGTTTTTTAGATTTTGATTCGTGTATAAAACGATTTAAACACAAAAAACATGAGTTTTTTTGATGATATTTAACCTGCTAGTATCACCATCTATATTTTGGTAATAAAAAATGACCAAGTATCGTTTCACCTTAATGGTAAAATAAAATTAGCGGTCCATAATTAAGACTTTTGGAAAATGAAAGTATTTATGTAAATGTATAATAAAAACAACTGTCAAACAAACGAAAGGTTAGATGCCTTTGGGAATTTGAATATTTGCTGTAAACGTCAAATAATTATCATAAAACCAAATAATCAAACACGCAATTGTGAACCCGGGCTATAGCTTTAAAAATAAAACAAAATGTTCTAGACTGCGACAAATATGACATTAAAGATATCGTATCTTTCTAAAAGAGTCTTGTATGATATTCAAATCAATTGCGTTATGTAGTATAAGAGATGCTGACATATTTTACAATATTTACCTAAGTCAAAAGGTAGAAAATGTTTACTTACGAGTAATGATATTCCTGTATAGGCAGTGAAAGCGAGCGCTCGTGTTTTCGCTCTGTGAAGCCAAATCTATTGTGTAATTATAAAATACAAAAATCAATAAAATAGATAAAGAATAGGATCATAGAAAATAGCCTATTATCTAGAAGAGCAAAGAATTCTTAAGGGGGGAGCCTGCTTTAGAGGCTTCAAAAAATCGATTTTTTTTTTTTGCATAAATGTCTTCCCAAGATGTCTAAGAATGTGTTCCAAAAATTTTAAAAGCAAATTCAAATTATTTTCGGAGTTACAGAAGAAATAGTGAGCAAGCGTCGAGCAGGTATACGAGCGAATCGGTATACGATTTTTAATATATGAAAACTTTGACGCGCGATTTCTTGGTTTTTCATTTTTACGATTTTTCCTAATTGGCGGGAAAGATAGGAAAAAAACGAAACGTCCTATCCAAACGAGACAAAATTGATTGTAATCGGGATTAAATTCTTTTCTAACTGAACCTAAAAAACCTTAAAAAAAATATGATTGACCCACTTTTTAAACAATCTAACAAATTGTTCAATTTCTCACTTTTTGTGAAAATTTTCTTGGTTTAACTACAAGCTATACTATTGAAAATGAAAACTTTTTTGGGTTTTTTTGTTTCAAATGAAAATTGCGACCTGCATCTTTCCCGCCGCACGACACATGCACACTCGAGGCGCCTCGGCGAAATGCTTGTACCAGGCATATTATGACATGTATTTTAATTAAAAAATTTGAGAAGACTGTTGAAATACATAACAATAAAACCTGAAAGTTTCGTTTCAATCGATTATTTTTTTCCTTCAAAAAAAAATACTTGAAAAAATCGATTTTTTGAAGCCTCTAAAGCTGGCTCCCCCCTTAAGTATAATGCATTTCTTAACTGCTTAGATATATTAATATTATTATAATATTAATATTGCAAATAGTGACAGAAAAAAATTAAGGCAGGTGTGTTCGCGGAAAGTTGCCATATTGGCCAACGTAATATTTTACAAAGAATCAATGGATTTAAAAGGATATTGTAAAAGTTAGTGCAAAATCTAATCCTGATCACCAGTGGATAGCTAACTGATATGATGAAATTAAACTAACAAAACAAAAATTGATGTAGCACCAAGGCCGTTCCAAAGAGGAGGAATGAAGCACTCTTTACCTTCAACATCGGAACAGCAGCACGAGAGCACATTGCCTGGATGCAAGTGAAAACTGCAATATATACTGAAATAGAAAAATGGTTTCGAACATGGGAAGAGGAGAAATATAAAGTAAAGGAAAATAGCTGTATGTGACCTGACAACAGGAGACATACTCAAGCAATTACCAAAGAAATGCTGTAGTAAAAATCACATACATAATTAATGATATCTACAGATTAAAATACGTACTAAAACTCTGGAAAATAGCAGAAGTTATAATAATACCAAAACCGGGAAATCCGCCAACCAAAGTAACGTCACAAAAATCTATATCACTGCTGCCGAAACTATTTGAAAAACTACTTCTATAGAGAATAAAACCATTAAAATAAACCAATAAAACCATACACAGAACAACAAACATAGAATAACAAAATCTACTCAGCCATATTTTTAGATGTTGCCAAAGCTTTTAATAAAGTATGACATGAAGGACTTGGTTACAAATTGAGAAAACTACTGACCTCATATTTACCTAAACGGAGATTCAGAGTAAAACAGCGAAATAAACACTCTGAAAGAAACATTAGGGCTGCTGTTCCACAAGGAAGTGTGCTAAGACCTATACTATACCTGTTTTACATAGAAGGAACAACTATTGCTACATTTGCGGGTGACACTGTAAAGGCATCGACAGATAAACTACACAGAGCTTTAAACAAATGTAGCAACTGGACTCAACTATGGAGTATAGCACTAAATGAAAACAAGTACAATTACATCAACTTCATTAACAAAAAGGTAGAAAACGTGCCACTTAATCTTAATGTAAAAATAATAGAGTACGCTAACACAGCAAATCTGCAAAGTATCTTGGCATGACATTAGAGGCAAAATTAAGATGGAGAACTCGTATTAGGAATAAAAGGGAAGAACTCGACATTAAATATAGGAAAATAAATATACTGGATTATACGTAGGAAATCTCTATTATCTAACACAATAAATAGGACGGCTCCTATATAGGCAAATCATCAAACCAGTTTGGTTATATGGTATCCAAATATGAGGATGCTCAAAGAAAACTAACTTAGAAATTATACAACGTTTATAAAATAAAGTACTGAGAGCTATAGTAAACGTTATTTGGTATATTCAAAATAGCGACCTCCACCGGGATCTGCAACTGGAGACCGTCGCCGATAAAATAAGAAGATATACTTCTAACCATCATGAAAGACTGCACTGCCATTTGAATGACGAGGTACTCTAAATGTTGGACAACCAAACGTTAACTAGAAGACTTAAGAGGAAGAAACTTTTCGAACTACAATGAAATTTATAAATGAAGTGTAAAAAGTACAAATATAAATAGTGTAAATTAAGGCAATGTCAATGAACGATCCTAAATATCGTATGTATACATGTTTTGGTTATGGATAAATTCCTGATTGGTCATTACACTAGTTGTAACTACTTAAATAAATAAAAAGAAAAAAAAACTTACAAGTATTTGATTCAGGTGTTCCAAGTTTTGTTCAGCCATTTTAGCAGCAAATCTAGAATAGAAATTAAAAAAAAATTAAAACATGTAACATTAATAAACATATTAAATTAGTCAAGACCAATTACTATCTACTGGTTTTGTATTAATTTAGAATGTGCATTGTATGCTGAGAATAAAATATATTTATTGTTACTACTATCTTTATTTAATACGAATTATTATATACGAGTATTTAATATAAGTATATTTATTTCACAAGCTGAAAACTACATTTAAGATTAAACCATAAAATTAAAATTAAAAGTAATATTTAAAAACTCAAAAAATTATATCATATGTTTAGGTAAAAAAAATTATATATTTGTTTAAACTCACCTTATACTTTTTTATTATTTTTTTATTTTGATTCATAAACTGTACTTTAGAAATTTGAAAAACTAATTTTATTTAGTATATATATATAAATTCTTATATCATAGGTACGCTCCGTTCAGTACGAAAGACTGTTTCAGACTGAGATAGTTAGAAACTTTCTACTTGGTCTGAGTTATAAGGATGGCTGTGATTGGTCGAAACTTCTCCAATTAGACCACAGAGCATTTACTGTCCCTGGTCGCTGCTGTTCTAGCTGCTTGTTGTGAGACATCGTTTGTTTTTTCGTTTCATGTGATTCCTTTGTGATCAGGAATCCACACAAACGGTACATTGAATTTTTTATCTTTATTCTATTTAGATTTCTTCTTACTGTATAGAATATATTTCTTGCTTTCATAATAATCCCATTCTTCCTCAATGTTTCCACCACTGCTTTTGAATCTATGCATATTACAGCTTTCGACCACCTATTGTTCTTAATTGTTGAAGTAGCTTCTTTGACAGCTACCAGCTCTGCATCAAAAATTCAAATTTCTCCTGGTAAAGTTATTGCCTGTTTAGTGGACTCGGAAACTACTTCTGTCCCGGATCTCGTTGCCATCTTCGAGCAGTCTGTGATACTCTAATGTGCTCCGGCCAAATGTGACCCATCTTACTTTTACATTTCCTTATAAAGTGCATATATTAACTTAATCCAAGAAAAGTTTTGTAGAATATTGAATTATATGGACTTTATCAATAGAGGCAGATATTAAAAAGCAGAGTAAATCTGAAAAACCTTTTTGACTTTACCAATAGAACTAATTTAATCTCTTTATTTTTAATACCCATAGTCATCTCTATAACTAGTTAATCATATATTTTATATCATTCAAAATTTTGATTCTATTTCTAATTGAGTTATTTGACTCGAATAAATACTTAAACCCGCGTTTAATGTTAAATATGAATTTTTACATTTTCAGAATTGTTAATCTGCAACTATTTTCTCTACAAAATAGAAAATTGTTGATGATTTGATTTGATCTTTAATAAATTAAGAGTAAAATTAAAAAAGAAAACTATTTTTGTTATAATTTTTTTATTAAAACAGGTATAATTTTCTTTATATTAAATCAGGGATAAATTTTTATAACATTTTTACATATATACATCTGTTAGTTGCGTTGTTTTGCTATCCGCATATCGCAATGACAATGACAAAACACAAAGGGGTTAAAACAAATACCAAATCGAAAAATGAGGCACCCTCACTTCACCCCAAACTACTCGCCCCACATTTTTGTTTTTAAGTTCCAGTTTCTCCTTCTCTTTATCAAATTGCGCTATTCAAGTTGTCTAACTTCGCAGAAAGTCCGTTAATAAGACGTCACTTTTTTTTATTCTGAGTGGAAGTAGTGAATCCGAGTTCACCTAAATAAAAAAAATACGTTATTGAAACTAGAATTTATGTATTTCAAATGCATATTTGTTGGACCAAACATACAGCATGTGTGGCGCTATCTTGAAAATAACACTGTACTATATTGACTCATGCTATTCTTTCAATATAAAAGTTGCCACAAGAGTGTTGTATAAAACTTGTAGATAATATTAGTATGCACAAAAAACATATAGCAAAATGTTTGTGATAGTTAATTAGGGGAGTTTGGCGGTGACTTATGCGTAAACTTGTCCCAAAGAAAGTAGTGAGACCATGCTTGATCATTGCATCATAGATTTATATGACACAATATGTTTTAAGCTTTAATCACCGCTGAGCTCGCGTTTATTGAACTGTACACATACACAAAGCATTAACTGCAGTTTGAACAACTGTATACTTATTTATTTATTACTTTTGTGATTTACCTAATGTTAGCTTTACATACCTGTATTTGGACCAACTGTGATGTGCACTCATTGGTCTCAGAAGATGTTTCCGCGACAGTTGGGACAAGTTTTAATGCAGGCATGCACACTACGGTCCAAGCATGCTGTGTGAAACACATGTCCGCATCGTGTGCGTCTGAAAACAAATAAATTACGTTATTTTATGTAAAATGTAAATAAAGCCCTTCACGGAAATGATGATTTTCATCATCGTCAAATTCGTCATGTTAAATGTCGTCAAATTAAGAGGGTCGATGAAAATAGTTAAAATACATGCTGTCTCAACATTGTAGTGACCTAAGGTACATAATTGTCTATTTAGAAATGATATAATTTGCTAATTTCTAAATATATCATAAATTTTAGCTCAATTTCACCATATATTATAACTTGAGGAGACATGGGTTTCAAAAACTACGTGTATATAAAAAAATCTTTCTTGAAAATATTAAAAAAAGAAAATTTTCACAAGGATACTAATCAATTAATAATCAAGGGATACAATTCAGTTAATATATGGGAATACAGGTATGGATAAACTTTTAAACAATTCCTAAATGTATAATTAGCACTTTGAAAATAATTTCGATAATTAAGGAGGTACAGGACGTTAACGTAAATGATGAAAAAGTTGTGAAATTTGAAGGGTCGATACAAATAGTTAAAATACATGCTATTTCAAAATTTTAGAGCCCTAGGGTTCATAGTTTTTTTTTTATACATGATTAAAAATAGTCATTTTCCATACAAATCTTAATTTTTAGCTCAATTTCACCACATAATATAACTTTTAACTATAAAAAAATGGTAACACGGCTTTTAAAAACTAGTTGTTTATAAAATATTCTTTTCTGTAACTATTGCAAAAAGAAAATTATCAAATGGATACCTATATACGAAAATATTTAAATAAAACCTTTAAGAAACAGTAAATGTAGGTTATAAGCCGGCAACGTTGCAAATGCCAATTTGAGCGGGAAATTCAAAATCGGAATAAATGTTATATAAAATATAACAATTTATTGGTCAAAGAACCAAATCACGCATGCGTCAACACACGTCAATTTGCAGCGTTGCAAAATTTATTATTCCTTTTTCAAAATACTTAATTTGTATTTAAATTGAATTAATATAAATTTGATATTAATTATAGGTAATTTTTCATTTATTAAACTATTATATGCATAAAAAAATCATTTTAACAAGCAAAAAGCAGTTTAATAGGGAATTGAAAAATTCATTTTCAAAGGTACAGTCTTAATATTTGCTCGTCCCTCATGTACTTCGTATTTTGCATTTCGTATTACAAGGAGATAAACTTTTTGCATTGACGGTACGTCCTGTACCTCCTTAATATCAATTATTTGTTTAGATATTGAGCGCACACATAGACAAATGTTCCAAAACAAATTGAAATTAATTTTTTGGTTACTACTAAGTCTCAAGATGGCGTAAATAGATAAAATGAAATGAATCTGGCTCTTACCTTGCTTCATCTTCCTCTTCAAGATGTACTATGCATATAGTACACAGGTCGCATTTATTGCGGCAGGAATTTGTATAGGCGAAGGACGGCATGTGCACATTAATTGCGTGCTGCAATCTTTCATATTCAGCTGGTTGCTGAGGAGATGGTTCAGCAGCTCCTTCAAGTACAACCCCATCAATCGAAATTTCTTGTTCGTCTATGTATACTACCACGTATTGTGTGGCCTGAAAAATAAATTGTATTTCATTTGCTACGAATAATGTTCAAAAAGAATTTACAATTTTCATGATTATTAATAAATAGTTATAAATGTTGAGAATTAAATAAATGTTTAAACTTTATTTATAAATAGATCGTTAATTAGCATATCATTTATTTAAAAACATGAGTGTGTTGAACATCAAATTTCTCTTTTCGGGTAATATTTTTATTCCTGCATTCAAGAATATGCGGTCATATTATCCAGTGATTCCAAATTTCTTTTTACATATACATATTTAAAAACAGTTATTATTATGAACTATTTTTAAATATATATATGTATATCGATTTACCACTAAATGAAGGAGTCAAGTTCGAATTTTGAGTTTTAAGATGTTGTGGAATTATGAATTTTTCTCATAGTTACTTCTCTAATGAACTGGATGTTGTTAAAAATATACATTGTCATTTATACAAGATATTACTTATTAGTTTTAAATTTTAAAACAGCTAATATTTAAAATTAAATACAAAGTTTTATTTTGAGCAACGAAATTATCCGTGTAAAATATTAGTTTCTTCACTATTCCATGATCTTTCAGAAAAATACTTGGCTACACATGCCACCTCATATTCTATATTTCATACAAGATAAATATACGAAGAAAGTTTTCATCAAAATAATAAATATTTTGAAATTTCTAAATTAATTTTGAAGTTTTCTAAAATTTGTTTAAAAAATTACGGGTTTCTAGAAAATTCATGGAAAAATCTGAGGAAGTGAAAGCTCTAATTAAATAATAATAATAAACAACAAATAAATAAACAGTAATTAATAAACGTTAGTCTAGATACAAAATTTCAACTTCCTAACACAATTTTTACCCTTGGAATAAATAGCCGTTGTGCCTCCAAATAAGATGTTAAAATACTAAATTTTTTTCATTAATCAGATACTGAAGATTACGTAGATTTTATTACGAGATCATCATCATAACAAGATTGAAACATTTTGGATAATTTGTCTAATGAATTGACCATTAAGACAAAAAAGTTAAATGTTTGAATTAGATATCAAAAATTCATTAGAACAAATCATACTTTGATAGTAATATTGAAAATTTGGGTCAACAAAACATTTCAAATTTGTATTAGTAGAATCCTATATTATGTACAATCAGGTACAAAATATTAGAGCGATATTATGGAATGCTCTATTTATATTGAAGTCTTAAGCGTAAGTTTGAGAACTTTGTTTTTTAGATTTTGATTCGTGTATAAAACGATTTAAACACAAAAAACATGAGTTTTTTTGATGATATTTAACCTGCTAGTATCACCATCTATATTTTGGTAATAAAAAATGACCAAGTATCGTTTCACCTTAATGGTAAAATAAAATTAGCGGTCCATAATTAAGACTTTTGGAAAATGAAAGTATTTATGTAAATGTATAATAAAAACAACTGTCAAACAAACGAAAGGTTAGATGCCTTTGGGAATTTGAATATTTGCTGTAAACGTCAAATAATTATCATAAAACCAAATAATCAAACACGCAATTGTGAACCCGGGCTATAGCTTTAAAAATAAAACAAAATGTTCTAGACTGCGACAAATATGACATTAAAGATATCGTATCTTTCTAAAAGAGTCTTGTATGATATTCAAATCAATTGCGTTATGTAGTATAAGAGATGCTGACATATTTTACAATATTTACCTAAGTCAAAAGGTAGAAAATGTTTACTTACGAGTAATGATATTCCTGTATAGGCAGTGAAAGCGAGCGCTCGTGTTTTCGCTCTGTGAAGCCAAATCTATTGTGTAATTATAAAATACAAAAATCAATAAAATAGATAAAGAATAGGATCATAGAAAATAGCCTATTATCTAGAAGAGCAAAGAATTCTTAAGGGGGGAGCCTGCTTTAGAGGCTTCAAAAAATCGATTTTTTTTTTTTGCATAAATGTCTTCCCAAGATGTCTAAGAATGTGTTCCAAAAATTTTAAAAGCAAATTCAAATTATTTTCGGAGTTACAGAAGAAATAGTGAGCAAGCGTCGAGCAGGTATACGAGCGAATCGGTATACGATTTTTAATATATGAAAACTTTGACGCGCGATTTCTTGGTTTTTCATTTTTACGATTTTTCCTAATTGGCGGGAAAGATAGGAAAAAAACGAAACGTCCTATCCAAACGAGACAAAATTGATTGTAATCGGGATTAAATTCTTTTCTAACTGAACCTAAAAAACCTTAAAAAAAATATGATTGACCCACTTTTTAAACAATCTAACAAATTGTTCAATTTCTCACTTTTTGTGAAAATTTTCTTGGTTTAACTACAAGCTATACTATTGAAAATGAAAACTTTTTTGGGTTTTTTTGTTTCAAATGAAAATTGCGACCTGCATCTTTCCCGCCGCACGACACATGCACACTCGAGGCGCCTCGGCGAAATGCTTGTACCAGGCATATTATGACATGTATTTTAATTAAAAAATTTGAGAAGACTGTTGAAATACATAACAATAAAACCTGAAAGTTTCGTTTCAATCGATTATTTTTTTCCTTCAAAAAAAAATACTTGAAAAAATCGATTTTTTGAAGCCTCTAAAGCTGGCTCCCCCCTTAAGTATAATGCATTTCTTAACTGCTTAGATATATTAATATTATTATAATATTAATATTGCAAATAGTGACAGAAAAAAATTAAGGCAGGTGTGTTCGCGGAAAGTTGCCATATTGGCCAACGTAATATTTTACAAAGAATCAATGGATTTAAAAGGATATTGTAAAAGTTAGTGCAAAATCTAATCCTGATCACCAGTGGATAGCTAACTGATATGATGAAATTAAACTAACAAAACAAAAATTGATGTAGCACCAAGGCCGTTCCAAAGAGGAGGAATGAAGCACTCTTTACCTTCAACATCGGAACAGCAGCACGAGAGCACATTGCCTGGATGCAAGTGAAAACTGCAATATATACTGAAATAGAAAAATGGTTTCGAACATGGGAAGAGGAGAAATATAAAGTAAAGGAAAATAGCTGTATGTGACCTGACAACAGGAGACATACTCAAGCAATTACCAAAGAAATGCTGTAGTAAAAATCACATACATAATTAAAGATATCTACAGATTAAAATACGTACTAAAACTCTGGAAAATAGCAGAAGTTATAATAATACCAAAACCGGGAAATCCGCCAACCAAAGTAACGTCACAAAAATCTATATCACTGCTGCCGAAACTATTTGAAAAACTACTTCTATAGAGAATAAAACCATTAAAATAAACCAATAAAACCATACACAGAACAACAAACATAGAATAACAAAATCTACTCAGCCATATTTTTAGATGTTGCCAAAGCTTTTAATAAAGTATGACATGAAGGACTTGGTTACAAATTGAGAAAACTACTGACCTCATATTTACCTAAACGGAGATTCAGAGTAAAACAGCGAAATAAACACTCTGAAAGAAACATTAGGGCTGCTGTTCCACAAGGAAGTGTGCTAAGACCTATACTATACCTGTTTTACATAGAAGGAACAACTATTGCTACATTTGCGGGTGACACTGTAAAGGCATCGACAGATAAACTACACAGAGCTTTAAACAAATGTAGCAACTGGACTCAACTATGGAGTATAGCACTAAATGAAAACAAGTACAATTACATCAACTTCATTAACAAAAAGGTAGAAAACGTGCCACTTAATCTTAATGTAAAAATAATAGAGTACGCTAACACAGCAAATCTGCAAAGTATCTTGGCATGACATTAGAGGCAAAATTAAGATGGAGAACTCGTATTAGGAATAAAAGGGAAGAACTCGACATTAAATATAGGAAAATAAATATACTGGATTATACGTAGGAAATCTCTATTATCTAACACAATAAATAGGACGGCTCCTATATAGGCAAATCATCAAACCAGTTTGGTTATATGGTATCCAAATATGAGGATGCTCAAAGAAAACTAACTTAGAAATTATACAACGTTTATAAAATAAAGTACTGAGAGCTATAGTAAACGTTATTTGGTATATTCAAAATAGCGACCTCCACCGGGATCTGCAACTGGAGACCGTCGCCGATAAAATAAGAAGATATACTTCTAACCATCATGAAAGACTGCACTGCCATTTGAATGACGAGGTACTCTAAATGTTGGACAACCAAACGTTAACTAGAAGACTTAAGAGGAAGAAACTTTTCGAACTACAATGAAATTTATAAATGAAGTGTAAAAAGTACAAATATAAATAGTGTAAATTAAGGCAATGTCAATGAACGATCCTAAATATCGTATGTATACATGTTTTGGTTATGGATAAATTCCTGATTGGTCATTACACTAGTTGTAACTACTTAAATAAATAAAAAGAAAAAAAAACTTACAAGTATTTGATTCAGGTGTTCCAAGTTTTGTTCAGCCATTTTAGCAGCAAATCTAGAATAGAAATTAAAAAAAAATTAAAACATGTAACATTAATAAACATATTAAATTAGTCAAGACCAATTACTATCTACTGGTTTTGTATTAATTTAGAATGTGCATTGTATGCTGAGAATAAAATATATTTATTGTTACTACTATCTTTATTTAATACGAATTATTATATACGAGTATTTAATATAAGTATATTTATTTCACAAGCTGAAAACTACATTTAAGATTAAACCATAAAATTAAAATTAAAAGTAATATTTAAAAACTCAAAAAATTATATCATATGTTTAGGTAAAAAAAATTATATATTTGTTTAAACTCACCTTATACTTTTTTATTATTTTTTTATTTTGATTCATAAACTGTACTTTAGAAATTTGAAAAACTAATTTTATTTAGTATATATATATAAATTCTTATATCATAGGTACGCTCCGTTCAGTACGAAAGACTGTTTCAGACTGAGATAGTTAGAAACTTTCTACTTGGTCTGAGTTATAAGGATGGCTGTGATTGGTCGAAACTTCTCCAATTAGACCACAGAGCATTTACTGTCCCTGGTCGCTGCTGTTCTAGCTGCTTGTTGTGAGACATCGTTTGTTTTTTCGTTTCATGTGATTCCTTTGTGATCAGGAATCCACACAAACGGTACATTGAATTTTTTATCTTTATTCTATTTAGATTTCTTCTTACTGTATAGAATATATTTCTTGCTTTCATAATAATCCCATTCTTCCTCAATGTTTCCACCACTGCTTTTGAATCTATGCATATTACAGCTTTCGACCACCTATTGTTCTTAATTGTTGAAGTAGCTTCTTTGACAGCTACCAGCTCTGCATCAAAAATTCAAATTTCTCCTGGTAAAGTTATTGCCTGTTTAGTGGACTCGGAAACTACTTCTGTCCCGGATCTCGTTGCCATCTTCGAGCAGTCTGTGATACTCTAATGTGCTCCGGCCAAATGTGACCCATCTTACTTTTACATTTCCTTATAAAGTGCATATATTAACTTAATCCAAGAAAAGTTTTGTAGAATATTGAATTATATGGACTTTATCAATAGAGGCAGATATTAAAAAGCAGAGTAAATCTGAAAAACCTTTTTGACTTTACCAATAGAACTAATTTAATCTCTTTATTTTTAATACCCATAGTCATCTCTATAACTAGTTAATCATATATTTTATATCATTCAAAATTTTGATTCTATTTCTAATTGAGTTATTTGACTCGAATAAATACTTAAACCCGCGTTTAATGTTAAATATGAATTTTTACATTTTCAGAATTGTTAATCTGCAACTATTTTCTCTACAAAATAGAAAATTGTTGATGATTTGATTTGATCTTTAATAAATTAAGAGTAAAATTAAAAAAGAAAACTATTTTTGTTATAATTTTTTTATTAAAACAGGTATAATTTTCTTTATATTAAATCAGGGATAAATTTTTATAACATTTTTACATATATACATCTGTTAGTTGCGTTGTTTTGCTATCCGCATATCGCAATGACAATGACAAAACACAAAGGGGTTAAAACAAATACCAAATCGAAAAATGAGGCACCCTCACTTCACCCCAAACTACTCGCCCCACATTTTTGTTTTTAAGTTCCAGTTTCTCCTTCTCTTTATCAAATTGCGCTATTCAAGTTGTCTAACTTCGCAGAAAGTCCGTTAATAAGACGTCACTTTTTTTTATTCTGAGTGGAAGTAGTGAATCCGAGTTCACCTAAATAAAAAAAATACGTTATTGAAACTAGAATTTATGTATTTCAAATGCATATTTGTTGGACCAAACATACAGCATGTGTGGCGCTATCTTGAAAATAACACTGTACTATATTGACTCATGCTATTCTTTCAATATAAAAGTTGCCACAAGAGTGTTGTATAAAACTTGTAGATAATATTAGTATGCACAAAAAACATATAGCAAAATGTTTGTGATAGTTAATTAGGGGAGTTTGGCGGTGACTTATGCGTAAACTTGTCCCAAAGAAAGTAGTGAGACCATGCTTGATCATTGCATCATAGATTTATATGACACAATATGTTTTAAGCTTTAATCACCGCTGAGCTCGCGTTTATTGAACTGTACACATACACAAAGCATTAACTGCAGTTTGAACAACTGTATACTTATTTATTTATTACTTTTGTGATTTACCTAATGTTAGCTTTACATACCTGTATTTGGACCAACTGTGATGTGCACTCATTGGTCTCAGAAGATGTTTCCGCGACAGTTGGGACAAGTTTTAATGCAGGCATGCACACTACGGTCCAAGCATGCTGTGTGAAACACATGTCCGCATCGTGTGCGTCTGAAAACAAATAAATTACGTTATTTTATGTAAAATGTAAATAAAGCCCTTCACGGAAATGATGATTTTCATCATCGTCAAATTCGTCATGTTAAATGTCGTCAAATTAAGAGGGTCGATGAAAATAGTTAAAATACATGCTGTCTCAACATTGTAGTGACCTAAGGTACATAATTGTCTATTTAGAAATGATATAATTTGCTAATTTCTAAATATATCATAAATTTTAGCTCAATTTCACCATATATTATAACTTGAGGAGACATGGGTTTCAAAAACTACGTGTATATAAAAAAATCTTTCTTGAAAATATTAAAAAAAGAAAATTTTCACAAGGATACTAATCAATTAATAATCAAGGGATACAATTCAGTTAATATATGGGAATACAGGTATGGATAAACTTTTAAACAATTCCTAAATGTATAATTAGCACTTTGAAAATAATTTCGATAATTAAGGAGGTACAGGACGTTAACGTAAATGATGAAAAAGTTGTGAAATTTGAAGGGTCGATACAAATAGTTAAAATACATGCTATTTCAAAATTTTAGAGCCCTAGGGTTCATAGTTTTTTTTTTATACATGATTAAAAATAGTCATTTTCCATACAAATCTTAATTTTTAGCTCAATTTCACCACATAATATAACTTTTAACTATAAAAAAATGGTAACACGGCTTTTAAAAACTAGTTGTTTATAAAATATTCTTTTCTGTAACTATTGCAAAAAGAAAATTATCAAATGGATACCTATATACGAAAATATTTAAATAAAACCTTTAAGAAACAGTAAATGTAGGTTATAAGCCGGCAACGTTGCAAATGCCAATTTGAGCGGGAAATTCAAAATCGGAATAAATGTTATATAAAATATAACAATTTATCGGTCAAAGAACCAAATCACGCATGCGTCAACACACGTAAATTTGCAGCGTTGCAAAATTTATTATTCCTTTTTCAAAATATTTAATTTGTATTTAAATTGAATTAATATAAATTTGATATTAATTATAGGTAATTTTTCATTTATTAAACTATTATATGCATAAAAAAATCATTTTAACAAGCAAAAAGCAGTTTAATAGGGAATTGAAAAATTCATTTTCAAAGGTACAGTCTTAATATTTGCTCGTCCCTCATGTACTTCGTATTTTGCATTTCGTATTACAAGGAGATAAACTTTTTGCATTGACGGTACGTCCTGTACCTCCTTAATATCAATTATTTGTTTAGATATTGAGCGCACACATAGACAAATGTTTCAAAACAAATTGAAATTAATTTTTTGGTTACTACTAAGTCTCAAGATGGCGTAAATAGATAAAATGAAATGAATCTGGCTCTTACCTTGCTTCATCTTCCTCTTCAAGATGTACTATGCATATAGTACACAGGTCGCATTTATTGCGGCAGGAATTTGTATAGGCGAAGGACGGCATATTCACATTAATTGCGTGCTGCAATCTTTCATATTCAGCTGGTTTCTCCTTCAAGTACAACCTTATCAATCAAAATTTCTTGTTCGTCTATGTATACTACCACGTTTGTGTGGTCTGAAAAATAAATTGTATTTCATTTGCTACGAATAATGTTCAAAAAGAATTTACAATTTTCATGATTATTAATAAATAGTTATAAATGTTAAGAATTAAATAAATGTTTAAACTTTATTTATAAATAGATCGTTAATTAGCATATCATTTATTTAAAAACATGAGTGTGTTGAACATCAAATTTCTCTTTTTGGGTAATATTTTTATTCCTGCATTCAAGAATATGCGGTCATATTATCCAGTGATTCCAAATTTGTTTTTACATATACATATTTAAAAACAGTTATTATTATGAACTATTTTTAAATATATATATGTATATCGATTTACCACTTAATGAAGGAGTCAAGTTCGAATTTTGAGTTTTAAGATGTTGTGGAATTATGAATTTTTCTCATAGTTACTTTTCTAATGAACTGGATGTTGTTAAAAATATACATTGTCATTTATACAAGATATTACTTATTAGTTTTAAATTTTAAAACAGCTAATATTTAAAATTAAATACAAAGTTTTATTTTGAGCAACGAAATTATCCGTGTAAAATATTAGTTTCTTCACTATTTTATGATCTTTCAGGAAAATACTTGGCTACACATGCCACCTCATATTCTATATTTTATACAAGATAAATATACGAAGAAAGTTTTTATCGAAATAATAAATATTTAGAAATTTCTAAATTAATTTTGAAGTTTTTTAAAATTAGTTTAAAAAATTACGGGTTTCTAGAAAATTCATGGAAAAATCTGAGGAAGTGAAAGCTCTAATTAAATAATAATAATAAACAACAAATAAATAAACAGTAATTAATAAACGTTAGTCTAGATACAAAATTTCAACTTCCTAACACAATTTTTACCCTTGGGATAAATAGCCGTTTTGCCTCCAAATAAGATGTTAAAATACTAAATTTTTTTCATTAATCAGATACTGAAGATTACGTAGATTTTATTACGAGATCATCATCATAACAAGATTGAAACATTTTGGATAATTTGTCTAATGAATTGACCATTAAGACAAAAAAGTTAAATGTTTTAATTAGATATGAAATATTCATTAGAACAAATCATACTTTGCTAGTAATATTGAAAATTTGGGTCAACAGAACATTTCAAATTTGTATTAGTAGAATCCTATATTATGTACAATCAGGTACAAAATATTAGAGCGATATTATGGAATGCTCTATTTATATTGAAGTCTTAAGCGTAAGTTTGAGAACTTTGTTTTTTAGATTTTAATTCGTGTATAAAACGATTTAAACACAAAGAACATGAGTTTTTTTTGATGATATTTAACCTGCTAGTATCACCATCTATATTTTGGTAATAAAAAATGACCAAGTATCGTTTCACCTTAATGGTAAAATAAAATTAGCGGTCCATAATTAAGACTTTTGGAAAATGCAAGTATTTATGTAAATGTATAATAAAAACAACTGTCAAACAAACGAAAGGTTAGATGCCTTTGGGAATTTGAATATTTGCTGTAAACGTCAAATAATTATCAAACAACCAAATAATCAAACACGCAATTGTGAACCCGGGCTATAGCTTTAAAAATAAAACAAAATGTTCTAGACTGCAACAAATATGACATTAAAGATATCGTATCTGTCTAAAAGAGTCTTGTATGATATTCAAATCAATTGCGTTATGTAGTATAAGAGATGCTGACATATTTTACAATATTTACCTAAGTCAAAAGGTAGAAAATGTTTACTTACGAGTAATGATATTCCTGTATAGGCAGTGAAAGCGAGCGCTCGTGTTTTTGCTCTGTGAAGCCTAATCTATTGTGTAATTATAAAATACAAAAATCAATAAAATAGATAAAGAATAGGATAATAGAAAATAGCCTATTATCTAGAAGAGCAAAGAATTCTTAAGGGGGGAGCCTGCTTTAGAGGCTTTAAAAAATTGATTTTTTTTTTGCATAAATGTCTTCCTAAACTATCCAAGAATGTGTCCCTAATGGTTCAAAAGCAAATTCAAATTATTTTCGGAGTTACAGAAGAAATAGTGAGCAAGCGTCGAGCAGGTATACGAGCGAATCGGTATACGATTTTTTATATACGAAAACTTTGACGCGCGATTTCTCGGTTTTTCATTTTTACGATTTTTCCTAATTGGCGGGAAAGATAGGAAAAAAGCGAAACGTCCTATCCAAACGAGACAAAATTGATTGTAATCGGGATTAAATTCTCTTCTAGTTGAACCTAAAAAATCTTAAAAAAGTTATGATTGACCCACTTTTTAAACAATCTAAAGTAAATTTTTTTTTCCAAAGAAATGAATTTTTTTTTTAATTTGCGAAAAATTGTTGAATTTCTTACTTTCTGTGAAAATTTTGTTGGTTTAACTAGAAGCTATACTATTGAAAATGAAAATTTTTTTGGGTTTTTTTGTTTCAAATGAAATTTGCGACCTGCATCTTTCCCGCCGCACGACACATGCACACTCGAGGCGCTTTGGCGAATTCTTGTACCAAGCATAATATGACATGTATTTTAATTAAAAAATTTGAGAAGACTGTTGAAATACATAACAATAAAACCTGAAAGTTTCGTTTCAATCTATTATTTTTTTCTTTCCCAAAAAAATCCTCGAAAAAATCGATTTTTTGAAGCCTCTAAGGCAGGCTCCCTTCTTAAGTAAAATGCATTTTTTAACTGCTTAGATATCCAGTTCGAGTTCCAGTTTGATCGTTCTGCAGTGAGGACGGATTCCGAGAATCGCTTGCAGATTTAAAATTGTGAAAACTGTTTTTGTTGCTATTGTTCAGTAAAAAAACAAAAGGTTCGGTTTGTTTTTTTTTTTGTTGTGGGATTTGTTATTTCTAGTGCAAAGAAACAGTTTCATAAGAAGTTATTTACAAAAAATAACAAAAAAAAAAAAAGGATTGAACAAATAGCAATAGGTGACGTGGTGAGAAAAAAATGCCGGGGGGAATGAAGACGAGGAGGGAGCAGGATGAGAAGAAGGAGGACGGAACAGAGGAAAAATTAAAATGATGATTCAAACAGAAAAAGAAATGCAAGAAGAAATTAAGGAAATAAGGGAGAGATTACAAAAGATGGAAGAAGAATTCAAGACATTCATCGAAGAATCGCGCAAGGAAAGGGAAGATCTTATGAGGAGGTTGGAAAAAGAGAAGGAAGAGGAAAAAGAAGAAAGGAAAGAAGAAGAAAAGAAAAAGAAAGAAACAGAGAAAGAAGTTAGAGAAAAGGTAGAGGAGCTGGAAAAAGAACAGGAAATAACCAGGAAGCGCGAGAAGAGAGAGAACATAGTCATAAGGGGTGTAAAAACAAGCAAAATGGGCGCGGAACTGAGGAAAGAATTGAAAGAATATATACTAAAAGAACTGAAGGAAGAAGTAAAAATAACGCAAGCGTTCACGGTTGGAAAAGAAAAGGGAATATTGATAGCGAGATGTGAGGAAGAAGAAAAGAAGAGAGAGATAATGGAAAAAAAAAGTACACTGAGGGGCACGGATGTGTACATAGTAGACGATTTAACATACAAAGAGAGAGAAGTGCAGTGGCAATTGAGACAGTGGGCAAAAAAGAAAAGAGAGGAGGGGAAAAAGGATGTGAAGGTCGGTTACAAGAAAGTATGGTGTGAAGGAACGCAGTATATATGGAATGAAAAAAACAAAGAACTGGAAAAGGAGGAATTTCGAAAAAATGGTGAAGGAGTTGGGGGAAAGTAAAGAGAGTGGTAAAAGTGGGAGAGAGGAAAGAAGAGAAATAAAAAAGAGGATAAAAATAGGTTTCTGGAACGTGGCGAGTATAAAAAGAAAAGATAAGGATTTCTAGAGATACATCAAAGGTTGGGATGTGATTGGGATGGTGGAAACATGGCTGGAAAGCAAAGAATGGGAAGACAAACTACCGAAAAACTACAGATGGGTGTGCCAAGGTGCTGTTAGGGAGCATAAGAAAGGGAGAGCAAGAGGTGGAATTATAATGGGGATACGTAAGGAGCTAAAAGAGGAGAAGGTACCAGACAGAAGAGAAACAGCAGTAAGGAGGACGATAAAACTGGAAGAAGAGACATGGGAAATTGTAACAATATACAGTAAAGGTAATATAAAAGAAACAATGAAAGAAATAAAAGAAATAATTAAGGATAAGAAACAGGAAAACCTATTAATTGGAGGGGATTTCAACGCGAGAATTTGGGAGTTGGGAGAGGTGGACGAAATATGGGGGAATAGAAAAAAGAAAAGAACAACGAAAGACAAAACAATAAACGCCGAGGGAAAAGAACTAATGGAAATGCTAGAAGAACAAGGATGGATAGTACTAAATGGGAACAAAGAAGGAGATGAAGAAGGAGAATATACCTATGTGGGAAGCAGAGGGGATACAGTAATCGACTCCGTGGTGACAACGCTGGGAGGAGGACAGAAGGTAGAAAGAATGAAAGTGGAAGAGAGGGTGGACTCGGATCACCTACCGCTGGTGGTGGAGTTGGAGGCGAGGAGAGGTGAAAGAAAAGGAAACGAATGGAAAGAGGGCAGCGATTGGACGGAGGAAGGAAGGAAGAAGTTTATGGAGGAATTGGAACGGAGATACGAGGAAGAAGGAGAAACGGAGGAGATGGAGGAAATTGAAGAGAGGATGAAGGAAGCCACCCAAAGTAAAAGGTGGAGAATATCTGATAGAACGGGAGAAAACAAATGGTGGGATAAAGAATGTAAAGAATAGAAAAAAGAGGTAAAAAGGGAACTAAAGAGATGGAAGAAAGGAGAATCAAGTAAAGAAGACTTCAAGAGGAAGCAAAGGGAGTATAACGAAAGGATAAAAGATAAAAAGAATGAGTTCAAAATAGGAATAGAAAAAGAAATTAGAGATATAACAACGGAGAGGCAAGCATGGGATTACATAAATAGGGAGAAAAAGCGAAGGAAAGAGTCAAGCAAGGAAATAAAAATGGAAGAGTGGACGAAACACTTTATGGGAGTACTAGGAGGAAAGAAAGGAAACAAAAAACAAAGAAGGGGATAAAAGAGAAGGAGAAAGTAAACGATATAAAATTAGGTGAAATAAAAACACAGATTCAAAAACTCAAGGAAAAGAAAGCACCAGGTAGAGATGGACTAAAGAACGAGGCGTGGAAAGCTGGGCAAGAAAGGATAGAGAAAGGATTACTGACAGCGATGAACAAGATATGGAAAGGAGGAAACCTGCCAAACAGCTGGAGAGAAGGGGTAATAACGCCGATATATAAAAAGGGAAATAGACATGAAGCCAAAAATTACAGGGGTATCACACTACTGAACACAGGGTACAGGATTTATGCAGGGATTGTGAGAGACAGACTGGAAGAAGAGGAAAAAGTAAAAGAAATACTTCCCGAGACACAAGCAGGCTTTAGAAAGGGACGAGGGACTTTAGACAATATATACGCACTGAACCATTTAGTTGAAAAAGAGCTAAGTGAAAAAGGAGGACAGATATATGCAATGTTCATCGACCTTAAAGCGGCGTTTGACATGGTCGACAGACAGAAATTGTGGAAGAACATGAGAAAGAAAAAAATAGATGAGGACATAATGGAATGTATTGAAGAAATTAACGAAGAAACAAGAATGAGAATAAGAGTTGGGGGTGAAGAATCAGAAGAATTCTGGACAGACAAGGGGTTGAGGCAAGGTTGTCCTCTAAGCCCCATTTTATTTGCGATATATACAGCAGACTTGGAGGGGGTAATGGAAAGAGGACAAGATGGGGGGGTGCTAATAGGAAGGCACTACAAGATGTGGACTTTAGCATACGCTGACGATATAGTCCTGTTGGCAAAAAGGGAAGGAGAGCTGCAGGAGATGGCACACCGGCTAGGGAGGTATATAGACAGGAAAGGACTAGAGTTAAACGTGGAAAAGACAAAAATTATGGTATTTAAAAAAGGGGGTGGAAAAAGGAGACATAAAAGGTGGAAATACAAGACAGAGGACATTGAGGAAGTTGAAGAATTTAAATATCTGGGCTACACTTTTAAAAAGAATAATGGAGAAGAGGCGCATATAAGGGAGGTGGCAAAGAAGGCAGAGCAAGCAATGCGACGGGTATGGGGACTAGAGTAAAAGGTATTTGGGGGGGACATACAAAAGAGAATATGGATATATGAGAGACTGATAGCCAGTATGATGTCGTATGGAGCAGAGGTTTGGGGGTGGAAGGAACAAGAAAAGTTGGAAAGAATACAGGTGAGATACATGAAATGGGTACTAGGGCTGGACAGGTGCACGCCAGGATACATGGTGATGGAGGAGCTAAAGAGGGATAAAATACGAATTAAAACAGGGGAAAGAGCGGTAAAATACGAGGAGAAATTGAACAAAGCGGAAAGCAAAATCCTAAAGAAAATAAGAGAGGATTACATAAAGAATGGGGGGGGAGGAGGTCCAAAAAAGAGAAAAGAATACTTTGAAAGGAATGGAATGGCGATCGAGGAGGCAGAGAGGAGAAGAGAAGGTGGCGCAAGTGTGGCAGAGGAGCTAAGGAGAAGGGATAAGGAGACACAGCAGCAGGAGAGAATGGGAAAAATAGAAAAAAGTAACTACAATAAAAGATATAAGAGGTTATGGGAAAATAATGTGCCTCAGTACCTTATAGAAAAAGACATAAAACACATAAGAAGAACAGCAAGGTTTAGATTGGGAAATGAGGAAAAAGGAAACAGATACTGGGAAAAGAGTGAGGAAAGAAAGTGTAGAATGTGTGGAGCGGAGGACGCAACACTGGAGCACATTAAGTTTGAGTGTAAGGAAAAAGTAGCAAGCGAAAGGAATATTGGCCAGCTATTAAAGGGAGGCAGTGAAGGAAAGAGGTGGATGGCGGAAATAGTAAGAAGGAAAGGAAAAACAGGAGAATAAATAAGATGGTGGAGAATAATAGAGAGGGTCAAAAGAAGAAGAAGCAGAAAGCACTTTTGGAAGTAGTAAAAGTCGAGAAGATTTTAAGTTTAGTTTTAAGTTTGGAAGGTATATAGGAATGAAATGTATTAGAAATATAATACTGTAGATTGTAAAGCCGAAAGGCATACACAATTAATATATAAATAATATACGCATTGAACCATGTAGTTGAAAAAGAGCTAAGGGAAAAAGGAGGACAGATATATGCAATGTTCATCGACCTTAAAGCGGCGTTTGACATGGTCGACAGACAGAAATTGTGGAAGTACATGGGAAGGAAAAATATAGATGAGGACATAATGGAGTTTATTGAAGAAATATACCAATAAACAAGAATGAGAATAAGAGTTGGGGGTGAAGAATCAGAAGAATTCTGGACAGACAAGGGGTTGAGGCAAGGTTGTCCTCTGAGCCCCATTTTATTTGCCATATATACAGCAGACTTGGAGGGGGTAATGGAAAGAGGACAAGACGGGGGGGTGCTAATAGGAAGGCACTACAAGATATTGACTTTGGCATACGCTGACGATATAGTCCTGTTGGCAAAAAGGGAAGGAGAGCTGCAGGAGATGGCACACCGGCTAGGGAGGTATATAGACAGGAAAGGACTAGAGTTAAAAGTGGAAAAGACAAAAATTATGGTATTTAAAAAAGGGGGTAAAAAAGAAGACATAAAAGGTGGAAATACAAGACAGAAGACATTGAGGAAGTAGAAGAATTTAAATATCTGGGCTACACTTCTAAGAGGAACAATGGAGAAGAGGCTCAGATAAGGGAGGTAACAAAGAAGGCAGAACAAGCAAAGCGACGGGTATGGGAACTAGGGGAAAAGGTATTTGGGGGGGACATACAAAAGAGAATATGGATATTTGATAGACTGATAGCCAGTATGATGTTGTATGGAGCAGAGGTTTGGGGGTGGAAGGAACAAGAAACGTTGGAAAGAATACAGGTGAGATATATGAAATGGGTACTAGGGCTGGACAGGTGCACGCCAGGATACATGGAGGAGCTAAAAAGGGATAAGATACGAATTAAAACAGGGGAAAGAGCAGTAAAATACGAGGAGAAATTGAACAGAGCGGAAAGCAAAATTTTAAAGAAAATAAGAGAGGATAGCATAAAGAATGGGAGTGAAGGAGGTCCAAAAAAGAGAAAGGAGTACTTTGAAAAGAATGGAATGGCGATCGAGGAGGCAGAGAGGAGAAGAGAAGGTGGCGCAAGTGTGGAAGAGGAGCTAAGGAGAAGGGATAAGGAGATACAACAGCAGGAGAGAATTAGAAAAATAGAGAAAAGTATCTACAATAGAGATATAAGAGGTTATGGCAAAATAATATGCTTTAGTACCTTTTAGAAAAAGACATAAAACACATAAGAAGAACAGCAAGGTTTAGATTGGGAAATGAGGAAAAAGAAAACAGATACTGGGAAAACAGTAAGGAAAGAAAGTGTAGAATGTGCGGAGCGGAGGACGAAACACTGGAGCACATTAAGTTTGAGTGTAAGGAAAAAATAGCGAGCGAAAGGAATATTGGCCAGCTACTTAAGAGAGGCAGTGAAGGAAAGAGGTGGATGGCGGAAATAGTAAGAAGGAAAGGAAGAACAGGAAAATAAATAAGCTGGTGGAAAATAATAGAGAGGGTCAATAGAAGAAAGCAGAAAGCACTTTTTTAGAAGTACTAAAAGTCTAGAATAATTTTTTTTTTTTTTAGTTTTAATAAATAAATAAAGTATAGTTTTAAGTAAATAATAATAAAGTTTAGTTTTAAGGTTGAATTGTTAAGATAGGAATGAAATGTATTAAGAAATAGAATACGGTAGATTGTAATGCCAAAAGGCACACACAATTAATAATAAATAAATAAAACTGCTTAGACATATTAATATTATTATAATAATAATATTGCAAATAGTGACAGAAAAAAATTAAGGCAGGTGTGTTCGCGGAAAGTTGCAATATTGGCCAACGTAATATTTTACAAAGAATCAATGAATTTAAAAGGATATTGTAAAAGTTAGTACAAAATCTAATCCTGATCACCAGTGGATAGCTAACTGATATGATGAAATTAAACTAACAAAACAAAAATTGATGTAGCACCAAGCCCGTTCCAAAGGGAGGAATGAAGCACTCTTTACCTTCAACATCGGAACAGCAGCACAAGAGCACATTGCCTGGATGCAAGTGAAAACTGCAATATATACTGAAATAGAAAAATGGTTTCGAACATGGGAAGAGGAGAAATATAAAGTAAAAGAAAATAGTTGTATGTGACCTGACAACAGGAGACATACTCAAGCAATTACCAAAGACATGCTGTAGTAAAAATCACATACATAATTAATTATATCTACAGATTAAAATACGTACTAAAACTCTGGAAAATAGCAGAAGTTATAATAATACCAAAACCGGGAAATCCGCCGAACAAAGTAACGTCACAAAAATCTATATCACTGCTGCCAAAACTATTTGAAAAACTACTTCTAAAGAGAATAAAACCATTAAAATAAACCAATAAAACCATACACAGAATAACAAACATAGAATAACAAAATCTACTCAGCCATATTTTCAGATGTAGCCAAAGCTTTTAATAAAGTATGACATGAAGGACTTGGTTACAAATTGAGAAAACTACTGACCTCATATTTACCTAAACAGAGATTCAGAGTGAAACAGCGAAATAAACACTCTAAAAGAAACATTAGGGCTGGTGTTCCTCAAGGAAGTGTGCTAAGACCTATACTATACCTGTTTTACATAGAAGGAAGAACTATTGCTACATTTGCGGGTGACACTGTAAAGGCATCGACAGATAAACTACACAGAGCTTTAAACAAAAGTAGCAACTGGACTCAATTATGGAGTATAGCACTAAATGAAAACAAGTACAATTACATCAACTTCATTAACAAAAAGGTAGAAAACGTGCCACTTAATCTTAATGTAAAAATAATAGAGTACGCTAACACAGCAAATCTGCAAAGTATCTTGGCATGACATTAGAGGCAAAATTAAGATGGAGAACTCGTATTAGGAATAAAAGGGAAGAACTCGACATTAAATATAGGAAAATAAATATACTGGATGATACGTAGGAAATCTCTATTATCTAACACAATAAATAGGACGGCTCCTATATAGGCAAATCATCAAACCAGTTTGGTTATATGGTATCCAAATATGAGGATGCTCAAAGAAAACTAACTTAGAATTTATACAACGTTTATAAAATAAAGTACTGAGAGCTATAGTAAACGTTATTTGGTATATTCGAAATAGCGACCTCCACCAGGATCTGCAACTGGAGACCGTCGCCGATAAAATAAGAAGATATACTTCTAACCATCATGAAAGACTGCACTGCCATCCGAATGACGAGGTACTCTAACTGTTGGACAACCAAACGTTAACTAGAAGACTTAAGAGGAAGAAACCCTTCGAACTACAATGAAATTTATAAATGAAGTGTAAAAAGTACAAATATAAATAGTGTAAATTAAGGCAATGTCAATGAACGATCCTTAATATCGTATGTATACATGTTTTGGTTATGGATAAATTCCTGATTGGTCTTTACACTAGTTGTAACTACTTAAATAAATAAAAAGAAAAAAAAACTTACAAGTATTTGATTCAGGTGTTCCAAGTTTTGTTCAGCCATTTTAGCAGCAAATCTAGAATAGAAAATTAAAAAAAATTAAAACATGTAACATTAATAAACATATTAAATTAGTCAAGACCAATTACTACTATTTTTGTATTAATTTAGAATGTGCATTGTATGCTGAAAATAAAATATATTTATTGTTACTACTGTCTTTATTTAATACGAATTATAATATATTTAATATAATTACAATTATTTCACAAGCTGAAAACTACATTTAAGGTTAAACCATAAAATTAAAATTAAAACTAATATTTAAAAACTCAAAAAATTATATCATATGTTTAAGTAAAAAAAATTATATATTTGTTTAAACTCACCTTATACTTTTTTATTATTTTTTTATTTTGATTCATAAACTGTACTTTAGAAATTTGAAAAACTAATTTTATTTAGTATTTATATAAATTCTTATATCATAGCTCCGTTCAGTACGAAAGAATGTTTCAGACTGAGATAGTTAGAAACTTTCTACTTGGTCTGAGTTATAAGGATGCCTGTGATTGGTCGAAACTTCTCCAATTAGACCACAGAGCATTTACTGTCCCTGGTCGCTGCTGTTCTAGCTGCTTGTTGTGAGACATCGTTTGTTTTTTCGTTTCCTGTGATTCCTTTGTGTTCAGGAATCCACACAAACGGTACATTGAATTTTTTATCTTTATTCTATTTAGATTTCTTCTTACTGTATAGAATATATTTCTTGCTTTCATAATAATCCCATTCTTCCTCAATGCTTCCACCACTGCTTTTGAATCTATGCATATTACAGCTCTCGACCATCTATTGCTCTTAATTGTTGAAGTAGCTTCTTTGACAGCTACCAGCTCTGCATCAAAAATTCAAATTTCTCCTGGTAAAGTTATTGCCTGTTTAGTGGACTCGGAAACTACTCCTGTCCCGGATCTCGTTGCCATCTTCGAGCAGTCTGTGATACTCTAATGTGCTTCGGCCAAATGTGATTCATCTTACTTTTACATTTCCTTATAAAGTGCATATATTAACTTAAACCAAGAAAAGTTTTGTAGAATATTGAATTATATTAACTTTATCAATAGAGGCAGATATTTAAAGGCAGAGTAAATCTGAAAAACCTTTTTGACTTTACCAATAGAACTAATTTAATCTCTTTATTTTAAATACCCATAGTCATCTCTATAACTAGTTAATTATTTAATGCGAATGTTTAAAAATATTGTTTGAAGTGCTAATAACTGTTGAAAGTTAATACACTGAAAGAAATATTAAAAAAAGAATTTGTAAAAATGTTGCAAAAAAACAATTTTTTAAGAATTTTAACTTATTAACATAAATATTTACATACATATTGATGCTGTACCCAAACTGCGGAAGGTTTTCTAAAGAAAGGCGTTTTACGGTGAGCACGATATCTCTGGATTGGATCATTTAAAATAAAGAAATTAAAAAAATTTCGTTATTATAGGTATTATTTAGTATTTGATAAAAGGAATAAGCCAAATAATAATAAAAAAAAAAATAGTAACACCTTAGTCTCTAGAAAAACGCCTAAAAACTAACCAAAAAAAGCTGTGTTACCAAATGTAAAATTCATGTCACGTGATAATTTTCTTCACTTCACTCCGAAAATTCTAAAGCCTATCTCCGCCCATCAAAATCACTATTACACCACGCCCTTGCTCATACATCCTTAAAATAAATAATTTATTATTACTTCAAAAAGCAAAAGACGATTGCAGGCTTACACTGCATATTGTATATAATTCCTAATAATTGACATAGCCGCTGATTTATTTACTATACAAATTTAAGTACCTAGCATATAAAAAATAAACATAAAATGATATAGAAAATTAACACCTAGAATATTGAAGTGTATAATAAAGCAAATATTTTTTTTATTTACTTTATCATATTGCTGAGTCCTATCACTGATTACCTCTTATATGTGTGCCTGATATATGTGTGCTTTATCGTTGTCTTATAAGTTTTATGATTATGAGAACATATAATTAAATCCTTTTAACAACAACCACACCTTTAAAATTTAGCCCTGCTCCATGAATCGAACCCATAGACATAGCAGTCTATCAGCGAGCATAAATGTTCTTAGCCACTGTGTAGTCAGTAAAACCGTCAAATTAACATATTAATGCATTGTCAAACATCGTTGACTTTCATTTTGTTGTTCAACAACCTAAAATTTCACTAAAATAAAAGTAGTACGTCACTTTACCTGTTATACAAATATAATTCCTAATTTCTCCGTTGTGTTAACAAACAAATAAGCAGCACTAGTGTTTACCCCACGTTCCTTATTGTGATATTTGTCAGTAGCCATTTTGTTAATGCTGAACGATATTAGATTCACTAAAAACTGAACGCAAATATAAGTAAAAAGCATTTAGTGTCTCAATCAAATGTAATAAGTGTTCTTTGCATTAAAAAAAATAATCTATTTAACTCTCATCAACTGATCTTTTCTTTTATCAGCAGTTTGACTAGGATCACATCACGTAAGTAACTGAACCGACTAATTCACATGTCACAGCAAGTTATGTCAAATGAATTCCATCGGGTTATTAAAAATATTTCAATTAATTTCAATGTTCCATTATAATAATCCACTGAACACAAAACATGAATATTACTTTAAAACAACATTATACTTAAACGAAACCGATTAATCATTTACCTAAAAAGATCATTTATTCATTTTAATATTTAACATATTCTATACATGCTTAACTTTTAAATAATTCGATAAAGTCATCTTATGATTATAATTGCAATGAAATAATTTACAATGCGTGAAACGGAGTCAAGATTAAATGCGTTGGTGGCCTTGGTTTGTCGTAACTTAACTGGTTGTAAATTTAGTTTGAACCACAAACAAACACTTGCTTTAGATTAAATATCTTTAATTTACTAGTTAATCTAAAACAATCTTTAATTTAAGTGTCTTTTACTTCACTTGTTACAATCTAAAACAATGATGTTTGTTGATAACAGGAAAGAAACGGGTTTATAAAGAATGAAAGGAATATGAAATGTTTGTAGGCAGTTCAATTAGATAATGAAATAATTTGTGAATAAGTGTTTGATTACGATTGAATTGATTGTTGGCGCGATGTCTCTGCAGTGCAGGTAGGGCTTCTAAAAACCCGTGGATTTAATACCCGTCGGGAAATCAGATAAATATAGAAACAACATCTAAATTATCAAGTACTTTATTGTTATTTAAGTAATTTTTTATTTAAATTTATTTATTTTTTAAGTAATTACATACTATTTTACTTTCTTGCTCTAATATAGTAATATTTTAGGAAAACCAAGGCATTTAGAGACTTATTCCCCAATGATGTTGATTATGTTATATATATATATATATATATATATATATATATATATATATATATATATATATATATATATATGTGGAAAGAACAAATAAACCAAGCAAACAAAGAACTCATAACTATGACACCCGTTCTAAGAAAGTCATAAAGAATGTGATTAATGAGGGTATGTTTTAAATAGAAACCAAGTGACAGGTTAAAAGCAATTATAATGTGTGGAACTTTAAACCACTGATTGAATACATGAGGGGATGTGTTTACTGAAACAAACCAGGCATATTCTTGGAAGTAATAAAAACAAACCTTTTTAAAGTCAAGCTGAAAACTAATGTAGGACTGAGTATATATTAGCTAGAACTTAAGGTGGTGTATGCATTCATTGTTCTGTATTTGTAAAGTAAACACCAACGTTTATATTGTATCTTTATTGTATTATTAGCATTATTATTATCATTATTATTATCATCGTTATTATTTTATTCAATAAATGTATTAAACCAATTATGTGATTCTTTATCATCCTGACAAACCAACTAAGATATTACATAGTTGAATATTAATTGAATTGACATTTGCCCTAAATTAAATAAGAGTACCTTGATTCCACATCAGATTAGCGGATTGGTTATTGTTTTCCACATAAGAAGTTGGATAGTTCTCGTTTTCCACATCAGAGGTGGCATTGTACTCTCGTTTCCACATCAGAAGTGCGGATTAGCAGCTCATAGCGAATTGAACTAAGTGCGCGAAGTGAATAATACAAAGAAGTGCGGATTAGTAACTCATAGCGAATTGAACTAAGTGCGGATTAGTTATCTACGAGTTATCCACAAGTGAATAATACGGAGAAGAATAATACAAGATAGTTTTCTACAAACAGTGCTTTCAAGTGATAGTTCATTAGCGGAATAGTCGAGAATTTATAAGACGGACTTTATAATAGAACTAGCAAGTGAATTGTATCAGAAAAGTGTGTAAACTGTTTTACGAGGAGAAAATTGAAAATGGCATATAACGTTAACATGAACGATACTACTGTTGATGATAGTTTGTCAGCTGGACGCTCAGGTAACTCAACATCTAATGAAGATATTTGGTTGGGAGTACAAGCAGAGCGGACGAGGCTTAGAACAGAACTATTGCAGTTGAGTATCGGGAATAGTACAATACAGGAACAGAGAATGAATCATCATGGGTTTATGCCGACACAGAACCTGGAATGCATACCTGTGTTTAACCCAGCAAGCACGGTATTGACGGCTACAGCTTGGGTGCGAAAATTGGATGAAATAGCAGACATTTATGGATGGAGTGATAAAGTGAAGCTTCATCAAGGTGTCAACAAGCTGCAGTGTGCCGCGAAAAACTGGTTTGATGCTAGTTTGAACGTAGTCAAGGATTGGACGACGTTCAAATACGAATTAATCAGGAATTTTCCAGTGGAGTACGATGAATCTGACGTACACATGGAACTAATGAAGAGACAACGAGAAAAAAACGAAGCAATAGAAGATTATGTATACTCGGTGAAAGCGATCGCCAGTAAGAGTGATAATATCAGTGAAAAGGCCGTGGTAAAATACATAATAGCCGGACTAAACAACAAAGACTTGATAAGTGTGTTATCAATGTGCGACTTTAAAACAGTGCCCGATTTGTTGTTAAAAGTAAAACGGTATGATTCGACACTATTACAAGTGCAAGAAAGGAATAATTTTAGTGTACGTAAAGACAGGCCAAAAGAATCAAACGCGATAAAATGTTTTAATTGTAATGAACTCGGACATAAAGCAAACGTGTGCCGAAAAAGTAACCAAGACAGTGAGAATAAAAGAGTCGAATCAAGTGAAAAGATAAAAAGTGAAAGTAAAATAAAGTGTTTCAAATGTCACGAAGAGGGACATATTTCGAGAAATTGTACCGCGAATAAAACGAGTGATGCTTTGTTAGTGGACACAAATAAAACATGTAATATGACAAAAGACATGAGCATAGACAGTATCAGTTTTAAATGTCTGATTGATACCGGAAGTGATCAGAATTTGATTAGAGCTGACGATTATATTAAATTAAGTAATAAAGCGGTTGTGCGCGAAAACAATATTGTATTGACTGGAATCGGAGGATTTCAAATCAAAGTTTTAGGTGAATTTAGTGCTCAAGTAAAAGTAGACAATGAACAGTACTGTACTAACTTTTTAATAGTTCCATCAAGTACAACTAGACATAGTGTTGTAATCGGTAAACCTCTGCTAGATCAAGTAGAAACTATAATAAGCGTAGACGGTATTACCATGCGAAAAAAGTACGTGGAAAGTAAACAGTATAAAAAATTAGGTGTAGCCGACGACGAAATCGTCATGGGTAATAACATTAGTCCAGGTGCCAGGGCTAAAGTTGAGGAACTAGTTAAAACTTATGAACCAAAAGTAACAAGGGTTACTGAAGCAGCAGAAATATACATGACCGATGAGGTTCCTGTTTTTCAAAATTCGCGACGTATGGCTTACTGCGAACAAGAAGAAGTTGAGAAACATGTAGAAACCTGGTTGAACGACGGCAAGGTCGAAGAGCAAGCATTAAACAAAACTTATCAGCGTAGCATAAATACTACACCGTTCAAGTTGTTAACAGGTGCGACAATGAAAACAGAAGATGAGACGCATATCTCTCAGCTGTTAGAAGGAGGTAATCGAGAAATGCGTGAGGACGACTTCCACGAGTTACGTGTTAACGCCCAGAAACAAATATTAAAAACACAGGAAGAGAATCGCAAGAATTTCAATAGAAATAGGAAACCAGCTAGGACATACAAAGTCGGGGACATTGTAGCTGTAAAAAGAACTCAGTTTGGTACTGGATTGAAATTGCATAATAAATATTTAGGACCGTATCAAATTACAGGAGTTGACCCAAATGAACGTTATAGGGTAAGACGTTTCGGTGAAGGGGAAGGTTCTTCTAATACACATTCAAGTGCTGACCACATGAAGCCATGGGGTGTGTTCTCAGACGACAGCGATTCTGAAACTGGAAATGTTGTGTCAGGTGCCAAACAGCAAACAGATGACCGCAGTGACGTATCGTCTTTGGGGGCCAAAGATAAGTTGGACGGCCGTGTGGAAAGAACAAATAAACCAATCAAACAAAGAACTCATAACTATGACACCCGTTCTAAGAAAGTCATAAAGAATGTGATTAATGAGGGTATGTTTTAAATAGAAACCAAGTGACAGGTTAAAAGCAATTATAATGTGTGGAACTTTAAACCACTGATTGAATACATGAGGGGATGTGTTTACTGAAACAAACCAGGCATATTCTTGGAAGTAATAAAAACAAACCTTTTTAAAGTCAAGCTGAAAACTAATGTAGGACTGAGTATATATTAGCTAGAACTTAAGGTGGTGTATGCATTCATTGTTCTGTATTTGTAAAGTAAACACCAACGTTTATATTGTATCTTTATTGTATTATTAGCATTATTATTATCATTATTATTATCATCGTTATTATTTTATTCAATAAATGTATTAAACCAATTATGTGATTCTTTATCATCCTGACAAACCAACTAAGATATTACATAGTTGAATATTAATTGAATTGACATTTGCCCTAAATTAAATAAGAGTACCTTGATTCCACATCAGATTAGCGGATTGGTTATTGTTTTCCACATAAGAAGTTGGATAGTTCTCGTTTTCCACATCAGAGGTGGCATTGTACTCTCGTTTCCACATATATATATATATATATATATATATATATATATATATATATATATATATATATCTGTATAAATAAATATTTAAGAAATATTTTAAATTTTTGGGTTTTATTCAGTTTTGCAATTACACGGGAATAAAATACTTCATCTAATTTACCTTACTCTTACATTTTGTCCTGAGCAAGGTCGAAGGATTCCAAATAATTTTCTTAAATATTTCTCTAACTTATGGCTAAATTTATTATTTACTGAGATTAAATGAATTTCTTCTAAATATTTATTTCATTATTTAGAATATTTCACAATTTCACTTCGGAAGACCTTGACAACAAGATGGCAGATAATATAGACGAAGTGTTGGATTTAAATTTAGCGCCCTCTCAGTATTGACACTATTGTATCTTTCTTTCTACACTCGGTAATACTGTAGTTAATACTATACTCTGTAATACCGTCCTACTATGTAATTCTATACTCTGTGACTCCATAACTCATGTGTACATTTTAATTAAATAATAAACCTGATTAATATAAATTAATAGTTTATCTCTGCTAAATATAACAGGTTATCGGCCCAGATAAACCTAGAGACGTTTAATGTGTGTTTTTCGGAAAAGTGGATAAAGACTTTAGTGTGGTGAACATAACCTTAAAAAAAAACGTGGCTGTTGAAACTGTTTCTGTTCTTCTTTGTGTATAAAGTGTTCTCAACGAATAAAAATGGCATCGAATAATTCACTGGCATTAATCGAGAAGTTAACCGGCCGTGAAAACTATTCGACTTGGCAATTCGCAGTGAAAACATACCTACAACACGAAGAATTATGGGATTGTATTGAGGTTAACCCGGCGTCACCCGCAGATTCAAAACGTGATACAAAAGCGAAAACAAAGTTAATTCTTCTGGTTGATCCGATCAATTACGTTCATATCCAAGAGGAAAACACGGCTAAAGGAGTTTGGAACAAATTGGCTGCAGTGTTCGACGACTCAGGACTTACACGCCGAGTTGGTCTGCTACGTGATTTATGTAACACATCGTTAAGTGGATGTCAAAATATAGAAGAGTATGTGAGCAAAATTATGTCAACTGCTCACAAGCTGCGCAACATTGGCTTTAAAGTGGACGACGAGTGGCTCGGGACATTGCTGCTCTCCGGTCTGCCCGAATCATATCAACCAATGATTTTTGCGATCGAAAGCTCAGGCACAAAAATAACTGCAGACGGTGTTAAAGCAAAACTATTGCAAGATGTTAGAAATTCAGACAACAAAACAACGGCTTTTGCTGTCAACAAGAAGTTTCATAACAACTCTGTAAACAAGAAGTTCTACAAGGGTCCGAGATGTTATTCCTGCAATCAATATGGACATAAACGTTCTGAATGCAACAAATACAAAACCATGAACAAGACTCAGAAACCTAGCTCTTCTCATGCTGCTGTGTTTGTTACATCATCCCACTATGATGATGCTTGGTACATAGACTCCGGTGCTTCGGCACATATGACTAAGACCAAGAATATAATTGTAAAGGAAACTACCCCTATAACAAAGAACATTCGTGTTGCTGATAACAAAGTGTTATCTGTGCAAAGCTCAGGAGATGTCAGCTTAAACATTTATGACCAAAACGGGCAAGAGAATAAGATTCTGTTCACAAATGTCTTATATGTTCCTGAATTGGCAACTAATCTGATATCTGTAAGTCAAATTATTAAAAATGGAGGCCAAGTGAAATTTGATACCTCAGGCTGTGTGATCATGAACAGCAAGAATCAAATAATAGCAACTGCGAGCATTGTAAATAACATGTACCGGCTGAACATGCCTGAAAGCCTTGCGCACATGTCTAGTGTTGAACATGAAAAAGATGCTTTTTGCTGGCACCAGAGGATGGGACATCTTAATTTCCAAACTTTGAAAAAATTGTCTGATAACACAGAGCATTTAACTTTCTCAGGAAATACAGAAAATCTGAAATGCATAACTTGTAAAGAAGGAAAGCAGACACGGTTACCTTTTAAAAGTGATGGATTAAGAGTCACCAAACCCCTAGAATTGGTTCATTCTGACGTATGTGGACCAATGGAAACCCAGTCTCTCGGTGGGAGCAGATATTTTTTAACCTTCCTAGATGAATATTCCAAGAAGATTTCAGTATACTTTCTTCACAACAAGTCTGAAGTGCTCAGTAAATTCAAAGAATTCAAGCAAGAAGTAGAAAATCAATTGGATGCTCGTATAAAGGTTCTTCGTACAGACAACGGACTTGAATACGATAACAAAGCCTTCTCTGATTACCTGAAAGGTGCCGGAATCATTCATCAGACCACCACACCATACACGCCTGAACAGAATGGGACTGCGGAACGCATGAATCGGACACTGGTTGAAAAAGCGAAGTGCATGCTACTCAACGCTGGTCTGCCGAAGTTGTATTGGGCAGATGCAATACACACTGCTGCTTACATCATCAATCGTTCCCCAACCAAATCCTTAGCTTTCAAGACTCCTATGGAAATCTGGTCTGGACGCAAACCAAATGTTAATCATATGCGTATATTTGGCTGCGAAGCAATGGTTCATCTACCTAAAGAAAAACGCAGAAAATGGGATCCAAAGGCTCACAAAATGATCTTCATCGGATACTGCGACAATACAAAAGGATACAGATTCACATTACCAAATACTAGAAAGGTAATAAAGAGCAGAGATGCTACATTTCTTGAATCCTCAGTGAAAAGAGATTTTGTTTCGGTAGAATTGAATGAGACAGAAACTGAAAATGACAAAACAAATACAAGAAAAGAAGATGTAAGAGAAAATGCAACAACGGAAGAGGACAGCTTGATTGACAACGACACAAATTCAGAAAGTTCATATGAAACAGAAAAAGGAAACAGGTCAACATCCGACAGTGAATACTTACCTAACACCAGTATTGATTCTCCTCCTGTCAGTAATGTGACATTGAGACCAAGAAATAAAAGAAAAAATAAGAATTTTAACTGTCCATGTACTGAAGAACATACTCATCTGTGTTTTTTCTCATCCTGTGTTCCTGTAACATATGAAGAAGCAGTACATTCAACAAATAAAAATGAATGGAAAAAGCCAATCAATAAAGAACATGATGCTCATAAGAAGAATGAAACCTGGACATTGATAGAAAAACCTCCAAATGCCAAAGTGATCGGTAGTAAATGGGTGTTCCGAATAAAAGAAGAGTCAACGGGTCCACGGTTTAAATCAACACTTTGTGCTAAGGGATTTGCACAAACCGCAGGTATTGACTACACAGAAACCTTCGCTCCGACTGTAAGGTATGATACGTTTATTACTTTCCATGGCTGTTCAAAATAAACTTAAAATCTTACAACTTGATGTAAAAACTGCATTTTGATATGGTGAACTTGAAGAGACTATATTTATGACTCCGCCTGAAGGTCTATCTTGTGAAAACAGCATGCAAATTGAGATAGTTAGCAACGGTATTTTTATACATCAGACCAAGTATGTGGAACAACTGTTAGAGAAGTTTAACATGACTGATGCTAACCCGAACACTGTTCCAGTGGACCCCCATGTCAAGCTACAAAAGGAAGATGGAGAACCAGAGAAAAACTATCCTTATAGAGAAGCTGTAGGTTCTCTTATGCATCTGGCTACAGTCAGTCGACCAGAAATTATGTTTGCCGTAAGCCTGGTGAGTCGATTTTTAAGTTGCTATAACAAATCACACTGGAATGCTGTCACGAAGATCTTCAAGTACCTGAAGGATACTAAAGATTATGGCCTGAACTACTTATCAACAACAGAAGCTGAATTTATGGCCGCCTGTGCTGCAACAAAAGAAGCTATGTGGATAAAGCAAGTGTTAAGTGATATTGGTGAATATAAACAAGACACTATGTGTTTACATTTGGACAATCAAAGTGCCATCAGTGTAATTAAGAATATAAATTTTCATAAAAGATGTAAACATATTGATATTAAGTATCACTTCATAAAAGAAAAATATTCTCAAAAGATTATAGATCTTAAATCTGTAAGCACTGCTGATCAATATGCAGATATATAAACTAAAGCATTGTCAAAAGGTAAATTCCAATTCTTAAGATCTAAACTTGGTATGTTTAACTACAACTCTTTTGTTAAGTGATATGTTAGAATATCTTGAACTATAACTTGATTAATATTTTCATGTTTTTTTTGACACTCAATTAATTATAATTTGTTGTTAGAATGTCTAAATTTAGAGGGAGTGTTTGATTTAAATTTAGCGCCCTCTCAGTATTGACACTATTGTATCTTTCTTTCTACACTCGGTAATACTGTAGTTAATACTATACTCTGTAATACCGTCCTTCTATGTAATTCTATACTCTGTGACTCCATAACACATGTGTACATTTTAATTAAATAATAAACCTGATTAATATAAATTAATAGTTTATCTCTGCTAAATATAACACGAAGAATTAACAGAAACTAAAATTAAAGAAGAGTATCTGCAAATGTTTGGAGTACCTACGCAAAACATGGATCAGGCGAAAAAACTTATTCAAATGCATAAAAATTTATTTGGAGAAATTGGGAAAAACAACACTAAAGAATATATGTCACATCTTGCAACAGACGTGACAGAAGTCATCGATAATAACGAATGCAAAACCAAAATCCTTGACGATAACTTGGTGGACAACGCAAAAAAAGATATTCAAATTATCACAAAATGTGCGATACAGCTTGCCGATAATTGTGCAAACACAAGCAATTACACCGTAAATTCTTCTATTATCGCATTTAAAGAACAACTTAATGTCAATATTTCTTGTAAAATCAATTTTCAAAATCAGTAAGTTGAACTCCCAAATCAATTAGTTAAAGACATTCACTTAACTGAAGACGATAGACCATCTGCAAGATGTGGTTTCGAAAACATGAAATACGACGATCAAGAAAACGTCGAACCTTCTACTAGTTTAAATAACTTGTCAAGTTCCAACTTATTACAAGAAAAACAATCAGACTGTGCTATTAAAGATAATATGAATACACTACAAGAGTTAAGTTTAATGCCAACAAGTATTGCGAGTAATTCCTTTAACATGAATTTCACAAACACAAACAGACCACAAAATGCAGAACAAAATTCTCACGATTGCAAATTTTGAACAAGAAATTTATCTGAATTGGAATTATTAAAGCGACATGTACATGATATGCATACAAATATAAAATCTCATTCATGTAATTATTGCAACAAAACTTTTGCAAACTCAAGTAATTTAAAGGACCATGAGCGTTTACATACAGGAGAGAAGCCGTATGTGTGTGAATTTTGTAACAAAGCGTTTGCAGGATTAGGAAATTTAAGGCAACATGAGCGCACACATACACGAGAAAAGCTGTATTTGTGTAAAATTTGCAACAACGTGTTTACACAATTGCAGCATTTAAAGGAACATGAGCGCATACACACAGGAGAAAAGCCGTATGTGTGTGAATTTTGTAACAAAGCATTTGCAGGATTAGGAAGTTGAAGGCAACATGAGCGCACACATACAGAAGAAAAGCCATATGTGTGTAAATTTTGTAACAAAGCGTTTGCAGGATTAGGAAATTTAACGCAACATAAGCGCATACACACAGGAGAAAAGCCGTATGTGTGTAAATTTTGTAACAAAGCGTTTGCAGTATCAGGAAAATTAACGCAACATTAGCGCATACATACAGGAGAAAAGCCATATGTGTGTGAATTTTGTAACAAAGCGTTTGCAGGATTAGGAAATTTAACGCAACATAAGCGCATACACACAGGAGAAAAGCCGTATGTGTGTGAATTTTGTAACAAAGCGTTTGCAGGATTAGGAAGTTTAAGGCAACATGAGCGCACACATACAGAAGAAAAGCCATATGTGTGTAAATTTTGTAACAAAGCGTTTGCAGTATCAGAAAATTTAACGCAACATAAGCGCATACATACAGGAGAAAAGCCATATGTGTGTAAATTTTGTAACAACGCTTTTACACAATTACATCTCTTAAAGGAACATAAGCGTACACATACAGGAGAAAAGTCGTAATTGTGTGAAATTTACACAATCAAATGGTTTAAAAAAACATAACAGTACAGTATGCAAAAACAATATTTATGTGAAATGTAATGTTAATTTATTTGAGAAATAATTTAGTTTCTATTTACAAGTGCTGATCAAACACAATAACTACACAAGAAGTTAACACCATGTTACTAGCAATAAATCTTACCGTTAAATGGTTACCAATAGTGTAATAAAAAAGTATTTGATAATTTGTCAACTTGTGAAAATGTTTATGCAAATATTTGTTGATATTTTAATTTTCTTTAGAGTTTTTGTTAGTCCATATATAAAGTGACTCTTTATTTTAGTTCACATTTATTCCAACATGAACCCACACTGGTTGCTACTTTTGTTCTAGAAGCTGTGTTTTGATATGACAATCCATTTTGCTATTAATAGTTTTATTGCACTTTCTTTTATAGTTAATAACGAGTTTAATAAAAATAATTAACAATAATTAAAATGTGTCAAGTGTTTTAATGTCACGGCTAATGATATTACGAAATTTATAATAATGAAATGTCTATACCTTGTGGAAGACAGTGTAACAATTACTAAACTGTGCATTTCATTTTCGTATTTCCATGTTACATATTCTGTATCTGCAGCATGAGTTTGAGAGGAAAGATATGATGTGACTTTTTTAACCATAGTGACCCTGACTTTAGCAGAAAATTTCAATATGTGGTCGGATATTATTCCCTATTTTGGTAACGCGCTCAAGAAATATTATTGTTTAAAGGCATCAGTACCGACCGATGCAGTTTCGCACATGCAGTGCTGCAGTGCTGTGAAAAATAATATTGTTCCATATATTTTGCATGGCGGTCTACGTCTTTGTCCGTGTCAGTAACGGTTAGTGACGTCATTATTGCTCCGAGCCTTACTGTGATTAGACATAAAGTTCTAGAACAATAGAATATTCGCCGGGGCGTTGTAGGGTTAGAGGAGGGATGTATATTGAAGGTGATAACAAGTTAATATGTATGAAATCAAAATAAAATGTTTTACAACATCAGCCTCTTTAATTAATAGCCCCTTCTCGTATTTATAGAAAAAAGTACTCTTCCAGATAATAATCTCCTGTCTCTTACTTCTTTATCTATTTTATTGTTTATCTCATATTATTACACAATACTGCTCAAAGAATTTACTGTTAAAATTTCAGAGTAGATTAAATGTTGAAAATTGACATGAAATAAATTGCCTCTATGGAGAAATGGGTACATGTGATCATAAATCAATAAATATGAGTATGTTCTATATTGTGTCGTATTAAAAAAACCTATTCATTAGAAAAGGGAATATTGGCGTGACAGATCAATATTTTAAAAATACTATGTATCCGTTCATCCTAAAAAGAAAATTTAATATGAAATTCAAATAATGATATTTAATATATTATTTTTCGCCAGTGCAACGACAGCCGGAAAAACGGTATACAAAGATTTAAATATAACCTCGTTCAGGACAGTCAAAATAAAATTAAGAAAATAGCACATATTGTATATAGAATTAAAATATTTATAAACACTTTAATAATTTAATAACATAACAATAAAATTATAATAGTAGTGATTAAAATTTATGTAGATACATGAAAATAATTTCTTTTTTTGCAGTTCTTCAAGTTTTTGAATTAATGACTTTATAATCATTTGTTTTTTTATTTTACTATGTAAATTATTATATATTTCCAGTGGACGTTTTTTACAAAATAATCCTTGCTTGTTACGTTTTTGAGATATATCCATCTTTACAAAACATTCAAATGTCACTGAAAAGAACTAACAAAAAAAGCTGTGTTGTCAAATGTAAAATTCACGTTATGTGATAATTTTCTTTATATCACCCCGCAAATGCTCAAGCCTTCTCCAACCCATTAAAATCACTATTACACCACCTCGCTCAAACAACCTTAATAACAAAATATATTATCAAAAAAAAATATTCAAAATTCCAAAATTTTATTTGGGGGTCACGGGAGCGCTTTCTGCCGAAGGTACAAATTGGGCAAAGTAGTTGTACAAAGCGGGTTCTGGCTTAAATTTGAAGTTGAGTTGGAAATTATTGGGGTAGGGATGCATATAGGTCACGGTATGAAGAAGGGGGCGTGGCCTGACAATGTTTGGGGTAATAGTGGGGTGAGGAGTGAGGGGTAAGTGGATAAGCTGTGTTGTGATTGGTTTAGAGGATGATGACCTCATTACAGACTTTATCTCTAGGTACAGTCTCTTTAATATCCTAGGATATGAGTGAGAAAGCAGTAATATGAAAGAGTGAGATAGCGATAATAAGTAATACGTGTGTGTTAGTATTGGTGTAGAAGATATGGCCGTAATTATTGCATTCTTCGTCAATTTCCGGAAACCAATCGTTTATGTTCGTGTCCTGAGATATGTGTGAGAAAGCAGTATTGTGAAAGAGTGAAATAGCGATATTATACATTATACCATGTGACGTCATAATAAAATAAGATTTTGGTTTTACATGTACCAATAACGTCATAGGTATCGATATATTTAATAATATACAATTTGCTTAGCAAAAATTATTCTTACAGTGTAACATTTATGTTTCTTACAATGTAATAGATAGAGGGCAGCGACCTTATACTGAACTTATAATTTCCCATGCATTAAGAGTTTATTAAACTATATTTTTATATGCAATAAGTTCTTCCTGATAAAACACATGTTCTTCACATATAGGTTATTTGCAAGCAGCACATGTGTTAAACTGTGTGAGAACTTTGGATATAAATTATTCTTATGCAATTTTTTTTTGTTATGCATTTGAAGTATACATTTCATGTTTTAGTTAAATGTAGGGGCCGGATTGGGTATTGTTGTATTAGATTATTTATTTAAGTATACTAAAAGTTATAATATACGTACATTATATCATTGATGATTCTCAAAGCATACAGTTATTTTTTTTTTTTTTTTTAATGTGTTGTAATAATCATAAAGTCTTATAAGTCAGACAATGGTGTTGTTTTACATATATGAGGCTATAACACCACAGTAACTGTTAAAATAGTAGGAGGATATTTTATTATACAAATTTATTAAGCAGCGGTTTGATCCATATGTATGAGGCTATATAGGTTGTGGATAATAGTAGAATCACAATTAGCTAAACCGAAAGCTCTAACTTAAGTTGAAACAAACTTTTTAAAATAAAACTGCTCGAAGGGTCGGGGCCCCCGAGAATTTTATTTATTTTCAATGCGCGGGGATGATAGAATTAAGAATTGATAGTCTGATGGTAAATATATTATAGTATTAAATAAGTAAAGTGCGACCCTGTTAAATTTTTATATTATAATTTTTATATATATATGTATATATAAGTCTAAGGATATGATTGTGTCACATTAAACCAAAAGGATTTTGTGCAGTTTGTGTATTAAAGTGTCTTGCAAAGTCTTGTTCTGAGTTAGTTAATGAATATTAGTTCTTTTTAAATAACTTATGTTTTTAAATAATTTAGTGGCTATTTAGTGCAATTTAAAAAAAAAATTTATCAATAATTTCAGTTTGGTAGTGGATAATTATGTGGTAAGTAAATTTTGTATAAGATTTTGTATGTTTACAATAAATTTAATAGTAATAGTAGTTTTCAAATATTTACAGGTGTCTATAGCAGTTTCAACCTAATCTTGAGTTTTTACCGTTTGAACCCTTTTAGACTTTCATACTTATGAGCAAACAGTTAGGTAAGTTAATTTTTAATACTTTTTAGATAATTTTAATTTAGTTATAATAATAACAGTTTTAAATGTCAACAGAATATTGCTGTGCATACCTGTATTCCGATGATACATTGGATTATACGTGTCCAAACATAGTTCATCCTGGAGTACAAGTAAGTTCTACTTCTTTTGCTTTAGTATTTCACATCCTTATTTATTTACATAATATTTATTTATAGTTATGCAATCTTCATATGAAAGAGCGTGCGATTGATTGTAACAACTACCACCTTTTAAGGAAATTTTATGAATTTGAAAAATTAGGTTATAAAATAAGTGAGGTAGCAAAATTAGAATTAAAATTAAGGAAAGAATTTGAATTTAAATATAATATAAAACCAGATTTGAAACATGACAATTTTAAAAATATTCTAAGAGCATTAAGAACGGGCTATTTTGTTGATTTATATAACGCATATATATTTCAAATAATACGTTTATTTGTTTTTGGTAATAAAGTTATAAATTTTAATTTATTTAAAAATTTATATATGCTACATCAGTTTAATGATATTTCTTATTCCAAATTAGAGAAATTAAATGCAATTGAAAAGTATCAGTTACATATAGAACTGGAACCTGATAAATTTGATTATTTTGAAAGTGAAAAAATACAAAATTATTCAAAATCATTATCTTCATTAGAAGAAGAAGAAAAAGAAATTTTATATTTGGATACCTTTAGGTTTGATTTCTAAGCCAGTTATATATGTTACTTTCATTTTATATATATTTAAATTTCTATCTCTGGTATAATGTATATTAGAAGTTATAGTCCCCGCTTATTATTTGAATTGAATGAAGGAGATAATATTTTTATTTTACCCAAGTTAATAAATATTAATATAAATTTTCGGTCATTTATAGGGTGTTCTGAATTAGTACTAACTGTATTAATTGATAATGTTGATGTAATTTATTTACATGTACTACATATTGCAAATGAGTTTAGTCTATGTATAGATTTGAAATTAAATTGTGGATTAGAGTCTCATTTAATGTTGGATTTTAATATGTTTGATGAGTTTCAATTTTATGACCGATACGTTACACACAAAAGTACTTTTTATAGAGATTTTAGGAACGGTCTATTTTTTAAGCTTGGAGTATCAGATTCCGGCTACGGAAGTATGGATTCCTTAGAATGGATAATGGCAGACGAAGAATTAGAAGTTAGTGATAATAAAAAGGTTGATAGCGCAGAGAAAAAAATCGTTGATACTTGATGCTAGACAACTGTGTTTTCGGGTTCGATTCCTGAACCAGAGCAATACCAAAAAAAGTGATAATAACTTTGAAAAGTAATGCATTTAAGGTTAAGTTTTGAAATAAGTTTTAATTTTAATAAATATAGTATAGGGAGGGGATTAGAGTATATAAGCTGTAGATATTTTATATTTTCTTCAGTTACAAATAAATATTTTAACAAGTTTAACTAAACATTTTATAATAATGGCTTATCGTTACAAACCATATCCAATGTTTAATAAAAATGAAAAGTTAAGTTTTGATAGTGATGAATCCGATTCTAAAATAATATATGATGATTCTATATATTTATTAAAATCATTATATTATTTTAATAACAGTAAATCAAAACAAGCATTAGTTGGAATTAAAGTAAATAATTTATGTGAAGCCATTTTGAAAATAGAAAAGGTTAATGGAAATGGCGTTATTATATCAGAGCAGGATTGGAATACCCTGTTAAATAATAAAAACAACATTTCCAATTATTTTGAAGGAAGTGAATATTTAGATCAGCCTCACATAACCTTATCAAATTACACAATACATTTTCAAACTTTGTATGAAAAGCCAACTATGGTTCTTGAAGAAAATATACAATGTCAACAGCAGAATTTGAATGAACAAAAACTTAAATCATCTTCTGTTTATTTACAGAAAGAATCTTGGGACAACTTGCTTAATATATCTCATTGTATAACAGTGACATTAAAAAATTATAATTTGTGTTCTAAATTAGTGGATAAATCTTTATATCAAGTTCAAAATAATTTGTTTAATGTGTTAAAGGATACTCAAAGTATAAATTATAAAAATCACAATATTAATTTTTATGAGTGTTTTATTAAAAATAATATAAATAACCATATTGATTTAAATAATAATTTTAGCCATATATCATCAAAAATAAACTTGGAACTGTTGGAACAAGAAATAAAAATTTTGTGCATAGACTTTTTAAAATTAAATTATACAATAACGCTCAAGAATATATATATAACTTATCAAAAAATGGAATCGATTTTTGATTTGGAAGATTTATTATTTGTAGAAAATATTCATATTGATGATAGCGAGCTATTAAATTTAGATATTGACCCTTCGTTTTTTGACGAAGATTTTTTATTAACTGAATCATTAAATGCAGATATTGAGATACAGAATATATCAGAAATGTTAACTTCTTTAAACAATGAGGAGGATTTTAAAAATTTTGAACCTATTAACACAAATTTGACTTCTACTAAATTAACAGCAGTTCCATTTTTATTTAATGAAGTACCTATATTATTAAAGGAAGATATGTATTCAATCAAAATAGGATTAAATTGTACTAATCAGTTTGAACCAGAAATTTATATTTACAATAAATACAATTTTGGGCTAAAATTCAGTTTAGGTGATTATTTTGAACTTATAGAGCACATACAGCAATTAATTAATATGTTTAATGGACAATTGTTTATATCATCCAATGTTCCAATAGGATCAAATTATAAAATAAATATATTTAATCCAAATAGTATTTCAATTACATCAAATTGTAAAACTTATATATCCGTGTTTTTAAATATTTATGATTTAATACATATCATGTCTTTAAATTATTATATTAACTTTAGTATTACTCATTTTTCTTGCATGCAGATTAACTTATTAAATACATATAATCTATTTTTAAATAATATCGTAATATATTTAAGAAATAAAAATATTGGTGTTTCCAAAGAGGTTTTAACTGAATTTTTATTTCATGAATGTCAAGAAATAAATTATGATGATATATTATTAAGAATGATAATATTATCAAATATGTCTTATATATTGGATGAAATATCAAAAATATTGTAATTCCATCATTTATAATATATAAAAATTTAAAATGTATATATTTTTTTTTTATTTATTTATTAAGGTATAACTATTTCCATTAGAATCATAATATAAATTAAAATTACAATCACAACAATTTCTTATTTGACATGGAGGTCCATCTCTTTGTATTCTTCCTTTGTTTTAATGTTTGTAGCATAACCGACGCCCCTGCATATTGTGATCTTCTTTTAAATGTATTGGAAGCCGGTTCCAGTTTTGTTCAATATCGGTGGAAAACATTATATAATGCAAAAAGAACTCTATTGGTAGTAAATGCAACTCATCGTCCGTAAGATTTTCTAGTAAACACTCACTTTCTTTGTATTTTTTTAGAACAGCTCCAACTTTTGAAATCGTTTTCGAAACTTGTTCATGATCATTTAAAAATTTATAATCCATTATTTGGTTATGAGATGGTTACTCTTTAATGACTTTAAAGATACTAATCATTATTTATAATGGTTATGTAATTTTATTAACAATTCCAGATAATGGTTTATACTCAACAATCCTGTCATGTAATATTAAACAATAAGCATAAACGGAGTCTACAATATTTTCAGATGTTTCTAATTCAAGCCTTATATCAACTGGAGCAGGTTTTAGAAATTCTTTCTGTTTTGAACAATCTCTTACTATTAAAGGTGCATTTTCTTTAAAATTCTTTAAATTTAAAATGGGATTCGGCTCTTTATCATAGTATGATTTTTGGAAATTAGCATACATTTCATATGCTATTGCATACTTATTATTGTCATAATCAAGATTAAGATAATCATAGGGGTACACATCAGAATTTAAGTATAGTTTTACGTTTCTTAAGGTACAAGTGTGAAATTTACTCATATCCTTTGTAATATCGTCTTTACCTTCTCTTTGTAACCCTAATATAACATAACGTGGCTTTTCAAGTGCTGTAGATGTTTTAATAGACCAAGATTGATTTGTCGTGCGTGGCAACGCTGGATATTCGTACAAGTCATAACTTCGAAAGCCAATATACAATGATTTATCGAGTTCTATTGTTTGTAATAATTCTAATTTCTTTTTGTCTGATACATTTATATGAGGCATACGCCATTGAATCTTTTCAATTGTTATTGATGGTGTTATTTCGTCCTTTTTACTTATCCAAATTGCGTTATTATCGTTTCTTGATCGAATTAATATTAATTCATGCTTTACTGGTAATATAATTTTTTTAAAGTCTTCACAGAACCCAAATATTGTTTTAAGAGGAATACAAACACTAAAATTTCCCTTATTATCTAATAAATTGTTACTTGTATCACGCCACCCCAAGTTTTCAAGTTGCAACTCATTGTTATTATATGAAACATATCCTTTCATAGTAGTGGTTATACCAAGATTTTTATTTGAATCAATTTCAACCGAATTTATTTCATATTTTATACTTTCAAATAGGTATAAAATACCATTTAATATGAAAACAGGTGTAGATTTTGAAGTGTCTTTTGTTTTACCTTTAATGTATAAGTAAGATTCCGAGGGTAATGTATATACATTATGTTGATTTATTGGTATACGAATTTCGTCATTATATTCATAGCTGGTTGTGTTATATGGACTGTATGAATGTATTTCATATTGGCTTAATGATTCGTCAAAGAGAATTTTATCTTCAATATTAAGCATATGAGCGGTCATTGTAGAGTATTTATTTTAAATCCTAACGACTTAAGAAACTGTTTATTTTTTAATGTTATCCTCTTAAAAGGCTTGGTTGGACTACGCTGAGTTTGATTAAACGACGAATTATATATTGTTTTTAAATTATGACATATACCCATTATTGAATCTTTCGTATGTGCAATCTGCAGGAAATTTTTTCTTTTCTAAAATTGATAAGTTCACCTTCTTCATTAACAATTTTTAGAGAAATATTATTTATTTTCTGTACAACGATTGGAAGATAAATGATTTGCTTTGGAATTTCTATTATCTTATATCCTGGTGGAACAGCAGGTGAAAACTCATGAATTGTGTGTACTAAACGTCCGTTTAGATAGGAACCGGATGTAATATTACATTCAATACGTATGTTATTTACTTTAATATTGTTTACCGGTAAGTTAGATACATGTAATTTATTAGGGTCTAATACTTGCTTATTAAATCCTAGTAATGAACCAATACAATTTTCTTTCGAAAAATCAATTTTTTCCGTACATATTATCTCACTTTGAAGGGTATTTGTATTTGCAGTTAAATTTAAAAATACTTCTTTTATTTGCTTATCAGCTTTGTCCTTAAATTCGCTGTTGTGTTTTATTACTCTAGAAACACCAATGCCTAACCTTAAATATTCCTGAATATCTTCCAATTCATATGAACCCACTGGTATTGAAATAACTTTACCGTCTCCATAATAAAATTTATTGTTAGTGTCGTCAATGTTTGGTATTGAATTAAATGTCTGAAAGTCGACTATTCCCAATTCAAACTGTTCATCGTACAAATCAATAGAAGGAAAAATTTTGGCGCTTAATACGGATTCATTTCCAATAATTGTAAATGTCATAGACATATTTTTTTTTTTTAACCTTTCACGATAAGCTTAGTTATAGTAATAACAAATTAAAAATAAAACTCATGCATTTATACGAATATGTTATTTATTATAAATATAAGAATTTGAATACAAAAAGTGTAAGCATAAATGTCCAAAATTTACAGTATTAAATTTTTGAAATCTATCATAGTTATATTGAATAGTATTATTTTTAAAGTATTCAATTGCTTCTATTGGAGGTTGAAGGTTACCAAAACTATCAAAATATAAAATATTTTTATTTCTTTTTATGTAAGCTACCCAATGTGTTCCTGCTGATGTTTTATCATCTAAATTTATTATACCAGATTCTTTTTTTTTATATTTATTTAGGCTTTGGCTTATTCAGCCTTCTTGCCATTGCTTTTATTTGTAAAATTATATAAAAATTTACATATAAATTATAATTGTTCTAATAAATACAAAACAAAATGATTCTTTTAAAAAATTAAACTTAAAATTAAATACATACTAAATAAAATATTTTAACTTAAATTACACTTCTATATTATTTTCTATCACAAAGTTTGTTAATATTTCCGCTGTTGCTTCACTTGTCATTAAACAGGACATATTGACTGGGAACTGTGTTACATTACATAAATCATTTAAAAGTCTATCAATTTTTGATGTTAAAAGATGACACCCTAGAATTATATGGTCCAAAGACCCTTCTTCTCCACATCTACAATTTGGTGTGTCTTTTATATTTATTTTGTATAGATGAGCTGGACATCTAGAATGCCCAGATTTCATTCGACAATTTGTTGAAATATATCTCCGTGAATAATTTTTATTAAACCATGTGGTTGTTGGAATTTTTTGATTCGCTGCAAAAAAAAATTTTCCAGTACTTTGACTTTTCTCATTATATATATTCTGCCATTCTGCCATACAATTTTCTTTAATTATTTTTTTGGAATCATTTATTGACCAATTTATTTCGATTATTTCCCCATCTACACAAGCTTCTTTGGCCAGTTTGTCAGCCATTTCGTTTCCTTTTATGCCTACATGTCCAGGAATCCAAATAAGTTTAACATTGATATCATTTTTTTCCATTTTTAAAAGATATTCTTTAATTGAACATATTTTGTTATTATTATTGTTTTTGAATTTATTGTTATTTAAAGATACACAAACACTACGAGAATCTGTGAAGATTAATATATTTTTATTGTCAGTTTTTTGTATTATTTCTAGTAATTTCATAATTGCTGTTATTTCTGTATTATAAGAATTTGTGATGTTGTTAAGTTTGTATTTGTACTGTTGATCTGTATTATAATTGAAAATGCCAATTCCTCCAGTTTTAGAGTTTTTTTCGAATGAACCATCGGTAAACCATATACTCCAGTTTATATCATCTTTTGTTATATATTCCATATATTTTTGATAAGTTATTTCCTTACTGTCATTCTTCTTGAACAAATTTATTTCTGTATGTATTGTTGTCATGCTTATTTCTAATGGAAATTTGAAAAAAGGTATAATGTTGTGTACCTCTAAGTTCAAGTTATTATATCTATCAAAACTAGTTAAAAGTGCCGGTTTTTTATGAGTTGTCCAATATGGTTTATTATAAAGAACATATAGTTTAGATAATCTTGTATTTAAGGGGCCACATGAGTTATGTCTGTTTTTACAAAAGAAACTGTCTGATATTTGTTGTATTCTGATATTTACCGGAGGAATATTAGTTTGATAGTTGAGGATTTGGATTGGTGTTGAAACCATTGCACCTAATATTATTCTTAAACATTTGTTTTGTATAATTTCAATTTTTTTTAATCTTGAGTTATTTGCGGTGCAGATCATAGTACTAGAATAGTCAATATGCGGTCTAACAATAGCTTTATATATTTTTATTAAGGTTGTTGGGTGTGCGCCCCATTTGTATCCTGCTATACATCGCATCAAATTTAAGCCTTTTTGACATTTGTTAATAATATGTGCAATTTCTTTCGCCCAAGTGCTTTTCGTATCAAAGAATATACCCAGAAATTTGGTATTTGAAGTAACAGTTATATTTTTATTTCTGATGGTTATTTTTGGACTGCAGTTTATTCTATGCCTTGTAAATATAACTATTTTACTTTTTTCTGACGATATATTTAATTTGATTTCCTTTAATAAAATATCTAGTTTTCTTAATTTCGATTGTAATCTGTTTTGAGCTATATCTTGTGTATGACCCATACTATAAATAACCATGTCATCTGCATACATCAGTACTGTTGTGTTGTTATCTGATAATGTTGTTAACTTTTCTGTGTATATGTTGAATAATAAGGGAGATAATATTGAGCCTTGTGGAATTCCGTGATTACATAGTATAGGACCAGTTAACTTATTATTGTATCTAACCGTTATTTCTCTATTTTGGAAGTAGTTTATAATCCAGTTGGATATTTTGGAAGATATACCTATGTTTTCTACTTTTTCTTTTAATATTTTTAGATTAACATTGTCATAAGCAGCTTCAATGTCAATGAAAGCAGCTATCATATAATGATTTTTACTGTATGTTCTTTGAATATCGATATTCAATATGTTTAAGTTATGCTGTGTACTTCTTGTTTTTCTAAACGCAAATTGTAACTCAGGTAATCTTTTATGATGTTCGAGATACCACTCCAGTCTGTTTTTGATGATGGATTCCATAGTTTTGCCCATACATGATAGTAAAGTAATTGGTCTGAATGATTCTTCTTTGTTTGGATCTTTTCCTGTTTTTAATATAGGAACAACGATATGTTTTTTCCAGTCTAATGGTATATCAGCAGTGTTTAATGACAGATTGTATATTTGTGTAAGATGATTTATTGCATTGTCAGGTAAGTTTTGTATCATTTTGTAATTTATTCTATCAAATCCTGTGCTACTGTTTTTATTATGATTTAACGCGAATTTTACTTCATTTTTATTTATGTTATTATCTAGAAAATTATCTTTTACGATGGTGGTGGTAGTAATATTTAAATTGTTGTTCTGTGGAAATTTTTTTTTAATGAATTCTTCTATTAAATTTTCATTATCACTTATCCTTTTAGTACTATAGCTTTTATTGTTAATTTTTCTTATATTATTCCAGACAATGTTGGTTGTTGTGTTTGGGTTTAAATTCTCGCAGAAATTTTGCCATTCTATTTTTTTTCTGGCTCTAAAATATCGTCTGGTTTTAGCTTGATGTTTTTTATAATTTAAATAATTCGCCATTGTCATGTTTTTATTAAAAATAGTTAGTGCTAATTTTCTTTGAGCTATCATTTTATTGCACTCAGTGTCCCACCAAGACGGTTTTATTTTATTAGGAGTTATATTATACAATCTGGTAGATGGGATATGTATGTCTGCCGAATTATTAATAACATCTCTAAATTGGTTGTATTTGTTTTCAACATCTTGTGGATTACTTGTGATTCCATTTGTGCTAAGGTTTGAAATTCTGCTTTCTATTTCAAGGCTATATTTCTCCCAATCTGCTTTTCGGAAATTTCTCCTCGTTAAATATTCAGATGTACGGTAACGGTCTTTATTATAGTCATTCAAACAGAAAAAAATTGGGTAGTGATCACTACCTAAGCTATCTGCAAGAACTTGCCACGAAGTAATTTGTTGTGTTAACGTCATTGATACCAATGTGAGATCCAATATACTGTCCCTTGTACTGAGATTGCTTACTCTAGTTGGTTTATCATCGTTGATAATATTTAGATTTTCGTTTTCTATGAAATCTAACAATTCGTTACCTTCATACTGACTACCTGGACAATTTATATCCCAAGCAAGATTAGTCGCGTTAAAATCTCCAGCAAGTATAACAGGAACATCTATTTGTTGTTTTATCTGTGACCAATTAGAATTAGATAGTTTATGATTCGGTTTAGCATAGATTGATAAAATACATATTACATCAGTTTCGTTATGTGTTAAAATTATTCCAACTATTTCGACCGAATTAAATGGGTTATTTAGCATTACTCGTTTATATTTTATAGATTTATGAATCAAGATAGCAACACCCCCGTGGGGATTATAGTTTGTATTCTGTATCCTATCTTCTCTTTCAATAAAATAACCTTTGATGTTGAAATTGATATTTTTTGTTAAAAACGTTTCTGATAGTATGCATATATGTATGTTATGCTTCTGTAACATATGTTGTAGTTCCTCTTTAATATATCTGACTCCTCTGCAATTCCATTGAATAAAATTTATCATTTTAACTGTTTTAATTAATTATTGATTTTTATATCTGTCCTTGGTCTTGTTGTTAGATTTATTTATATATTTTATTTTATTTTATTTTCTCTCCGTTTATATAATTATTGTTGATTTAATATTTTAGTAAATTTATTAAACGATTAGGTTTAGTGATGTGAATAGATTTTTTTAAAAATAAACTTAATTTATATATCGATGTTTTCTTACGAGTTTGGCCATTGTACACTAGATATTTGTTTCTTGTAGCTTCTAAGGGATTGGGATGTAATATTTGGGTCTTTGTTTGTATTTTTAATTTTGTCATCATTATTTTTATTATATATTGATGTATAGAAGGTATCATTATCATTGTTTTCCATTGTAATATCAGGTGTCTCTTGGTTGATTTGCTTTCTGTTTTTTCCTTGATTAGTTATCTTAAGGTATGTGTCGCTTTCTTCATTGTTAGGTTTCTTTTCTTCTCTTCTTCTTTTTGGAATTGGTTCTTTAGTGGATGTCGTAGGTTGTGGTTGACTGTAAGATCTTTGTAACGAGTTACCTGTATTTGATTTATTCACTCTGGTATTAGTTCTTCTGGTTAAAGGGTTTGGTTTGTATGTTGGAATTATGTTGATACTATTGTATTTATTAGTGATATTGGGAAAAGTCTCATTGTAGTTTAGAGCTTCAAAAGAGTTTTGAGTTCTTACTGAGTATAAATAGTCTGTATTTTTTTCTGTTAATTCTAATTTTGCTTCATAAAAACTGAGATTGTGTTGGGCCATGAGATCTTTTATCTTGATTTGTCTTTTTTTTTCAGGACATTCATTGTCTGTAGCCTCGTGGTTAAGTTTACAATTTATGCATGTCGGATTAGGAGATGTGCATGCAGTACGTAGATGATCTTCACTTCCGCAGAATTTACATTTTGCTACTTTTGCTCTACATTTTGTGGCTGCATGTCCAAATTTAAAACAATTATAACATTGTATCGTCTGTTGTACAAATGGTTCACATGCTCGTCTCACTCTCCACATGTAAACATAAGCAGGAATAGCAAGTCCTTCAAAGAATAATTTCACTGTTGTACTGGGTTCATATTTAATAGCTCCGTCAACTCTTAGTTTTCGATTTAACCTTTGCACTCTCGTTACTTTAAAAGGTGGACACTCTATATTATTTAAAATTGTATCTTCCGAATATTCAATATCAACACCTTTTATAATAGCAACTTTTGTGCACCAGTAAAATGGGATAAACGCTTCATACCCATTGTTTTTCAGCAATGTTGATTTGGTAATTTCGTTAGCTAGTACTGCATTAGCACATTGAACGATTACTCTATTTCTTCCCACTTTTTTAATTTCTATTATATTAGATTTATTGCTAATTTTACATATTATTTCTGCTAATTTAAGAGAACTAAAAAATGTATTTCCATCACTATTATTTTTAACTATCATTACTTTATACGAGTCATATTTTGTTTCTGTGTTGTATAAATTATTAAATATTTTTTTAACATTGTCACTATTGTTATTTAAGTTTTCTGTTATATCACTGGATGTTTTATCTGTAGGAATTGATTTGTTAGTCACAGAGTTGTTTTTATTGATCGGATTTTTATCGGGAGGTTCAACCTCCATATCCATATTGTTAATTAACCAGTGATAATTAAATAGAAGTTACTTCACTTCTAATTAATAACACTTAATAATAATATAAATTATAATTTAAAAAAAAAAAAATCACGAAAAAAAAAATATTATAATTTGCAAAAAAAAAAAGATAACTATTTATTTTATTGTTTTGTTTATTGTAAATACGTGCGCTCACCAAGAAGACTCGATGTAAACTGTGTATATACCAGATTCATTTATATACATTTTTTTAGGCAAATTATTTCTCATGAATACCCCTCTAAAGTGAGGGATATTAAATTTTGTTGCATATTCTTTCAAATCAACATCAGTAAAGGCTCGTTTAGGTAGCTTTAACGGAAGTTTTTTGGATACGGATTAATATATAATCCTAACCCTTTTTTATAAGGTTTTAAATAAATTCCTTTGCCAGATTTTCCAATAGCAATTGCCTCCATAGTTTGGTTATGTTTTTGAGTTTCTGCTAACATTTTTTTTGCATCCTTTGCCTCATTTATTGCTTTTGCAACACCTGCAACACCACCTGCCAATCCACCTAGTGCTGATAATCCCGCAAATAATGGAATTAGAAATGGTAGAAAACCACCTACTTTTGGTATAGGAATTATTCTTAGTTTATTAACTTTAAATTTTGACTTTTTATTAATTTATTGTTTTGCGGCTTGTGATGCAATTTTAATAGCTTTTGACACACTTTTAGGATTATCAGGGTTAATTAAAGTATTTTTTAGCGCACCACGAGCATTAAGAATAGCTTTCTTTAATGCTGCCATACTATGCTTGACCTTTCCGCTACCCTTTATTTTCTTCTTTTTAATTTTTTTATTTCGTTTCAACCCCATTCCAAGTTTCGTTTTTATATTCATTATATTAGCAACAAGTAATGATGCTAAACGTTCACTTAACTTTGAATCTTTAGAAAAATATTGTTTCCAAACTTTCTTAATCAGTATTTTATCAGCTTCGTGTCTTTTACTTAAATCTTTATAGCGGTGATATGCAATGTCATGTTCTTTGCAAGCTGAGTCCAATGCATTAACTCCTTGATCTCCTCGGCTTAAACGTTCTATTAAACGTGTTCCAGGACCGCAATAGTTGTACCCAGGCAAATGCAATTCAAAAGGTAACTTATTGATTAGTTTATCAATAAGTCCATCTCCCTTCTTAACTTTTATCATACTGAACAAAGTATGTGCTATCAACCAATTTTATACTTTATAATATTTTAATATATAAAGATTAAACATTTAGAATGTTTTCTATTAGTTTATAACACATGCCTGGTTAAACAATAAAGTTTGTAAAGCAAAAACAAACTCTTTCTGTAAAGAATGTAGATAATCAAAATAATTGTTACATTATTAATCAAAGACATGGACCACTTTTACCAAACGACATTAGATGTATTATTTGTGGACCTTCAAACTGTGGAAAAACTAATGTTATGTTTAATCTAATTGAACATCCAAATGGGTTGCGGTTTAAAAATATATACATTTATTCAAAATCTTTATATCAACCAAAATATCAAATGTTACAACAAATTTTAAATAAAATTAAAGGTATGGGATACTATACATACTCTGATAACGATGAGATTATTAGACCTGAAAATGCAAAACCACATTCAATTTTTATTTTTGATGATGTTGCATGCGATAAACAGGATAATATTTGTAATTTCTTTAGCATGGGCCGTCACAATTTGATAGACTGTTTTTATTTATGTCAGACATATAGTAAAGTTCCAAAACAGTTGATACGAGATAATACTAATTTCACTATATTATTCAAGCAAGATGACTTAAATTTAAAGCATATATATGATGATCATGTCAACTTTGACTTTCCGAGTTTTCAAGAGTTTATGCAAGTTTGTAATTTATGTTGGAACTCTAATAAATATGCATTTATGGTAATAGATAAAAATTGTGACTTAAATAAGGGACGATACAGAAAAAGATTTGATATGTTTTTAGATATAACCAAGTAACTTTTGCAATAATAATCAGTGTTGAGGTAACCATCTTGATAATAACATACGCACCCACACATTTATATCAACGTAATCTTAATAAACGTTGAAATTACGTGACTTTACGTTTAAATATACGTTAATTTACGTTAAAATATATGTCACAGTACCTGTTACCATGTTTAAATTAATATACAAAGAAATATACAAAAAAAGCAAACAAACAAAATTATGCAGGATTAAATAGAAATAATAAACATAAAATTGATAATATTAGTAGTAATAAACATAAAAATAAACAAATAACACGTGATATTATTAAATCAAGCGATTCTATAAGACAAAAGTATCTTTCATTAAAACTAGGGGAATCTGAGGCACAAAGGTACCTTGACAAACAGCTTGAACCAATAACTACACCACTAAATATACTAGCTAATAAAAGTACTTCAAATATTAAATTAGTGCAACCAATCAAACAAGATATTGATACAAAACCGTATGATTCCAAGGTTAAAACAATTAAATCTAAATTAGATAAAATATTAAAAGAACCACTAGACACTACATCGACACCAGAAAATGTATCATTAGCAGGTGAAAAACCAAGTATAACGCAAGAACCAACAATGGAACTTAGTCAGTTAGATGATGAAGTTTTTGAAACAAATGAACCCTTAGAATATAGTAGAGTACAAGATCCAAACTTATTTAAGACATCTATAGAACTGTCTGAAGTTGAAGAAAATCTTAAAAAACAAGTTGATAAATACGCCTTTCAATATTTAATTGATTTTAATAGACGAGAAGGTGATCCAAGTATATTTGATCATACATTTGGTATAAATTTAGAAGATGGTAATTTAATATTAGGAAAAACACTGGTTACGTTTGATAAAGAGGGTATTATAATAGGAAATAAAAAATATAAGTCATCCCCCGGATTATATGAATTGCTTTTTAAAATAGATCCAAGCGCAAATATTTATAGTGAGGAAGATTTAGAGGATTATAAAACAATTTTAACTGATACAAATGCACATAGAACATTATATTTACCTAGTGGTAAAATTAAATCTAACAAAGGTATAAAATATAAAAAAATTATATCGCTATTATTTCCTCCTCAAACAAAATTAAGTGCCCCAGCGTCTTCAACACCATATTCTTCAGAAAGATTACAAAACGTTCGATCAAGACTTTTGCAGCGTACGTCCTCAGTTGGTTTACAAAATAATAAACGTTTAGGAGGTGGCTTAAGTAATTTAATACCAAACTTTATGACTTTAAACAATAATCAAAAGGATTTCATTTACTGGGATGACCCAAATGAATTAGTTGAAAGATTACGACTACTTATTAGTTCAAAAATGGCGGGCAATACATCACATGATAATGAAATTATTTCAGTAATTGAAGAGTTAAAAGAAGCTAATATTATTATATAAATACTTAAACACATTTCCTTCTTTTTCATTAATTTATAACTACTCATGTAAGTAACATGACTATTAACAAATTTGGAGTACACATACATAAGAAAAAAATTACTCGGCACGAAACAATATCAAAAAATGATTTAATTATTATAGATAGACGTTTAAAAGCTGTAGAGAAAGATATTCATAATGCTTATATTAATAACTTTCAAAACTTTATTGAAGTAAATAAAAAAATTGCAACATTAATTACAGAATTAAAAACAAAACATAGTTTAGATATTAGTTCTTGATAAATTGTGTATAATAATAATAATAAGTATGAGCAAAACAAAAATAGGTATAATTAATAAGTTACATAAACCTGCACGTAAAAACTATAAGCGTAGACATGTAATCATAAAAGGATTAAATGAAAGTTGGCAAGCCGATATAGTAGAAATGATTCCGTATGCAAAAGAAAACAAAGGTTACAAGTATTTACTCACAGTAATTGATATATTTTCTAAATATGCATGGGCAGTTCCAGTAAAATCAAAATCTGCAAAAGACGTTACTGTTGCATTTGAAAATATTTTATTAAAAAATAAGAATAAGGTTCCGAAAAACTTACAAACAGATAACGGAAAGGAATTTTATAACACTGAATTTAAAAAAGTTATAGATTCGTATGATATAAACCATTATAGTACATTTAGTAATATGAAAGCATCGATTGTTGAAAGATTTAATAGAACTCTAAGAAATGCCATGTGGAAAGATTTTAGTATAAAAGGCAACTATAATTGGATTAATAACATTGATGCACTTGTTAAGAAATATAATAATTCTCATCATTCAACAATTAATATGAAGCCATCTCAAGTATCAATAAAAAATGAAAAAAAATTATTAGGAAATGTATACAATAGAATAAAAAGGGTCGGTTTAAGTCGATATAAAGTTGGAGATTATGTTCGTTTAAGCAAAACCAAATCATTATTTGCAAAAGGGTATACTCCTAACTGGGGTACCGAAATATTTACTATATCAAAAGTACAACTAACTAATCCAGTCACATATTTACTTAATGATTCTCTTGGCCAATCAATTGCAGGCGCGTTTTACGAACAAGAAATACAAAAAACAAAATATCCAGATATATATCTAGTTGAGAAAGTTTTACAGAAAAAAGGAAAAAGAGTTTTTGTAAAGTGGTTAGGTTTAGATAAATCTCATAACAGTTGGATAGATGCTAAAAATATTGTATAACATTTTAAATAAATAAAACTATTGGTTATTATAAATATGTATTTATTTTTACATTAAAAATATACATATAACAATAAATCGCTCTCACTAAAACTATCAAAACCCCAAGGCAAAGTATCGGTACTATTTTTTATAATACACCGTTTATCATCAAAAGGACTTAAAGCAATTTTTGTTTGCTTAATAGAGTACACATTATGCAATTTTGAAACTATTCCTCTTTGAGTACAGTTTTTTTCATTTAAAGTTCTTAAACAATTTTCATAATCTTCAAAAGAAATATGGTTTTTTACTACACTTGTCTTTATTCCTTTTATTTTTTTTATAATATCATTATTGTTAACTTTTATTGTATACATTTTCGATCTTAGTCCTATAAAGTGAGTCATAATTTTACCGTTATTTTCATCCTTCATTAAACCCAATACCTTTTTATTTACACAGGGAATATTATATTGATTGTTTTCTTTATAATCACTTGTATCAAACTTACTTATATCGCGTTTTATAGTTTCATAAATATCTGATGTGATAATTTCATATATTAACGAGTCAGTATCAATATATAATAACTTTAAATTATTATTAAAAAATTCTTTTTGCATATAATTATAATGAAAATCATACATTACTGTTTTAGATAAATCTAATATTGAAAAGCCAACATATATAGGTTTATTAAATGTAATATTAAGTTTTAACAGTTCAATAGCCACAACATCTTTATTAAAAATTGTTCGGCTATGAAAATTAGGTCGTGCTATTAAACTTTTTACTCCATAACGACCACCCCATTTTGTTTTTAATTTTATATCACGATGTTTTCAAACATTTTCCATTGTCTTACCAAATACACTATTATTCATTAATTTATACAAGTTTTTTTCAAAATCATTGGTAGGCATTTTTCTTTTTTCTGTATTTAAATCGATATAGCTTTTAAGCCACGGTGATTGAGTAAATTTTAAAACTCGATGTATTTTTGATACTTGCATTCCTAAATGTATACATTGCTTTAAATTACTATAATGAATTATATATTTCTCCTTATCATATAAAGTAGTTAAAAGTTTTTTATGTTTACTTCCCGGTGGAATACAATGCTCAGGACAAAGCGGTAAATCTTTATGGAGATTATGTAAACTTTGAGGATAAGTTAAATCTACTTCTAAAATGTAACCAGTATTGCTAGTTTCTGACAAATTGCATATAGTATTACTTATTTCCAATATTTCTTGGTTGTTTAACCATTTATAATTTCCATATGGTAGGAATTGAGACATTGCATGACCGTATAAGTTATTAACATCCAAATACATTAGATATTTAGAAGGTAATTCAGGTTTATACTTTTCATTCATGTATTTGTTATTGGCCTCTGCATATCTGTTTGAACATTGACTTATACCACCTATGATACCCTTCTCTATAAATAGCCACATATTTATATCAGTAAACAATTCAAGTTTAATTTTTGTTATTTTTAACATAGAATCCCAAGATAACCCTGGGGCAGAAACATAGTGCACTGGATCTGATTTATACGTGTCTAAACAATTATCTCGATAATTTTCAAATATGTCACAAAGTAATAACACATCGGTTTTTAAGTACAAATCTGAATATTCACCAAGTGTTTTGATATGAAATGTATTCCATATGTCTTGTGCATGTTTGTAATCTGTATCTGATAAGTAACTCTCATTTAATAAATTAAAAAAAATATTCTGAGGTGGTAAAGCTGTCTCATTTAACTTTTCCCAGGAATTTATATAATCATAAGGAAATACACCTTTTTTACTTAACAAAGTAAATTCTTCATTGCTTAAATTGTTAAATTCTGATTTTAAATTTTTTAGTTTATTATTTGGTAAATAAGATGCTAAATTACTTAAAGAACTAGCCATAAATCGATATGAATCAATAAATCTTAATGAAATATTAGTTCCATACACATATTTCGTAAATTAAATATATTTTTCTTTATTAATTGGTAGCACAGAGGTTCTTCCACTTATTCCGGTAGCTAAATCAATTATTATAAAATGTGAATCATAAGATGATAAATTGTGAAAAATTATTGGAATCACATAACTTTCATTATAATTTAAATTACATTCATAATGAGCTGGTCCTCTATAATTTCCTGTTAAATGACAATGATCTCGAACACGGTCTTGTTGCAACGGTTTTTCACATATATGACAATTTATTGCATTTAAATATTCCATCTTTTGTTGAGCCGTCAATGTTTTCATTGGTAATACATTTTTTATTATATCCTCAACATTATAAGCAATCTCTTTTAATTCATTTACAAACCACTGAACGCAATCTTCACCACGATAACTATTATAATAAGATTTAGAGTCATCATATGAATATTTTACATAATATCCAACGCTATGTGCAATATGTGTTTGATATACCCCCATTGGTTTCAATATTTGTCACATTACTATCCAATATACTTTCAAAGTCTGCATAAATAACACATGCATTTCTAATTTTTCTCTTAAAGTTTTTAAACTCAAGTATATTAGAATTTTCAACTGCATTATCGGTTTAACTGGTCTCAGTCCTAATCCAACACAGTCTTGTAAATGTTCCTTAAACTTGCACTCATATCTAAAGAAATGTAAACATCGATCACATATAAATTTCTTACAATTTGTTTTTGAAAGTTGATTACTAACAAGTCTTGATAAATTCTTTATCCAACAAAAATGAAATTTTATTTTATTGTCTCATTCCTCATTATTACTTTCAACAACATCTTCTTCATCCTCTTCTTCTTCTTCTTCTTCTTCATCTTTTACTTCATAATCACTTTGAATCATTAATAAATGTATATGTTTACTTTCATATATTTTACTTACATATACAGGAACAGTTACAAATGTTTTCTTGCTCTTTTTTAAAATATACACATTTATTGTTATATTATTTAGTTTTTCAAATTTTGAAACTTGTGATAACGTCATTGGAAATTTAATACCATTTAAATTAAGACAATTTACATATCTCTTATAAGACGATACTTTTTCAGAATAATATTTTGCTGGATAAAGCGCTGATAATACTGCCCATACAAAACATTTATCATCTTCATTCTGAACATTTATTACAGCCTTTTTTCGTTTTATTTCAACTGGTAAGTCAATAAATGATGAACCATAAAATGGAACAAATTGATTTATATTTACTATCATATTCACTATTTTATATAGAGCCCATCCACTTTGATTTTCTTGAAAAGTTTCTAAATCTTTTAATACAATGTCAATAACATTTTCCTTATACCAATGTTTTAAGTCTGTTGATACAAAAATTTCATTATTTTTAGTATTAAAATATTTGTATTCAAATATATGTTCCTCTTCTTTAGCTGATGGTAAAACAAATTCACCACAAAATATTACGTTAACTTTTAAAGCACTATATTTTTTTAAAGCATTTTTAATTCTAGATGCAAACATATAAAATGCATCATTTAAAAATTGTAATGGATCAATATGACTTAAATTATTTAACACTCCTGTTCTAACACGTCCTTTAAATGATGAATTTATTTCCTGCCATTTAATTCGATCACTGCGTCTTGAACTATTTATAGGTCCTCCTCCAACTTTTTGTTTATTTTCTAACAATGTTTGAAAATATTTTAAGACACTTATATTGCTTTCAATACTTTGCTTATATCCAATTGAATAGGTATTTTTATTATTTTTTAATAACTTATTTAACAACCTTATATTTATTTTATTATAATCAGACCACTTTTTCCACTGAATACTTGAATAATTTAAACTATTCAAATGTTCAATAATTGTTCTCATATGCTTAATAATCTTACAACCGTTATCCATTTTAAATTATATATTTCAGTTTCAAAATCAAAATATAAATAACAATTGCTTTTAAAAGTTCATTTATTTATAGAATTTTACATAAAAAAAATGCATTAATCACTATGTTATACTTTTACAATTTCGTCATCAGAGTCTAACACTTGTACAGTTTCATCGTCCGAGTCTAATATTTCAATAACTTCACTATCACTCTCTAATAATTCTATGATTTCCACATCAGAATCTTCTTCCTGTATTTCAATTTCTTCATGACCTATTAATATTTCATCAGCATAACTCTCTATAATTTTCTCGTATGTCTTCTTTTCTTCATCCGTCATATCCTCTGGATCACAGCCATCTATATCAAAATCGTCAGTTATATCCTGCACATAATATCTATCTTCACTATCAATGCTGACGCGTATATCCCCCGAATCCAACAACCATGTTACGTCTGGAATATTCTTAAATCCGTTCATACTATTAAACTTTAGTTTGAACTAAGAAAACATTACTCTGTAATTACATCTAAACATCATCTCTATTTAAGTGACATTTATACATGAATTTACCATCTCTACCACTCCATATTAAATCCCACCTCCACCAACAGAATCCCGTTACATATGCATACATGCATCAAAATGCATAAGTGGGAATATATATGAGTATATACTTGCAGTAGTACCAACTATGTCTTTTTAACGTAATCATAATTACAACTAATAATAAGAAATACGCTATGATCTTATACTGACTGCATCCACAGATACATCTAGGACACGAACATAAACGATTGGTTTCCGGAAATTGACGAAGAATGCAATAATTACGATCATATATTCTACACCAATACTAACACACACGTAATACTTATTATCGCTATCTCACTCTTTCATATTACTGCTTTCTCACTCATATCCTAGGATATTAAAGAGACTGTACCTAGAGATAAAGTCTGTAATGAGGTCATCATCTTCTAAACCAATCACAACACAGCTTATCCACTTATCCCTCACTCCACACCCCACTATTACCCCCAATATTGTCTAGCCACGCCCCCTTCTTCATACCGTGACTTATATGCATCCCCACCCCAATAATTTCCAACTCAACTTCAAATTTAAGCCAGAACCCGCTTTGTACAACTACTGGGCTAGAAAGTTAAAATTTTATATATGGGTAACTTTGCTACCTAAGTTACAAATCGAAAAGAAAAACCAAATTTAGAAAAGAAGTTTCTCAAATTCCGAATAAATTAAAATTATTTTATGTTTTGTTAAAAAAATATATTTTTTTTTGTTAATTTATATGTAAAATTATTTAAGGATGTATGAGCAAGAAAATAATTTTCGATTTAAGGGCTCAAAATTTTTGTACGTGTAGATTCATGGTCAATGAATTTACTGTTAAAATTTCAGGGTAGGTAACCGTTCATATTTTAAAGAAATTAATTGTTGAAAATTGACATAATTAACATTGGTCTTATGGGGAAATGGGTACAAGTGATCATAAATCAATAAATATGAGTATGTTCTGTATTGTGTAGTATAAAAAAAAACTTTGCATTAGAAAGGTGAATATTGGCGTCACACGTCAATATTTTAAAAATACTATGTAACCGTTCATCCTGGAAAGATAATTAGAAATGAAATTCAAATTATGATATTTAAAAAAATATTTTTCGCCATATTTGACACTTGGCAACGTCGCACTGCTATAATAGGCGTCACAGCACGGCAGCGGCAAAAACGGTACATACAAATTTAAATATAACCTCATTCAGAGCTGTCAAAATAAATATTACGTGATAGTAACAGCTAAAATTAAGTACAGAAATTAGGAAAATAGCATATATATAGAATTAAAATATTTATTAACACTTTAATAATTTAATAACATAACACATTTCAACAAAAATTTATTTTTGTTAATTTTATGAAGGATAAAAACCCTTCTGCAGCCAAGTTAATAGACACAGTGTCAACTTTAGCAGATTGTAAACATTATTTTCCTCCATTAGTTGTAAGATCATTAACAGCAGACGCACTCGGTGGTATTCCTCTTGTCGGTAAAATAAAAACATTATATTATGAGTCGTTGTATTTTGCTGCAATCTGAATTGTTTCACTGGCTTTTCCAAAACCGGTGGTTTCTAAATCAAAGAACACAACTGCTGCTGCATTATTAATCACAATTGAACTTTTCAATCCCAACGTCTAATCCACTCTGCGACTGATAACAAAATGTAATCAAATGTAGCATGATTCAAATCAGACCATTTTATAATTTGATGATCAGTTTCTCTCCGTAATCTAGCAATGCTACTTGAATCATCTTCTCCAATTAACACCCCAATTTTTACACGTTCAACTGTAAAGTCTTTATACTGTCTTTATAACTGCGTACAAGCATCTCAACAGCCATGTTTGGCTCCATGGCCTTCGAACTCCCACTGAAATTTTCACGGTAGTCATGATCATTTTTATCATGTCCTTTCACATCTCATGCATTGTTTATTTCTCGTACTATATGCAACAACGTAGAATGACCTAAAAAAAAACCAATTGTAATAATTCGAAATAATTAAATTTAACAAATTTTTAATCTTAAATATTTATTACCAGTTAAACTATTATACGTTCTTCCTGCTTCCTTTTTTGCCACCCAGCATCTATACTCAATATGAACACTACTGTATCCTCCTTTGAAATAACTTTAGGTGATTTTGAACTATATTTTAAGGAAAGAAAAACTATATTAGTAATAATATAAGTCATTTCTTAGTTTATAATAATGTTAATGAATCGTAATACCTTTGATGAGCTATTGGGAAACTTCTTTCTATTGTCATGCAATTTCGGCAACTTATTCGAGCAATATTTTCAATAGCCATCCCTACGTAAATCAAATCGATTCATATCGTTTTAGAAGAGTATGGTCAACTGTTGGAATATTGAGGCAAACTAAAATATTGTTTAAATGAGTTATTCTAATCCCACCGGTTAGAGTTGTTAGAAAATAATAGTCATAATTAAAAAATAGAAAAGAAAATAAATTGAATATTACTATCTTCTTTTTATAAAAATATTTACCCATAGCAGTTTCTCCATTAATAACACATTTAGCAGCGGTGGTTTGTTGTGATGTTTGAATCTCGGACATTTTTTTAACATCTTCTGACATATTCTTTTTTTACAAATCGCAAAGACAGGGCATCAGTACACGAATCACTATTTTAGCGCTATTTTATTGATGTCAATAATTCGTCGGCCTTCAACAATTGATCCTAAAATGTTAAACTGCATAGTGAGGTTTTATGAAAGATTCAATGCGTATGTTTGATGATTGTGAAAGTACCAAACATCCGACAATGTCTAAAAAAAATTGTAAACAATTTACATGTATACATGAATAATATAAAATATAATATTAAATACAATCATTATACATACCGTAGTTCCAAACACATATTAAATGAATTATTATCTATTTCTGGTGGTCGTTCTTTACAAAATAATCCTTTCTTGTCAAGCTTTTGAGGTATATCCATTTTTAAATGTAAAAAATTTAAATTTATTCAAATGTCACATGGAAAAAAGTAAACAAAATTTAAGCTATGTTGCCAAATGTAAAATCACGTCACGTGATAATTTTTTTCCCTTCTCCCCGCAAATGCTCATGCCTATCCCCACCCTTCAAAATTCAGTATTAGGCCACACCTTTGCTCATACATCCTTAACTATTAAATGAGTAAAATATATCAATTATTTCATTATAATCATGAATGATATTTTTAATTTTATTTTAGTTTTAAAAATGTGTTCTGGAATAAAATACTAAAATAATAGGATTAAGTAGGAGAAGTATTGTTACCTAGTGGTGGTTAAAATCACATTTTAATAATATTTTAGTTTCAGAAACTTTAATTACATTTACATAAAACACAATTTTTACTTACGGCTGTTCTTTGAATTATCACGTTATTCTGATCAACAATGCCGACATCATTATTGTTTTCTCCAACTTGACGCATTGGTTCATTGATATTCGGCAATGGATTACGGGGTTCCCAAAAAGAAATTACTTTATAAGCCTTAACACTTACTAAACCTATAAAATTCTACATTTTATCTTCGTAAACCTTCGTAATACAACCTTCGTAATACAAAACTTGATGGGAAGACGACGCAGCTGTTATTAGTAAACAAAGTGTCACATAAACATGCTCGTATGATTACCCTTTACATAAAAGAGATGACAAACCAGATCGTGACGTACAATTGCACAGTTTTATAGAAATCATGACATGGTTCACAAGCCCATTAGGGACTCTACATGTTAAAACAATCCTATTAAGTTTAAAATGTGTTGACCATAGTTGTTTGGGCGATTGTAGTGCGCGGGTATTTCACCGTAAATAGTCAGCAAGTCTTCGAAGTTCGTGAACTCAATATGAATTTAAACGTATATTTATTTCATAGAAAATTACACATTGGGGTCGTAAATTCCAACAGAATTACACAATTAAACACTTATCCTAATAATTAATAATAATGAATGTATATAAATGTATGTGAATGTCTTAATGTATATATTTTAATATTAAATTGTAATGTTATTTTAATACTTGTTGTCTCGTCAAGAGCTGGTTCAATAGGGATGATTTTACTATAATACATTTAACACTTAAAATAGAAAGGAGTGGGGATGTACCCATAATACAATTTGTGGACATAGTTGAACGGAAATGGGTAATAAAATTATTGGTAACAACAAGAAATGTAAGTCTGGTTTTACACATCACACATCAAAATGTACAGGCGGCACTCACTAAAGTACATCTACACTTTTGCCTTAAAAACATGTAAAATTAAGTTATATTATAGTTTTATTTTGATGCATGTTTTTGTCCAATAGTCCTGTACACACGTCTGGCAACTACGGAACAATCTTGATGAAAGCGTGACACACTTATCGGCACAATTTTACAGAAACTCAGAACCATATAAAAACATGGTTGAGTTAAAATATCAGAAAACACGGAGCGCTAGTATAAAATTATAAATAGATTGTAATTTTAGAAAGAACACTATTGTCATTTATATATAACTATAAATCCATGAAGTAATGTTTTACCTTAATATAGAACTAGTACGTACTTTAAGTTAATTAACATGTGTATTATTAATTGTTTTATCCAGATATTAAGCTTTAATTGAATGAGTATAAAAAAAAAAGTTACTTACTTGTAAATGATTTGAATTCTCCATTTTAGATTTAAGTCCAGAATTAAAACTACAATAATTTATAAAAAGTATGCGACAACTTATGATGCAGTTACTACAGATTTATTGAAATTACAAAGTAGCTAGTAGTTTGTAAAACTATGAAAATATAAAAATATTGTTAAATTTAGCGGAGATAAACTATTAATTTATATTAATCAGGTTTATTATATTTAACAAAATGTACACTAGCATTAAGATGTCACGGAGTATATAAAACATAGTAGGACAGTATTACAGAGTATAGTATTAACTACATAGTAGGACGGTATTACAGAGTACAGTATTACCTACAGTACTACCGAGTATAAAAACAAAGATAGAATAGTGTCAATACCGAGAGGTAGCGCTAAATTTAAATCCAACACTCCCTCTAAATTTAGACATTCTAACAACAAATTATAATTAATTGAGTGTCAAAAAACATGAAAATATTAATCAAGTTATAGTACAAGATATTCTTAATTACACTGATGGCACTTTGATTGTCCAAATGTAAACACATAGTGTCTTGTTTATATTCACCAATATCACATAAAACTTGCTTTATCCACATAGTACAGTATTGTAGAAGTGTCAATTACTAGAGAGCGCTAAATTTAACTCCAACACTCCCTCTTGTAGCTTGACATGAGCGCAATTGCAGTTGTTATTATTTGATTCAACAAGAGGTCCAGGATAAGGATCAGATTTTTGGTAAAGTCCTGACAATTTCACGCTCAAAATAATGCATGGTATAAATAACAAAATGCACCATCCCACTCCAGCCCAGAATCCATTAAATGGGTCTAATATTCTGTTACATCCAGCAACTAATATGGAATCATATACATTAGCCACAGGACCGCAAATTCCCACTTTGAATTTTAATTGACCAACGATATACGAAAAGTAATCCTTAATATTAGTCTCAATTCCCTCTGCAAATGTTCTTATTAACTTTTTAATTAATAAGGTTCCCTCATTATTTGACTCATCTTCTGCATGCGTAACTTCTTCGATAACTTTGTCTATAGCTTCATTAAACTTGTTATGACCAAACTTTAATTGAACATCTAGTTCTGCAGCTTTATCTGATAAATATTTGCTACTTGAGATCATGGGGTCAACTAAATTATCCTGGTAAGACCTCAAATGTAAAGCTTGATTTCGTAAAACTAAACCAACTTCAGGTTTGTAAGAAGGTGGAAGTTTATTTGCAGCATCAGCCAATTTATCAGCAAGTTCAGCAAGATTGTAGTTAGTAATATTTCCACCCAGATTGTCAACATATTTATAAAATGGAAAATCACTGAGAGAGCTAGTTTGTAATTCTCTTATTTTATCCTTAGCTACGTCATTCATTATTTGTACAGTTCCATCTAATTTAAAATCGTCCATTAACTCCGATAGTGTTTTATGTATTCCAAACTTGTCAATATATTCTGTAACTGTATCCAAATCCAAAATATTTTGCATTTTTAACGTCGTATAAATAGTCTTATTTGTGCGACAATCTTCAATAATATCACTAAGAACAAGCTTGTCTTTATGATCTATTGAATATAGTTTATCACCTATATTCAGTAATTCATCAACTAAACTAAAAAGTTGATCATTCGCAGGATTATTTAGTGGTACGCAAACTCCTCGATATGCAACTAGTCCAATTACAAAATAGATTAGGGCAAATGCAGCTAAAATAGTTGTAGTCAAAAACATCAGTCCGACGCCACACATCAAAAATGTACTTCCAGCTCCTTTATTGCAACAATCATCACCATATCCAGAGACACAGCACCCCTGACGTTAGCAAGTTCATTTGATATTATAGCACCGCCGGCATCTAAAGATTTCTCAAGCCCTTTTTGAACTTCATCAAAATTGTCGACTAAGATATGTCTAACATGCTTTGCTGTACTCTCCAAATATTTCACAGAATCTCTTGAAGCGATTCTGACAGAGTTAGGAGCTAGTTTAATACCATCTTCCATATAACTGTTTGTAACAAAAGCTACAACAACACCAAATAGCATGGCAGTCGCTACCCCTATTAACAGCAACCCCAAAATGACTCGTCGGCAAGTGTTATGTTTTTTATCAAAAGGTTGCGTTCTCGCACCACAAGAACCAGCACAACGACAGCAACAGAAACAAAATCCAATAATTGGCATCAAAATAGCAATAAGTAAACCTAGAATAACGATCACAATCAAGAATGCATAGTGTGATGCTAAAGTGGTCCATTGTGTAGCAAAATCACCAAATCAAAATTGCCGTCCTTCACAGTTAAAAAGCCATTTGGAAGTGCTTTTTTTTTTTTTTATATTTTTTTTTTAAAAGCATCTTGTTCATGTTCAACACTGGACATGTGCGCAAGGCTTTCAGACCGTGTCCGAACTAGCGTATAATCAACTACGCTCTGCTACCATTTTTGAGATCGGGTTCGAACACGATACCCTGGGCGTTTGTGGGCTACCTTGCTAGGCACTGCACCACCTCGGACGCTTTCAGGCATGTTCAGCCGGTACATGTTATTTACAATGCTTGGTAGTTGTTATTATTTGATTCTTACTGTTTATGATCAAACAGCCTGAGACATCAAATTTCACTTGATAACAAAATAACCAAATAAACCAGAAAATATATAACTCTGATCCGGGGATCGAACCTGAGGACATAGTATCAAATACTCGGTGCCCATTGTGTCGTCCCAAATTATATATTTTTATTTATTTTACTTTTTACCAAACCCAGAAAATATATTTCTGACCCGGGAATCGAACGCGGGACCACAGTAGTTCGAGTCAAGCATTATTGCTCTTGACTATACTGGGCCCATAACCTGTTAAATTTAGCAGAGATAAACTATTAATTTATATTAATCAGGTTTATTATATTTAACAAAATGTACACTAGCATTAAGATGTCACGGAGTATATAAAACATAGTAGGACAGTATTACAGAGTATAGTATTAACTACATAGTAGGACGGTATTACAGAGTACAGTATTACCTACAGTACTACCGAGTATAAAAACAAAGATAGAATAGTGTCAATACCGAGAGGTAGCGCTAAATTTAAATCCAACAAATATTGTTTATGAAAGAAAATGAGATATTACTGCGATGAATATTAAATTGCAGATTAGAAATAGTTAACCACTTCTCACTTTACGTCACTGAGAGCTTAGTAATAACTGAATACTGAAAGAATACTGAATTACTTTAAGTTAGATAAAGTTATATATAGTTTAAGTCCTAAGTGCGCCAAAATATTGAGTGGTGGCTAAATTTTAAAGCTTTAAGAATTTAACTAGAAAAATTGAAGTATAACTAGAAAATATAGCAATATTCATTTTCAATACTCCTCATTTCTTAGTGGTCGATTTTTCAATTTTTGATTGAAATTGATAATTATAAATGTATATTTTATTAATAAATAGACTATATAGAATAGAGAATAAATAAATTAATATTGATGGAGATATAGTAATTAAAAGTTTGAATTATAATTTTAGCGCTAGAAATGGTCGGCCATATTTGTATGACATGAAATGCATTTTAACGTCAGTTATTTGTTGAGTAAGTCAGTGCTGTGGTAATGTTTTGTCGCTGTTGATAGTCAAAATAATCAAGTCAAGTCAAGAATAATAAGTTATCATTTTATTTAATCCTGTTACGGCAGACATAATATTGAAATTTTATTGTTCCTTGAAATAGCTGTAAATAATATTTGATATCTCTAATATATAAAAATCTCGTGTCGCGGTGTTTGTTCGCAAACCCTTCCGAAACGGCTAAACCGATTTTGATAAAATTTTGTCTGCTTATCGGGTCTGAGAATCGGCCAACATCTACTTTTCATACCTCTAAATGTTAAGGGTGGTCCACCCCAAATTTTTTTTTTTATTTTTTGGACAAAATTATTTGTTTTTATTCTTTCATGATTCAGCATTGAAAAATACGAGAAATACTCGTACATTATATATAATTCTAAATTTTTACCCTTATACAATGAACGCCTGATTTTTAATCGCGATTTTTATATTATTCTATTCTATCCACAGATCCACAAGATGGCAATCAAATATAATAATTGTAGTATACTATAATTTTCATGTATAGTTCTATCAACCAATCTGTTATCCGCCCCAGGTGTCTCCCGTTGTCACTTTTCAAGAAGCAAACTTAATGGAGTGGGGGTGAGAACGAAGCCAGCTTCCTTTCTTTCACTCACTATACAGGTTTCGTCTATTTTTTTTTTGGTTTTATTTGTATCTCGATCGTAGCAGTGACTGTTATACGTATCATTTTAATTTTTCAGTGCAACTCAAATTAATTTTATTCTCATAGTGAATTTATTATTATTTCTCAGTGCTATTATTATTTATTTACATTTTATAAAAAATTAATAAAGACAGTTTTCACTTCTAATTGATTAAGAAATCAGATATAAATCAACACGTGTTGTGAATTCCCGACAACAACTTTACCGGTATATATCATACTTTTACGTGTTCAATAAATATACGTGTTATATTACTGTGAAAGGTAAGTCAAATAATAATAATAAAAATAATAATAATAATAAAAATAATCTTAATAATAATAATAATTCAATTTCAATTCAATTTCCAATTAGATTGGCATTCGCAATGACGATCAATAAATAACAAAGCCAAACGATGTCTGCATGTGGCTTAGATTTGGGTATACCATGCTTTTCCCACGGACAACTATATGTCTCATGTTCTCGCGTAGGCAAACTATCCAGTTTGTTTGTATTCGCTAAAGACGGACTGACCAAAAATATTGTACACTCCATTGCGTTGAGAGATTAATCTTTGTTTATTTTTAATTGCAATAATAAGTAGTAGAAGTATGAATTATTTTCGATGTATAGATAACTATCAATAATTGTAATTTAATATATATTTGTTACTTTAATAAAGAATAATTTATTAACTTAAATAAAGCATACTTTTATTGACTAAAACGCTTCATTCCTCTTTGAATTATAATGACATCCCCACACACTTATAGTGTTAGCTATTTTTAAAAATATTTCTTAAAAAAAATATTTCCTAAAAAAATATTTCCTAGAAATAACGTATATGGCAAAACAACGTTTGATAAAATTTTGTGTGCTTATCGGGTAGGTCTGAAAATCGGCTAACATTTTATACACCTAAATATTAAGGGTGTTCCACCCCAAATTTTTTTTTTGGACAAAATTATTTCTTTTTATTCTTTCATGATTCAGCATTAAAAAATACAATTAATTCTAAATTTTCACCTTTATACGATCAACCTCTGATTTTTCATCGCGATCTTTATATTATTCTGTTTCATCCACAGATCCACAAGATAGCAATCGAATATAATAATTGCAAAAGAAAGCAGCAGGCGCGCTAATTACTCACTCCCGGTACGGGGAGGTAGTGATGAAAAATAACAATAATAAACAAATGAATAATGAATATAAATCTGGCTGACGTTTATAAATTTTTACAATTGAATAAACAGTAAATAAATAATTAATAATAATTAATAATAAACAGTATGTGCTTTTTTAATTTGTTATTTTTTAATTATAAATTTGATTATTTATAACTTAAAAATTCATTAATGTCTTCTAAATTCACACAAATAACGAATACAATATTAAGTTACTTTTTGTCAACAATAAGCATTTCAAATTGATTCAATTATATGTTCTATGTACAGTCAACGATGCCAGGAAGACGCAAAGGGTCCAATTTGAGTCGTCAAACAAACAAATCAAGAGACGTGCAAGATAGAAGAGCACAAAGATCTGGCGAACAAATCCAACAAGACAATGACGATGTGCGTCTGAGAATGGCGCAGTTATGTAAATCACAATCGCAAGAGTCATGAGATGAACGAAATCAACAAAGACAATTAGAACAAAGAGAAGCGCGCAGATTCGTAGTCAACAGACGTAGAACAATTGACAAACAACGCCAACAAGTACTTCAAGCGTTTACATCAGATTCGTTCCTTCGATTAGCATTCCAGTATGAGCTTGATGTTGAATATTATGCTCATTACAAATTGGTACTTTGGACAAGGAATGCCCGCATTGTCGTGCACTTAAATTTAAGAATGAGCCAGTCGGGATGTGTTGCTCATCAGGAAAAGTGTAACTAATGGAAATTGAAACATCACCTGAACCATTGAACGGCTTATTTATCGGTACAGATCCAGATTCTATCCTGTTCCTAAGGTCAATTCGTACATTCAATTCATGTTTCCAAATGACATCGTTCGGAGCAACAGAAATTGTTCAAAATATTGCTGCAAACGATCAACAATTTAATTCCACGTTCAAAATCAAAGGCCAAGTTTATCACAAAGTCGTTTAGTTAAGCCAAGTTTATCACGGCTCGTTGCTGCTAATTCCAAACGAATCTCATAAATTTTTACAAATTTACTTTATGGGTGGCAAGGACTCCGAACGCGCACTCGCCAATCGCGTGAATGCACGTTGCGATTACAATAACCTGAATTCATCTTTTGCCAGGCGCACCGTCGGCGAGCTGGACGCGCTGTTTTGGTTGAAATTCTTCAAATCACACATGCCTAAGCTACAAAGTAACAATCACGCTATTGTAATAAATCCTGATAGAACACCAGCTGGAGAGCATATACGTATATTCAACGCACCTGTTGTTGACGACGTCGCTGGAATCATGGTTGGCGACCGCAGAGCTACGCGACAAATCGTGATTCTAAGAAGAGAAAATAATCTTCAGTTCATTACTGATACCCATCGTTCATATGACGCTCTCCAATGTTCGCTAATTTTGTGGAAGGGACAAGACGGATATTGCATAAACATTAAACAACGAGATCCCGTAACAAGTAATTCATTCATTATTTATAACAAAATTAATTTATTATAAAAGAATAAATCGTCAATTAATTAAAATATTTATTATTACAGGGGCCGAAAGAAACAAGAACGTTAGCTCGAAAGATTACTATGCGTATTGCTTGATGATTAGACGCGGTCAAGACAACATCATTTTACGATGTCGTGAGGTTTGCCAACAATTCATGGTGGACATGTACGTGAAGATAAAGAGTGAACGACTACGATACTTGCGACATTACCAACAGAAGGTGCGTGCGGAATAATATATTCACCTGCGAGATGGTATTGCCAACAACACTGATACTGCCGAAATTGGTAACTCTGTCATTCTACCATCATCGTACATAGGTAGTCCACGTCACATGCAAAAATACATACAGGATGCTATGACTTTCGTGCGCGAATATGGACGGCCGTTTTTTTTTATTACTTTTATATGTATTCCAAAATGGCCAGAAATTACGTCGCGTAGAAAGTCTTTCAGCTTCATTACAAAATTACATGTATTTGGCCCTACACGTTGTTGGATGTATTCGGTTGAGTGGCAAAAGCGAGGATTACCTCATGCTCACATTTTGATTTGGTTCATCGACAAAATACGTCCTGAAGACATCGATAGTTTAATTTCTGCAGAAATTCCAGATCCGTCTACTGATCAATTACTGTTTGATATTGTTACTACAAATATGATTCATGGTCCATGCAGAGATCTGAATCATTCATCGCCTTGCATGGTAGACGGAAAATATACAAACCGTTTCCCTAAAAATTTCACCAACGATACGATCACACATGTTGACGGATATCCAATATATCGTCGAAGAAATACCGATAATAGCGGGCAATCATTCAATAAAAATATCAATAACGGAGACATTGACAATCGTTGGGTGGTACCATATTCACCTCTGCTGAGTAAAACATTCAATGCTCCATTTACATGGGCTCAATCGAAAAAATGGATGCCCCGCAAGCAAGGCACACCAGTTAATGCATGAACCGGTTTCATTTAAATCAAATAATTTGGGTCGTTTATATATAGTTAATCCAAGGCAGACTGAGTGCTTTTATCTGCGACTGTTGTTGGTTAATGTCACCGGACCATTGTCATTTCAAGATATACGTAAAGTAAATGAACAACAGTATCTAACGTATAAAGATGCATGTCTTGCACTAGACTAGCTAGAAGACGACAATCATTGGGACAATATGCTTGCTGAAGCAGCATTAAACTGCACAGGAACACAAATTCGTCTTCTATTTGCTATAGTACTGACGACATGTTTCCCGTCCCAAGCACAAATATTGTGGGATAATCACAAATCGTGGGAATCGATGACTGATGATATATTGTATCGACATCGTACAAGGTGCAACGATCTAACGATATCATTCAGTGACGCAATGTACAATGAAGCATTGATTGCTATTGAGGATCATTGCATTGTTATTGCGAATTTACCAATAAGTCATTTCGGTATAAGTTCACTAAATCGAAATGCATCTGATTAAATCAACACAGATATAAATCGTGAACTGCAGTAAGATAGTGTCGAATTGGCAGCTACGGTTACTCGCAATGTTCCACTACTAAATGATGAACAAAAAACAATTTACGACCGCATTATGCTGGCAGTTTCGGCAGGGCAAGGGGGATTCTTTTTTTTTTGATGCACCAGGTGGAAGTAGCAAAACATTCCTTATTTCGCTACTTCTTGCTGAGATATGATCAAGAAATGGCATTGCATTGGCCGTTGCATCATCTGGCATTGCAGCAACTTTATTAGATGGAGGCAGAACAGCTCATTCAGCATTTAAGCTGCCATAAAATATTCAAAATAATTCAGATTCAGTGTGCAACATAAAAATACAATCGTCCATGGCGACAGTGCTGAAAGAGTGTCAAATTATCATTTGGGATGAATGCACTATGGCACACAAACATTCGCTTGTGGCATTAAATAGGATATTGAAAGATATAAAAAACAACGACAAACTATTTGGCGGCACTCTGTTACTCCTTTCAGGTGATTTCAGACAGACACTTTCCGTTATTCCACGTTCAACGTACGCTGATGAAATCAACGCTTGCTTAAAGTCATCGCGACTGTGGCGTAATGTTAAAAAAGTACAACTGACAGTGAACATGCGCGTTCATATGCTTCAAGATCCATCTGCCGAAACTTTTTTAAAATAACTGTTATATATTGGCAATGGAAAAGTTGCTGTACATGAAAATATTGGATGCATAAAATTACCGACGGATTTCTGCACAATCATCAACTCACAAAATACTCTCAGCGACAATATATTTTCCGATGGACACATCAAATACAAAAATCTTGAGTGGCTGGCAGAAAGAGCGATTTTGACAGCAAGAAATGTGGACGTCAATGGATTAAATTCTAAGATACAACTGTTGTTGCCAGGGGACTTGGTGTAATATAAATCTATCGATGCTGTTTGCGATGCCAACGAATCTGTGAAATATCCAATTGAGTTTTTGAATTCATTGGATATGCCGGGCATGCCACCGCACCATTTACAATTAAAGGTTGGATCTCCGGTTATTTTGCTTCGTAATTTGAACCCACCACGGCTTTGCAGTGGCACACGATTAGTCATTAAAAAATTACTGAAAAACATTATCGAAGCCACCATTTTGAATGGCCAGTTTCGAGGCGAAAATGTATTACTGCCACGAATCCCTATGATTCCTACAGATGTGCCAATTGAATTCAAACGCATTTAATTTCCAATTAGATTGGCATTCGCAATGACGATCAATAAGTCACAAGGCCAAACGATGTCTGTTTGTGGCTTAGATTTAGGTACACCATGCTTTTCCCATGGACAACTATATGTGGCATGTTCTAGCGTTGGCAAACCATCCAGTTTGTTTGTATTCGCTAAAGACGGACTGACCAAAAATATTGTACACTTTATTGCGTTGAGAGATTATTCTTTGTATGAATTATTTTCGATGTATAGATAGCTATCAATAATTGTAATTTAATATATAATTGTTACTTTAATAAAGAATAATTTATTAACCTAAATAAAGTATACTTTAATTGTCTACAACGCTTCATTCCTCTTTGAATTATAATGACATCCCCACACACTTATAGTGTTATCTATTTTTAAAAATATTTCTAAAAAAAAATATATCCCAGATATAACGTATATGGCAAAACAACGTTTGCCGGGTCAGCTAGTATATATATATATATATATATATATATATATATATATATATATATATATATATATATATATATATATTGTTACGAATATGCGGGCGTCTGAGCATACAAAAATTATAGTTATGAAATAATTACTGAAATTAGCAGAAAAGGTTGCGCATCCCTGTGCAAATATCAAGACATTTCGATAACGAAGCTGTTTACTTGTAGGCGCATAACTTAATACGCGTGTTCCTGGAGATAAAATAAACAACTGCATTCCGCGTATATCTGTTATTGTTTACATGTGAACTTTCTAGAATCAAATACTACGCGTGTTGAGTGGAACGTCATAGAAATAGTCCGGAAGGTCAAACAGCGTATTTGGATAATAATAGGAATATTCTGGAAAGTCAGAGGTGTTGTGACCAGGGGTAGTCTGCTGCGTAGATCTCGAATATAAAAGGAGCAGAGCATCGCGTCGCAAGTCAGTCCGCGAGTCAGTGAGTCTGCAAGTAAAAGTCAGTCTGCGGGAATAGTTCAGTCCACATCAGTCAGCAATGAATTATTAAGTGAAATAATAAACAGTTATTGTAAATAGTTGTTAATAGTTGTAATTGTTTTGTGTTTATAAATAAAGTCTGTAAAAGTGTTAGTCCTTCTTTTAATTTTAATTGTGGCTATTTCTTAATTTAATAAGTTACAACGCGACTAAATAGTGTAAACAATTGCTCCGCTCGGCAACTAAAAGAACCCCAGTCGCAGGCGTACTACGGCGTATATTTAGAAGGTTCGAGAATCTTGGTCTCCCTTCTCTTAATCCTCGCTCGCACATACAAATTTGTACCTTTGGCGTCCTAGAATGTTCCAGAGCCAGACTCCCTTCATTCCCCTTTCACGCCCCCACAAGTTTGTATGATTTGGTGTTAGAAGCAGAAGAGGATAGTTGCATACGTGCACAAACCGTCTCTCCGTTACGCCCAGTAAAATTGTAACAATATATATATATATATATATATATATATATATATATATATATATATATATATATATATATATATAAATGTGGGATATAATTTAGGATTAGATATAATTAGTTTGTAAGAAATAATAATTATAAAGAACTCTATAAAATAGGTTAGGAACTTTGCTAATATTAAGAAATATTTAAATGTTATTAGCGCTGTTTTGAAAAGACTTGTGGACCCCTCTAACTTACTATGATATGCCGATGATGCATGGTTAGCGCAACATAGATGATTGTTAAAATGGCGAAAGTCGTATACATACATAGTTTGTATGGCGGTCATTGGTAAAATTCAGGAAATGTTGTATTAACTAGTTGTTAATAGCATTGAGAATTATAATTAGTTTAACAATATTGCTAGTTCTAATATTTGTTATTGTTTAGACGTAAATAGTGTAGTTTGTGCATAAAAGTATAGTGTTAAATGTTAGGTTGTGTTTATCATTATAAAACGTTGAGAATGTAAACTATGTACTATTTATACTACGCAATACTTTGTGATATGCAATCATTGAAAGGTCTTCAAACCTAAGCATTGCATATAATCTAGTGATAATATTATTGTGAACTATTTTTGATATATTAACATTTTTGTAATATAATTGTTTTTCTTTGAGAAATAATTAAATGAACTATTATTAAATTTAGTTATGTGTTAAATCTTTTTTAATAAGCTATATTGTAAATGGGGGCTCAACTCAGGATTAATATAACATCAAAACTGCTAAAACCACAGCTGGTAATTTAGCTATCACCCACTAAGGTGTAAGATAGACCCACACTTGGAAACGTCAACCAGAATAGGTTTATTTTCAACCCACACTTGAAGACGTCAACCGGGATAGGAATAAATCTCAACCCACATATATATATACTTTGAGACTAAATTCAATACATAGAATATACATAGAAATGATTAACATTTTACAATGGAATTGTAGGGGTATACGTTCCATTAAAGAAGAATTTAATCATTTAATTAGGATGAATAACATACATATTTGTATCTTAAGTGAGACTTTTTTAACTTCCAACTTAAATTTTAATAATAAAAGATATTATATCGAAAGATATGATCAACTAAATGAATATAATCCACATGGAGGAGTAGCAGTACTAATTTATAAATCAATTCAATTTAGAAGAATACACTTCCAAAATCCATTTAACACATTAGATATTTTAGCAATATATTGTAAATTCAAATCAGAAGAATTCTGCATATTATCCACATACGCCAAACCAAACCACAAAATTAATAACGTAAATTGGTCTTTTATAAAAAATCAAGTAAATGTACCCATAATTTTTGCTGGAGACTTTTACTCAGCACATCAAGTGTGGGACCTTTCACCCTAAGACAAAATTATGAAGGTAGGGAGCTGCTATCATTTCTTGAGAATGAAAATTTAGTAATATTAAATGATGATAATCCAACTAAAGATAGAAACCCAAGGACAAGAGATAATATCTTAGATTTAACAATAGTATCCCCTTCTATCGTTAAATACATACACTCTTGGCGGATACTAACAGATAATGTAGGAAGTGACCATTACCCTATAATATATTGCTTTGGTGACAACAATGGTGTTGAAAACAGGGAAAAAATCATGCGACGCAACTTTAAAAAATCTGATTGGATAAAATACTCCAGCCATATAGACTGGAGATTAAATAATCTAAACACGTCCAGTGAAACAAATGTGGAATCTCTTTACGCTAGCTTCACTGAGATAGTCAATGAGGCCGTAGAGCTATCTATACCAACTACAGAAATATACAATCTGAGGCCCAATAAGATTAAACCTTTATGGTGAGATACTGAATGTAACAAAATAATCGCTAAAAGAAGATTTGCTTTAACTAACTTTAAGAGACATTTTACAATTGAAACATTTCTTGCATTTAAGAAGCAACAAGAACAAACCAAAAGATATTTCAGAGCTAGAAAAAAAGTGGAGTGGCGGAAATTCTGTGATAATCTAAATCCCAATACTACCTCTAAAACTATTTGGGAAAATATAAGAAAAGTTAACAACAAACACTACAGCAACAAACAATGTTGTGATAATGAAAATTGGTTGGATGATTTCGTTAAAAACAAATTTCCTCAGAACAATGTTAATCACTCTACTGACACTACAAACATTCCAAACAGTAACATTCCAATTTTGGACAATTATGTACTTATAGACGAACTTCACTACTCTCTTAATCATAACAAAAATACAAGCACCGGCTTCGACAGATATAACTACAAAATGATACAATTATTACCTCCAATAGCTTAATCACTTCTAATACAAATCTTTAATAATATATTCAACACTCAAAATATACCCGAGGATTGGAAAAAACATATTATCGTACCAATATTAAAATCGAATAAAGATCCAAACTCAGCAGAATCATACAGGCCTATCACTCTACTTTCATGCATAGGGAAAACAATGGAATCTATTATTAAAAACAGATTAGAATGGTATCTGTAACATCATCAAAAATAGCCTGACCTTCAATTTGCTTACAGAAAAAGAAAAAGCACCCAACATAGCTTAAATGTATTAAACTTGGACATACAGAAAGTATATAATAACAATGATTACATGGTCGCAGCTTTTCTAGACATCAAATCCGCGTATGATAATGTAAATCTTATAAACCTAAAAAACAAAATGACAGAGATTGGTATATCTACAAAAATTATAAAATGGATTTTAAATTATTACCAACTAAGAGAAGTTTTTATAAGACACAACAACAAATTATTAGGTCCTTACGCGAACTCCCTAGGAGTGCCACAAGGCTCGATATTATCTCCTCTACTGTTTAATATATACACAAAAGATATCATAAAACTGGCGGATAATTCTACGCAAATCTTACTATATGCTGATGATATAGTTATCTACAGCAAGGGCTACTCACTTAACATAGCGCAAAAAAGACTTTAAAAGAAAATCAAAATGCTAGAATCTATCTTAAGTGATTTAAATCTAGAGGTATCCACTAATAAAAGCAAGGTAATAATTTAGATTGAACTGGACACAACTTAGATCGAAGTCCAAGAATTATTATGAAAAATAAATGTTTAACTGTTACAAGTAACGTTAAATTCCTGGGTGTTTGGTTTGACTCAAATAGCACATGGTGCAAAGAAATCAACTCATTTATAGCAAAATGTCACAAAGGAATAAATGTAATGAGATGTCTAGCTGGATGCAGCTGGGGAAGTCATCCTCTAACTCTACTCAGTATTTACGAAGCCATTGTCAGACCACATTTTGACTACTCCAGTACATTAGTTTGTACCGCAAATAATACAATACTTAAAAAATTAGACACAGTACAAAACAAAGGACTAAGAATAATAATAGGTGCAATGGGTTCTACTCCTATACAGATTCTTAACCTGGAAACCAATATACCTCTAAAAATTCGAAGACAGATATTAAGTGACTATTTCTTCATCAAAATAATCCAAACTAAGTATCAAAATATCATATCCAGAATAGAAGAACTTCAAAATGTATACTTTAAGCCATATAGGATAAACAAGAACCAACCTCTTTTTTTAATAAGCTACAATCATTACAAAAATATACCTATAGAAAGTTTTGAGATCATGCCCTACTTTAAATCTTCATATGAACTAAAAGCAAGATACTAAGACTAAATACCGAAATTAAATATTTCAACAAAAAAGACAACAGCACTATAATATATCAACGATATATGAATTTTATATGCACTAAAAACATAAAATGGGACATATGGTATACAGATGGTTCCGTAAATAGTAAATTTAAAAAAGGAGGTGCGGGCTTATACAACTCTACAACAAACAAGCAATATAAGTTTAAGTTAAATAATAAATCAAGTTCATTCAATGCTGAACTTATAGCTATATTGAAAACAATGAAGATAATTAAAAACACTAAAGAGTCTAACATATTAATAGTAACAGATGCGTATAGTGTATTAGCAGCTATAAATAATAACAACTTTAAAAACAATAATAATAGTAAAATTTGTAAAATAAAAGAAATATATTCTAAACTGAAAAAGAGTGGGGTAAACATAATATTCTTATGGGTACCAGGTCATTCTGAAATTTTAGGCTATGAAACTGCAGATAAGTTAGCGAAAGAAGCATGTACTGACGGTAAATTAATTGATATAAAATCTTCCTTAAATGAAATGAAAATTATTATCAAGGAAAAGGCCTATATGAAACGGCAAATAATGTACACGGAGGCAAGTCAAACCACAGGCAAAACATTTTACCTTTTCAACAATAAAATTAAAGATAACATGTGGATCAATAAAAATTTATCTAGAAAATTCATTTCTACAATATGCCGACTAAGATCAGATCATTGTAAAGTCCCATCACACCTAGCAAAAATAAAAATAATACAATCTTCTAATTGCATCTGTGGAGAGGAAGGAACTATAGACCACATGATACTAGGATGTAAATTCAAAAAGCAGGCAGTCGACCACTTATGGAGTAATCTATGCAAGTATACCATGATGCCAGTGAACGTATTAAACCTGATTTCCGATATAAGTGTCTCTGCAAAATGTGTGATTGAGTTTATATATGACAATAAAATTGACATATAACAGGTAGTTTATATATAGTAATAAATATAGTAGATATATATGTATAGTTATAAATAATTTTTATATATTATAAAATGTAATATTTATTTGTACTTTAGAATGGCAAGAAGGCTGAATAAGCCAAAGCTCAATAAATAAATATCAAAAAAAAAATATATTGTACATACGTCGTTTCTGTAAAATTTAAATAGTTTAACGTAAATCTTTAAAATATGTGCACATGTACAATTGTACACTTCCAATAACTAATTTATAAAAAATCTACAACAAACTTAATTAAAATATCTATTTTATATCTATGGTGTGCAACATATGTTAACACTAGCTCATATGAGCCAGTGTTAACATTTCTCCGTTTGAGGTTATCATATCACAGTTCTATAAAAAACATATTTAACTTTGCTTACGTAAAGTAGATGTATGTTTTAACTTCGGTGCAAACCTAGATATGTTTGCATAGAATCTTGTAATGCATTTCATGTTTTGAAAAAAGTTTATATTTAAATTAATAATGTTTTTATTGTTCATTGCATTTATATGAACATTGAAACTACAGATCGTTTTTATTTTGATAACTGAGAAGTGATGATTCAAACCAAAATTCAACCTTTGGTTTTCTATAAGGGACGTCGCGTAAGAACTTAATCGAGCGCGAATTTATTATGTATTTTTTATGTAATTTAATTATATATATTTTATTCTATAAATCGCTATCGGGGTGTAGTGATTTATTTGTGAATAAAATAACGGATGTAAGCTGTTACAATATATTTATCTTTTAAAGTACAAACTTATAATTACAACTATTATCTTAGAACTATATCTTAACACTAAAAACTAACAAAAAATCTAACTTTAAACCATAATGTACAATGTACAAAGGAAAAGGATAACAATATCACAAAAAATCGTTTCTCTTAGGCGGAGAAGGTTCTATATGACAATGAAATATTTAAATAATTGATAATGTGTGTTAATAATTGAAATATGATGTAAACAGTGTTAAATTAAATTTTCAATGTTCAATTGAAACTATATAAAATGCGTAACAAAGGTTTTGCTTCTACCAACGCAATACTGAACATACTCCCCCCGTTGAGAGTATTAAACGATCAACTAAATAGGTAGGCGTGATATATAAGTCATTCAATACATACATTTGTTTTAAAGTCTATTAATTATTATCCAAATTACTGTCTCATATTGACAGTTTACACAAATAAATTACGATACGGACATCGACGACTCGGGTCACTTCGTCTTTGCCTGGGGAGATCTTTTTTTTTTCTTTTTTTTTTTTTTATTACAAGGTAATTACAACTAAGCAAATTTGCTTATCTAGCAATTTTTATATATAATAAGTACAATAAGTATTCCAGATCCAATCCACTGACTAGTTCCGAAAGATTTATATTACACACTTCTTATTGTGTGGTACAGTGGTAGATATCACAGGGTCAGGTCTTGAGGCTTGGTCCTCTTCAATCTACGCAGATCTGTTCTCGTATCGAGTAACTGCAATATTTCATTGTTGTGGTGGTCTTGTAGACGTAGCAAATGTCTACTCGCTGCCTTCTTGATTTCATCGTCTACGGTGGGCATCTTTAAGTCACGATGTAGATTTTCATTTCTGATGTACCATGGCGCATCTGTAATACTACGCAATACTTTATTTTGAATCGTTTGTATTTTCTTCAAATTGGTTTTCTTGGTACAACCCCACAGTTGTATACCATAGGTCCAAATGGGTTTCAGTATTTGGTTGTATAATACCAGCTTGTTATGCACGGTCAGCTGTGAGTGCCTTCCCATTAACCAATTCATTTTTCTGAGTTTAATATTTAGCTGCTCACTTTTCATTTTGACATGCTCCTTCCACTTGAGCTTCGCATCTAGTGGCATACCTAGGTATTTCGCTGTGTTGGAGTAAGGTATTGTTTGAGAGTTGAGGGTAACTGCAAAAGGAATAGTTTTCCTGTTTGTAAAATTTATGTGCGTTGATTTGGCTTCGTTCAGCTTAATTCGCCATTTCTTTGTCCACTTATAAACCTCATTAAGCGATTGCTGCAGTTTACTATTCACTTCTTCTTCTTTCTTCCCAGTAACCATTATTGCAGTGTCATCTGCGAAGGTAGCTATTGTGGCATTCTCAGGTTGTGGAATATCCCTTGTATATAATAAATACAAAACTGGTCCAAGGACGCTACCCTGGGGCACTCCTGCTTTTATTTGCTTCATCTCAGAGTACTCATCTTCTATTTTAACTCTAAAATGTCTACCTTTTAGATAGGATTTGAGAATGAGGTACCATTCAACAGGTAAATCCTTTTGCAATTTGTGTTCTAGTCCTTGGTGCCATACTTTATCAAACGCCTGTGCCACATCCAGAAAGACGCTGGAACATATTTGTTGCGTTTCAAGTGCTTTTTCGATGATATTAGTTATTCGATGAACCTGTTCTATTGTCGTGTGTTTATTTCTAAATCCGAATTGATGATCAGGAATTAGCCTTCTTTCATATATTATTGGCTTCAACCTTTTCAGGAGTAGTTTTTCAAATATTTTAGAAATAACTGGCAGTAGTGAAATTGGCCGGTAGCTTGTGACTTCATTTGGTGGTTTACCTGGTTTAAGTAACATTATCACTTCAGCTACTTTCCATTGGCTAGGGACGTAAAGTAGTCTGATAGCTGCATTAAAATGATGTAGGAGTTTTCTCAGTGCTATATCCGGTAATTCTTTAATTACCTTACCCGTTATAAGGTCAAATCCCGGGGCTTTTTTGGCATTCAAATCGGTCTTAATTATGTGTTTTAGTTCTTTGAGAGTTACGTGAAGAATTTTGAAGTTGTCTTTTTTTGCAGTGCAAGCGATGTCTTCTTCGGTAGTCTGTCGAGGATATGGCTTAAATGTTTTCTCTAAATATTCAGCGAATAGGTCTGCTTTTTGCTTGTTGTTGACCATCCATGATCCGTCTTCTGTTTTGATGGGTGGGTTCTGGTTTTTCGGCCTCTTCAATGCTTTCGCTGCTTTCCATAATAAGTAGTCCGTTTCCTTGTCTGCAGAGAGCTTTCTCAGGTACCAAGCAAAGTTATCATTCTTGATTTCTTTCAGCAGTTCTTTTAAACTATTAGCTAATGTATTTAGAATGGTTTTGTCCTGGGGTGCTCTAGTAATTTGCCATTTCTTTCTAGCTTTTCTTTTTTTGTTGACAAGTTCTCTAACCTCTTTTGGAAAATTGATATTAAAATTTTCTTTTACTTTTATTTTTGGAGAATTTCGCCATGCCGCATTTTGAATTGCTTTTACTAAAATGTCAACATCGTCTTCCAGTTCTTTAGGTGTTTTCAGCGGTATTTGTAAATGTATATCTTGTTCGAGATCTTTACGGTATCCTTCCCAGTCTGTTTTATGGTTAATGAGACTTGGTGGAGTACTTCTGATTATTATTGAACTACTAATGGTGAATATGATCGGTGTGTGATTTGATGATATTGTTTCATCACTAACTATGTGCATGTAGTTTGTTGAGAGCCTTTTTGTTATATAGAAATCAATGAGATTTGAAATTTTTTCATTATCTGTTGGCCAGTACGTTGGCATTCCCGTGGATAGGAACTCACACTTATAATCGCAACCTGCCTGCTAGAGCTCCTTTCCTTTGGCCGTGGTTAAGCGAGAGCCCCAGAAAGTGTTTTTTAGTTGAGATCTCCTCCAATGATAAATTTGTTGCCTAGAGTTTTAAAGAGATTTAAATAGTCTTGTTTTTTAAGATTATATCGTGGTGGACAATATATGGCTGCAATTTTGAATGCTTGGTTTTGTATTTTCATTGAAATTGTTGTAACTTGCATTTCTTCTATTTCAATGTTTACTTCTGCATTGTGTTTTACTCTTTCGTGAATAATTATAGCTGTTCCTCCCCTCGCTTTATTTGCTGGATGATTTGATTTGTAAATGCGATAATTATTGAGCTTGATATACGACTCCCGTGTGAAATGTGTTTCGGACACAAGGCATATATCAACTTTTTTAAGATGCATAAATAGTTCTAATTCGTGAATGCGTCCTTGCAATCCGTTGGCATTCCAGGCAGCTATTGTAATTACGTTATTCATTTCTGTTTCTTTGTCGCATTGTTATCAAACCAGTTTCTAGTTTTTGTATTTTCTCAAAGATTTGTTTGTTTACATTTTGCTGCTCGTTCATATTGTTAAGAATTTGATTTAGCATTCCTTCTATTGTTCTTTTTTCTTCTCTACCGCTGGCAATCTGGCTGTATGTTTTAGGCGCTTCGCTGCTTCCGCTACTTGCTTGTATATTTGCAGGTTGAATCTCCTTTTCCTGTGTATACCTTCGTTGTACTTGTACTTGCTTCTTCTGCTTTGTAATATTGTCCCTTCTGTTTTGAAGTTCCATGGCTACTACACACCCTCTGTAGCTAGCTGGATGATCTCCTTTACAGTTGATGCATATGGGAGTCGTCTTTCTACTTACTGTACAAGATATGGTATTGTGTTTTCCAGCACATCTCACACATCGTGAATCTTTATTGCAGTAGCTTTGAGTGTGATTAAACTCCTGACACCTCTTGCATTGTGGTATTAAACGTGTGTTTTTCCGAAGCGGTTCTATTTTTACTACTATATTTAGTATGTTTCTTATTTCATATATTTTGTCTATACTCTCCTTATTGTCAAAAGTTAGCATAAATAGCGGTAGTAACCGCTTCGTAGTCTCTCGTTTCTCGTTTATTTCTTTTTTGATTATGTTGATTACATCCAGCACTTTTAATCCTTTCCCTTTAAGATCTTCAATGATATCATTTTTGTCGCATGATGGATGCAGCCCTTTAGCCATGACTTTAATTGTTCTTTCGTTTTTATCCTCATAAGTATGCCATTGAAGTTTCTTATCATTTAGTTGGGCGGCTAATGCTCTGTACGCATTATGGTCAGGGGTATTTATCTTCCAGGCATTGTTGCTTAAAGAAGTGACTTTGCTTGAATTATTGGATCAAAAATTTTGGCAATATTCGACAAAATGGTTCTTTTCGTGACATTTTGTGATACGTTCGGTTTACTTATATTATATTCAATGACGTCGTTAGATGCGTCCCATTGTAATCCCAACGTCTTTATGGTATTGTCATCGATGGATTATTTTTGTTTCACATCTTTAGGTGGAATGCCTTCTAACTATTTTAGTTCATTTGATGCCCATTGTCGCATTCTTAATCCCCCAAGAGGAAGCAGTTTATGTAGTTGTTTGCGAATTTCAAGAGTTCTTTCAATGATATCAGATCCTTCTAAGCAATCGTCGACGTACATTCTTTGAAGAGGGGCTGTCGCGGCTAATGGGAATTTATGATGTTCGTCTCGGGCTAGTTGATGGAAGCCTCGTATGGCCAGGAAGGAAGCTGGAGTCAGTCCGAATATAAGCACTTTGAATTCGTAAACTTTAATTACTCCATCAGGGTCAATCCAGGGTATACGTAGATATTTTCGATCTTCTGGACGAATAACAAATTGCTGATACATTTTTCCAATATCGCCAGTGAGGACATATTTATGTGTGCGGAAGCGAATGAGAGTTGTAAATAAACTATCCTGCAACATGGGACCGGTCATTAACTGCTCGTTCAGAGATATGCCAGAGTTACTCTTGGCCGAGCCGTCGAATACAATTCGTCTTTTAGTAGTGATGCTGGTTTCTTTAATTACTGCATGATGGGGTAAAAAAGACCGTCATTGGAGTCAATTGGCTCCTTAACTTTGTTCATATATCCACGATCGATGTATTATTGAATAGAGACAGCATATTATTTCTTAAACTCAGGATCTCGTTGCATTTTGCAGAGAATACCTCGAAGTCGGTTCTCGGCCATCACTGGTGAGTCGCCTGGTGGGAGAGCAATTTCTTTAAAAGGTAACGCTAATATTGAGCGACCATCTTTGTCTCGAGTAAAGGTGCGGGAAAAGTGTTTCTCACATGCAATATCTTCAGCAGATGCGGGTACGCTTGAAGACGCGTACTCCTCTATTTTTGAGATTTTTTTTGGTTCAAATCTAATGTTTGTAGCCTTACAGAACAGTGTGGCATTTTCTTGAGTATTACCTGCAACGCTTCCTCCAATATTCCGACCTAATAACGTGTTTTGTAGACTTACATTATGAATTCGCGGAAATAATCGCTTGTAAATAGTTTTTGCAATTTATAAATAATTTCTTCATCGGCGTCATCATGCTCCACGGCTGCATCGATATTCCGTAATTCATCCTGAATATTTTTGAGTCCGGCTATAACTGCTTCAACCTTTTCTGCGCACTCTTTCGCGAAATCTGCATCGACGTACTCGCCACCATCGTCTAGTAACTTTGAAAATCGTGTGATTTTCGATTGTATTTGTTTGCGTTGAGCGACAAGTACTATTACACGTTTCTTGATTTCTTCAGCCATGATGGATGGCTAATGGATTGAGCTAATTGTTGCTTTTATATGCTACTAGGCTCTCTCAGACTGTTACTGTGAGCCACACGACTTCACACTCCAAGCTTTCTTGAATGTTAGAAAATTCGAAGATTTGTGTTCTTCATGCACAATGAACGAATGTCATTTATGCACTACACAATCTGTTGCACAATAATACGTTCGATTAGAGTACGATGGCTTGTGATCTGGATGCACTATGAAACTAATGGCATTCATGCACTACACAAGCTCTGGCACAATCAAACGTTTTATTTTAGTTGCAAATAGTTCTCTTACTCACATCTGGCTCGAAGGACCATGTTAAGTTTTATGAAAAACCTTTGGTTTTCTATAAGGGACGTCGCGTAAGAACTTAATCGTGCGCGAATTTATTATGTATTTTTTATGTAATTTAATTAAATATATTTTATTCTATAAATCGCTATCGGGGTGTAGGGATAACGTGACAACACGTTAGAATCCCTATATTAATATCAGGATTGCAAAACCTAACAAAAACGCACAGTGGAAATGCACACAGAAAATAAAGCCATTTTTGATCACTCACTGGACATAATAGAACAAGTCCTGCATGTATAGTTCAAATTGCAAGAGTGCGTAAGTGATCTTCTCATGCTTTATGAGAGTTTATAAGAGCCGTTTAAATCTACGATATAATGGTGAAGTTTTACAATATATATTACAAACAATTTAGTGAGACAGTAATTTATCATTGCAGTGTAGGTTTATACGCCATAACTTGTTTTAAGCATGTGTCGTCGCCGAACTCTCAATATATGTCTGCCATTGTACTTGGTTCTAGTAAGAGAGAAACATTCATTTGTATCGAATTTATTATCTGGTAATTGAAAAGTTTTTGTCAAATCTTGCATGGATATAGGTAGCTAATAGATATGCATTTTTTTAATATTTAAGCATTTAAAACATGGAAATCAAACTTTTTTTCAAATATATTTGTAACATAATATAATAAGAATATATGATTTTGTTTCCGACTGAATTTATAATCATATATTATAATAATATATTTTGCTAAACTATTGTTAAAAATAAATGTAACTAAAATAATTTGTATTTTATGTGAGTTATGCTTATAATATATTGATAGAGTTGGCTATCAAGACCTCAAATATCCATTATTTCTTGATACGAGTCAATATAAGCGGAGATATTAACAATTAACATCAGTTGTGTCCCTTTAAACGAGTTATTTGAAGGAGTGTAAAAGGGATTAATAAAAAAAGATTTCAGTTAGTTGTAAATTATACACTTTAATTTCTTCATTAACGTGGATGTTTCTCGTCTTTTACTTGTTATTACCATCTTGTATTTTAATTATGTTATGTTCTTTTACATGTGTAGTGGCCATCGTATCTATTTCTTACTTTTGAAGCAAATCCTTCTCTAACGTAGACGATGTCATTCACTTTAATCTAATGATTTTTTAGTTTATTAATAATTCGTTCTGTTGTTCTTTCTTTTTTATTTAAATGTTCTGTTTTGATGTTGACATTATACACACAATCATTAGATTCCTCACACATTCATTATTCAACAATCATTAGGTTATTAAAATTCTGTTTCGAATATCGATTGTTGCATTTAATTTTTTTTAATAAATCAAGACCTATTAGTCCGTGTTATTTTTTCCTGAATCGGAATAAATATATTTTAAATTTGTTCTTTTCTTGAAATATTGGGAATAAAGGTATGCCTGCTAGTTGATTGTGTGTAGATGTTTGATGTGCTGTTTTTATAATAAATTAATTAAGGGAAATTTTTATAAATTAAATTTTGGATTTATTAGTGTTCTTGAAGAGCCTGTATCTATTTATAATTTGGTATTGGAAACTGTTTCAATTATATTTAGTAATAATGGCAGTGCGTGGGTTTTATATTTTTTGTATTTCTGCGAAAATTTTATTCTTGGCTCTCTTGTTCAACATGAAGGTTTGCTCTTGGTTTTCTTCTTCAACGTAAAAGGTTTTATCGAAGTTTCTATCGATTTGAAAAGGTTTTTGGGGATATGTGTATTGGGGTACATATAGCTTTTGCATGCTGTTTTGGAGTACATACTGTCCCCACATGCTGTTCATACTGAACATGTGGTTTATTTTATTGACGATAGCTGTCGGTTGATTTGTTAATAACAAATTTCAAATTATCACATTTATTGGTTCTAGATTCGTACATATTTTTGCTTTGGTTTTTCTTATATGTGAGAGTGTCTTCCATATTTGTGGATCTTGATGTTCTGGTAAATTGCCCCATTGGTTCATTTAGTCTCACTAAAAATCAAATCAAATCAAAATCATTCCAAAATCAATTTATCCTATTGTTTACTTTAAATATTAAAATTTTCTATTGATTCGTACGTTCTGCACCGTAAATATAAAGTTGTCTTTAGGCGTTGGCATCTATTATGAAATTGTTTGTAAAACAATCTTTTAACAGTGTATTTTCGGATCGTTGGTCTCCGAAGCTATCAGACAAAATTGTTCGCAATTCTCCCCAGGAGTTAATATCGCGTCCGCTTGTTACTATATTTGCATTTCCTGTTAATTTCGATTTGCATAGTGCCAACAAAAATATATTAGTTTCACTATGTGCATTTGTGGTGTCGCCACACCTTTGCATAAGCAATTCGCAATATTCCAAATAGCTAGACAAATCTGCAGGATCACCATTGAAATTCTGGATTAGATCTTTATAGTCGGTATGTGAGAATTGGCGTTTAAGTTCAAGTAATTAGGTTTATCAGGTAAAATATCAATATTGAACCAACTGCCTAAAGAAATACAATATTGCAGTGTGAATGTGCACAAGGCGTTTACTCGTTAACAATATATATTCGTAGTTGTCAAACTTTTCAACCGTTTATATGCAAAACCCTTTCAAAAAATACTTACTTTTAAATTTATATAGAACGTGTACCCTCTTCTGTTATCACTAAATGTCGTAGCTTCACCCGATTCTTTCTCTCTTTAGTGCACAAATAAGTCCGTTCAGTGGAAATAAGACATGTCCACCTGTGTTTAAATTTAGTTGCATTTTTGCTCTTGGTCGTGTAGCACCTCTATAGTTCATTTGAATAAGTCTTCTTAAAATATTTCATTCAATTTCAATTTTATTAAGTTTTACCATTTCTTTTTGTAAATGTATGTGCGTTTTTATGTGTGTGTTCAAATTCGTTACAATTTCACTTTTACTTTATTTTACGAATTTTTTGCTTATCTGAAATATTCTGTCTATCTGAAAGAACAAGTTAATTATTATAAATAATTTTTATTTGACATTTTCCATTAAGAAATAAATTGATTTTATATTTTCATTATAGTTTACCCCTGTCGCAAGTGACGTCTGTCTTTTATGTGTGAATTGAATTTCTTTCAAATTTTAATTCCATTTTTAAATTGAAATATTTAACTCGTTCTATATAAATTTCACATATAAAATGAAATAATTTTTCATATAAACTGAATAAAAAAATATTTTTTTTTAACAAAATATAAAAAATACTAGCTTTTACCCCCGTCGCAAGCGACGTCTGTTTTTTGTGAGTGGCTTGAATTTCATGTCAAAATTTAATTCCATTTTTAAATTGAAATAATAAATAAACTCGTCCTATATTGATTTTACATTTAATAACAATTAATTTTTCATCCAAACTGACTAAGAAAATACATTTTTTATATCAAAATAAAAAATATTTTGAATTTATGCGTTATTTGAACAACTTTTTTTCAAAATTTGGGATTTTTTTTTCGATTCGTAAATAAGTTACCAAGGTTAGCCTATATACAAAATTTCAACTTTCTAGCACAATTTTTACTCTCGGCAAATACTGCCCTCGTGCCCCCCAATAAAATTTTGAATTTTTTTTTATTAATAATATACTTAATTATTCTAGAATCCAGAATATGAACTTTCTCCAAAGTTCCCTACCGGGCCCCCGAATTTCTTTAACCCCCCCTTTTTCACTTTTTGAATTTCTAATTTTTGAGAATTGTCAGCATTGAATACCTTAATACACATGCAAAATTTCAACTTTCTATCTTTTACAAATTAAAAGTATTATTTTTTTTCAAGTTTTTCCAAAATTACGGGTTTCCAGGAAATTCAGGGAAAAATCCGGGGACGCCAAAAGTCTTAAAATTTTTTTCTCTACGAAATAGGAAATTTTTAAAAACTTCCCTGGAGCTGTTTTCGAGATGCCATACAAAATTCGAACCAAACATATAAACACATAACATATAAGAATATAAATATACACTTGGGACATTATAATATACTTGAGTTTACCCCCGTCGCAATGCGACGTCTTTTTGGCGTGTATCATTTGAATCCAATAAAATAATTCGTAATTAAATTTCATATTTAACTGTTCTATTTTTAAATTGAAATAATAAATAAACTCGCGCACATATACATACATATAAATTGACTAAAAAAATATTATTTTTTTTTTCAAAATAAAAAATATTTTCAATTTATGCGTTATTTGACCAACTTTTTTTCAAAATTTGGGATTTTTTTTTTTGATTCGTAAATAAGTTACCAAGGTTAGCCTATATACAAAATTTCAACTTTCTAGCACAGTTTTTACTCTCGGCAAATACTGCCCCCCGTGCCCCCAAACAAAATTTTGAAATTTTGAACTTTTTTTTATTAATAATATACTTAATTATTCTAAAATCCAGAATATGAACTTTCTCCAAAGTTCCCTACCGGGCCCCCGAATTTCTTCAACCCCCCCTTTTTCACTTTTTGAATTTCTAATTTTTGAGAAATGTCAGCATTGAATACCTTAATACACATGCAAAATTTCAACTTTCTATCTTTTACGAATTAAAAGTAATACAGCAAAAAAGGGTTCACTTTTTTTCCAGTTTTTCCAAAATTACGGGTTTCCAGGAAATTCAGGGAAAAATCCGAGGACGCCAAAAGTCTTAGAATTTTTTTCTCTACGAAATAGGAAATTTTTAAAAACTTCCCTGCAGCCGTTTTCGAGATGCCATACAAAATTCGAACCAAACATATAAACATATAAGAATATAAGAATATAAGAATATAAGAATATAAGAATATAAGAATATAAGAATATAAGAATATAAGAATATAAGAATATAAGACTATAAGAATATAAATATACACCTGGGACATTATAATATATGATTTTCAATTTTTTCGTTATTTGACCAACTTTTCTAAGTTTTTAATATCTTTGTTTTGAAATATGTTCGTATTGTGACGTAGTTCTAGAACCCGTCCCGTTTTTGCGTCATCTTTTGTTGTTCTATATTACTTTTTCAATAATTTTTGTAATGTTACAATTCATGATAATAACGCAACGTCCCACGTTTTGACAGGGCTGCTCCCTGGTAGCTTGAGTTAGCGGTATGAAGGGCCGGGGGACTCGAGAGTAATGGCAAGTCATGCAGTGAGCAAGAAGAAGTCGAGTAGTGTACGCCATGTGAGTGACTCAGGGCAAATAAACATAAAGAATGGTTTTATTAAGATAATTAAGAAAATATAATTAGAGCTATCTATGCGTTAACAATTGATTAAATTATTTTGTGTTTTACGGGTGAGATGAAAATTCTTCCGTAATATAATTTGTTTTTTGATAGTTGTTGTATTTGATTAAACACCTTGGGCGTCATTTATATTAGAACTATAGAATTCATTGTTTAAAAAGGCGAGATCGTTATGCAGGTTAGTGACGGCCGCCATATTGTAATATAAATCTTGTTAATCCAGTAGATGATATTTAATATAAAGATTCTGTGTTAAGTGAATCTATATTTTAAGTTTAAGTTAGTTAGTAAGTTAGTAAGTTTACGGATATACATATGTCTCGTGTTATTTGGTTAAATTTCTAGGGATACAGATTTAAGAGTAAGTTGAAAATCAATGGATTTATTATACCTCAACTTAATATAATATATGTCCGCTTAAGGTAATCTGTGGAATTCCCGACTAACGTAACCCGTGGATGACAATCGAGAGTCAAGAAAAATCATCCGATTCTGATTTAGTTACATCATTTTATTTTTTTCATATTGAAGGATTATTATTAATTGAATCTAAATGTTTTATTACTGGTCCATGATCGATCTTTAAGTAATTTTCGGTAATCATTTGGTTTCACGGTCACCGCGTTGTATTACGCAGTTATTATATTTGCTTAAATATTTTTATGGATCTATATTTTTTTAAGCATCGATCAGACAAATTCTAATTCTTGGATTTAATCCATAATCAATTTTATTGTGATATGCTATAAGGTTACATAGATGTATTTGTGAATTGTTACGAATCAACTAATTGTTGCCATTGCTATAGCTATTGATATTTATATAATTTATTAGTTCTTTATTGTTATTTTACCAATCAAGCAATTTAATATAAATCTGAAAAGAAATTTTCTTCGAGTTTTTATTTTATGTTAACCAATTATTCTGATTTGTTTTACATTGATAAAATAATCATATGGGTCGATTTGATGGAGTCATAACTATTATTCATAATTTAGTCTATGCTACAGCCCCCGATATATTTATACCTTATTTTGTTATTTTTAATCATTAGTAACGTCCCTCTCAACCCTGTATTTTGATACAGGGTTAAAGTACGTTACAGTATTTAATAGCGTAATACACATGCAAAATTTCACCTTTCTTTCTTTTTCGAATACAAAGTTATACAGCAAAAAGGAGCCCACTTTTTTCCATTTTTTTCAAAATTACGGGTTTCCAGGACATTCAGGGAAAAATCCAAGGATGCAAAAGTCACAGAATTTTTTTCTCTACGAAATAGTAAATTATCTAAATCTTCTCTGGATCTATTTTCTAACCACCATACAAAATTCAGTACCAACCATATAGGAATACTAGCGCTTCGCCCCGTCGCAATGCGACGTGTATATAATAGTTGTGTTTAAGAATAAGTTATTTTCTAAATTACCTTATTAACTTATTGCAAAATATTATTTTTAAGTAATTTTTCTTAAATATATATTTTTTAAACTTATTTCGTTTTAATTCCATAATTTACCCAAATTAAGCACATTATTGAACAATGTCTAGTGCCCCGCCTCTAAACCCCTATCATCACCTCTTGGGTTTATAGCTATCTCTCACTCCCGCTCTTTTAATTTATTTCCTTCGTACCTCCGCCAGAGAGCACCCACTTACAGCACCTTGACACATGCTCAGCAGACCTGTATCACTCCTTCCCTGAGCATCGTCGGTCCTTATAGCACTTTCCCAGCGCTCCTTCCGCCCCCTGCGTACCGCTTTCTTACCAATTAATTTTCAAAATTAATACTTTACATAATACATACTAAATTTTATACTTAGAAGTACGTTATTTTTAAATAATTGTTCGATGAGATAAATGCTTCTTATAATTTATTTTTACTCATTTCCCTGCACACCTCTTTCCTAATCATCTCTAACCCCAGCGCCTTCTTTCCTTACCGTTCTAGCCCTTATTAATTACAAAGCTGTTCCTGCTCCCACTTCCCCAAATTTGCTCCGCTACTAAGGTTATTTTTTCCGCAATTATGGAATTCATATATATATATCGCAATAATAGATTTTGTCTGCAAATAAATGAAGTTTGCATAAAGGGTACTGTTATTGTTATTCCAATTGATCCAAAATATTTATTCTATTCCCCAAAAGATTTGAATGGTAGTTTCAATATTGTAGAATCAGCATATAAGACAATCGTCAAAAATCAACATAAAGAACTTTTAGTCGATTTCGATGAATCTGCTAGTGGTTCAATTGAAATAATGGAACTAAATTATCAATATAAAATAAATAAATTTAACGTTTTTCATTATGTTGCAGTCTATCCAAAAACTTCAACACTCAAGAAAAATGAAAAGTCCGTTTCATTACCAGAAACTCCCAGACCACATGAAAATATGATGGCTTCCTCCAGAAGCTGTAATAACCTTAGTGCTTTATTTGACTTAGAAGATATGGAGTTAAAACCTCTTAAAAGTGCAAAAAAATTAAATTTGAATTTTTCTATTAGCGACAAAAAGCGAGAAAATTTCATTACACGATCCAAGATTACAAGAAGAAACTAGTAAACCCAAAAATATAAATAGTCTTCAAAATTGTGATATTAGTGAAATAAGCAGTAAAATATACAATAAAAAAATAGATAGTAAAATAAACGAGGAAATTCAATTTCCTCCTAGAAGTTCCTGCTGGTGATGCTGGTAAATTTAAAGTATCTAGTGATAAGAAAATTGAAAGTAAAAAAAAACAAAATATTATTAGAGAAGATAAGTTACTAAACAAGGTTTCTAAATTACATGAGAGTGAAGGCGCATGAGAGTGAAGTGACACAAGTGATAAAGAAAGAAAAGAAATTACATCCGAAGCTGCATTAGAAGGTCACAACTACAGGAAGGAGAAAAATGTAGAAAAAAGCGGACGAAATCAATTACTAATTATACGAAAACCGACAAAAAATTGACTGAGGTAAAAGTCAAAATTACGTCAATGCAAATGGATAATAAAATACATAATAATGATTTGACAGCAAAATGTACAAATTTATCCAACAATATTTTCAGCAAAAGAAAATGAGGTTCTTAAATCTTTAGCTTTGAAAACTGATCGATCGTTACAATACGGAACTGTTTTAATTGATAATAAAACAAAAAATAATAACTCACAGGACGGAAATATATCGTCGAAAGATAGACACATCAAATTAGGAGAAAATGAAACAAAACAAAATTCGTTATTAAATAGAAATAATTTAAAAAAAATAATTATACAACATACAGATAATTATAGAAACCTTGTTCATACCATTAAAGTTAATACCATTGAAACCAAAAAGCCTTACACGATTGTTGAAGAGTCAATTCAAACTGTGCAACACTTGCAAATGCCAAAGACTACAAGCGGACGCATAAAAACAGTCGGTGTAAACATAAAACAGTTATTGACACCGTATAATGATCTACCAAAAGTAAAACCACAGCCTCCAAATTTCGCGCAAAAGAAAATTACTTCTAAGACAGCACAGTACTTGATCAATAAAAAAAACAATAAGAAAGTTTTTCAAGATAAAGTGGTAATATCTGTCACTTCAACACGCGAAATTCAATCTCTGATTGAAAACTCCAGTAAACAAACTGATACTGAAAAACTTTGCAGTCAATCATCAATACGAAAATATTCTCAATATCTTAGAAGATCACCAGAAGAAAAACGTAGAAATTATTCGCGAGGTCACACTCGAGAGTCTTCTAAATATGATCATCTGGCTACATATCGTGAAAGGAGTGCAAGTCGTTTAGTATCTACTAATAATAAAAGTCTAAAGAGATCATCGTCAACATCAAGATATGATGGAAGCTATAGAAGATCACCATCGTAATCACGAAACAAGTAATAAATAGATCTATTAATTTAATTAAATTTTCTAAACTAACGAAAAGTAAAATAATTTTTTTTTTTTAGTTCAACCGGATCGGATTCTCATGCAGAAGAAGCTGAGGGCCAACGTTTCCGTGATTCAGTTTACAAACCAATGAAACGACCTGAAAACGAAACGCTGTGTTGTAATACTGCTTTCCCCAAGCCCTGTACCATATAGATGTATTTATGATAATGAAAGGAAGCGGAAGGGGGTCTATGACGATTCATTCCCTCGACCATTTGTCAAAAGATATAAATATGACGATGAAGAGGAACGGAAGACAATCTGTATTGGTAATATAAAGAGAGAATTCACGAAAGAAGAATATCAAAAGTTCTTTAAAATGTGAAGAGTAGTTTAGTCAGCAAAGCACTGTAGACAAAACGGGTAATTTCTTAATTATATTGTAGATTTCCTTAATTATATTTAGGTACGATTATCTGAAAGATCAACAGATATCTACAATATTTTTTTTATATTTATTTACTTATTTGCCTTGACTTTCTTTCGTCATAGCCACCTTCAAACATTTTTTATACATCTTTTATAATTTACAATTCAATTTTACAAATTTCTAAATATTTTAATAAATCACTAATTAATTTCGAATCACTTAACAATAATTTAGTATTAACAGAAAAAGTTTTAATCACATCTAATATATCACTATTCAATTTTGATGTTTCTAAACTGTAATTTATGCATTCAAATATAATATGATCCAAAGTTCCTTCTTCACTACATTGACATCTATCGTCAGATTTAATATTAATTTTGTACAAGTGAGCTGGAGTTTTGCAATGATTACCTTTGATTCTGATTATAGTTGATATAATTTTGCGGGACTCATTCCTAAACCATCTCTTCTTACTTAAATTTGGATGTAACATATAATAATCTCTTTCTTTTAACTGACTTTTGTTAATGAAATCTGTGTTTCTTAAATTGAAGTTTAATTTTTTGATTATATTAAAAATTTCATACGAAGGTAATTTCACTTTCTTCTTAATTTCTAAATTTATTGATTCCTTTGCCAATTTCTCCGCAATTTCGTTTCCTCTTATTCCACAATGTCCTGGTATCCACATACATTTTATGGTATTATTTTAATTATTATATTGAAATACATCTCCTTAATTTTGCATGTCAAAATATCATTATTTGATTTGTTATCATTAAAATTTAATTTTTTTAAAATACCTAAAGAAACCCGTTATTATTCTAATTTTATTATTGTTGATATTTTCATTAATTTCCAATGCTTTTATTAATGCTAATTTTTCACCAGTATAAGAGCAAACTTTGTTATTTAATTTAAATTTATAATATCTTAAATTTATGTGTTCATATATACCAAATCATGCTTAATTTCTTTCTAAATCAATGGATGCATCTGTATATATTATTTTTGTCAAATTTGTATTAAATTGATGCATTAGATTTAAAAAAATTTCATTATTTATCGCATTATTAAATGATGTTGATAATAATTTTGTGTATATATATATATATATCCATTGGTTTAAATAATGATTCAAAAGGAATATAGAATATATGAGATTTGGAATTTCTTTGTATATTTAGATCCTTTATTTTTATGTAACTATTTATTAAAATAGGTTTATTTTTTTAGGTCCAGTAAGAAGAGTTTTGAATATATGTAGATAATAATTTAATTTTATCAATAATTTGGAATTTCGATAATGTTTCACATTTAACATAAAATTTATCACTAAGTAGTTAGTTTTTAAATTGTAATGGAAGTATATTAGATTCAGCCTAAAGTATATGAGTTGGAGTTAAAGTCATGCAACCTAATGCGATTCTTAAGCTTCTGTATTGTATTCTATCCAATTTTAATAATCTTGATTTAAAAGCTGTGAACTTCTAATTGCTTAATAAATTTGTAGTAAAAAAATAGAATGAGCTCCCCATTTACTTCCTGCTAGACTTCTTAATACATTTATTCCTCTGTTGTATTTATGTATAATTTTATCAATTTCAAAGCTCCAAGTAGATTTGCAGTCAAACCAAATACCTAAAAATTTTGCTCTATTTGATATAATAATATTTTTGTTACTATATATTATCCTCGGACTTGATATAATTTTGTGTCTAGTAAAAATGACAGCTTGAGATTTTTCTACTGAGATTTCTAATTCAATTTTGCCTAATATGTTTGTTAGGTTTTGCCGAACAGACTTATTGAATTTTCTTAAAGTTTGGTATTTCGTTTAGAGCTTGTAAGTTAGTTTAGTTTTCTATTGCAGGATAATAAAACAAATATTATTAATATACTTTAACTTTATTGATATATAAAAGTTCTACTAGAATTAGTGATTCACATTAAGTTATTAAAAGTAATTTAACCAACAATTAGTCTATCGATTATTCAGTGTTAATAGTTTGAAGGATAGACTGTGAATGATTTTCAGTACAAGATTCTCTTATTAGGAAACTTTAGTGCGTGAGACAAAACATATCCTGATTTGTCACATCTAGGGTTTGTTATCTAAAGTTCCAAGGGTTGATTTAAAAGATACAGGCTCACACAACTAGCTGGGAATGTTTACATAAATCAGCTCTCACATATGAAATCAATAGACTAACTTGAACACTTGACTTATCAGTAGATAAGTGCTTTGGGAACTTAAACCTACACGTAATACTTTGCAGATTTATTAGGGTACTCATAATATTGCAGATCTATTAGTATACTCATGTAAAAATCATACTCTTCTAGCTTTAAATATATCCAGGATATAACATTCCTCCCTTCAAGCTTGAAGAATATACTTTCACATGTTTTCTAATATAACATGTTACATGATAGTATGTTTAATGTGGCCTAGCCACATGGTTTCTGTAAAGAGTACAAGTGTTCATGAAAGTGGATGAAATAAACATATTCGTACATAAGGGTTTGTGCAAGTCTCTTAAGATTAAAAATAATTACATTATTTATTATATGAGATAGCTTAAAGATATATCAAAGTAACGTCACTATAATGATCTGTAAATAGACATTAAAGTAAAATAGTTATGATAATGTAAAATAGTAAGCATAACATTCATTGTTATAACAGAAATAATATATAAAAATAATTAAACATAATAAAGTAGAATACAAAGTTTTAGGTCAATTGGAAATCAGTAAAATATTAATAGTGATTTACTAAATAAAGTTGATATAGTAATATAAAGATAGTAAGTATAAAGATGCATTATTACAATTATGATAATGTTTAACATATGAATAACATATTAAGATAAAATTCTAAATCTTAATTAGTTAGGATTCTGCAAAATAATAATATTACTTAGAAACAAAATTACTATTTAATATTTATTAAAATTAAAGTTATTATTCGTTGAGTGAGAATGAACATATTAAAAGTCCAAAGTTGAGTCTATTATACTCAACAATATCATCGTCCTCAGGTGTCTCACTATTCGAATGTCTTATTGTCCTGACAATACTTGATTGTCTTTTAACACAATAGGGTGAAAATATATTACTTATAGAAACACAATTTTTATTATTAGGTTCACCCAAATTATCGTTTAATTGCCCTTTTCAAATTTTAGAGAACTTGCATTTTTCTTTATATAACAAAACACTATAATTATTATGACACAAATCACTGAGTTTCCTTTTTGATGTCATCTAGATTTCTAGTGGCGTCACTCAGGTCGTTTAGATTTGCGTGATGTAAATCCAGTGGGTCGATGCCTTCGACTTCCTTCTTGGTTAAATCTTCACAACAATCTATGTTTATTATTGGAAGATTGTTTTGTTTTGTTATGTTTCTGGTTCAGGTGAAACAAAATAAGTATTTCTCTCCTCACTTATGTAAATGTATTGATAAGTAGGGATAATAAAGGATCAAACGTGGGGATGTTTAGTGGATATCGGAAAAGGATATTCCTGATATTGATTATATTCAAATACTTCGACTAAAGGTATTTCTAATACAAATATAGCTCTCTTGCAAAGTATGAACTTTTATTATTTGTTGATGATTATGTAATTCCTCAACATTATGGGGCAACTTAACCTTGTCTAGTTGCATTGGAATTTTATTTTAACTGTTTTTGCAAATCGGTTGAATTGATAGTACTACTGTGTAATATTTCGAGTATTGTGAATTCGTAAGAATAATTGTATAAAATAAGTAATAATACTGTAGTCGAGAGTAGTAAAACAACAAAATTTTCAATTACCCAACTATAGAATATTCTTAGTTGAATATTTGAGTAAAACAGCAATAAATGAGAAACATGTAATAATCCAGTCTATAGTAAATCAATCTATATAGAATATGGTAACACCGTGTCAGCATAATAACGATAATATCGTATTTATTTCAACTTATAATCTATGAAATGTTTATGTGCAGGTGTAAATACAGAATTAGATATATACCCTGTATTTAATTTGGACTTTATTTAGTAAAGTATACATTTATTTATATAGCATTATTTTAATATAAAGGTCATTCATGTTTGACATACTAAGATTAAATAGTGTTTTAGAATACTAGATTATATTTCTATTGCTTGTTAACGTAACACAAGATTAGGGATGAATGCTGCACATCTGTTTACTATTCTTATAGTAAGTTAGGGTCGAATGACATATGAAGATATATATGTCTATACGCATCTATGTATTAAGGGCTTACTAGGTCAACGTTCATTATGTGCGTTATTGTGGTTATTTTGGTCTTTTCTGATGCAATAATTTTAAATAATAACTTGAAACAAATAACACAATTGGAGCAAGTGACAAGATATAATTTATTTAATTTAAAATTTGTAAAGGAACAAATAGACAGAACGATAGAGTTCGATTAATTAAAAACACAAACAAAACTAATAACTACTTTTTCTTATTCAATTTCTTGGTTTCCTATAAACCATTCATACCGATTTCCATTTTGGGCGATAACTCAATAATTTCATATACTTCATTTTTCAATACTTCATAGTATTAGCATAGTATTCAAATATCTGATAGTCAATAAATAACTCATAGCAAATCAAGAATACAATCGATACTCTTTAATTTCTAGCTAGCACTCATATCAAATCTTTTTAAAATCATACAACTATATAGTCTATAACAACAATGCTACAATACTTTATGTTCAGAAAAAAAAATCATTTTAATAGCTCAACTATGTTGCTCTTAAACAAAACTATCTTGACACCCTAGAATACGTTTACTGTTAAAATTATCCTTCCTATTTCCAAAATTTATTATTGTTACTTTATAAAATGATACTTATGATCTATTCTAACATTTACATATTCTTATTCTATGCAACTTTAGTTCAATTAACAATCATCTTTATCCGATTTTTCTAGTTAAAATACTATCTATTATTCTCTAATGTCTAACGGCAAATTAATCTGATTGACGCTTACTACTAATGTTTCCTTGAACATCGTCTTAATTAGAATCATGAAATAAATGCTTAACTTAACAAGTGCGAAAATGCCTAAAATTAATCTTTTAAAATCACTTATCATTAATAAATCAATCAATTTACTCTGCAAATTATACTCTCCTTTTCTTAGAACAATAGCAATATTTTCTCTCTCAACATGTGTATTTTCTTCTAGGCTTAAGCTAATAGTCTTCGCAACTATTCTATCTGTTACAGATTCCTTTACACCTTTTACATTTTCTGCAATTCTCTTTTCATCAATAATTATTTCGCTTATAGTGCCCTCACTTAATAAAACTTTATCGTCGCGGCTAGAATCTATTTTTTCTAACTCTTTATCAATTATACTTTTGTGTATATTCTCACATAGTTTATCTAGAATATTAGAAATTAAAGGTAGCGAATATTCGTCTCCAACGGTAACCTCATTTAATTTCCTATAATCAATAACCGGTGGCCATTTGGCTTTGCCTGATTTTTCTAATTTTTTTGGAACGACCCATACAGGTGAAGACCAAGGGCTATCTGAATGTTGTATTATTTCTTGGGCTAGGAGTTTGTCAATTTGTGATTTTAATTCAGCACGATGGATTTGTGGATATCTATACGACTTTGTACATATGGGATTATTATTAGTGACTGTTATTTTGTGCTTTATTTTATGTGTAAAGCTTGAATTATCACCTTCTAAGAAGAATATATCACTGTATTCGTGAATTAAACTTTGTGTTACTAAAAATTCTTTTTTATTTAAATGGTCTAACTGAACATTCAGTTTATCCATTCTTGAATTAAAATTATTTTCATAATTTCTAAAATTAAAGATTTCAAACATATTATCTAGTGACGGACTACTCAAATTTTCAATAGACGGACACGAATTTATATTGTTTAAATTATCTTGGTTTAAATAAGAATCAGGTTTTCCCTTTAAGTTAAAATTTTCAAACACTCCCTTATCCAATGTACTCAAATTATCAGTACCTGAACATGTGGTAGTATTGTTTGAATTAGTTATGTTAGGATTAATGTCCTTATCATTAAAAATTTCAAACGAATCACTCAGCAATACCGATAACCTCAAATTATCAGGTTCCAGGTATACAGGTGTATCGTTTGTATTTATTACTTTAGTTTTGAATTGATTATTTTCAATCTTTACTAAAGCATTAGGTATTATTATACCCTTATTATTATAGCGTTCCATATGATAATCGCCATTTATTTTATTGATGTGAAATGTAACAATTTGTTCACATCTGGGAATTAATGTAATATTTGCTGATTCTTTAGTAATTAACCCTACTGGGTTATCCAAATTAAAAGACAAATTAAATTTTTTGTCCAATATTACCATACCAATATTTTCATTGGTAAGTCCACTTTAGCATGGATCTTATTTAAAAAGTCCATACCTAATAATACATCGTATTTTGAACTAAAATCACATATATAAAAGGTTATAGGTTCTTTAAATTCTGGTAGAGAAAGGTCGATTGACCTATTGACAACCCGAGTTGAATTCAATGCTATTAGGGTTACTTTTACTGTTCGTATGCTATTTAAATTCACACGTAAGGCAGTTAATAAACCATTATTGACTAGGGAGCATTTGCTGACTGTATCAATTAAAAATTTAGCATTCCATTCTTTAATGTACAAATAAGGCAACTCATTATCGTTGTTTAGATTAACGTTGGAACTTAGCATTTCAAATGTTATTTTCTTATTGTTAGATTTTAAATTTCTACCCTTCTTAGATACTCTATTTGATTTTAGTTTGGTGGGATTATTAGTATATATATTTTTATTTAATGTTTCTAATTCATTTGGGGAGGCTCCTGAGACAAGGAGTCTTCCTCCAGACAGTTTAAATGATGGCTGTCTTGAGACTTGTTACCTTTATTTATTTTTGCAAAACAGCTGTCTTCCAAGTGTCCTAATTTTCGACAAAAGGTACATATTTTGCTATTTCTGCTCTGACCAGAGGTGCTAGTATTATTGTTTACTAAATGAACACTATTTTGTGTGCCGTAACTATTACTATTGCCAATTCTCTGCCCAGTACTACCACCAATCCTACAATTATTTGTATGATGATTTGTTATTTTACAACGTTTGCAAAACAGTTTTGATTTTTTAATATTATCTTTAGACAAAGGGAAATTATCCTGAGATGCTGGGAAATTACTATTAATATGTTGGTGCAAAACGCTACGCGTATATATGATATTTTCTTCGTCCAAAATATAATTCAACGCGTCCGGGATGGATAATGGATTTTTAATCCGGACATAGGTTCCTAGAGGTTCATTAAGACCGGCTAAGAATGTTTTAAGTGCCGTGCTTTTTACGATACCGCGTTGTACTTGCTTAATAGCGTCGCAATTCTTAGTAGCTAAAATACTTTCGCAAACGGAAGATTGTTGAATTGAGTTGATTGTTGAGAGTGGAATTGCAAATTCACGAGGTGTTTCGTTTCTCTTTTGTGTAGAAATTACCAGATCTCTGTAATTCAAAGTCTTCAAATTCTCAAAGTCTCTTTGATCTGAATAATTAATACTCAAATGATCGCGAATCTCTTGCCACGTATTTAAATATAGTGAATTTATATCGCTTTTAGCGTTTCCTTTTATTTTATTATTTATACTTTGCAAGATCAACTTGTTTTGGAAACAATCTATGTTATTTTCATCGTAAAATTCATCATATATCAAATCACATGCATTTAAAAATTGATTTAACTCGCTCTGCTTACCGTCATATTCAGGTATTGAGCTCAGGTATATAGGATTTAGGGTAGCGGTTTTTTGTTGGACTAATTCCGTAGAGGTAGTTGATGTTGTAGGAAGTGACATTTTGGATTACACAAGTGAGAAAAAGAAATAAACTTATTATTTGTTTTCGACTTACAGCGAGAGTATTATCTTCATCTGCGTACTGATCCTTGTTGCTCGTATGCCGCAATTACACGTGCAAATACTTTTACTTTATGCACAAAGCCCCCACTTTTATAGGTGCTGTTTAAATTGTTCACAATGTTTTTAACACCGTAAATACTTTTCAGGAACACACACAGTACACTTAGTTTAAGTTTGTGAAATATCTTTGTTATATTATAACCTAATTTTGACTTTATTAAGTTAGTGTTGGCTCGGAAAATGGTTTTCCCGAATTTCACACACCTTACAATAGTTTTATATATCCTACCGACTGCGCCACTGTTAGGTTTTGCCGAACAGACTTATTGAATTTTCTTAAAGTTTGGTATTTCGTTTAGAGCTTGTAAGTTAGTTTAGTTTTCTATTGCAGGATAATAAAACAAATATTATTAATATAATTTAACTTTATTGATATATAAAAGTTCTACTAGAATTAGTTATTCACATTAAGTTATAAAAAGTAATTTAACCAATAATTAGTCTATCGATTATTCAGTGTTAATAGTTTGAAGGATAGACTGTGAATGATCTTCAGTACAAGATTCTCTTATTAGGTAACTTCAGTGCGTGAGACAAAACATATCCTGACTTGTCACATCTAGGGTTTGTTATCTAAAGTTCCAAGGGTTGATTTAAAAGATACAGGCCCACACAACTAGCTGGGGATGTTTACATAAGTCAGCTCTCACATATGAAATCAATAGACTGACTTGAACACTTGACTTATCAGCTTTAAATATATCCAGGATATAACATGTCGCTTAATTTGCATAATTTCTTGTTAATTCTCTTCCTTAAACATTCTATGGATGGGCCAATACTATATAAAACAATATCATCTGCAAGTTGTAAAATAAATGAGTGATCGTCTTTTAATTTAAAAACGTCTTTAGAATATATTGTGTATAAAAGTGGACTAAGAATAGATCCTTAAAGTAGGCCTTTATTGCAGGTAAATGCAATTTCTTGCATAAGGTAATTTCTTACATAAATGGGTCTCAATTCTTAATATGACATTAACCAATTTGTAATTTTGCTGGTTATTCCAATTTCGCTTAATTTCAGGTGTAGGTTAGGATATGTAACTGCATCATAAGCTTCCTTATTATCTAAGAACACAGCTAGCATGTATTTATTAGAGCTATACGTTTTTTGAATGTCCAGATTAAATATATTTAAGCTGTCATGCACACTTCGATTTTTTCTAAATTCAAATTTCGAATCTGGTAATTTATTGTTGTGTTCTAAATACCATTCTAATCCTTTTTTCATAACATTTTCCATTGTTTTGGCTACGCATGATATTAAAGTAATTGGTCGATATGATGATGCTACTTCAGGGTTCTTTCCAGATTTTAGAATAGGAACAATAATATGATTTTTCCAACCGCTAGGAATTATTCTGGTATTGAATATTTTATTAAAATTGTTAATTAGGGCAATTTTGGCGCTTTTAGGTAAATTTTGGATCATTTCATATGAGATTCTGTCAATACCTGTAATTGTTTTTTTAATATGATTTAAACTGTAATTTAATTTTTCTAATTGTATAGATTTATCTAAAAATTCTACTACTTTAAAATTTTGAATACACGGCATTGGAACGATATTGTAATTACCACAATAATTTCTAGCAAACTCTTCAATCCAATATCATACTTCTGGTGCACTGATTTATTTTCGGTCTTGATAATTTATGAACTACTCCCCATATTAATTTAGCTGGAGTTTTTAGATTAATATTTTTACAAAATTTCTTGTATTCCTCCTTCCTTCTTATCCTAAAATATTTTTGTGTGTTTGCTTGTTCCTTTTTAAAATTTAGATAATTTTCCATATTAGAATTTCTATTAAATTTAGTTAAAGCTAATCTTCTTTTAGAAACCATTTTATTACAATTGCTGTCCCACCATAGGGGTTTTTCATGTTTTGGGTCCTTATTATAAATTTTAGTGCATGGAATACTTTCCTCCGCTGACACATTCATGGTATTAATTAAATGCTCATAGCTGATATATAATTTTGAACCAATATCAAATTTATTGGATATAATATTTTAATATTCGTTCCAGTCAGCTTTTTTAAAATTTCTTCTAGTGATATAACTCCTTGTTCGACCTATGTCAACATTGTTTAAATTTGTTAATTTAAAAAGTATGGGATAATGATCACTTCCCATGCTGTCATTTAATACCTTCCAGTCTATTAACATGTGCATTATCCTAGGAGTAATAAGGGTTAAATCCAAGATACTATCTCTTTTATAAGGATGGTGGACTCTTGTAGGACAATCATAAGAAGTTTGTAGAAGAATCATGAAGAAGTTCTTCATCAATAAATTTATTCAATTCTTGTCCTTCGTAATTTATTAAGTTGTTTATATTCCATGATGGATGAAGTGAATTAAAATCTCCTGCTAGTATCACTGGTAATTTAATTTGTCTGTACATTTGTTTCCATTTTAAACTATCAATTTTCTCTCTTACTAGAGCCAAGTACAATGGCATACATTTTTATAGTTAGAGATAATAACTATATTGAGAGTTCGGCGGCGACACATGCTTAAAACAAGTTATGGCGTATTAACCTACGCTGCAATGATAACTTACTGTCTCACTAAAGTGTTTATAATATATATTGTGAAACTTCACTATTATATCGTAGATTTAAACGGCTCTTATAAACTCTCATAAAGCATGAGAGCCTTACCTACGCACTCTTGCAATTTGAACTATACATGCAGGACTTGTTCTATCATGTCCAGTGAGTGATCAAAATTGGTTTTATTTTCTGTATGCATTTCCACTGTGCGTTTTTGTTAGGTTTTGCAATCCTAATAATAATATAGGGATTCTAACGTGTTGTCACGTTTTTTAAATTTTGTAATTACGTATTAGCGAACTAAGGATGCTCTCACACAGTGACTGTAGCATTGATTCGCCTTAGCACACTTTAGCATGAGATCAAGTTTCTACTATAATTTTTAGGAATATATTACAGTATTAACTATCTGCTGTTCATGAAATCGTACAAACAAAGTAGACCGCAGTCGTTCTGTACGAAGTAGCATCTACCCCAGAGAGTTCATAAATATAAGAGTCCGTGTAGAACGTAGAGACGTATGAACTACATACTACTTTGATACAAAACAGCGTCTTGATAACCATTAAACTACTCATGATAAAGTGTGTTTATTCTAATCAACTGGAGACAATGTGAAAGTACCCTAAAACACTCTTAGAGCTTAGAGCATACAGCCAAACAAAGATTTAGAACTATATAAACTAAGAAAAATACACGAGAGATAACGTTACTATGATAGTCGGGCTTACAAAAAAATATTGAAAATCGGGCAGTAAAGAATAATAAGTGTTAACATATATTATGATTTAATTATCATAACCCTATATTATCGGTTTCGTCGCGTTTAAGAAAAACTGATAGTTTGTGTTGCAGATAAGCAGAGTCTACAGAACGACAAAAGTAAGTAAATACTTCAATTAAGTAACACATGGGCTGAAAAGTCCCGGGCCTAACATATAGATGGCGCTAGTTTTATTGCATTCACCTTTTTTTTCAGTTAATGCTTACCTTCAAAAGACAGCTGGTAAAATTTTATGATATTCTATTCAGTAGTTTGTGAGTTATTGTGCTAAGAGTGACGCTACTTTTGTTATTTTCAAAACAATGGATCAAAAACAATTTCGTGTTTTAATTTTACACTGCTTCTTGATGGGAAAAAATACCGTTCAAGCAAAGCAATGGCTTAAAAAGTGTTATGGGGACTCCGCTCCATAAGAAACAACAACAATGAAACGAACAGAAACAACGCCCGCAAATTCGTAACAATATATATATAACTATTTTTAAAGAGTCTTTGAAGTTATGTTTTATTTATATATGTAGGATATAATTTAGGATTAGATATAATTAGTTTGTAAGAAATAATAATTATAAAGAACTCTATAAAATAGGGTAGGAACATTGCTAATATTAAGTTATATTCAAATGTTACTAGCTCTGTTTTTGAAACGATTTGTGGACCCCGTTCACTTGACAAGTCGCTTGCTACGACATGCAGCAGATGCATGGTTAGCGCGGCAGAAGATTGTTAAAATGGCGATAGTAGTAACATACACAGTTTCTATGGCAGTCATTGGTAAATTCGGGAAATGTAGTATTAACTAGTTGTTAATAACACTAAGAATTAGAATCCGTTTTACAATATTACTAGTTGTAATATTTGTTGTTTGATAATATTGTTTTGAACTATTTTTATATATGTGAGTTATTTTTGTAATATAATTTCTTTGAGAAATAATTAATTGAACTATTATTAAATTCAGTTATGTGTTAACTTTATTTTTAATAAGCTAAATTGTAAATGGGGGCTCAACTAAGGATTGAAATAACATCAAAACAGCTAAAACCATATCTGGTAATCAAGCTAACACCCACTAAGGTGTAAGGTAGACCCACAATTGGAAACGTCAACCAGGATAGGTATATTGTCACCCTACATATATATACGGGTAAATGCGACTATTAAACACCTCGAAAAAAACATATTTTACACAACAGCTTAATGACACAATTTGGCATGTGTATGGAGTATAGTATGTAGATTAATAATTTGCTGTCAAATATTAATGTCCACCCATTGGAGCTACGAGTCTTTGAAGGTAATGTTTTATTTATATACATACAGGTAAATGCGACTATCAAACACCTCTAAAAAACATGTATTACACTACAGCTGAATGACACAATTTTTCGAAGCTACGAGTCTTTGAAATTAGTGTTTTATTTTTATATAAAATCCTTGAAACTCTATCATATTTTGATTTATATATACAATTATATTTATCAATTTAGCTATAATTACAATAACTAATTAGGATGATTTCTTACAAAAAAAAAAATTAAAAAGAGTTTATCTTCTCTGGAATTGAACCCGGTTCTGTAAGTTTGAAAGATATAAGCGTTCCCACTACACTAGCAGTGCTTATTAGTAATCTATGTTAAAGCGTATATTCACAGTAATGTATATATATAATGTTTAAGCCACTAAATATTCCTTTGTGAAGGGATACGCAAATTCCTGACTTTTTATATTTTTAAGTGTTAAGTGTTTTCTAGGGTTGTTTTTTATATTAATTTTGTTATTTATTGGTGGTTCTTGCCAAGGCTAAAAATTGTGCTACAAAGTTGAATTTTGTATGTGTGCTAAATTTGGTACCTAATTTACAAATCGAAAAGATATCTCAAATTGTGAATAAGGAAGTTACTCAAATTACGAATAAATTGAAAATATTTTATATTTTGTTGAAAATTTTGTTTATATTGTTGTTATATGTAAAATTAATATAGAACGAGTTAAATATTCCAATTTACAAATGGAATTCAAATTTGAAATAAATTTCATTTTATAAGCAAAAAGCGGACGTACCTTGCGACGGATAAACGCTAATATTTCTAAATATTTCTTAAATATTTCAAAATTTAACGCAAACTGGACTTTATTTATTACACTAATAAAATAATAAATTGAAAGGAGCACTAGCTCTATCCTTCTTTAACACTAGCGCTATTGTTTTGAGTCATGCCCAGCTGCTTCTACATCGGCTCAACTACAATTGTTTTGTGTGTGTTGCAAAATTACTGAGATGTGGTGATGTAACAAATGTATTAAAGTATAATAACTAGGTAATCAAGAAGAAATATATATTTATTAACAAAATTAATATAAGATGCTAACTTACAAAAAGTAACACAAATAAAACATATAATAGAAATACTAAGAAAACAGCAATGACAATTTATTACCTCTATTTTTAATTTAACACATAAAAATAAAATTTATTACTAGATTTTTTAATTAATTTAAGTATATATTTTTTATTTTATAAATCGTTATCTGGGGGTAGTGATTTATTTGGAAGAAAATAACGGATGTAAGCTTAATACAATATATTTTAACTTTTACCGTATGAACGTATAATTACAACTCTTATTTTAGAACTAACTTAAAAGTAACAAAATCTAATTTTAAAACAATGTATAATGTACAATGAAAGAGGATAACAATATCAATAGCTAAGATTTTTTTTCTCTGTTAAAACAGTATCAATTCAATACAACATGATCAATTATATAAAAATGATGAACATTTAAATTAAAAACTATATCAAACTAAATAAAATCATGTTTGCTTCGATCCACGCAATACTGAACAATCTCGATAAAATTGTGTGCTCCAATGTTCTATTGATGATGGTCTATTATTTTAGGTTATCAATTGATATATTTTATTTTATTATTTTGAAATTATACATTTCTTGTAAGTAACAAAAATTAAATTTATGAGTACCTGTTAATGTTATTATTATTATTTTTTAGTTTATTATTATATGGTCAGAAAAATGAACAACGAATGGAGACTCTGTAGTGATTATCGTCAATTGCATGCAAACACTATCGCAGACAACTACACACCACCGTTGATTCAAGGCTGTTTTCTTCGTCTATGTGACACCTGCATATAGTTGAAGCTGGATCTGGGTAAAGCCTACAACCAAGTGCCAATGCTCCCAGATCACATACAAAAGACGGCTATCATCACTCCCTGGGGCCTCTACGAATATCTGGTAATGCCATTTGGACTAAAGAACGCAACTCAGACTTTCCAACGCTTCATGGACGCCATCTTCAAAGACCTGGATTTTGTCTTCATCTACATTGATGACATTCTGGTCATGTCGAAGAGTCAACAGAGACACAAAAGGCATCTACACATTATTTTCGAACGCCTGAAGTCCCACTCACTGAGTGCAAACATCAACAAATGTTCTTTCGGTCAAACTGAGGTGCAATTTCTCGGTTATGTGTTAAATTCTTAGAGCTACTTTCCCATGAGCAAACGGGTTGATGCCATTACAAACTACAAGAAACCTGAAACTGTAGAAGAATTAAGACGTTTTCTCGGCATTGTAAACTACTACAGACGCTGCATCCCACAGGCAGCACACACCCAGACAGCACTAAACAACTATCTGAAACACTCAAAGAAGAAGGACAGAACTAAAATACAATGCAGAACGATTACAGAACTTTCAAAATTTAAACCGATCATAAGCCACTCATTTACGCGTTTAAGCAGAAACTGGAAAAAGCTTCGGAAGGACAGCTCAGAGACCTGGACTTCATTTCGCAATTTTCAACTGACTTTTGTTATGTAAAAGGTGAAGACAACATTATCCCTGACGCTGTGTCACGAATTCCAGAAAAAAGTCCAGAAACAATACAACAAGCTCAACTTCGACATCGTACACAACACAGCTCATCCCAGCGGTCGAACCACCTCTAAACAACTAAGAGAAAAATTTATTTGGCCAGGAATCCGAAAAGATCCAATTATGTTGATTAACGCAACCAACTCGATAGTTCCAGATCGTCGAAGACCTATCCTTAATTTCCTGAATAGTTTGAACTGTAACTGAACTAGAATCTTCTAACTAATATAAACGGTCTTGTGAACTAACTGATTATTTAGGGGTCCTTTTTAATATTTGAATGAAATAAATGTTATTATATGTATATTGACGTTTTTATTTGTTTAAATATCCAAAAAGTTGACGAAGATATAGCTATAGTAAATAAGAATTTTAGTTTTGCCGCTTGTTTTACCCTACGTGTGACGTCACAGAAGATATAAGTAATCTTGAGTATTTTTCCTTTTGCACAACCATCATAACATAAAACTTGATGGGATACATAAACTAGCTATCCATAGTAAATGACGTATCACATACACAGGTGTATGTTTGTGCCATGTATAAAAGAGATGACAAATATTTAGTTTTTATAACTTAAGATTCATTTAAAGATTAAATCGTCAAAATTTATTGCTTTTGTTATTGATTTTAAGTATATAAACAAATTTAAATTAATTTTGTATGTCAACAGAGTTAGTAGATTCTAGATATAACCGCAATATGCTAATTCGCAACCCACCATATCAAGGATGCAATACCTAAAATAAAATTAACATAAATAATATGTTATCATCTATACTCGTATATTAAAATTTTGCTCCGTCTGTTTATTGTGTTTGATTTAAATTTAATAAATTTATCTAAATGTAAATGGTGCATTCTTGTAAACCATACTTTGCCATGCATATAAACTAACCTAACTATAGTCAAAGTTACGAAATATCGGCATGACGTTGGCTAAGAAATGCCTGGACTAAGATTTGATGAACGTATTTTCTTATTATACAGCAAAATATTGTTTATAACAGCGTCATCTATGAGAGCTATTGTGAAATAATTTAAAAAAACTATATGTACGAATATGTTTAGAAATTACTTATATTGAAATTAACTATTTTTAACTAAATTAACTTATTAATGATTTATATAATATATATTATTGATATTAATAAATATTTATACTTATTGAAGTAATAATAATGCATACTATTTTTGTAAATAACAAATAACTGAGTAAAAGTTAATTCTTTATTTATGTTTCTTTGTATAATTATTTATAATATAATATGCACAATTATTAATGATGGCACAATAGCTCAAAGCAATTATGCTTGACGTAAGACTGCTGTGTCTTCGTATTTAGTTTCTTGTTAGATTGTTATCACAATTAAATTGATTATGCACTTATAATAATAAAATTTAGGAAGCAGCGGTGTAGTTCACACGTGTGAGGAGTTCACACGTGTGAAATATTTTCATTTTTCAGTTTATCTGTGTCAATGATTTTGATATAAAGCTCTTCATGTTTCTTTGTGATGCGATGAATTTCAAATACTTTTGATAGATGGTTTTCTTTAGCAAGAAACGAAAGTTCGGTTTTTAGTATTTCTAGTGTGGTTGAGATATATATTTTGAAGATAAATAAGCAAATCGTTTCTTTCCATGTTGTGTTAGGTAGAGGTTCAGGTTTAGGTAGATATTGTTTGGAATGTATGTTACGTTATCCATGATCATTAAGAATGGCTCTTGTAAATTGGGAATAAGTTGTTCTTTAAACCATTTCTTTAAACAATTTTGCATTCATATCATGGTAATCCAATATCTGACATTTTGTTGAAAATATTAGTGACGCATTCTCCACTGAAATTAGTTTGCAAATAATTAATATTTCAGAATATTTTTATATTTTATTCATAATATTTTAATATTGCTTTTTGACACTCACACTGATTTTTCTCTTATACTACATACTTCTGCTGTCCTTTACACGTACAAAAAAATGTTTGTACTGTAGGACTCCAATTATCCAGACTAATTGGGGTTCAAGCCAATTTGGAATTATAGTTCTATTGCGGCTTTAAGTAATATTTGAATAATAATCCAATATTTATGTTAAACTTTACCAATATTAGAAATGTCAACGGCAATAATGTCGGTCTATCATTTTCAAAATATCGCAATGCATCGACAAAATACGATCGGCAGGTTTGCGTTAGGTTTAAAACCTCTGTCTTAACAGCGCTGGAAGAATCTTCGTTTAAATTCATTATATTCAGGGATATAGTGAGACAGCGTCTGTTTATTACCATTAAAGAAATATTTGTTGAAAAAGGATAGCATATACTTTAAACATACTGTACTGAACGAAATACTATACAAGTATACAAGTGTAACGGTGAAAAATATATTTTACTTGTCTAACTGCATCTCGTTTCTCTCTCACTTTGAAATAAATTAAATGAAAATGAACTTAAAAAAAATATATCCAAGTGTGAAAGAAACAGGAATACTTAATGAATGATGTTGGAAAAAGAAAGAATATTATTATGAAAAAATTCTAACAACTAACACAAAATCTGTGACAGGTAGGGAATGAATTTGAACTAAAAGCGACTTTTGCGTACCACTTTCGAACTATTAACGAACTTGCTAAGACTACATATATCAGATTTTGTTTCACAAAATCTTAACAGGTAGGGAATAAATTTGAACTAAAATTGGTTTCTGTGTTGTTGCTTCGAACTTGTAAAGCGTTAGAATTGAATTGTACGAGTGACTCGAACTTCACCAAGCCAATCTACTTCACTAAATGTTTATTGGGAAGGTGTGGCAAGAACAGAGGAGGGATTCAAAAAGTATTAAAAATTGTTTTACTTTATTTATGAATGGTCCGTATATATTAAGAACGAAGGCCAGTCAGACCTACATCATTTTATAAAGACTGAATTTCTTTTAGCGCAAGTACGAACTACAGCAGGTAAGAATAGGTGGCTACTAGGAATCTTGAGTCGCACTGGATTTGCCAGGTACCAGGTAGCAATGGAGTATCAATTGGTGAAAAATTACGTCGTAGTGTAAAGGTTGATTTTTTGTTTGTTTATACTATGACATTATAAATACACCTGTTTGCCAAGTTCTGCCTTAGTAGAACTTCTCTTTTCGTTTGGTGGAATGATAATGGGACCTTGTCGACGAAAAATGAAAGATACAATACTTGAATAAATAGTAATATTAAAATCCGTGACATAAATAACATATGTTTTATGTAAATTCTCATAATTATTAAAAAAAATAACATTTATATTACTCACATAAAGAGAATTCTATTTTCTCAAAAGTGTTTTTAAAATACGTATTTTGCATTTTGTGTTTAAATACTAACATAAAATTAATTTTTTATTTTGTATTTGAAATAGGAAAATAACGAGGTATTTGTATTTTGTGCTTAAATGCTTTGTGCACAACTCTGATAATAAATATTCTCATTTAAAGATGTCCACATAAATAATATTAATTAAAATATAAAAAATAATTAAATTAACATTAACAGGTACTCATAAATGTAATTTTTGTTACTAAGAAATATACAATTACATATTAATGAAATAAAATAAATAAATTTATATATATATTTTTTACTTATATTCACTAATTCAAATAATTCCTAGATTATATAGTTAGATAAAACACATAACAATTGTAATTTAATAAATGCTTAAAACTGTAATGCATCTTACTTGTAGTAAAATTTTTTTGTTTTATTATTTTAATATGGGAAAACAAATCTAACAAAGCCAGTACTACAATGCCCGCAAACGAATGAAGAAGACTAATCTATATTTCTCTGTCTCAGTGTATTGCTTTAATAGTAAATACTCTTTTAATAACACTAATTTAGTTTAATTAAATTGTTTTATTATTTATCTCAACAATATATTATATTTTAGTATTAAAATTTATAGTGTGTCAAGTCAAGAATAAATCGTTTGTCATCTTTTAGAGCAGATTTTTAAGCTATTTTATTGATAGGTATGTAATATGTTTTGTTATATTTAGCAGAGATAAACTATTAATTTATATTAATCAGGTTTATTATATTTAATTAGATGTACACATGAGTTATGATGTCACAGAGTATAGAATTACATAGTAGGACGGTATTACAGAGTATAGTATTAACTACAGTATTACCGAGTGTAGAAAGAAAGATACAATAGTGTCAATACCGAAAGGGCGCTAAATTTAAATCCAACACTCCCTCTAAATTTAGACATTCTAACAACAAATTATGATTAATTGAGTGCAAAAAACATGAAAATATTAATCAAGTTATAGTACAAGATATTCTAACATATCACTTAACAAAAGAGTTGTAGTTAAGCATACCAAGTTTAGATCTTAAGAATTGGAATTTATCTTTTGACAATGCTTTAGTTAATATATCTGCATATTGATCAGCAGTGCTTACAGATTTAAGATCTATAATCTTTTGAGAATATTTTTCTTTTATGAAGTGATACTTAATATCAATATGTTTACATCTTTTATGAAAATTTATATTCTTAATTACACTGATGGCACTTTGTTTGTCCAAATGTAAACACATAGTGTCTTGTTTATATTCACCAATATCACATAACACTTGCTTTATCCACATAGCTTCTTTTGTTGCAGCACAGGCGGCCATAAATTCAGCTTCTGTTGTTGACAGAGCAACCGTCTGTTGGCGTTGGCTTGACCATGTTACAGCAGCACCATTCTTTATGAAAACGTAGCCAGTAACTGAGCGTCTTGTATCAATATCGTTTGCATAATCAGCATCACTATAACCAGTAACAGCTGGTGGCTCTGATGTTGATGAGTAGTTCAGGCCATAATCTTTAGTATCCTTTAGGTACTTGAAGATCTTCGTGACAGCATTCCAGTGTGATTTGTTATAGCAACTTAAAAATCGACTTACCAGGCTTACGGCAAACATAATTTCTGGTCGACTGACTGTAGCTAGATGCATAAGAGAACCTACAGCTTCTCTATAAGGATAGTTTTTCTCTGGTTCTCCATCTTCCTTTTGTAGCTTGACATGGGGGTCCACTGGAACAGTGTTCGGGTTAGCGTCAGTCATGTTAAACTTCTCTAACAGTTGTTCCACATACTTGGTCTGATATATAAAAATACCGTTGCTAAATATCTCAATTTGCATGCTGTTTTCACAGGATAGACCTTCAGGCGGAGTCATAAATATGGTCTCTTCAAGTTCACCATATAAAAATGCAGTTTTTACATCAAGTTGTAAGATTTTAAGTTTATTTTGAACAGCCATGGAAAGTAATAAACGTATTGAATCATACCTTACCGTCGGAGCGAAGGTTACTGTGTAGTCAATACCTGCGGTTTGTGCATATCCCTTAGCACAAAGTCTTGATTTGAACCGTGGACCCGTTGACTCTTCTTTTATTCGGAACACCCATTTACTACCGATCACTTTGGCATTTGGAGGTTTTTCTATCAATGTCCAGGTTTCATTTTTCTTATGAGCATCAAGTTCTTCATTGATTGACTTTTTCCATTCATTTTTATTTGTTGAATGTACTGCTTCTTCATATGTTACAGGAACACAGGATGAGAATAAACACAGATGAGTATGTTCTTCAGTACATGGACAGTTGAAATTCTTCTTTTTTGTTTTATTTCTTGGTCTCAATGTCACATTACTGACGGGAGGAGAATCAATTCTGGTGTTAGGTAAGTATTCACTGTCGGATGTTGACCTGTTTCCTTTCTCTGTTTCATATGCACTTTCTGAATTTGTGTCGTTGTCAATCAAGCTGTCCTCTTCTGTTGTTGCATTTTCTCTTACATCTTCTTTTCTTGTATTTGTTTTGTCATTTTCAGTTTCTGTCTCATTCAATTCTACCGAAACAAAATCTCTTTTCACTGAGGATTCAAGAAATGTAGCATCTCTGCTCTTTATTACCTTTCTAGTATTTGGTAATGTGAATCTGTATCCTTTTGTATTGTCGCAGTATCCGATGAAGATCATTTTGTGAGCCTTTGGATCCCATTTTCTGCGTTTTTCTTTAGGTAGATGAACCATTGCTTCGCAGCCAAATATACGCATATGATTAACATTTGGTTTGCGTCCAGACCAGATTTCCATAGGAGTCTTGAAAGCTAAGGATTTGTTTGTGGAACGATTGATGATCTAAGCAGCAGTGTGTATTGCATCTGCCCAATACAACTTCGGCAGACCAGCGTTGAGTAGCATGCACTTCGCTTTTTCAACCAGTGTCCGATTCATGCGTTCCGCAGTCCCATTCTGTTCAGGCGTGTATGGTGTGGTGGTCTGATGAATGATTCCGGCACCTTTCAGGTAATCAGAGAAGGCTTTGTTATCGTATTCAAGTCCGTTGTCTGTACGAAGAACCTTTATACGAGCATCCAATTGATTTTCAACTTCTTGCTTGAATTCTTTAAATTTACTGAGCACTTCAGACTTGTTGTGAAGAAAGTATACTGAAATCTTCTTGGAATATTCATCTAGGAAGGTTAAAAAATATCTGCTCCCACCGAGAGACTGGGTTTCCATTGGTCCACATACGTCAGAATGAACCAATTCTAGGGGTTTGGTGACTCTTAATCCATCACTTTTAAAAGGTAACCGTGTCTGCTTTCCTTCTTTACAAGTTATGCATTTCAGATTTTCTGTATTTCCTGAGAAAGTTAAATGCTCTGTGTTATCAGACAATTTTTTCAAAGTTTGGAAATTAAGATGTCCCATCCTCTGGTGCCAGCAAAAAGCATCTTTTTCATGTTCAACACTAGACATGTGCGCAAGGCTTTCAGTTCGTGTCCGAACTAGCGTATAATCAACTACGCTCTGCTACCATTTTTAATAATTTGGCTTACAGATATCAGATTAGTTGCCAATTCAGGAACATATAAGACATTTGTGAACAGAATCTTATTCTCTTGTCCGTTTTGGTCATAAATGTTTAAGCTGACATCTCCTGAGCTTTGCACAGATAACACTTTGTTATCAGCAACACGAATGTTCAGTGTTATAGGGGTAGTTTCCTTTACAATTATATTCTTGGTCTTAGTCATATGTGCCGAAGCACCGGAGTCTATGTACCAAGCATCACCATAGTGGGATGATGTAACAAACACAGCAGCATGAGAAGAGCTAGGTTTCTGAGTCTTGTTCATGGGTTTGTATTTGTTGCATTCAGAGCGTTTATGTCCATATTGATTGCAGGAATAACATCTCGCCCCCTTGAAGAACTTCTTCTTTACAGAGTTGTTATGAAACTTCTTGTTGACAGCAAAAGCCGTTGTTTTGTTGTCTGAATTTCTAACATCTTGCAATAATTTTGCTTTAACACCGTCTGCAGTTATTTTTGTGCCTGAGCTTTCGATCGCAATAATCATTGGTTGATATGATTCGGGCAGACCGGAGAGCAGCAATGTCCCGAGCCACTCGTCGTCCACTTTAAAGCCAATGTTGCGCAGCTTGTGAGCAGTTGACATAATTTTGCTCACATACTCTTCTATACTTTGACATCCACTTAACGATGTGTTACATAAATCACGTAGCAGACCAACTCGGCGTGTAAGTCCTGAGTCGTCGAACACTGCAGCCAATTTGTCCCAAACTCCTTTGGCCGTGTTTTCCTCTTGGATATGAACGTAATGGATCGGATCAACCAGAAGAATTAACTTTGTTTTCGCTTTTGTATCACGTTTTGAATCTGTGGGTGACGCCGGGTTAACCTCAATACAATCCCATAATTCTTCGTGTTGTAGGTATGTTTTCACTGCGAATTGCCAAGTCGAATAGTTTTCACGGCCGGTTAACTTCTCGATTAATGCCAGTGAATTATTCGATGCCATTTTTATTCGTTGAGAACACTTTAAACACAAAAAAGAACAGAAACAGTTTCAACAGCCACGTTTTTTTTTTAAGGTTATGTTCACCACTAGTCTTTATTCACTTTTTACTTTTCGAAAACACTCACTAAACGTCTCTAGGTTTATCTGGGCCGATAACCTGTTATATTTAGCAGAGATAAACTATTAATTTATATTAATCAGGTTTATTATATTTAATTAGATGTACACATGAGTCATGATGTCACAGAGTATAGAATTACATAGTAGGACGGTATTACAGAGTATAGTATTAACTACAGTATTACCGAGTGTAGAAAGAAAGATACAATAGTGTCAATACCGAGAGGGCGCTAAATTTAAATCCAACATGTTTATAAGCAGATTTATTTATATAAATTTACTTACAATTTTGGTTTTCCGATTCAGTTTTACCTAAGCCATCTTTTTTCAACGTAATATGTATGTCAGTGATTTAAAAATGTTTTGTAAGAGTTGATATTCCTAGGCAAACCTATTTACAACGGTCATTTTATAAGAAATGTTATTGTTGTTTGAACACCTGTAGATAATATTTGAAACTGAGCCTTAGGATTGGTTAAATTCATGTCAGACATTTCGTTTAAAATGCTTCCCCTTGTAGACTCTGTTTTAACACACTAATTAGTTGATAACAGAGACACACCCGTGACGTCACGTGTTGATCTAATTTTTATAACTTTTGATCTCTGTAACTGTTAAAATAGCAGTATCAAATTACACTATTATTTATTTAAGAAAAAATAAATTAAATCGTTGTTGCAATTTAATTAATTCTGTACCATCTTATTCTATTCTTCGATATCTAATCATAATTTAAAAATTTAAGGTCGCCCTTGCACTGCAGCATACTACATGCAACGACGACTTTTTGAGTTGGATGTATTAGAGTGTTTCGCATTAGTATCCTTTATCATAAGATGAACCGACGGTTATCTAATTTTCTTTAATATTTATGAATACACCACTGTACACTGTACTACTACAATTTTACCACCAGTACAGTATTAGCAGAATTACAGTGTGGTTGTATTGTATTGGTCTGAGTTGCTATAGCCTGACTTGCATGATAAGTTTTGTATCTGAAATCAATTAATACAAGTATAATAATATAAAAGTGCAAATTAGAACAAGAATCCTTCTCGAATATTCCAAAGTAATATCTACCTAATCCTACCCTTAACACCACTGACTACAATTTTAAACCATAAATTATTTAATGCTAAAACCAAGCAAGGAAATAAAAATGGAAGAGTGGACGAAACTCTTTATGGGAGTACTAGGAGGAAAGAAAAGAAACGAGAAAACAAAGAAGGGGATAAAAGAGAAGGAGAAAGTAAACGATATAAAATTAGGTGAAATAAAAACACAGATTTAAAAACTCAAGGAAAAGAAAGCACCAGGTAGAGATGGACTAAAGAACGAGGCGTGGAAAGCTGGGCAAGAAAGGATAGAGAAAGGATTACTGACAGCGATGAACAAGATATGGAAAGGAGGAAACCTGCCAGACAGCTGGAGAGAAGGGGTAATAACGCCGATATATAAAAAGGGAAATAGACATGAAGCCAAAAATTACAGGGGTATCACACTACTGAACACAGGGTACAGGATTTATGCAGGGATTGTGAGAGACAGACTGGAAGAAGAGGTAAAAGTAAAAGAAATACTTCCCGAGACACAAGCAGGCTTTAGAAAGGGACGAGGGACTTTAGACAATATATACGCACTGAACCATTTAGTTGAAAAAGAGCTAAGTGAAAAGGGAGGACAGATATATGCAATGTTCATCGACCTTAAAGCGGCGTTTGACATGGTCGACAGACAGAAATTGTGGAAGTGCATGAGAAAGAAAAAAATAGATGAGGACATAATGGAATGTATTGAAGAAATTTACGAAGAAACAAGAATGAGAATAAGAGTTTGGGGTGAAGAATCAGAAGAATTCTGGACAGACAAGGGGTTGAGGCAAGGTTGTCCTCTGAGCCCCATTTTATTTGCGATATATACAGCAGACTTGGAGGGGGTAATGGAAAGAGGACAAGATGGGGGGGTGCTAATAGGAAGGCACTACAAGATATGGACTTTAGCATACGCTGACGATATAGTCCTGTTGGCAAAAAGGGAAGGAGAGCTGCAGGAGATGGCACACCGGCTAGGGAGGTATATAGACAGGAAAGGACTAGAGTTAAACGTGGAAAAGACAAAAATTATGGTATTTAAAAAAGGGGGTGGAAAAAGGAGACATAAAAGGTGGAAATACAAGACAGAGGACATTGAGGAAGTTGAAGAATTTAAATATCTGGGCTACACTTTTAAAAAGAACAATGGAGAAGAGGCGCATATAAGGGAGGTGGCAAAGAAGGCAGAGCAAGCAATGCGACGGGTATGGGGACTAGGGGAAAAGGTATTTGGGGGGAAATACAAAAGAGAATATGGATATATGAGAGACTGATAGCCAGTATGATGTCGTATGGAGCAGAGGTTTGGGGGTGGAAGGAACAAGAAAAGCTGAAAAGAATACAGGTGAGATACATGAAATGGGTACTAGGGCTGGACAGGTGCACGCCAGGATACATGGTAATGGAGGAGCTAAAGAGGGATAAAATACGAATTAAAACAGGGGAAAGAGCGGTAAAATACGAGGAAAAATTGAACAGAGCGGAAAGCAAAATCTTAAAGAAAATAAGAGAGAATTACATAAAGAATGGGGGGGGGAGGAGGTCCAAAAAAGAGAAAAGAATACTTTGAAAGGAATGGAATGGCGATCGAGGAGGCAGAGAGGAGAAGAGAAGGTGGCGCAAGTGTGGCAGAGGAGCTAAGGAGAAGGGATAAGGAGACACAGCAGCAGGAGAGAATGGGAAAAATAGAAAAAAGTAACTACAATAAAAGATATAAGAGGTTATGGGAAAATAATGTGCCTCAGTACCTTATAGAAAAAGATATAAAACACATAAGAAGAACAGCAAGGTTTAGATTGGGAAATGAGGAAAAAGGAAACAGATACTGGGAAAAGAGTGAGGAAAGAAAGTGTAGAATGTGTGGAGCGGAGGACGAAACACTGGAGCACATTAAGTTTGAGTGTAAGGAAAAAGTAGCAAGCGAAAGGAATATTGGCCAGCTATTAAAGGGAGGCAGTGAAGGAAAGAGGTGGATGGCGGAAATAGTAAGAAGGAAAGGAAAAACAGGAGAATAAATAAGATGGTGGAGAATAATAGAGAGGGTCAAAAGAAGAAGAAGCAGAAAGCACTTTTGGAAGTAGTAAAAGTCGAGAAGATTTTAAGTTTATTTTAAGTTTAGTTTTAAGTTTGGAATGTATATAGGAATGAAATGTATTAGAAATATAATACTGTAGATTGTAAAGCCGAAAGGCATACACAATTAATATATAAATAAATAAATAAAATTTAATGCTAAAACAATTTATCTACATAAAAGAAAAATACAATAGAAAATAAAATCAATAGAAAAATTAAATATAAATTTAAAAAACCAGTAACTAAAGGAAACAAGTTGTACTCCAAACGATGTTTCAATAGATGCTTTGTTTTCCTATTAATAATTGTTAAAGAGAGGTAGAACAGTGTAAATGGGAGACATTTCTACTAGCATAAATTACATCAAAAACATTTTATGAATCCGCAAAACGTCAAAATAGTAACGAGTCCAACATGGAATTTATAATTCATAATTACAACTACGCCCTGCCGCGTAATCAAGAGTATGGTGCTTCAGTTAATCCTAGTTCAGTTAACATGGAATTTAAAATTGATAATTACAAGTACGCCCTGCCGTGTAATCAAGAGTATGGTACGGCAGCTAATCCTAGTTCCGTTAACATGGAATTTACAAGTGACAATTACAACTACGGCCTGCCGCGTAATCAAGAGCATGGTACGGCAGCTAATCCTAGTTCCGTTAACATGGAATTTACAAGTAATAAATACAACTACACTCTGCCTTGTAGACAAGAAAGTGATGCACTATTATTACCGACAATCAGTACGACCGAAGCAGGTAAATTCGATTAAGAAGAACACCTCTATAAAAAATAATTAATTCAAATTATTTAATATTTGAAATATTTTTACTTTATTTCCGTTACTTATATTCATGTCAAAATGTTGGTATTTTCGCTTTTCCATTTATTGTTTGTCTTCGGAGTCGGATTCTCATTTTTTTTTGGATCATAATTTATTAATAAATTAATTACACTTTTATTTATTTGCTGAAGTTTATGTCACTTCCGAATTGGCGATTTTGACAATACGTTCTAACCACAATTTCTGTTCACAAGTAACAAAGGTATATTGAATTTTGAAAGCAATTCTTCTTTCGTCGCTCGGTAATTGAATTTATTTTTAATTCATTTTGTTTGACCTTCGAATGCATCACTTCGTAAATTTTAAAAATATTTTTCATTAATGTTTTATTTGTAACATCTTTTAGATAACTTGGTAAATATGGAAAGAACTCAACCAGATCTTCTGACCACAAGTGGATTATTAGAGGAAAAGTTCTTTTATGATACATGTCAAGAGTCCTATATATCAACAAATATTTTGCAAAACCATTTATGTGCAAAGAAGTCCAAGAAGATGTCGTCTTTCGATGAAATAAATAAGCTGTATTCCAGTAAAGTCAATACAAACTCAGACAAAGTAGGAACACTTTATTCTGCTAACACACGTAATAATGCATCAAATTGGTCCCCAACTTTATTGGGCGTTACACAGAGATCAGACACTAAGACAAAACGTCACCGTTGCGATTAGTGTGAGAAATCATTTTCGTCTTTATCACATTTGACTGTTCATAAGCGTATCCATACGGGAGCAAAGCCTTACCGTTGCGATGAGTGTTCAATGTCATTTAAACAGAATATTACCTTGAATAGACATATGCTTACACATACGGGAGAGAGACCTTACCGTTGTGATGAGTGTTTAATGTCATTTAAACCGAATATTACCTTGAAAAGAAATATGCTTACACATATGGGAGAGAGACCTTACCGTTGTGGCGAGTGTTCAATGTCATTTAGCCAGAATAGTAACTTGAAAAGTCATATGCGTACACATACGGGAGAAAAACCCTATAAATGTTGTTATTGCAATTACTCGACTTCTCAGTCTGGCAACTTAACAACACATAAAAGACTTCATACAGTTTAACAGTCTTACCATTGTGTTAAATGGGAAAGGTTATTTATTCAGAATCTCCAACTAAAGAGACATTGTGTACGTAACACATACATTAAGAAACTTTCAATTTTAATAAATCTAAAAACTATTTCGTTATATGTTATATATTGTATTATTACGTCATTTAGTTTAAGCAAGTTTAGCATTGGTTTAACAGAATGTAGAAAGTAATTTTAATAATTTTTAGATATTGACAAGTTAATTAATAAATTATTCATTTTTAAAAGCGTTTTTATTTACAAAATATATGCATGAGTAAAACTTTTAAACTAAATTACTAATTTAAATGAAGTTAGACGTAGAATTAGGCTCGGCATTGATTTGGCTATACTTAGTGCCGATAGCTAACTAAGACGATGTCAGCAAGTCCATTATCGAGACTCATATTTCTTGATGTGTTTTTTACCGAAATGTGCAGGACACATTCTTAATGTACCTGACAGAGAGTTGCTTGTACATCCATTTTAGCAAATAGTGTTAAAAATAAGACGGTTGTATCCCAATATCTGTATCATATAAGCATTGGCGTAGGAACCACCGTATCAATGATTATTGGCTCCAAACATGTGTAAGTCAAACTTCGTAAAATATTATCCACGATCTCACTTAATCTCTTAGGCTGTACTTGCCTAGACAAAATTATATCATAAAACAGTATCCAACGTGCCTAAAAACTTTTTCGATTCAAAATGATATTGTTAATTTGCTTAGTGCCACAGTTACATAAAATAATGCTTTAGAAATTGAAGAAGTTCTACTTCTGGCGAATATTCTGGATATAAGACCTGTCAAAAATGGACCAGCTTTCTGTAGTCCTTTAATACATCTTCATACAAAATAATGATAATGTTCCTAAAGAAATAAAAATCTGCAATTCTTTCTTGGGGTTAATAGTATCCGATTCTAGTGCAGAAGGACTGAAATCTGTATTCTTAAATACCATAAAAGAATATGGAATTGATTTGTTCAAATGCAACAGACAGGGTTACGATGGAGCAAATGTTATGTCAGTCAGGTGTATATGGAGAATTACAAGCCCTTAAAAATGAGCATGCCCCAAATGATAATCGTCATTTCGTTCATTGTGTGGCACACGCGTTAAATTTAATTTTAAACGATGCTGCGATACGTGTTCCTGAAGTGTCCATTTTTCTCGATAACTTTGAAAAAATAAATATTATTTTATAGTATAGAATGCTGGTCAATGTTGACTAACGATTCATTTGAAAAATATCAAATTACCCTCAAAAAGATGTGTCTTAGTAGATGGTCTTTAAGAAACGACGCTTTATCAGCTATTAGGAAAAATTATTCATTAATCATGAAAACTTTATACCAACTAAATTTAATTTCCACTAAAAAAGACGAACGTGACGAATGAAAGAATATAATTAACATTTCAGAGATCTACGTTTTTGTAGTGCTTGTCGCCTATTTTTCTTCTCTATTTAAAATCATTAATCCTGTTTCTAGAGCTCTACAGCATGAAATTAATGACTTACAAGAAGCTAACATTCTTCTAAGTAATCTTTTGAATTGACTGAGCGAAATAAGAAATCCAAATTCATTCCATGGTTTGCAAAACGAGACCAAAAATCTAGCAAAACAGTTGGGTGTAACAACTGTTTTTAAAAATAAAATAAGGAAATTAAGGAAAAGTTATTTTGATGAATTATCAGAAGATGAGAGAATTTCAAACACGGAATTGAACTTCAAAATCAATATATATTATTGCTGTTCAGATAGATTAATTTCTCACTGAACAAAGATTTCAGAGTGTCTGTGACCTAAGAAATATGTTCGAAGTATTACAACCAGAGAAAATCTTTTTTTTTTCAGACGAAATAATAAAAAAGTTGCAGGAAAACTGTCTGCTAAATACAGTAAAGACATGTCTGCTGATCTTTATGAACAATTAAATGCTTTAAAAACATGCTTAAAATCTGAAACTCAGAAAATTCAATCCGTAAGGAACTCATGGAATTAATACTGATAAAATTCAATTGCCTTGCATCCAGTTTTCCAGAGGTAATAACACCATGCTTTCTATTCTTGATCGTTCCGGTGTCAACTGTAACAGCTTAAAGAAGTTTTTCGAAAATAAAACTGATAAAAAATTATTTAAACACTTCTATGGGACTGGAAAGGCTATCAGACTTGTCACTTATGTCTATAGAAGCAGAAAATTTAGAAAAACTGAAATCGCCTTCAGCTATAAATGATTTAATAAATAAGTTCGCCGAACAAAAGGCAAGAAAAGTGTATATTTAATTTGAATTGTTTGGCTAGTTTAGTTCCTAATAGTATTAATTGTAAGTAATAACGTATAATCAATATATAATTAATTTAATTTTAATGTGAGCGTTTTTGTTTTTTTGTAAAAAATCTTTACCCAATATTTGGGCAACTATATGGCACGCTACGCCACTGCATATAGGAGAAGCATAAATTATTTTATGCTATTATATGAAGAGAAAACGAAAATTAAAAGCATATTTTTGATAATGTTTTTGAGGACACAGTTAATATATAATTATTACTATAATAACTACATTATAAAATATTATTTAAAAAATACTTTGTGAAATTTTCATAAATAAATATCAAGAAATGAGCCATTGACAGCAAATCTCCGCAGACGTTGCAAAAAAAAGTAACATTGACTATAATAAATATTGTCATTTGAGGGTATCCACATAAATAATGACAATTAAAATATAAAAAGTAATAATAATAACATTACCAGGTACTCATAAATTTCATTTTTGTTACTTACAAGAAAATTATAATTACAAAATAATAAAATAAAATATATAAATTGATAACCTAAAATAATAGACCATCATCAATAGAACATTGGAGCACACAATTTTATCGAGATTGTTCAGTATTGCGTGGATCGAATCAAACATGTTTTTATTTAGTTTGATATAGTTTTTAATTTAAATGTTTATCATTTGTATATAATTGATCATGTTTTATTGAATTGATACTGTTTTAACACTGTTGACAGAATATTTATAATTATTATCCTCTTCCATTGTACATTATACATTGTTTTAAAATTAGATTTTGTTACTTTTAAGTTAGTTCTAAAATGAGAGTTGAAATTATACGTTCATACGGAAAAAGTTAAAATATATTGTATAAAGCTGACATCCGTTATTATCTTCACAAATAAATCACTACCCCCAGATAACGATTTATAAAATAAAAAATATATACTTAAATTAAATAAAAAATCAAATAATAAATTCCCGCTCGATTAGGTTCTTACGCGACGCCCCTTATAGAAAACCACGTGTTTTTGATAAAACCTAATAGAGCTGTCCTAACGTTTTAAACTTACCTTATATTAATTAGTAAACTGAATATTACAAAGACTTATATTTTCACTAATTTAAATAATTCATAGATTATATGGTTGGATAAAACACATGACAATTGTAAATTAATAAATACATAAAACTGTAATGCATCTTACTTGAAGTTGTGATTTTCTGAAATATTTTTGTTTTATTATTTTTTTAATATGGGAAAACAAATCTAACAAAGCCAGTACTACAATGCCCGCAAACGAATGAAGAAGATTGACCTATATTTCTCTGTTTCAGTGTATTGTTATAATAGTAAATACTCTTTTAGTAACACTAATTTAGTTTAATTAAATTGTTTTATTATTTATCTCAACAATATATTATATTTTAGTATTAAAATTTATAGTGTCAAGTCAAGAATAAATCGTTTGTCAGTTTTTAGAGCAGATTTTTAAGTATTTTTATTGATAGGTATGTAATATGTTTATAAGCAGTTTTACCTAAGGCCTGTCTCAGTATGGCACCGTATTTAAGTGAATTTCTGCCGGACGTATACGGGCTTCTACGCTTTACCTATCCGAACCCTGTAAATGTAATGAGAACTCTCTGGACCTCTCATACTGCAAGCTACAAAGCCGTCCGAATACGGGCGGCACTACCTCGCACATTAGAAGCGTATAAAGGCGAATTTTAACCAAGCGTTACCACTACTACAACGATATCCTATCCGAACCTTTGTAAATGCAAACAACCGCCTCAGACTGGAGGGGACACCTAAGATCGCTTGTTCTTTCGCTGCAATACGGATCTTTTCGGATCTATCGGCGACATCGCTTGTGACGAGTATGTTCAGCATGCTTCAGTTTATGTTTGTATTTCAGTGAATCATGGACAACGAAAAATTAATTCTTTGAATTCAAGAAAGAGAGATTAAATTCACGCGAACCAAAACTCAGATATATAATAAATGCTAAAGTCCCTTTAATACCAGTAGTGTATCGATAAAAATTAAAGTTAAAGTTTGCTCTCATGATAAATTATATAAGTGCTAAAGAACTCCCATACACCCCCTAATACACGACTACAGACATCTGTGACACACATAGGCGGTTTGCTTTGTAGCTAATCCAATCCGCCAATTTACGTCCGAATACGCCGTCGCTTAAATACGGTCCCATACTGAGACAGGCCTAAGCCATCTTTTGTCAACGTAATATGTATGTTAAATACGTCAGTGATTTAAAAATGTTTTGAAAGGGTTGATATTCCTAGGCAAACCTATTTACAACGGTCATTTTATAAGAAATGTTATTGTTGTTTGAACACCTGTAGATAATATTTGAAACTGAGCCTTAGGATTGGTTAGGTTCCTGTCAGACATTTAGGAATGCAAAGATTGTTTGAAATGCTTGCTCTTGTAGACTCTGTTGTAACACACTAATTAGTTGATAACAGAGACACACCCGTGACGTCACGTGTTGTTCTAATTTTTATAACTTTTAATCTCTGTAACTGTTAAAATAGCAGTATCAAATTACACTATTATTTATTTAAGAAAAAATATATTAAATCGTTGTTGCAATTAACTTAATTCTGTACCATCTTATTCTAATCTTTAATATCTAATCATAATTTAAAAATTTAAGGTCGCCCTTGCACTGCAGCGTACTACATGCAACGACGACTTTTTGAGTTGGATGTATTAGAGTGTTTCGCATTAGTATCCTCTATCATAAGATGAACCGACGGTTATCTAATTTTCTTTAATATTTATGAATACACCACTGTACACTGTACTACTACAATTTTACCACCAGTACAGTATTAGCAGAATTACAGTGTGGGTGTATTGTATTGGTCTGATTTGCTGTAGCCTAATTTCCATGATTAATTTTTGTTAAAATTAGCAGAGATAAACTATTAATTTATATTAATCAGGTTTATTATATTTAACAAAATGTACACATGCGTTATGATGTCACGGAGTATATAAAACATAGTAGGACAGTATTACAGAGTATAGTATTAACTACATAGTAGGACGGTATTACAGAGTACAGTATTACCTACAGTACTACCGAGTATAAAAACAAAGATAGAATAGTGTCAATACCGAGAGGTAGCGCTAAATTTAAATCCAACACTCCCTCTAAATTTAGACATTCTAACAACAAATTATAATTAATTGAGTGTCAAAAAACTATTATTAAAAATATTAATCAAGTTATAGTAGAAGATATTCTTAATTTCACTGATGGCACTTTGATTGTCCAAATGTAAACACATAGTGTCTTGTTTATATTCACCAATATCACATAAAACTTGCTTTATCCACATAGTACAGTATTGTAGAAGTGTCAATTACTAAAGAGCGCTAAATTTAACTCCAACACTCCCTCTTGTAGCTTGACATGAGCGCAATTGCAGTTGTTATTATTTGATTCAACAAGAGGTCCAGGATAAGGATCAGATTTTTGGTAAAGTCCTGACAATTTCACGCTCAAAATAATGCATGGTATAAATAACAAAATGCACCATCCCACTCCAGCCCAGAATCCATTAAATGGGTCTAATATTCTGTTACATCCAGCGACTAATATGGAATCATATACATTAGCCACAGGACCGCAAATTCCCACTTTGAATTTTAATTGACCAACGATATACGAAAAAAAATCCTTAATATTAGTCTCAATTCCCTCTGCAAATGTTCTTATTAACTTTTTAATTAATAAGGTTCCCTCATTATTTGACTCATTTTCTGCATGCGTAACTTCTTCGATAACTTTGTCTATAGCTTCATTAAACTTGTTATGACCAAACTTTAATTGAACATCTAGTTCTGCAGCTTTATCTGATAAATATTTGCTACTTGAGATCATAGGGTCAACTAAATTATCCTGGTAAGACCTCAAATGTAAAGCTTGATTTCGTAAAACTAAACCAACTTCAGGTTTGTAAGAAGGTGGAAGTTTATTTGCAGCATCAGCCAATTTATCAGCAAGTTCAGCAAGATTGTAGTTAGTAATATTTCCACCCAGATTGTCAACATATTTATAAAATGGAAAATCACTGAGAGAGCTAGTTTGCAATTCTCTTATTCTATCCTTAGCTACGTCATTCATTATTTGTACAGTTCCATCTAATTTAAAATCGTCTATTAACTCCGATAGTGTTTTATGTATTCCAAACTTGTCAATATATTCTGTAACTGTATCCAAATCCAAAATGTTTTGCATTTTTAACGTCGTATAAATAGTCTTATTTGTGCGACAATCTTCAATAATATCACTAAGAACAAGCTTGTCTTTATGATCTTTTGAATATAGTTTATCACCTATATTCAGTAATTCATCAACTAAACTAAAAAGTTGATCATTCGCAGGATTATTTAGTGGTACGCAAACTCCTCGATATGCAACTAGTCCAATTACAAAATAGATTAGGGCAAATGCAGCTAAAATAGTTGTAGTCAAAAACATCAGTCCGACGCCACACATCAAAAATGTACTTCCAGCTCCTTTATTGCAACAATCATCACCATATCCAGAGACACAGCACCCGTGACGTTAGCAAGTTCATTTGATATTATAGCACCGCCGGCATCTAAAGATTTTTCAAGCCCTTTTTGAACTTCATCAAAATTGTCGACTAAGATATGTCTAACATGCTTTGCTGTACTCTCCAAATATTTCACAGAATCTCTTGAAGCGATTCTGTTAGAGTTAGGAGCTAGTTTAATACCATCTTCCATATAACTGTTTGTAACAAAAGCTACAACAACACCAAATAGCATGGCAGTCGCTACCCCTATTAACAGCAACCCCAAAATGACTCGTCGGCAAGTGTTATGTTTTTTATCAAAGGGTTGCGTTCTCGCACCACAAGAACCAGCACAACGACAGCAACAGAAACAAAATCCAATAATTGGCATCAAAATAGCAATAAGTAAACCTAGAATAACGATCACAATCAAGAATGCATAGTGTGATGCTAAAGTGGTCCATTGTGTAGCAAAATCACCAACCACGAAATTGCCGTCCTTCACAGTTAAAAAACCATCTGGAACTGCTTTTTCACCGACAACTGCATTGAGAACCACGTGTGTCCCATTATACAACGGTGCCATCCCCTTAGCGCTGAACGCTGTGCTAGCTTCGTATTTTGCATGGCTTTGGTATTCTGTGAATTCAACCTTGCCTAAGTCGATGGCCCTTTCCAATAACTCGACCACTTCTTTCCTATTACTATGTTGACTACTTCCACCACTCAATAATGTAGTTAATATTATAAAAACAAATAGTTTTAATTTAGCCATTTTATATTTTTTTTTTTATTTCAGCACGTATTTTTGATTGTTTGTTTGTTTTTTTTTTAATTAGTTACATTATATGTACCAGTTGCACCTTGTTATTCTTTGGTTTGTTTTCAGATTTTTCTGATAGTTTTTTTTTTTATGTTACCACATCGTCAATATTTAAGACCAAGAAAATAAACAAAAAGATTTTCATAAATTTAACACTTATATAAATAAACTACACTAATTATATAAATTTATGAAGCACAATTAATATTTATATATTACTTTTAATATATATTTCAGTTATATTTGTATATGTTTTTATAACAAAGAAATATATATTCATTGAGCACTACATCTCCCATCTAACGTCCGACATTTTTGTTTTCATTATTTTACCAAACAGATCAGAGAATGACCCGAGACCACAGTAGTCAGAGTCAATTGTCAATGCTCTCACCCGGCTGTGTCTTGCCAAACTCCGGTCTGGTGTATCGAACCCGAGGGCATAGTATCAAATACTCGGTGCCCATTGTTCGAACCTGGGACCACAGTGTATTGACGTTATAGCTTTAACCGTCTCGGTCACTGTAGAACCTTCCGGTAATAGAGAATAACCCGAGACCACAGTAGTCAGAGTCAATGCTCTCACCAAGCTGTGTCTTGTTAAACTCCGGTCCGGGGAATCGAACCTGGGACCACAGTGTATTGACGTTATAGCTTTAACCGTCTCGGTCACTGTAGAACCTTCGGTTTGTGCAAATCCCTTAGCACAAAGTCTCGATTTGAACCGTGAACCCGTTGACTCTTCCTTTATTCGGAACAACCATTTACTGCCGATCACTTTGGCATTCGGAGGTTTTTCTATCAATGTCCAGGTTTCATTTTTCTTATGAGCATCAAGCAGACCAGAGAGCAGCAATGTCCCGAGCCACTCATCGTCCACTTTAAAGCCAATGTTGCGCAGCTTGTGAGCAGTTGACATAATTTTGCTCACATACTCTTCTATACTTTGACATCCACTGAGCGATGTGTTACATAAATCACGCAGAAGACCAACTCGGCGTGTAAGTCCGGAGCCGTCAAACGCTGCGGCCAATTTGTCCCAAACTCCTTTGGCCGTGTTTTCCTCTTGGATATGAACGTAATTGATCGGATCAACCAGAAGAATTAACTTTGTTTTCACTTTTGTATCACGTTTTGAATCTGTGGGTGACTCCGGGTTAACCTCAATACAATCCCATAATTCTTCGTGTTGTAGGTATGTGTTCATTGCGAATTGCCAAGTCGAATAGTTTTCACGGCCGGTTAACTTCTCGATTAATGCCAGTGAATTATTCGATGCCATTTTTATTCGTTGAGAACACTTTAAACACAAAAAAACAGAAACAGTTTCAACAGCCACGTTTTTTTTTTTTAAGGTTATGTTCACCACACTAAAAGTCTTTATCCACTTTTCCGAAAAACACTCACTAAACGTCTCTGGATTTATCTGGGCCTATTAATTTATATTAATCAGATAAACTATTAATTTATATTAATCAGGTTTATTATATTTAACAAAATGTACACATGCGTTATGATGTCACGGAGTATATAAAACATAGTAGGACAGTATTACAGAGTATAGTATTAACTACATAGTAGGACGGTATTATTTAGTACAGTATTACGTACAGTACTACCGAGTATAAAAACAAAGATAGAATAGTGTCAATACCGAGAGGTAGCGCTAAATTTAAATCCAACAGTTTTGTATCTGAAACCAATTATTACGAATATAATAATATAGAAGTGCTAGTTAGAACAAGAATCCTTCTCGAATATTCCAAAGTAATATCTACCTAATCCTACCCTTAGCACCAGTGACTACAATTTTAAACCATAATTTGTTTAATGCTAAAACAATTTATCTACAGAAAAGAAAAATACAATAGAAAATAAAATCAATAGAAAAATTAAATATATTGTTTGGGCAAAAGTGATGCCCGGGTATTTCACCAAAAGTAGTCAGCAAGTCTTTGAAGTTCGTGGACTCAATATGAATTTAAACATATATTTATTTCATAGAAAATTACACATTGGAGTCGTAAATCCCAGCAGAATTACACAATTAAACACTTATCCTAATAATTAATAATAATGAATGTATATAAATGTATGTGAATGTCTTAATGTATATATTTTAATATTAAATTGTACTGTTACTTAATACTTGTTGTCTCGTTGAGAGTTGGTTCAAAAAGGGATGATTTTAGTATAATACATTTAACACTTAAAATTGAAAAGAGTGGGGATGAACCCATAATACAATTTGCGGACATATTGAATGAAAATAGGTAATAAAATTATTGGTAACAAGAAATGTAAGTCTGGTTTTACACATCACACATCAAAATGTACAGGCGGCACTCACTAAAGTACATCTACACTTTTGCCTTAAAAACATGTAAAATTAAGTTATATTATAGTTTTATTTTGATGCATGTTTTTGTCCATACTCCCCCCTTTATAAATTGGGTTTATCAAAACGAGTTCACTGTTAAAAGGGCTAAACGTCCGACAGCACGTTTGATCTCTCCTGGTTGAGTTTTCAAGGTGGCGGCTCTCGGAGTGTTGTCGTTGCCTGCAGTGAGATATGTTATGCGTCCCATTATCCATTGAGTAGGAGGTATATTGTCTTCTTGTACTGTTACAAGTGATCCGATTTCTAGATCCAGGGTGCTTGATGTGTTCCATTTTGCGCGCTGTTGACAGAAGTGGATATAGTCTGTATACCATCGTTGTATCTGCTGGAATCTTCTCATGTTGTTGAGGTTCACTGGCGCTCCTGGAGTAGGCATAGCACTGCTGATTTGTCGACCTATGATTAAGTGTCCGGGAGTACAGGGAATAAGGTCATCTGGATTGGGTGACATGGGGTACATTGCTTGTGAGTTCAATATTGCTTTATTCTGAGTTAATTTATAGAAAATATTATTAGTTCCGCTGAAATGTATTGATTGAACATTGAACTCTGTAACTAAGTTTCTTTTGTAGCAAAAACAATTAAAAAGGTATATATAACATTTAATGATAGAACCATCATATTTACTTTTTATTAGTATGGGCCCTGCGCAGTCAACTCCAGTAGTTCTAAATTGATAGTTGAGTTTTAATATGCGGTAAATTGCATTGCATTTATTGGTTATAATAATTTTTTCCTTAGGAATTTCTGGTAAATTGAAATTATATATAGGCCAGTGATTAGACGGTTGCTTTAACCAGGATGGACCTGACCATAGTTGGCTGTTTAAAAGAAAGTCTAATATGATACTTTGTGATATAAAATCTGCCTGGTGTAAGTTTATAGGAACACAACGCCATTGATAATTGTCTGTCATGTCTGAATGAATGTCTGTAATACGGTTAGCAATAAAGTTTTAAGTTATGAAGAGACAGTTTAATCCATGATAGCATAATTGTGGAATCTGCCCATAAGTAGATGAGTAGGGCCGCTTCTAGGACAGTTTAGAAGTTGAGTTGGAAATTATTGGTGGTGGGGATGCATTTAGGTCACGATATGCAGAGGGGGCGTGGCTAGACTTGGAAGAATGTAAAAGGGGGGTAAGGGTGGGGTAAGGATTTAGGGGGGCGTGGCTAGACAATGTTGGGGTAATAGTGGGGTAATATAAAAGAGTGAGATAGCGATATTAATTATTACGTTGGTAAAGAGTGAGATACCGATATTAATTCTTATGTTTGATTTGTTATTGGTTATAAGATTATGACAGTGTTAAATTATTTATAACAGTGTATTTATAGCGCATTCCTTCGAAATTTGAAAACAGCACATGTTCTCATGAGAAACTTTAGACACAAGCGCATTCCTTCGAATGTAACTTGAAGCACACGTGTTAGCCGGCGTCAGCACATGTTCTCATGAGAAACTTTAGACACAAGCGCATTCCTTCGAATGTAACTTGAAGCACACGTGTTAGCCGGCGTCAGCACATGTTCTCATGAAACTTCGTATATAAATTATTCTTATGCAGTAAGGGTGGGGTAAGGAGTGAGGGGGGCGTGGCTAGACAATGTTGGGGTAATAGTGGGGTAATATGAAAGAGTGAGATAGCGATATTAATTATTACGTTGGTAAAGAGTGAGATACCGATATTAATTCTTATGTTTGATTTGTTATTGGTTATAAGATTATGACAGTGTTAAATTATTTATAACAGTGTATTTATAGCGCATTCCTTCGAAATTTGCAAACAGCACATGTTCTCATGAGAAACTTTAGACACAAGCGCATTCCTTCGAATGTAACTTGAAGCACACGTGTTAGCCGGCGTCAGCACATGTTCTCATGAGAAACTTTAGACACAAGCGCATTCCTTCGAATGTAACTTGAAGCACACGTGTTAGCCGGCGTCAGCACATGTTCTCATGAGAACTTCGTATATAAATTATTCTTATGCAATATGATAAAACAATATTTTCCAAACGTAGACAAATTTTTTGTTAAAACTGTGTGAGCGTAAGACCTATGTAACGGGATTCTGTTGGTGGAGGTGGTAAATTCATGTATAAATGTCACTTAAATAGAGATGATGTTGAGCTGTAATTACAGAGTAATATTTTCTTAGTGCAAGCTAAAGTTTAATAGTATGAACGGATTTAAGAATATTCCAGGAGTAACATGGTTATTGGATTCGGGAGATATACGCGTCGGCATTAACAGTGAAGATAGATATTATTTGCAGGATATAACTGACGATTTTGATATAGATGACTGTGATTCAGAGGATATGACGGATAAAGAAGAAAAGAAGACATACGAGAAAATTATAGAGAGTTATGCTGATGAAATAATAATAGGTCACGAAGAAATTGAAATACAGGAAGAAGATTCTGATGTGGAAATCATAGAATTATTAGAGAGTGATAGTGAAGTTATTGAAATATTAGACTCTGACGATGAAATTGTAGAGGTGTTAGACTCTGATGACGAAATTGTAGAGGTGTTAGACTCTGATGACGAAATTGTAAAAGTATAACATAATGATTAATGTATATTTTTTTATGTAAAATTATATAAATAAATGAACTTTTAAAAGCAATTGTTATTTATATTTTGATTTTGAAACTGAAATATATAATTTAAAATGGATAACGGTTGTAAGATTATTAAGCATATGAGAACAATTATTGAACTGAAAAGTAATGCATTTAAGGTTGGGTTTTGAAATAAGTTTTAATTTTAATAAATATAGTATAGGGAGGGGATTAGAGTATATAATTTGTAGATATTTTATATTTTCTTCAGTTACAAATAAATATTTTAACAAGTTTAACTAAACATTTTATAATAATGGCTTATCGTTACAAACCATATCCAATGTTTAATAAAAATAAAAAGTTAAGTTTTGATAGTGATGAATCCGATTCTAAAATAATATATGATGATTCTATATATTTATTAAAATCATTATATTATTTAAATAACAGTAAATCAAAACAAGCATTAGTTGGAATTAAAGTAAATAATTTATGTGAAGCCATTTTGAAAATAGAAAAGGTTAATGGAAATGGCGTTATTATATCAGAGCAGGATTGGAATACCCTGTTAAATAATAAAAACAACATTTCCAATTATTTTGAAGGAAGTGAATATTTAGATCAGTCTCACATAACCTTATCAAATTGCACAATACATTTTCAAACTTTCTATGAAAAGCCAACTATGGTTCTTGAAGAAAATATACAATGTCAACAGCAAGATTTGAATGAACAAAAACTTAAATCATCTTCTGTTTATTTACAGAAAGAATCTTGGGACAACTTGCTTAATATATCTCATTGTATAACAGTGACATTAAAAAATTATAATTTGTGTTCTAAATTAGTGGATAAATCTTTATATCAAGTTCAAAATAATTTGTTTAATGTGTTAAAGGATACTCAAAGTATAAATTATAAAAATCACAATATTAATTTTTATGAGTGTTTTATTAAAAATAATATAAATAACCATATTGATTTAAATAATAATTTTAGTCATATATCATCAAAAATAAACTTGGAACTGTTGGAACAAGAAATAAAAATTTTGTGCATAGACTTTTTTAAAATTAAATTATACAATAACGCTCAAGAATATATATATAACTTATCAAAAAATTATTAACAAAATCATTAAATGCAGATATTGAGATACAGAATATATCAGAAATGTTAACTTCTTTAAACAATGAGGAGGATTTTAAAAATTTTGAACCTATTAACACAAATTTAACTTCTACTAAATTAACAGCAGTTCCATTTTTATTTAATAAAGTACCTATATTATTAAAGGAAGATATGTATTCAATCAAAATAGGATTAAATTGTACTAAAATGATATATTAATAAAATACTTTTATGAAAATTTCGTTTTAAATAACATTAATAACATAGAATTAAATTACTATAAATTGTTTACTAATATATCATCAAATATGAATGTAAAGTTACTAAGCTTAGAAATTAAGGCGCTTTGTATAGACTTACTTAAGACTCAAATACAAGAAAAAGCTAATAAATATGTATAATTGTAAATATGTATAGAGTGTATATAAATAAAATTTTATAAATGAAAGAACATGTATTTTATTTATTAATTTATTAGGGTATAACTATTTCCATTAGGATCATAATATAAATTAAAATTACAATCACAACAGTTTCTTATTTGACATGGTGGTCCATCTCTTTAAATTCTACCCTTATTATAATGTTTAAAACATAAGCGGCGTTTTTGAATTTCAACATTTTCTTTTAAGTATGATGGTAATCGATTCCAATTTTGTTCTATATCGGTAGAAAACATTATATAGTACAAGAAAAATTCTGTTGGCAAGTAATGTAAATCTTCTTCAGTAAGATCTTCTAACAAACATTCATTGTCTTTATATTTTCTTAATACAGCTCCAACTTTTAAAAGTGTTTGAGCAACTTCTTCATATTTATTTAAAAAATTTGAATTCATTCTTGCGTTTGCAGGTGATTCTTTGATGGTTTTACATATACTAGTTCTTATAAACATTATTTATGTAATTTTATTAACAATTCCAGATAATGGTTTATACTCAACAATCCGGTCATGAATAATTAGAGCAAAGGCGCGAACCAAACCAACAATCATTTCTGATGTTTCTAATTCAAGCCTAATATCCACTGGGGCAGATTTTAAAAATTCTTTCTGTTTTGAACAATCTATTACTATTAAGGGCGCTTTTTCTTTAAAATCTTTTAAATTCAAAACAGGGTTTGGATTCTTATCATGGTATGATTTTTGAAAATTTGCATACATTTCATAGGCTACCGAATATTTATTATTATTATAATCTAAGTTTAGATTATCATATGGATACATTTCAGAATTTAAGTATAATTTTACGTTTCTCAAATTACATGTATAAAATTTACTGATGTCCTTCGTCATATCATTTTTTGATTCCCTTTGTAGTCCTAATATAACATAACGTGGTTTTTCAAGTGAAGTTGTTGTTTTTATTGACCAAACTTGATTAGTTGAACTTGATAAAGCAGGATATTCGTATAATTCCCAAGCTCGAAAACCAATATACAGGGTGTCCCAAAATTCAACGATAAGCCGGCACCAGAAGATGGTCCTGCTCATGACTACACAAGAAAAGAAGAAAAAAAAATTTTATCTCATTTTGTTTAGGAATTAGAAAAAAAATAATTTTTTTTTCGAAAATTGAAACACCTTAAGATATTTTTAACTACCATGACCACAATTTTTCAAATATTTCGGATTTTTTTTTTGTATCGGCAACCTAAATAGCACTGCTATCTATCACAATCATTAAAACTCCCAGAATGCTAGTAGTTTTTACACAAAAATCAATCGAAATTACTTTTTTCCCTAAATTTTTTAAAGATTTTTACTTTCAGTGCACTTTAACTCATCGTGGTGTAAAAATAAAGTATAAACACTACTATGGCAAGTTTTTTTAAAAATTGGCGCAACTCTTCAGGATTCCAAAATGGTATAATACTCCAGGAAAACTAGCAATAAAAAAAAATTATGCATACTATTTCAAGAAAAGAACCATATTTCATAAATTGTTGTTGTTGATAGTTATCATTATTACAATACCCAAAAGAGGTTTTTTATTGTTGAATGAATTAAAACAAATGATACAAACAATTTTTCATTTATTTTATAAATTTTATAGTTTATTTACATTATAGTAAATGTTCAAAATGTTTGCCATCAGCTTAAATACAGGCACGACATGGCCTTAAAAAAAATCGTTTTATTCGTCGAGCATATCGTTTACCTTTCATATGATGTGCAGTCTGAGTAATTTTTTGTCGAAGCTCGTCCAATGTTGCTACGGGTTTTAAATAAACTCTTTCTTTAAGACAACCCCAATAGAAGAAGTCCAGGGGGTTTAGATCGGGTGAATGGGGTGGCCATAAAATAGAACCAAGTCGTCCAATCCAACGCCCTGGATACTCTTCGTTTAAGTATTCTCACACAGGGCGAGCATAGTGAGCTGAGCAACCATCATTTTGCAACCGAATGGGCACGTCTTCTAATAATTCTGACAAATCATTTTGTAAGAAGTTCAAGTAATTATTGCCATCTAATTTCCTTGTACCTCAAAGGGCCCAAGCACTTTTCCATTTAATATGCCCGTCCATAGGTTAATCTTGAATTGATATTGGGATTTGTCTGGTCTCATTAGGTGCGAATTTGCGAAGGTTATGCAGGTTTAAATAACCATCTTTCTTGCAGGTTGTTTCATCCGACTATAGAATTTTACCTAAGAAATGGGGATCTTCCCTGAGTTTTTGCAGCATAACACGGCAAAATGCGACCCGTTGTGGATATTATCCAATGGTAATAACATCCGAAAAAAAAACAATCTTTTTTAAGGAGGTGTTGTGGCTGTATTAATGCCAGTGGGAAACAATTTGAACATTTACTGTAATATAAATAATGTAATAAATTTATAAAATGAATTAAAAATTGTTTGTACCATTTGTTTTAATTAATTCAACTATAAAAACCTCTTTTGGGTATTGTAAAAATGATAACTATCAACAACAACAATTTATGAAATATGGTTCTTTTTTTGAAATAGTATGCATAATTTTTTCTTATTGCTAGTTTTCCTGGAGTATTATATCATTTTGGAATCCTGAAGAGTTGCGCCAATTTTTAAAAAAACTTGCCATAGTAGTGTTCATACTTTTTTTTTACACCACGATGAGTTAAAGTGGACTGAAAGTAAAAATCTCTAAAAATTTTAGGGAAAAAAGTAATTTCGATTGATTTTTGTGTAAAAACTACTAGCATTCTGGGAGTTTTAATGGTTGTGATGGATAGCAGTGCTATTTAGGTTGCCGATACAAAAAAAAAATCCGAAATATTAGAAAAATTGTGGTCATGGTAGTTAAAAACATCTTAAGGTGTTTCAATTTTCGAAAAAAAAATTATTTTTTTTCTAATTCCTAAACAAAATGAGATCAATTTTTTTTTTCTTCTTTTCTTGTGTAGTCATGAGAAGGACCATCTTCTGGTGCCGGCTTATCGTTGAATTTTAAGACACCCTGTATAATGATCTATCACGTTCTATTGTTTGCAATAATTTCAATTTTTCTTTGTCTGATACATTAATATGAGGCATTCGCCATTGTATTTTGTCAATGACTACTTTTGGTAATACATCTTTAGCTGCTGCTATCCAAAGTGCGTTATTGTCGTTTTTTGATCGAATTAATATTAATTTATGCTTTACTGGTAAAATAATTTTTTCGAAATCTTCACAAAAACCAAATATCGTTTTAAGAGGAATACATACACTGAAGTTTCCATTTTTATCTATTATATTAGTATCTTTATCGCACCATCCAAAATTTTGAATATAAATATCATTATTATTATGTGAAACATAGCCTTTCATAGTAGATGTTACACCAGGATTTCTATTTGAATCAATTTCAACAGAATTTATTTCATATCTTATACTTTCAAATAGGTGTAAAACACCATTTAATATGAATACTGGGGTTGTTTCTGAAGTGTCCTGTATTTTTCCTTCAATGTATAAGTAAGATTCCGAGGGTAATGTATATACATTATGTGATTTATTGGGATTCGTATTTCATCGTTATTTTCAAAAGTAGTAGTAGAATATGGGTTATATGAATGTATTTCATATTGGCTTACTGATTCGTCAAAAAAAATTTTATCTTCAACATTAAGCATAAGAGCGGTCATTGTAGAGTATTTAATTTAAACCCTAATGACTTGAGAAACTGTTTATTTTTTAATGTTATTCTCTTAAAAGGCTTGGTTGGACTACGCTGAGTTTGATTAAACGACGAATTATATATTGTTTTTAAATTATGACATATACCCATTATTGAATCTTTCGTATGTGCAATCTGCAGGAAATTTTTTCTTTTCTAAAATTGATAAGTTCACCTTCTTCATTAACAATTTTTATAGAAATATTATCTATTTTCTGTACAACGATTGGAAGATAAATGATTTGCTTTGGAATTTCTATTATCTTATATCCTGGTGGAACTGCAGGTGAAAACTCATGAATTGTGTGTACTAAACGTCCGTTTAGATAGGAACCGGATGTAATATTACATTCAATACGTATGTTATTTACTTTAATAATGTTTACCGGTAAGTTAGATACATGTAATTTATTAGGTTCTAATACTTGCTTATTAAATCCTAGTAATGAACCAATACAATTTTCTTTCGAAAAATCTATTTCTTCAGTACATATTATCTCACTTTGAAGGGTATTTGTATTTGCAGTTAAATTTAAAAATACTTCTTTTATTTGCTTATCAGCTTCGTCCTTAAATTCGCTGTTGTGTTTTATTACTCTAGAATCACCAATGCCTAACCTTAAATATTCCTGAATATCTTCCAATTCATATGAACCCACTGGTATTGAAATAACTTTACCATCTCCATAATAAAATTTATTGTTAGTGTCGTCAATGTTTGGTATTGAATTAAATGTCTGAAAGTCGACTATTCCCAATTCAAACTGTTCATCGTACAAATCAATAGGAGGAAAAATTTTGGCGCTTAATACGGATTCATTTCCAATAATTGTAAATGTCATAGACATATTTTTTTTTTTAACCTTTCACGATAAGCTTAGTTATAGTAATAACAAATTAAAAATAAAACTCATGCATTTATACGAATATGTTATTTATTATAAATATAAGAATTTGAATACAAAAAGTGTAAGCATAAATGTCCACAATTTACAGTATTAAATTTTTAAAATCTATCATAGTTATATTGAATAGTATTATTTTTAAAGTATTCAATTGCTTCTATTGGAGGTTGAAGGTTACCAAAACTATCAAAATATAAAATATTTTTATTTCTTTTTATGTAAGCTACCCAATGTGTTCCCGCTGATGTTTTATCATCTAAATTTATTATACCACTTTCATTTATATACATTTTTTTAGGCAAATCATTTCTCATGAATACCCCTCTAAAGTGAGGGATATTAAATTTCTTGGCATATTTTCTTAAATCAACATCAGTAAGCTCGTTTAGGTAGCTTCAACAAAAGTTTTTTGGATACGGATTAATATATAATCCTAACCCTTTTTTATAAGGTTTTAAATAAATTCCTTTGCCAGATTTTCCAATAGCTATTTCCTCCATAGTTTGGTTATGTTTTTGAGTTTCTGCTAACATTTTTTTTGCATCCTTTGCCTCATTTATTGCTTTTGCAACACCTGCAACACCACCTGCCAATCCACCTAGTGCTGATAATCCCGCAAATAATGGAATTAGAAATGGTAGAAAACCACCTACTTTTGGTATAGGAATTATTCTTAGTTTATTAACTTTAAATTTTGACTTTTTATTAATTGATTGTTTTGCGGCTTGTGATGCAATTTTAATAGCTTTTGACACACTCTTAGGATTATCAGGGTTAATTAAAGTATTTTTTAGCGCACCACGAGCATTAAGAATAGCTTTCTTTAATGCTGCCATACTATGCTTGACCTTTCCGCTACCCTTTATTTTCTTCTTTTTAATTTTTTTATTTCGTTTCAACCCCATTCCAAGTTTGGTTTTTATATTCATGATATTAGCAACAAGTAATGATGCTAAACGTTCACTTAACTTTGAATCTTTAGAAAAATATTGCTTCCAAGCTTTCTCAATCAGTATTTTATCAGCTACGTGTCTTTTACTTAAATCTTTATAGCGGTGATATGCAATGTCATGTTCTTTGCAAGCTGAGTCCAATGCATTAACTGCTTGATCTCCTCGGTTTAAACGTTCTATTAAACGTATTCCAGGACCGCAATAGTTGTATCCAGGCAAGTGCAACTCAAAAGGTAATTTATTGATTAGTTTATCAATAAGACCATCACCTTTCTTTACTTTTATCATACTGACCAAAGTATGTGCTATCATCCAATTTTATACTTTATAATATTTTCATATATAAAGATTAAACATTTAAAATGTATTCTATTAGTTTATTACTTTTATCATACTGACCAAAGTATGTGCTATCATCCAATTTTATACTTTATAATATTTTCATATATAAAGATTAAACATTTAAAATGTATTCCATTAGTTTATAACACATGCCTGGTTAAACAATGAAGTTTGTAAAGCAAAAACAAACTCTTTCTGTAAAGAATGTAGATAATCAAAGTAATAATTACACTAATAATTCAAAACATGGATTACTTTTACCAAACGACATTAGATGCATTATTTGTGGACCTTCAAACTGTGGAAAAACTAATGTTATGTTTAATCTAATTGAACATCCAAATGGGTTGCGATTTAAAAATATATACATTTATTCAAAATCTTTATATCAACCAAAATATAAAATATTACAACAAATTATGAAGAATATTAATGGTATGGGATACTATACATACACTGACAATGAAGAGATTATTAGACCTGAAGATGCTAGCCCAAATTCTATATTCATATTTGATGATGTTGCTTGCGATAAACAAAATAATATTCGAAATTTTTTTAGCATGGGCCGTCATAATTTGATAGACTCTTTCTATTTATGTCAGACTTACAGCAAAATTCCAAAGCAATTAATACGGGATAATACTAATTTTATTATATTATTCAAGCAAGATGACTTAAATTTAAAGCATATATATGATGATCATGTTAACTTTGACTTTCCAAGTTTTCTAGAGTTTAAACAAGTTTGTAATTTATGTTGGGATTCAAATAAATATTCCTTTATGGTAATAGATAAAAATAGTGACTTAAATAACGGGCGATACAGAAAAGGATTTGATATGTTTTTAGATATAACCAAGTAATCTTTACAATAATATTCAGTGTTGAGGTAACCATCTTCATAATAACATGCATTTATTATCTTAATAAACATTGATTACGTTCAAATTACATTAATTACGTTCCCATTACGTTCAAATTACATTGATTACGTTCCCATTACGTTGAATTTACGTTGATTACGTTCCCATTACGTTGAATTTACGTTGAATTTACGTTCCCATTACGTTGAATTTACGTTCCCATTACGTTGAATTTACGTTCAAATTACGTTCAAGTTGCATAAAGTTTACATGTAACCATGTTTAAATCAAAGAAGCGTGCAAAAAATACTGTGGTTAAAATAAAGACTCCTCCTACCAGATTTAAAAAAAGGAATAGTAAACGTAAAATAATAAGCAATACTACTAATGATGAAGATAAAAAATTAACATGCGATATTATTAAATCAAGCGATTCTATAAGACAAAAGTATCTCGCATTAAAACTAGGAGAATCTGAGACACAAAGGTACTTTGACAAACAGCTTGAACCAATAACTACACCACTAAATATACTAGCTAATAAAAGTACTTCCAATATTAAATTAGCGCAACCAATCAAACAAGATATTGATACAAAACCGTATGATTTCAAGGTTAAAACAATTAAATCTAAGTTAAATAACATGTTAAAAGAACCCCTAGACACTACATTTATACCAGAACAGCAAAATGATTTAACATTAGCTAAAGAACCAACAATGGAACTTAGTCAGTTAGATGATGAAGTTTTTGAATCAAATGAACCCTTAGAATATAGTAGAGTACATGATCCAAACTTATTTAAGACATCTATAAAACTGTCTGAAGTTGAAGAAAATCTTAAAAAATAAGTTGATAAATACGCCTTTCAATATTTAATTGATTTTAATAGACGAGAAGGTGATCCAAGTATATTTGATCATACATTTGGTATAAATTTAGAAGATGGTAATTTAATATTAGGAAAAACACTGGTTACGTTTGATAAAGAGGGTATTATAATAGGAAATAAAAAATATAAGTCATCCCCCGGATTATATGAATTGCTTTTTAAAATAGATCCAAGCGCAAATATTTATAGTGAGGAAGATTTAGAGGATTATAAAACAATTTTAACTGATACAAATGCACATAGAACATTATATTTACCTAGTGGTAAAATTAAATCTAACAAAGGTATAAAATATAAAAAAATTATATCGCTATTATTTCCTCCTCAAACAAAATTAAGTGCCCCAGCGTCTTCAACACCATATTCTTCAGAAAGATTACAAAACGTTCGATCAAGACTTTTGCAGCGTACGTCCTCAGTTGGTTTACAAAATAATAAACGTTTAGGAGGTGGCTTAAGTAATTTAATACCAAACTTTATGACTTTAAACAATAATCAAAAGGATTTCATTTACTGGGATGACCCAAATGAATTAGTTGAAAGATTACAACTACTTATTAGTTCAAAAATGGCGGGCAATACATCACATGATAATGAAATTATTTCAGTAATTGAAGAGTTAAAAGAAGCTAATATTATTATATAAATACTTAAACACATTTCCTTCTTTTTCATTAATTTATAACTACTCATGTAAGTAACATGACTATTAACAAATTTGGAGTACACATACATAAGAAAAAAATTACTCGGCACGAAACAATATCAAAAAATGATTTAATTATTATAGATAGACGTTTAAAAGCTGTAGAGAAAGATATTCATGATGCTTATATTAATAACTTTCAAAACTTTATTGAAGTAAATAAAAAAATTGCAATATTAATTACAGAATTAAAAACAAAACATAGTTTAGATATTAGTTCTTGATAAATTGTGTATAAATAATAATAGTATAATTAATGAGTTACATAAACCTGCACGTAAAAACTATAAGCGTAGACATGTAATCATAAAAGGATTAAATGAAAGTTGGCAAGCCGATATAGTAGAAATGATTCCGTATGCAAAAGAAAACAAAGGTTACAAGTATTTACTCACAGTAATTGATATATTTTCTAAATATGCATGGGCAGTTCCAGTAAAATCAAAATCTGCAAAAGACGTTACTGTTGCATTTGAAAATATTTTATTAAAAAATAAGAATAAGGTTCCGAAAAACTTACAAACAGATAACGGAAAGGAATTTTATAACACTGAATTTAAAAAAGTTATAGATTCGTATGATATAAACCATTATAGTACATTTAGTAATATGAAAGCATCGATTGTTGAAAGATTTAATAGAACTCTAAAAAATGCCATGTGGAAAGATTTTAGTATAAAAGGCAACTATAATTGGATTAATAACATTGATGCACTTGTTAACAATTCAACAATTAATATGAAGCCATCTCAAGTATCAATAAAAAATGAAAAAAAATTATTAGGAAATGTATACAATAGAATAAAAAGGGTCGGTTTAAGTCGATATAAAGTTGGAGATTATGTTCGTTTAAGCAAAACCAAATCATTATTTGCAAAAGGGTATACTCCTAACTGGGGTACCGAAATATTTACTATATCAAAAGTACAACTAACTAATCCAGTCACATATTTACTTAATGATTCTCTTGGCCAATCAATTGCAGGCGCGTTTTACGAACAAGAAATACAAAAAACAAAATATCCAGATATATATCTAGTTGAGAAAGTTTTACAGAAAAAAGGAAAAAGAGTTTTTGTAAAGTGGTTAGGTTTAGATAAATCTCATAACAGTTGGATAGATGCTAAAAATATTGTATAACATTTTAAATAAATAAAACTATTGGTTATTATAAATATGTATTTATTTTTACATTATAAATATACTTATAACAATAAATCGCTCTCACTAAAACTATCAAAACCCCAAGGCAAAGTATCGGTACTATTTTTTATAACATACCGTTTATCATCAAAAGGACTTAAAGCAATTTTTGTTTGCTTAATAGAGTACACATTATGCAATTTTGAAACTATTCTACTTTGAGTACAATTTTTTTCATTTAAAGTTCTTAAACAATTTTCATAATCTTCAAAAGAAATATGGTTTTTTACTACACTTGTCTTTATTCCTTTTATTTTTTTTATAATATCATTATTATCAACTTTTATTGTATACATTTTCGATCTGAATCCTATAAAGTGAGTCATAATTTTACCGTTATTTTTATCCTTTATTAAACCCAATACCTTTTTATTTACACGGGGAATATTATATTGATTGTTTTCTTTATAATCACTTGTATCAAACTTACTTATATCGCGTTTTATAGTTTCATAAATATCTGATGTGATAATTTCATATATTAACGAGTCAGTATCAATATATAATAACTTTAAATTATTATTAAAAAATTCTTTTTGCATATAATTATAATGAAAATTATACATTACTGTTTTAGATAAATCTAATATTGAAAAGCCAACATATATAGGTTTATTAAATGTAATATTAAGTTTTAACAGTTCAATAGCAACAACTATTTTATTAAAAATTGTTCGGCTATGAAAATTAGGTCGTGCTATTAAACTTTTTACTCCATAACGACTACCCCATTTTGTTTTTAATTTTATATCACGATGTTTTTTAACATTTTCCATTGTCTTACCAAATACACTATTATTCATTAATTTATACAAGTTTTTTTCAAAATCATTGGTAGCCAATTTTCTTTTTTCTGTATTTAAATCGATATAGCTTTTAAGCCACGGTGATTGAGCAAATTTTAAAACTCGATGTATTTTTGACACTTGCATTCCTAAATGTATACATTGCTTTAAATTACTATAATGAATTATATAATTCTCCTTATCATATAAAGTAGTTAAAAGTTTTTTATGTTTACTTCCCGGTGGAATACAATGCTCAGGACAAAGCGGTAAATCTTTATGGAGATTATGTAAACTTTGAGGATAAGTTAAATCTACTTCTAAAATGTAACCAGTATTGCTAGTTTCTGACAAATTGCATATAGTATTACTTATTTCCAATATTTCTTGGTTGTTTAACCATTTAAAATTTCCATATGGTAGGAATTGAGACATTGCATGACCGTATAAGTTATTAACATCCAAATACATTAGATATTTAGAAAGTAATTCAGGTTTATACTTTTCATTCATGTATTTGTTATTGGCCTCTGCATATCTGTTTAAACATTGACTTATACCACCTCTGATACCCTTCTCTATAAATAGCCACATATTTATATCAGTAAACAATTCAAGTTTAATTTTTGTTATTTTTAACATAGAATCCCAAGATAACCCTGGGGCAGAAACATAATGCACTGGATCTAATTTATACGTGTCTAAACAATTATCTCGAAAATTTTCAAATATGTCACAAAGTAATAACACATCGGTTTTTAAGTACAAATCTGAATATTCACCAAGTGTTTTGATATGAAATGTATTCCATATGTCTTGTGCATGTTTGTAATCTGTATCTGATAAGTAACTCTCATTTAATAAATTAAAAAATCGATATGAATTAATAAATCTTAATGAATTATTAGTTCCATACACATATTTCGTAAATGAAATATATTTTTCTTTATTAATTGGTAGCACAGAGGTTCTTCCACTTATTCCGGTAGCTAAATCAATTATTATAAAATGTGAATCATAAGATGATAAATTGTGAAAAATTATTGGAATCACATAACTTTCATTATAATTTAAATTACATTCATTATGAGCTGGTCCTCTATAATTTCCTGTTAAATGACAATGATCTCGAACACGGTCTTGTTGCAACGGTTTTTCACATATATGACAATTTATTGCATTTAAATATTCCATCTTTTGTTGAGCCGTCAATGTTTTCATTGGTAATACATTTTTTATTATATCCTCAACATTATAAGCAATCTCTTTTAATTCATTTACAAACCACTGAACGCAATCTTCACCACGATAACTATTATAATAAGATTTAGAGTCATCATATGAATATTTTACATAATATCCAACGCTATGTGCAATATGTGTTTGATATACCCCCTTGGTTTCAATATTTGTCACATTACTATCCAATATACTTTCAAAGTCTGCATAAATAACACATGCATTTCTAATTTTTCTCTTAAAGTTTTTAAACTCAAGTATATTAGAATTTTCAACTGGCATTATCGGTTTAACTGGTCTCAGTCCTAATCCAACACAGTCTTGTAAATGTTCCTTAAACTTGCACTCATATCTAAAGAAATGTAAACATCGATCACATATAAATTTCTTACAATTTGTTTTTGTAAGTTGATTACTAACAAGTCTTGATAAATTCTTTATCCAACAAAAATGAAATTTTATTTTATTGTCACATTCCTCATTATTACTTTCAACAACACCTTCTTCATTGTCTTCTTCTTCTTCTTCTTCTTTATCTTCTACTTCATAATCACTTTGAATCATTAATAAATGTATATGTTTACTTTCATATATTTTACTTACATATACAGGAACAGTTACAAATGTTTTCTTGCTCTTTTTTAAAATATACACATTTATTGTTATATTATTTAGTTTTTCAAATTTTGAAACTTGTGATAACGTCATTGGAAATTTAATACCATTTAAATTAAGACAATTTACATATCTCTTATAAGACGATACTTTTTCAGAATAATATTTTGCTGGATAAAGCGCTGATAATACTGCCCATACAAAACATTTATCATCTTCATTCTGAACATTTATTACAGCCTTTTTTCGTTTTATTTCAACTGGTAAGTCAATAAATGATGAACCATAAAATGGAACAAATTGATTTATATTTACTATCATATTCACTATTTTATATAGAGCCCATCCACTTTGATTTTCTTGAAAAGTTTCTAAATCTTTTAATACAATGTCAATAACATTTTCCTTATACCAATGTTTTAAGTCTGTTGATACAAAAATTTCATTATTTTTAGTATTAAAATATTTGTATTCAAATATATGTTCCTCTTCTTTAGCTGATGGTAAAACAAATTCACCACAAAATATTACGTTAACTTTTAAAGCACTATATTTTTTTAAAGCATTTTTAATTCTAGATGCAAACATATAAAATGCATCATTTAAAAATTGTAATGGATCAATATGACTTAAATTATTTAACTCTCCTGTTCTAACACGTCCTTTAAATGATGAATTTATTTCCTGCCATTTAATTCGATCACTGCGTCTTGAACTATTTATAGGTCCTCCTCCAACTTTTTGTTTATTTTCTAACAATGTTTGAAAATATTTTAAGACACTTATATTGCTTTTAATACTTCGCTTATATCCAATTGAATAGGTATTTTTATTATTTTTTAATAACTTATTTAACAACCTTATATTTATTTTATTATAATCAGACCACTTTTTCCACTGAATACTTGGATAATTTAAACTATTCAAATGTTCAATAATTGTTCTCATATGCTTAATAATCTTACAACCGTTATCCATTTTAAATTATATATTTCAGTTTCAAAATCAAAATATAAATAACAATTGCTTTTAAAAGTTCATTTATTTATAGAATTTTACATAAAAAAAATGCATTAATCACTATGTTATACTTTTACAATTTCGTCATCAGAGTCTAACACTTGTACAGTTTCATCGTCCGAGTCTAATATTTCAATAACTTCACTATCACTCTCTAATAATTCTATGATTTCCACATCAGAATCTTCTTCCTGTATTTCAATTTCTTCATGACCTATTAATATTTCATCAGCATAACTCTCTATAATTTTCTCGTATGTCTTCTTTTCTTCATCCGTCATATCCTCTGGATCACAGTCATCTATATCAAAATCTTCAGTTACATCCTGCACATAATATCTATCTTCACTATCAATGCCGACGCGTATATCCCTCGAATCCAACAACCATGTTACGTCTGGAATATTCTTAAATCCGTTCATACTATTAAACTTTAGTTTGAACTAAGAAAACATTACTCTGTAATTACATCTAAACATCATCTCTATTTAAGTGACATTTATACATGAATTTACCATCTCTACCACTCCATATTAAATCCCACCTCCACCAACAGAATCCCGTTACATATGCATACATGCATCAAAATGCATAAGTGGGAATATATATGAGTATATACTTGCAGTAGTACCAACTATGTCTTTTTAACGTAATCATAATTACAACTAATAATAAGAAATACGCTATGATCTTATACTGACTGCATCCACAGATACATCTAGGACACGAACATAAACGATTGGTTTCCGGAAATTGACGAAGAATGCTATAATTACGATCATATCTTCTACACCAATACTAACACACACGTAATACTTATTATCGCTATCTCACTCTTTCATATTACTGCTTTCTCACTCATATCCTAGGATATTAAAGAGACTGTACCTAGAGATAATGTCTGTAATGAGGTCATCATCTTCTAAACCAATCACAACACAGCTTATCCACTTACCCCTCACTCCTCACCCCACTATTACCCCAAACATTGTCTAGCCACGCCCCCTTCTTCATACCGTGACTTATATGCATCCCCACCCCAATAATTTCCAACTCAACTTCAAATTTAAGCCAGAACCCGCTTTGTACAACTACTATCTCTTATACTACATAACGCAATTGATTTGAATATCATACAAGACTCTTTTAGAAAGATACGATATCTTTAATGTCATATTTGTCGCAGTCTAGAACATTTTGTTTTATTTTTAAAGCTATAGCCCGGGTTCACAATTGCGTGTTTGATTATTTGGTTGTTTGATAATTATTTGACGTTTACAGCAAATATTTAAATTCCCAAAGGCATCTAACCTTTCGTTTGTTTGACAGTTGTTTTTATTATACATTTACATAAATACTTTCATTTTCCAAAAGTCTTAATTATGGACCGCTAATTTTATTTTACCATTAGGGTGAAACGATACTTTGTCATTTTTTATTACCAAAATATAGATGGTGATACTAGCAGGTTAAATATCATCACAAAAACTCATGTTTTTTGTGTTTAAATCGTTTTATACACGAATCAAAATCTAAAAAACAAAGTTCTCAAACTTACGTTTAAGACTTCATTATAAATAGAGCATTCCATAATATCGCTCTAATATTTTGTACCTGATTGTACATAATATAGGATTCTACTAATACAAATTTGAAATGTTTTGTTGTAATACAAATTTGAAAGTATGATTTGTTCTAATGAATATTTCATATCTAATTAAAACATTTAACTTTTTTGTCTTAATGGTCAATTCATTAGACAAATTATCCAAAATGTTTCAATCTTGTTATGATGATGATCTCGTAATAAAATCTACGTTATCTTCAGTATCTGATTAATGAAAAAAAATTAGTATTTTAACATCTTATTTGGAGGCACAACGGCTATTTATCCCAAGGGTAAAAATTGTGTTAGAAAGTTGAAATTTTGTATCTAGACTAACGTTTATTAATTACTGTTTATTTATTTGTTGTTTATTATTATTATTTAATTAGAGCTTTCACTTCCTCAGATTTTTCCATTAATTTTCTAGAAACCCGTAATTTTTTAAACATATTTTAAAAAACTTCAAAATTAATTTAGAAATTTCAAAATATTTATTATTTCGATGAAAACTATCTTCGTATATTTATCTTGTATGAAATATAGAATATGAGGTGGCATGTGTAGCCAAGTATTTTTCTGAAAGATCATGGAATAGTGAAGAAACTAATATTTTACACGGATAATTTCGTTGCTCAAAATAAAACTTTGTATTTAATTTTAAATATTAGCTGTTTTAGAATTTAAAACTAATAAGTAATATCTTGTATAAATGACAATGTATATTTTTAACAACATCCAGTTCATTAGAGAAGTAACTATGAGAAAAATTCATAATTCCACAACATCTTAAAACTCAAAATTCGAACTTGACTCCTTCATTAAGTGGTAAATCGGTAAACATATATATATTTAAAAATAGTTCATAATAATAACTGTTTTTAAATATGTATATGTAAAAAGAAATTTGGAATCACTGGATAATATGACCGCATATTCTTGAATGCAGGAATAAAAATATTACCCGAAAAGAGAAATTTGATGTTCAACACACTCATGTTTTTAAATAAAAGATATGCTAATTAACGATCTATTTATAAATAAAGTTTAAACATTTATTTAATTCTCAACATTTATAACTATTTATTAATAATCATGAAAATTGTAAATTCTTTTTGAACATTATTCGTAGCAAATGAAATACAATTTATTTTTCAGGCCACACAATACGTGGCAGTATACATAGACGAACAAGAAATTTCGATTGATAAGGTTGTACTTGAAGGAGCTGCTGAACCATCTCCTCAGCAACCAGCTGAATATGAAAGATTGCAGCACGTCATTAATGTGCACATGCCGTCCTTCGCCTATACAAATTCCTGCCGCAATAAATGCGACCTGTGTACTATATGCATAGTACATCTTGAAGAGGAAGATGAAGCAAGGTTAGAGCCAGATTCATTTCATTTAATCTATATACGCCATCTTGAGATTTAGCAGTAACCAAAAAATTAATTTCAATTTGTTTTGAAACATTTGTCTATGTGTGCGCTCAATATCTAAACAAATAATTGATATTAAAAAGGTACAGGACGTACCGTCAATGCAAAAAGTTTATCTCCTTGTAATACGAAATGCAAAATACGAAGTACATGAGGGACAAGCAAATATTGAGACTGTACCTTTGAAAATGAATTTTTCATTTCCCTATTAAACTGCTTTTTGCTTGTTAAAATTATTTTTTTATGCATATAACAGTTTAATAAATGAAAAATTACCTATAATTAATATCAAATTTATATTAATTCAATTTAAATACAAATTAAATATTTTGAAAAAGGAATAATAAATTTTGCAACGCTGCAAATTTACGTGTGTTGACGCATGCGTGATTTGGTTCTTTGACCAATAAACTGTTATATTTTATATAACATTTATTCCGATTTTGAATTTCCCGCTCAAATTGGCATTTGCAACGTTGCCGGCTTATAACCTACATTTACTGTTTCTTAAAGGTTTTATTTAAATATTTTCGTATATAGGTATCCATTTGATAATTTTCTTTTTGCAATAGTTACAGAAAAGATTATTTTATATACAACTAGTTTTTAAAAGCCGTGTCACCATTTTTTTTATAGTTAAAAGTTATATTATGTGGTGAAATTGAGCTAAAAATTAAGATTTGTATGGAAAATGACTATTTTTAATCATGTATAAAAAGAAAACTATGAACCCTAGGGCTCTAAAATTTTGAGATAGCATGTATTTAAACTATTTGTATCGACCCTCCAAATTTCACAACTTTTTCATCATTTACGTTAACGTAGTGTACCTCCTAAATTATCGAAATTATTTTCAAAGTGCTAATTATACATTTAGGAATTGTTTAAAAGTTTATCCATACCTGTATTCCCATATATTAACTAAATTGTATCCCTTGATTATTAATTGATTAGTATCCTTGTGAAAATTTTCTTTTTTTAATATTTTCAAGAAAGATTTTTTTATATACACGTAGTTTTTGAAACCCATGTCTCCTCAAGTTATAATATATGGTGAAATTGAGCTAAAATTTATGATATATTTAGAAATTAGCAAATTATATCATTTCTAAATAGACAATTATGTACCTTAGGTCACTACAATGTTGAGACAGCATGTATTTTAACTATTTTCATCGACCCTCTAAATTTGACGACATTTAACATGACGAATTTGACGATGATGAAAATCATCATTTCCGTGAAGGGCTTTATTTACATTTTACATAAAATAACGTAATTTATTTGTTTTCAGGCGCACACGATGCGGACATGTGTTTCACACAGCATGCTTGGACCGTAGTGCGCATGCCTGCATTAAAACTTGTTCCAACTGTCGCGGAAACATCTTCTGAGACCAATGAGTGCGCATCACAGTTGGTCCAAATACAGGTATGTAAAGCTAACATTAGGTAACTCACAAAAGTTATAAATAAATAAGTATAGAGTTGTTCAAACTGCAGTTTTTGCTTTGTGTAGTTGTACAGTTCAATTAACGCGAGCTCAGCGGTGATAAGAGCTTAAAACCTATTGTGTCATATAAATCTATGATGCAATGATCAAGCATGGTCTCACTACTTTCTTTGGAACAAGTTTACGCATAAGTCACCGCCGAACTCCCCTAATTAACTATCACAAACATTTTGCTATATGTTTTTTGTGCAAACTAATATTATCTACAAGTTTTATACAACACTCTTGTGGCAACTTTTATATTGAAAGAATAGCATGAGTCAATATAGTACAGTGTTATTTTCAAGATGGCGCCACACATGCTGTATGTTTGGTCCAACAAATAGCATTTGAAATACATAAATTCTAGTTTTAATAACGTATTTTTTTATTTTTATATATAAGAATAATAAGAAATACGCTATGATCTTATACTGACTGCATCCACAGATACATCTAGGACACGAACATAAACGATTGGTTTCCGGAAATTGACGAAGAATGCTATAATTACGATCATATCTTCTACACCAATACTAACACACACGTAATACTTATTATCGCTATCTCACTCTTTCATATTACTGCTTTCTCACTCATATCCTAGGATATTAAAGAGACTGTACCTAGAGATAATGTCTGTAATGAGGTCATCATCTTCTAAACCAATCACAACACAGCTTATCCACTTACCCCTCACTCCTCACCCCACTATTACCCCCAACATTGTCTAGCCACGCCCCCTTCTTCATACCGTGACTTATATGCATCCCCACCCCAATAATTTCCAACTCAACTTCAAATTTAAGCCAGAACCCGCTTTGTACAACTACTATCTCTTATACTACATAACGCAATTGATTTGAATATCATACAAGACTCTTTTAGAAAGATACGATATCTTTAATGTCATATTTGTCGCAGTCTAGAACATTTTGTTTTATTTTTAAAGCTATAGCCCGGGTTCACAATTGCGTGTTTGATTATTTGATTGTTTGATAATTATTTGACGTTTACAGCAAATATTTAAATTCCCAAAGGCATCTAACCTTTCGTTTGTTTGACAGTTGTTTTTATTATACATTTACATAAATACTTTCATTTTCCAAAAGTCTTAATTATGGACCGCTAATTTTATTTTACCATTAGGGTGAAACGATACTTTGTCATTTTTTATTACCAAAATATAGATGGTGATACTAGCAGGTTAAATATCATCACAAAAACTCATGTTTTTTGTGTTTAAATCGTTTTATACACGAATCAAAATCTAAAAAACAAAGTTCTCAAACTTACGTTTAAGACTTCATTATAAATAGAGCATTCCATAATATCGCTCTAATATTTTGTACCTGATTGTACATAATATAGGATTCTACTAATACAAATTTGAAATGTTTTGTTGTAATACAAATTTGAAAGTATGATTTGTTCTAATGAATATTTCATATCTAATTAAAACATTTAACTTTTTTGTCTTAATGGTCAATTCATTAGACAAATTATCCAAAATGTTTCAATCTTGTTATGATGATGATCTCGTAATAAAATCTACGTAATCTTCAGTATCTGATTAATGAAAAAAATTTAGTATTTTAACATCTTATTTGGAGGCACAACGGCTATTTATCCCAAGGGTAAAAATTGTGTTAGGAAGTTGAAATTTTGTATCTAGACTAACGTTTATTAATTACTGTTTATTTATTTGTTGTTTATTATTATTATTTAATTAGAGCTTTCACTTCCTCAGATTTTTCCATGAATTTTCTAGAAACCCGTAATTTTTTAAACAAATTTTAAAAAACTTCAAAATTAATTTAGAAATTTCAAAATATTTATTATTTCGTTGAAAACTTTCCTCGTATATTTATCTTGTATGAAATATAGAATATGAGGTGGCATGTGTAGCCAAGTATTTTTCTGAAAGATCATGGAATAGTGAAGAAACTAATATTTTACACGGATAATTTCGTTGCTCAAAATAAAACTTTGTATTTAATTTTAAATATTAGCTGTTTTAAAATTTAAAACTAATAAGTAATATCTTGTATAAATGACAATGTATATTTTTAACAACATCCAGTTCATTAGAGAAGTAACTATGAGAAAAATTCATAATTCCACAACATCTTAAAACTCAAAATTCGAACTTGACTCCTTCATTAAGTGGTAAATCGGTATACATATATATATTTAAAAATAGTTCATAATAATAACTGTTTTTAAATATGTATATGTAAAAAGAAATTTGGAATCACTGGATAATATGACCGCATATTCTTGAATGCAGGAATAAAAATATTACCCGAAAAGAGAAATTTGATGTTCAACACACTCATGTTTTTAAATAAAAGATATGCTAATTAACGATCTATTTATAAATAAAGTTTAAACATTTATTTAATTCTCAACATTTATAACTATTTATTAATAATCATGAAAATTGTAAATTCTTTTTGAACATTATTCGTAGCAAATGAAATACAATTTATTTTTCAGGCCACACAATACGTGGCAGTATACATAGACGAACAAGAAATTTCGATTGATGGGGTTGTACTTGAAGGAGCTGCTGAACCATCTCCTCAGCAACCAGCTGAATATGAAAGATTGCAGCACGTCATTAATGTGCACATGCCGTCCTTCGCCTATACAAATTCCTGCCGCAATAAATGCGACCTGTGTACTATATGCATAGTACATCTTGAAGAGGAAGATGAAGCAAGGTTAGAGCCAGATTCATTTCATTTAATCTATATACGCCATCTTGAGATTTAGCAGTAACCAAAAAATTAATTTCAATTTGTTTTGAAACATTTGTCTATGTGTGCGCTCAATATCTAAACAAATAATTGATATTAAGGAGGTACAGGACGTACCGTCAATGCAAAAAGTTTATCTCCTTGTAATACGAAATGCAAAATACGAAGTACATGAGGGACAAGCAAATATTGAGACTGTACCTTTGAAAATGAATTTTTCATTTCCCTATTAAACTGCTTTTTGCTTGTTAAAATTATTTTTTTATTTAAATACAAATTAAATATTTTGAAAAAGGAATAATAAATTTTGCAACGCTGCAAATTTACGTGTGTTGACGCATGCGTGATTTGGTTCTTTGACCAATAAACTGTTATATTTTATATAACATTTATTCCGATTTTGAATTTCCCGCTCAAATTGGCATTTGCAACGTTGCCGGCTTATAACCTACATTTACTGTTTCTTAAAGGTTTTATTTAAATATTTTCGTATATAGGTATCCATTTGATAATTTTCTTTTTGCAATAGTTACAGAAAAGATTATTTTATATACAACTAGTTTTTAAAAGCCGTGTCACCATTTTTTTTATAGTTAAAAGTTATATTATGTGGTGAAATTGAGCTAAAAATTAAGATTTGTATGGAAAATGACTATTTTTAATCATGTATAAAAAGAAAACTATGAACCCTAGGGCTCTAAAATTTTGAGATAGCATGTATTTAAACTATTTGTATCGACCCTCCAAATTTCACAACTTTTTCATCATTTACGTTAACGTAGTGTACCTCCTAAATTATCGAAATTATTTTCAAAGTGCTAATTATACATTTAGGAATTGTTTAAAAGTTTATCCATACCTGTATTCCCATATATTAACTAAATTGTATCCCTTGATTATTAATTGATTAGTATCCTTGTGAAAATTTTCTTTTTTTAATATTTTCAAGAAAGATTTTTTTATATACACGTAGTTTTTGAAACCCATGTCTCCTCAAGTTATAATATATGGTGAAATTGAGCTAAAATTTATGATATATTTAGAAATTAGCAAATTATATCATTTCTAAATAGACAATTATGTACCTTAGGTCACTACAATGTTGAGACAGCATGTATTTTAACTATTTTCATCGACCCTCTAAATTTGACGACATTTAACATGACGAATTTGACGATGATGAAAATCATCATTTCCGTGAAGGGCTTTATTTACATTTTACATAAAATAACGTAATTTATTTGTTTTCAGGCGCACACGATGCGGACATGTGTTTCACACAGCATGCTTGGACCGTAGTGCGCATGCCTGCATTAAAACTTGTTCCAACTGTCGCGGAAACATCTTCTGAGACCAATGAGTGCGCATCACAGTTGGTCCAAATACAGGTATGTAAAGCTAACATTAGGTAACTCACAAAAGTTATAAATAAATAAGTATAGAGTTGTTCAAACTGCAGTTTTTGCTTTGTGTAGTTGTACAGTTCAATTAACGCGAGCTCAGCGGTGATAAGAGCTTAAAACCTATTGTGTCATATAAATCTATGATGCAATGATCAAGCATGGTCTCACTACTTTCTTTGGAACAAGTTTACGCATAAGTCACCGCCGAACTCCCCTAATTAACTATCACAAACATTTTGCTATATGTTTTTTGTGCAAACTAATATTATCTACAAGTTTTATACAACACTCTTGTGGCAACTTTTATATTGAAAGAATAGCATGAGTCAATATAGTACAGTGTTATTTTCAAGATGGCGCCACACATGCTGTATGTTTGGTCCAACAAATAGCATTTGAAATACATAAATTCTAGTTTTAATAACGTATTTTTTTATTTTTAGGTGAACTCGGATTCACTACTTCCACTCAGAATAATAAAAAAGTGACGTCTTATTAACGGACTTTCTGCGAAGTTAGACAACTTGAATATCGCAATTTGATAAAGAGAAGGAGAAACTGGAACTTAAAAACAAAAATGAGAGGCGAGTAGTTTGGGGTGAAGTGAGGGTGCCTCATCTTTCGATTTGGTATTTGTTTTAACCCCTTTGTGTTTTGTCATTGTCATTGCGATATGCGGATAGCAAAACAACGCAACTAAAAGATGTATATATGTAAAAAATGTTATAAAAATTTATCCCTGATTTAATATAAAGAAAATTATACCTGTTTTAATAAAAAAAATTTAACAAAAATAGTTTTCTTTTTTAATTTTACTCTTAATTTATTAAAGATCAAATCAAATCATCACCAATTTTCTATTTTGTAGAGAAATTAGTTGCAGATTAACAATTCTGAAAATGTAAAAATTCATATTTAACAATAAACGCGGGTTTAAGTATTTATTCGAGTCAAATAACTCAATTAGAAATAGAATCAAAATTTTGAATGATATAAAATATATGGTTAACTAGTTATAGAGATGACTATGGGTATTTAAAATAAAGAGATTAAATTAGTTCTATTGGTAAAGTCAAAAAGGTTGTTCAGATTTACTCTGCTTTTAAATATCTGCCTCTATTGATAAAGTCCATATAATTCAATATTCTTTAAAACTTTTCTTGGTTTAAGTTAATACATGCACTTTATAAGGAAATGTAAAAGTAAGATGAATCACATTTGGCCGGAGCACATTAGAGTATCACAGACTGCTCTAAGATGGCAACGAGATCCGGGACAGGAGTAGTTTCCGGGTCCACTAAACAGGCAATAACTTTACCATGAGAAATTTGAATTTTTGATGCATAACTGGTAGCTGTCAAAGAAGCTACTTTAACAATTAAGAACAATAGATGGTCGAAAGCTGTAATATGCATAGATTCAAAAGCAGTGGTGGAAGCATTGAGGAAGAATGGGATTATTATGAAAGCAAAAAATATATTCTATACAGTAAGAAGAAATCTAAATAGAATAAAGATAAAAAATTCAATGTACCGTTTGTGTGGATTCCTGATCACAAAGGAATCACAGGAAACGAAAAAGCAAAAGACGTCCTACAACAAGCAGCTAGAACAGGAGCGACCAGGGACAGTAAATGCTCTGTGGTCTAATTGGAGAAGTTTCGACCAATCACAGGCATCCTTATAACTCAGACCAAGTAGAAAGTTTCTAACTATCTCAGTCTGAAACAGTCTTTCGTACTGAACGGAGCGTACCTATGATATAAGAACTAATATATATATACTAATTAAAATTATTTTTTCAAATTTCTAAAGTACAGTTTATGAATCAAAATAAAAAAATAATAAAAAAGTATAAGGTGAGTTTAAACAAATATATAATTTTTTTTACCTAAACATATGATATAATTTTTTGAGTTTTTAAATATTACTTTTAATTTTAATTTTATGGTTTTATCTTAAATGTAGTTTTCAGCTTGTGAAATAAATATACTTATATTAAATACTCGTATATAATAATTCGTATTAAATAAAGATAGTAGTAACAATAAATATATTTTATTTTCAGCATACAATGCACATTCTAAATTAATACAAAACCAGTAGATAGTAATTGGTCTTGACTAATTTAATATGTTTATTAATGTTACATGTTTTAATTTTTTTTTATTTTCTATTCTAGATTTGCTGCTAAAATGGCTGAACAAAACTTGGAACTCCTGAATCAAATACTTGTAAGTTTTTTTTTCTTTTTATTTATTTAAGTAGTTACAACTAGTGTAATGACCAATCAGGAATTTATCCATAACCAAAACATGTAAACATACGATATTAAGGATCGTTCATTGACATTGCCTTAATTTACACTATTTATATTTGTACTTTTTACACTTCATTTATAAATATCATTGTAGTTCGTAGGGTTTCTTCCTCTTAAGTCTTCTAGTTAAAGTTTGGTTGTCCAACAGTTAGAGTACCTCGTCATTCGGATGGCTGTGCAGTCTTTCATGATGGTTAGAAGTATATCTTCTTATTTTTTCGGCGACGGTCTCCAGTTGCAGATCCCGGTGGAGGTCGCTATTTCGAATATACCAAATAACGTTTACTATAGCTCTCAGTACTTAATTTTAAAAACGTTGTATAATTTCTAAGTTAGTTTTCTTTGAGCATCCTCATATTTGGATACCATATAACCAAACTGGTTTGATGATTTGCCTATATAAGAGCCGTCCTATTTATTGTGTTAGATAATAGAGATTTCCTACGTATCATCCAGTATATTTATTTTCCTATATTTAATGTCGAGTTCTTCCCTTTTATTTCTAATACGAGTTCTCCATCTTAATTGTGCCTCTCATGTCATGCCAAGATACTTTGCAGATTTGCTGTGCTAGCGTACTCTATTATTTTTACATTAAGGTTAAGTGGCACGTTTTCTACCTTTTTGTTAATGAAGTTGATGTAATTGTACTTGTTTTCATTTAGTGCTATACTCCATAATTGAGTCCAGTTGCTACTTTTGTTTAAAGCTCTGTGTAGTTTATCTGTCGATGCCTTTACAGTGTCACCCGCAAATGTAGCAATAGTTGTTCCTTCTATGTAAAACAGGTATAGTATAGGTTTTAGCACACTTCCTTGTGGAACAATAGCCCTAATGTTTCTTTCAGAGTGTTTATTTCGCTGTTTCACTCTGATTCTCCGTTTAGGTAATTTTGAGGTCAGTAGTTTTCTCAATTTGTAACCAAGTCCTTTATGTCATACTTTATTAAAAGCTTTGGCTGCATCTAAAAAATATGGCTGAGTAGATTTTGTTATTCTATGTTTGTTATTCTGTGTATGGTTTTATTGGTTTATTTTAATGGTTTTATTCTCTTTAGAAGTAGTTTTTCAAATAGTTTCGGCAGCAGTGATATAGATTTTTGTGACGTTACTTTGTTCGGCGGATTTCCCGGTTTTGGTATTATTATAACTTCTGCTATTTTCCAGAGTTTTAGTACGTATTTTAATCTGTAGATATCATTAATTATGTATGTGATTTTTACTACAGCATTTCTTTGGTAATTGCTTGAGTATGTCTCCTGCTGTCAGGTCACATACAGCTATTTTCTTTTACTTTATATTTCTCCTCTTCCCATGTTCGAAACCATTTTTCTATTTCAGTTTATATTGCAGTTTTCACTTGCATCCAGGCAATGTGCTCTCGTGCTGCTGTTCCGATGTTGAAGGTAAAGAGTGCATCATTCCTCCTCTTTGGAACGGGCTTGGTGCTACATCAATTCTTGTTTTGTTAGTTTAATTTCATCATATCAGTTAGCTATCCACTGGTGATCAGGATTAGATTTTGCACTAACTTTTACAATATCCTTTTAAATCAATTGATTCTTTGTAAAATATTACGTTGGCCAATATGGCAACTTTCCGCGAACACACCTGCCTTAATTTTTTTCTGTCACTATTTGCAATATTAATATTATAATAATATTAATATATCTAAGCAGTTAAATAATGCATTTTACTTAAGGGGGAGCCTGCTTTAGAGGCTTCAAAAAATCGATTTTTTCGAGGATTTTTTTGGGAAGGAAAAAAATAATCGATTGAAACGAAACTTTCAGGTTTTATTGTTATGTATTTCAACAGTCTTTTTAATTAAAATACATGTCATATTATGCCTGGTACAAGCATTTCGCCGAGGCGCCTCGAGTGTGCATGTGTCGTGCGGCGGGAAAGATGCAGGTCGCAATTTTCATTTGAAACAAAAAAAGCCAAAAAATTTTTCATTTTCAATAGTATAGCTTCTAGTTAAACCAAGAAAATTTTCACAAAAAGTGAGAAATTCAACAATTTTTCGCAAATTAAAAAAAAAATTCATTTTTTTGGAAAAAAAAATTTACTTTAGATTGTTTAAAAAGTGGGTCAATCATAACTTTTTTAAGGTTTTTTAGGTTCAACTAGAAGAGAATTTAATCCCGATTACAATCAATTTTGTCTCGTTTGGATAGGACGTTTTGTTTTTTTTCTATCTTTCCCGCCAATTAGGAAAAATCGTAAAAATGAAAAACCGAGAAATCGCGCGTCAAAGTTTTCGTATATAAAAAATCGTATACCGATTCGCTTGTATACCTGCTCGACGCTTGCTCACTATTTCTTCTGTAACTCCGAAAATAATTTGAATTTGCTTTTGAAATTTTAGGGACACATTCTTGGATAGTCTGGGAAGACATTTATGCAAAAAAAAAAAATCGATTTTTTGCAGCCTCTAAAGCAGGCTCCCCTCTAAAGAATTCTTTGCTCTTCTAGATAATAGGCTATTTTCTATTATCCTATTCTTTATCTATTTTATTGATTATTGTATTTTATAATTACACAATAGATTTGGCTTCACAGAGCAAAAACACGAGCGCTCGCTTTCACTGCCTATACAGGAATATCATTACTCGTAAGTAAACATTTACTACCTTTTGACTTAGGTAAATATTGTAAAATATGTCAGCATCTCTAGTAGTTGTACAAAGCGGGTTCTGGCTTAAATTTGAAGTTGAGTTGGAAATTATTGGGTTGGGGATGCATATAAGTCACGGTATGAAGAAGGGCGCGTGGCTAGACAATGGTGGGGGTAATAGTGGGGTGAGGAGTGAGGAGTAAGTGGATAAGCTGTGTTGTGATTGGTTTAGAGGATGATGACCTCATTACAGACTTTATCTCTAGGTACAGTCTCTTTAATATCCAAGGATATGAGTGAGAAAGCAGTAATATGAAAGTGTGAGATAGCGATAATAAGTATTACGTGTGTGTTAGTATTGGTGTAGAAGATATGGCCGTAATTATTGCATTCTTCGTCAATTTCCGGAAACCAATCGTTTATGTTCGTGTCCTGAGGTATGTGTGAGAAAGCAGTATTGTGAAAGAGTGAAATAGCGATATTATACATTATACCATGTGACGTCATAATAAAATAAGATTTTGGTTTTACATGTACCAATAACTTCATAGGTATCGATATATTTAATAATATACAATTTGCTTAGCAAAAATTATTCTTACAGTGTAACATTTATGTTTCTTACAATGTAATAGATAGAGGGCAGCGACCTTATACTGAACTTATAATTTCCCATGCATTAAGAGTTTATTAAACTATATTTTTATATGCAATAAGTTCTTCCTGATAAAACACATGTTCTTCACATATAGGTTATTTGCAAGCAGCACATGTGTTAAACTGTGTGAGAACTTTGGATATAAATTATTCTTATGCAATTTTTTTTTGTTATGCATTTGAAGTATACATTTCATGTTTAAGTTAAATGTAGGGGCCGGATTGGGTATTGTTGTATTAGATTATTTATTTAAGTATACTAAAAGTTATAATATACGTACATTATATCATTGATGATTCTCAAAGCATACAGTTATTATTTTTTTTTTTTCCTTTTTTTTTTATTTTTTTTTTTAATGTGTTGTAATAATCATAAAGTCTTATAAGTCAGACAATGGTGTTGTTTTACATATATGAGGTTATAACACCACAATAACTGTTAAAATAGTAGGAGGATATTTTATTAATTTTACAAATTTATTAGGCAGCGGTTTGATCCATATGTATGAGGCTATATAGGTTGTGGATAATAGTAGAATCACAATTAGCTAAACCAAAAGCTCTAACTTAAGTTGAAACAAACTTTTTAAAATAAAACTGCTCGAAGGGTCGGGGCCCCGAGAATTTTATTTATTTTGAATGCGCGGGGATGATAGAATTAAGAATTGATAGTCTGATGGTAAATATATTATAGTATTAAATAAGTAGTGCGACCCTGTTAAATTTTTATATTATAATTTTTATATATATATGTATATATAAGTCTAAGGATATGATTGTGTCACATTAAACCAAAAGGATTTTGTGCAGTTTGTGTATTAAAGTGTCTTGCAAAGTCTTGTTCTGAGTTAGTTAATGAATATTAGTTCTTTTTAAATAACTTGTGTTTTTAAATAATTTAGTGGCTATTTAGTGCTATTTAAAAAAAAAATTTATCAATAATTTCAGTTTGGAAGTGGATAATTATGTGGTAAGTAAATTTTGTATAAGATTTTGTATGTTTACAATAAATTTAATAGTAATAGTAGTTTTCAAATATTTACAGGTGTCTATAGCAGTTTCAACCTAATCTTGAGTTTTTACCGTTTGAACCCTTTTAGACTTTCATACTTATGAGCAAACAGTTAGGTAAGTTAATTTTTATTACTTTTTAGATAATTTTAATTTAGTTATAATAATAACAGTTTTAAATGTCAACAGAATATTGCTGTGCATACCTGTATTCCGATGATACATTGGATTATACGTGTCCAAACATAGTTCATCCTGGAGTACAAGTAAGTTCTACTTTTTTTGCTTTAGTATTTCAAATCCTTATTTATTTACATAATATTTATTTATAGTTATGCAATCTTCATATGAAAGAGCGTGCGATTGATTGTAACAACTACCACCTTTTAAGGAAATTTTATGAATTTAAAAAATTAGGTTATAAAATAAGTGAGGTAGCAAAATTAGAATTAAAATTAAGGAAAGAAGTTGAATTTAAATATAATATAAAACCAGATTTGAAACATGACAATTTTAAAAATATTCTAAGAGCATTAAGAACGGGCTATTTTGATGATTTATATAACGCATATATATTTCAAATAATACGTTTATTTGATTTTGGTAATAAAGTTATAAATTTTAATTTAGTTAAATATTTATATATGCTACATCAGTTTAATGATATTTCTTATTCCAAATTAGAGAAATTAAATGCAATTGAAAAGTATCAGTTACATATAGAACTGGAACCTGATAAATTTGATTATTTTGAAAGTGAAAAAATACAAAATTATTCAAAATCATTATCTTCATTAGAAGAAGAAGAAAAAGAAATTTTATATTTGGATACCTTTAGGTTTGATTTCTAAGCCAGTTATATATGTTACTTTCATTTTATATATATTTAAATTTCTATCTCTGGTATAATGTATATTAGAAGTTATAGTCCCCGCTTATTATTTGAATTGAATGAAGGAGATAATATTTTTATTTTACCCAAGTTAATAAATATTAATATAAATTTTCGGTCATTTATAGGGTGTTCTGAATTAGTACTAACTGTATTAATTGATAATGTTGATGTAATTTATTTACATGTACTACATATTGCAAATGAGTTTAGTCTATATATAGATTTGAAATTAAATTGTGGATTAGAGTCTCATTTAATGTTGGATTTTAATATGTTTGATGAGTTTTAATTTTATGACCGATACGTTACACACAAAAGTACTTTTTATAGAGATTTTAGGAACGGTCTATTTTTTAAGCTTGGAGTATCAGATTCCGGCTACGGAAGTATGGATTCCTTAGAATGGATAATGGCAGACGAAGAAATAGAAGTTAATGAGTAAGGTTGATAGCGCAGAAAAAAAAATCGTTGATACTTGATGCTAGACAACTGTGTTTTCGGGTTCGATTCCGGAACCAGAGCAATACCATAAAAAGTGATAATAACTTTGAAAAGTAATGCATTTAAGGTTGGGTTTTGAAATAAGTTTTAATTTTAATAAATATAGTATAGGGAGGGGATTAGAGTATATAAGCTGTAGATATTTTATATTTTCTTTAGTTACAAATAAATATTTTAACAAGTTTAACTAAACATTTTATAATAATGGCTTATCGTTACAAACCATATCCAATGTTTAATAAAAATAAAAAGTTAAGTTTTGATAGTGATGAATCCGATTCTAAAATAATATATGATGATTCTATATATTTATTAAAATCATTATATTATTTAAATAACAGTAAATCAAAACAAGCATTAGTTGGAATTAAAGTAAATAATTTATGTGAAGCCATTTTGAAAATAGAAAAGGTTAATGGAAATGGCGTTATTATATCAGAGCAGGATTGGAATACCCTGTTAAATAATAAAAACAACATTTCCAATTATTTTGAAGGAAGTGAATATTTAGATCAGCCTCACATAACCTTATCAAATTACACAATACATTTTCAAACTTTATATGAAAAGCCAACTATGGTTCTTGAAGAAAATATACAATGTCAACAGCAAGATTTGAATGAACAAAAACTTAAATCATCTTCTGTTTATTTACAGAAAGAATCTTGGGACAACTTGCTTAATATATCTCATTGTATAACAGTGACATTAAAAAATTATAATTTGTGTTCTAAATTAGTGGATAAATCTTTATATCAAGTTCAAAATAATTTGTTTAATGTGTTAAAGGATACTCAAAGTATAAATTATAAAAATCACAATATTAATTTTTATGAGTGTTTTATTAAAAATAATATAAATAACCATATTGATTTAAATAATAATTTTAGCCATATATCATCAAAAATAAACTTGGAACTGTTGGAACAAGAAATAAAAATTTTGTGCATAGACTTTTTTAAAATTAAATTATACAATATTGCTCAAGAATATATATATAACTTATCAAAAAATGGAATCGATTTTTGATTTGGAAGATTTATTATTTGTAGAAAATATTCATATTGATGATAGCGAGCTATTAAATTTAGATATTGACCCTTCGCTTTTTGACGAAGATTTTTTATTAACTGAATCATTAAATGCAGATATTGAGATACAGAATATATCAGAAATGTTAACTTCTTTAAACAATGAGGAGGATTTTAAAAATTTTGAACCTATTAACACAAATTTGACTTCTACTAAATTAACAGCAGTTCCATTTTTATTTAATGAAGTATCTATATTATTAAAGGAAGATATGTATTCAATCAAAATAGGATAAAATTGTACTAATCAGTTTGAACCAGAAATTTATATTTACAATAAATACAATTTTGGGCTAAAATTCAGTTTAGGTGATTATTTTGAACTTATAGGGCACATACAGCAATTGATTAATATGTTTAATGGACAATTGTTTATATCATCCAATGTTCTAATAGGATCAAATTATAAAATAAATATATTTAATCCAAATAGTATTTCAATTACATCAAATTGTAAAACTTATATATCCGTGTTTTTAAATATTTATGATTTAATACATATCATGTCTTTAAATTATTATATTAACTTTAGTATTACTCATTTTTCTTGCATGCCGATTAACTTATTAAATACATATAATCTATTTTTAAATAATATCGTAATATATTTAAGAAATAAAAATATTGGTGTTTCCAAAGAGGTTTTAACTGAATTTTTATTTCATGAATGTCAAGAAATAAATTATGATGATATATTATTAAGAATGATAATATTATCAAATATGTCTTATATATTGGATGAAATATCAAAAATATTGTAATTCCATTATTTATAATATATAAAAATTTAAAATGTATATATTTTTTTTTTATTTATTTATTAAGGTATAACTATTTCCATTAGAATCATAATATAAATTAAAATTACAATCACAACAGTTTCTTATTTGACATGGAGGTCCACCTCTTTGTATTCTTCCTGCATATTGTGATCTTCTTTTAAATGTATTGGAAGCCGGTTCCAGTTTTGTTCAATATCGGTGGAAAACATTATATAATGCAAAAAGAACTCTATTGGTAGTAAATGCAACTCATCGTCCGTAAGATTTTCTAGTAAACACTCACTTTCTTTGTATTTGTATAGAACAGCTCCAACTTTTGAAATCGTTTTCGAAACTTGTTCATGATCATTTAAAAATTTATAATCCAATATTTGGTTATGAGATGGTTACTCTTTAATGACTTTAAAGATACTAATCATTATTTATAATGGTTATGTAATTTTATTAACAATTCCAGATAATAGTTTATACTCAACAATCCTGTCATGTAATATTAAACAATAAGCATGAACGTAGTCTACAATATTTTCAGATGTTTCTAATTCAAGCCTTATATCAACTGGAGCAGGTTTTAGAAATTCTTTCTGTTTTGAACAATCTATTACTATTAAAGGTGCATTTTCTTTAAAATTCTTTAAATTTAAAATGGGATTCGGCTCTTTATCATAGTATGATTTTTGGAAATTAGCATACATTTCATATGCTATTGCATACTTATTATTGTCATAATCAAGATTAAGATTATCATAGGGGTACACATCAGAATTTAAGTATAGTTTTACGTTTCTTAAGGTACAAGTGTGAAATTTACTCATATCCTTTGTAATATCGTCTTTACCTTCTCTTTGTAACCCTAATATAACATAACGTGGCTTTTCAAGTGCTGTAGATGTTTTAATAGACCAAGATTGATTTGTCGTGCGTGGCAACGCTGGATATTCGTACAAGTCCCAACTTCGAAAGCCAATATACAATGATTTATCGAGTTCTATTGTTTGTAATAATTCTAATTTCTTTTTGTCTGATACATTTATATGAGGCATACACCATTGAATCTTTTTAATTGTTATTGATGGTGTTATTTCGTCCTTTTTACTTATCCAAATTGCGTTATTATCGTTTTTTGATCGAATTAATATTAATTCATGCTTTACTGGTAATATAATTTTTTTAAAGTCTTCACAGAACCCAAATATTGTTTTAAGAGGAATACAAACACTAAAATTTCCCTTATTATCTAATAAATTGTTACTTGTATCACGCCACCCCAAGTTTTCAAGTTGCAACTCATTGTTATTATATGAAACATATCCTTTCATAGTAGTGGTTATACCAAGATTTTTATTTGAATCAATTTCAACCGAATTTATTTCATATTTTATACTTTCAAATAGGTATAAAATACCATTTAATATGAAAACAGGTGTAGATTTTGAAGTGTCTTTTGTTTTACCTTCAATGTATAAGTAAGATTCCGAGGGTAATGTATATACATTATGTTGATTTATTGGTATACGAATTTCGTCATTATATTCATAGCTGGTTGTGTTATATGGACTGTATGAATGTATTTCATATTGGCTTAATGATTCGTCAAAGAGAATTTTATCTTCAATATTAAGCATATGAGCGGTCATTGTAGAGTATTTATTTTAAATCCTAACGACTTAAGAAACTGTTTATTTTTTAATGTTATCCTCTTAAAAGGCTTGGTTGGACTACGCTGAGTTTGATTAAACGACGAATTATATATTGTTTTTAAATTATGACATATACCCATTATTAAATCTTTCGTATGTGCAATCTGCAGGAAATTTTTTCTTTTCTAAAATTGATAAGTTCACCTTCTTCATTAACAATTTTTATAGAAATATTATCTATTTTCTGTACAACGATTGGAAGATAAATGATTTGCTTTGGAATTTCTATTATCTTATATCCTGGTGGAACAGCAGGTGAAAACTCATGAATTGTGTGTACTAAACGTCCGTTTAGATAGGAACCGGATGTAATATTACATTCAATACGTATGTTATTTACTTTAACAATGTTTACCGGTAAGTTAGATACATGTAATTTATTAGGGTCTAATACTTGCTTATTAAATCCTAGTAATGAACCAATACAATTTTCTTTCGAAAAATATATTTTTTCCGTACATATTATCTCACTTTGAAGGGTATTTGTATTTGCAGTTAAATTTAAAAATACTTCTTTTATTTGCTTATCAGCTTTGTCCTTAAATTCGCTGTTGTGTTTTATTACTCTAGAATCACCAATGCCTAACCTTAAATATTCCTGAATATCTTCCAATTCATATGAACCCACTGGTATTGAAATAAATTTACCGTCTCCATAATAAAATTTATTGTTAGTGTCGTCAATGTTTGGTATTGAATTAAATGTCTGAAAGTCGACTATTCCCAATTCAAACTGTTCATCGTACAAATCTATAGGATGAAAAATATCGGCGTTTAATACGGATTCATTTCCAATAATTGTAAATGTCATAGACATATTTTTTTTTTTTAACCTTTCACGATAAGCTTAGTTATAGTAATAACAAATTAAAAATAAAACTCATGCATTTATACGAATATGTTATTTATTATAAATATAAGAATTTGAATACAAAAAGTGTAAGCATAAATGTCCACAATTTACAGTATTAAATTTTTGAAATCTGTCATAGTTATATTGAATAGTATTATTTTTAAAGTATTCAATTGCTTCTATTGGAGGTTGAAGGTTACCAAAACTATCAAAATATAAAATATTTTTATTTCTTTTTATGTAAGCTACCCAATGTGTTCCTGCTGATGTTTTATCATCTAAATTTATTATACCAGATTCATTTATATACATTTTTTTAGGCAAATTATTTCTCATGAATACCCCTCTAAAGTGAGGGATAATAAATTTTGTTGCATATTCTTTCAAATCAACATCAGTAAGGGCTCGTTTAGGTAGCTTTAACGGAAGTTTTTTGGATACGGATTAATATATAATCCTAACCCTTTTTTATAAGGTTTTAAATAAATTCCTTTGCCAGATTTTCCAATAGCAATTGCCTCCATAGTTTGGTTATGTTTTTGAGTTTCTGCTAACATTTTTTTTGCATCCTTTGCCTCATTTATTGCTTTTGCAACACCTGCAACACCACCTGCCAATCCACCTAGTGCTGATAATCCCGCAAATAATGGAATTAGAAATGGTAGAAAACCACCTACTTTTGGTATAGGAATTATTCTTAGTTTATTAACTTTAAATTTTGACTTTTTATTAATTGATTGTTTTGCGGCTTGTGATGCAATTTTAATAGCTTTTGACACACTTTTAGGATTATCAGGGTTAATTAAAGTATTTTTTAGCGCACCACGAGCATTAAGAATAGCTTTCTTTAATGCTGTCATACTATGCTTGACCTTTCCGCTACCCTTTATTTTCTTCTTTTTAATTTTTTTATTTCGTTTCAACCCCATTCCAAGTTTCGTTTTTATATTCATGATATTAGCAACAAGTAATGATGCTAAACGTTCACTTAACTTTGAATCTTTAGAAAAATATTGTTTCCAAGCTTTCTTAATCAGTATTTTATCAGCTATGTGTCTTTTACTTAAATCTTTATAGCGGTGATATGCAATGTCATGTTCTTTGCAAGCTGAGTCCAATGCATTAACTCCTTGATCTCCTCGGCTTAAACGTTCTATTAAACGTGTTCCAGGACCGCAATAGTTGTACCCAGGCAAATGCAATTCAAAAGGTAATTTATTGATTAGTTTAACAATAAGTCCATCTCCCTTCTTAACTTTTATCATACTGAACAAAGTATGTGCTATCAACCAATTTTATACTTTATAATATTTTAATATATAAAGATTAAACATTTATAATGTATTCTATTAGTTTATAACACATGCCTGGTTAAACAATAAAGTTTGTAAAGCAAAAACAAACTCTTTCTGTAAAGTATGTAGATAATCAAAATAATTGTTACATTATTAATCAAAGACATGGACCACTTTTACCAAACGACATTAAATGTATTATTTGTGGACCTTCAAACTGTGGAAAAACTAATGTTATGTTTAATCTGATTGAACATCCAAATGGGTTGCGGTTTAAAAATATATACATTTATTCAAAATCTTTATATCAACCAAAATATCAAATGTTACAACAAATTTTAAATAAAATTAAAGGTATGGGATACTATACATACTCTGATAACGATGAGATTATTAGACCTGAAAATGCAAAACCACATTCAATTTTTATTTTTGATGATGTTGCATGCGATAAACAGGATAATATTCGTAATTTCTTTAGCATGGGCCGTCACAATTTGATAGACTGTTTTTGTTTATGTCAGACATATAGTAAAGTTCCAAAACAGTTGATACGAGATAATACTAATTTCACTATATTATTCAAGCAAGATGACTTAAATTTAAATCATATATATGATGATCATGTCAACTTTGACTTTCCGAGTTTTCAAGAGTTTAGGCAAGTTTGTAATTTATGTTGGAACTCTAATAAATATGCATTTATGGTAATAGATAAAAATTGTGACTTAAATAAGGGACGATACAGAAAAGGATTTGATATGTTTTTAGATATAACCAAGTAACTTTTGCAATGATAATCAGTGTTGAGGTAACCATCTTGATAATAACATACGCACCCACACATTTATATCAACGTAATCTTAATAAACGTTGAAATTACGTGACTTTACGTTTAAATATACGTTAATTTACGTTAAAATATATGTCACAGTACCTGTTACCATGTTTAAATCCAAGAAATATACAAAAAAAAGCAAACAAAAAAAATTATGCAGGAATAAATAGAAATAATAAACATAAAATTGATAATATTAGTAGTAATAAACATAAAAATAAACAAATAACACGTGATATTATTAAATCAAGCGATTCTATAAGACAAAAGTATCTTGCATTAAAACAAGGGGAATCTGAGGCACAAAGGTACCTTGACAAACAGCTTGAACCAATAACTACACCACTAAATATACTAGCTAATAAAAGTACTTCAAATATTAAATTAGTGCAACCAATCAAACAAGATATTGATACAAAACCGTATGATTCCAAGGTTAAAACAATTAAATCTAAATTAGATAAAATATTAAAAGAACCACTAGACACTACATCGACACCAGAAAATGTATCATTAGCAGGTGAAAAACCAAGTATAACGCAAGAACCAACAATGGAACTTAGTCAGTTAGATGATGAAGTTTTTGAAACAAATGAACCCTTAGAATATAGTAGAGTACAAGATCCAAACTTATTTAAGACATCTATAGAACTGTCTGAAGTTGAAGAAAATCTTAAAAAACAAGTTGATAAATACGCCTTTCAATATTTAATTGATTTTAATAGACGAGAAGGTGATCCAAGTATATTTGATCATACATTTGGTATAAATTTAGAAGATGGTAATTTAATATTAGGAAAAACACTGGTTACGTTTGATAAAGAGGGTATTATAATAGGAAATAAAAAATATAAGTCATCCCCCGGATTATATGAATTGCTTTTTAAAATAGATCCAAGCGCAAATATTTATAGTGAGGAAGATTTAGAGGATTATAAAACAATTTTAACTGATACAAATGCACATAGAACATTATATTTACCTAGTGGTAAAATTAAATCTAACAAAGGTATAAAATATAAAAAAATTATATCGCTATTATTTCCTCCTCAAACAAAATTAAGTGCCCCAGCGTCTTCAACACCATATTCTTCAGAAAGATTACAAAACGTTCGATCAAGACTTTTGCAGCGTACGTCCTCAGTTGGTTTACAAAATAATAAACGTTTAGGAGGTGGCTTAAGTAATTTAATACCAAACTTTATGACTTTAAACAATAATCAAAAGGATTTCATTTACTGGGATGACCCAAATGAATTAGTTGAAAGATTACAACTACTTATTAGTTCAAAAATGGCGGGCAATACATCACATGACAATGAAATTATTTCAATAGTTAAAGAATTAAAAGAAGCTAATATTATTATATAAATACTTAAACACATTCCCTTCTTTTTCATTAATTTATAACTACTCATGTAAGTAACATGACTATTAACAAATTTAGAGTACATATACATAAGAAAAAAATTACTCGGCACGAAACAGTATCAAAAAATGATTTAATTATTATAGATAGACGTTTAAAAGCTGTAGAGAAAGATATTCATGATGCTTATATTAATAACTTTATTGAAGTAAATAAAAAAATTGCAACATTAATTACAGAATTAAAAACAAAACATAGTTTAGATATTAGTTCTTGATAAATTTTGTGTAATAATAAGTATGAGCAAAACAAAAATAGGTATAATTAATGAGTTACATAAACCTGCACTTAAAAACTATAAGCGTAGACATGTAATCATAAAAGGTCTAAATGATTCTTGGCAAGCTGATTTAGTAGAAATGATTCCGTATGCAAAAGAAAACAAAGGTTACAAGTATTTACTCACAGTAATTGATATATTTTCTAAATATGCATGGGCAGTTCCAGTAAAATCAAAATCTGCAAAAGACGTTACTGTTGCATTTGAAAATATTTTATTAAAAAATAAGAATAAGGTTCCGAAAAACTTACAAACAGATAACGGAAAGGAATTTTATAACACTGAATTTAAAAAAGTTATAGATTCGTATGATATAAACCATTATAGTACATTTAGTAATATGAAAGCATCGATTGTTGAAAGATTTAATAGAACTCTAAAAAATGCCATGTGGAAAGATTTTAGTATAAAAGGCAACTATAATTGGATTAAAAACATTGATGCACTTGTTAAGAAATATAATAATTCTCATCATTCAACAATTAATATGAAGCCATCTCAAGTATCAATAAAAAATGAAAAAAAATTATTAGGAAATGTATACAATAGAATAAAAAGGGTCGGTTTAAGTCGATATAAAGTTGGAGATTATGTTCGTTTAAGCAAAACCAAATCATTATTTGCAAAAGGGTATACTCCTAACTGGAGTACCGAAATATTTACTATATCAAAAGTACAACTAACTAATCCAGTCACATATTTACTTAATGATTCTCTTGGCCAATCAATTGCAGGCGCGTTTTACGAACAAGAACTACAAAAAACAAAATATCCAGATATATATCTAGTTGAGAAAGTTTTACAGAAAAAAGGAAAAAGAGTTTTTGTAAAGTGGTTAGGTTTAGATAAATCTCATAACAGTTGGATAGATGCTAAAAATATTGTATAACATTTTAAATAAATAAAACTATTGGTAATTATAAATATGTATTTATTTTTACATTAAAAATATACTTATAACAATAAATCGCTCTCACTAAAACTATCATAACAGTTGGATAGATGCTAAAAATATTGTATAACATTTTAAATAAATAAAACTATTGGTTATTATAAATATGTATTTATTTTTACATTATAAATATACTTATAACAATAAATCGCTCTCACTAAAACTATCAAAACCCCAAGGCAAAGTATCAGTACTATTTTTTATAATACACCGTTTATCATCAAAAGGACTTAAAGCAATTTTTGTTTGCTTAATAGAGTACACATTATGCAATTTTGAAACTATTCCTCTTTGAGTACATTTTTTTTCATTTAAAGTTCTTAAACAATTTTCATAATCTTCAAAAGAAATATGGTTTTTTACTACACTTGTCTTTACTCCTTTTATTTTTTTTATAATATCATTATTATTAACTTTTATTGTATACATTTTTGATCTTAGTCCTATAAAGTGAGTCATAATTTTACCGTTATTTTCATCCTTCATTAAACCTAATACCTTTTTATTTACACGGGGAATATTATATTGATTGTTTTCTTTAAAATCACTTGTATCAAACTTACTTATATCGCGTTTTATAGTTTCATAAATATCTGATGTGATAATTTCATATATTAACGAGTCAGTATCAATATATAATAACTTTAAATTATTATTAAAAAATGCATATAATTATAATGAAAATCATACATTACTGTTTTAGATAAATCTAATATTGAAAAGCCAACATATATAGGTTTATTAAATGTAATATTAGGTTTTAAAAGTTCAATAGCCACAACATTTTTATTAAAAATTGTTCGGCTATGAAAATTAGGTCGTGCTATTAAACTTTTTACTCCATAACGACCACCCCATTTTGTTTTTAATTTTATATCACGATGTTTTCTAACATTTTCCATTGTCTTACCAAATACACTATTATTCATTAATTTATACAAGTTTTTTTCAAAATCATTGGTAGCCATTTTTCTTTTTTCTGTATTTAAATCGATATAGTTTTTTAGCCACGGTGATTGACTAAATTTTAAAACTCGATGTATTTTTAATACTTGCATTCCTAAATGTATACATTGCTTTAAATTACTATAATGAATTATATATTTCTCCTTATCATATAAAGTAGTTAAAAGTTTTTTATGTTTACTTCCTGGTGCAATACAATGCTCAGGACAAAGCGGTAAATCTTTATGGAGATTATGTAAACTTTGAGGATAAGTTAAATCTACTTCTAAAATGTAACCAGTATTGCTAGTTTCTGACAAATTGCATATAGTATTACTTATTTCCAATATTTCCTGGTTGTTTAACCATTTAAAATTTCCATATGGTAGGAATTGAGACATTGCTTGACCGTATAAGTTATTAACATCGAAATACATTAGATATTTAGAAGGTAATTTAGGTTTATACTTTTCATTCATGTATTTGTTATTGGCCTCTGCATATCTGTTTGAACATTGACTTATACCACCTCTGATACCCTTCTCTATAAATAGCCACATATTTATATCAGTAAACAATTCAAGTTTAATTTTTGTAATTTTTAACATAGAATCCCAAGATAACCCTGGGGCAGAAACATAATGCACTGGATCTAATTTATACGTGTCTAAACAATTATCTCGAAAATTTTCAAATATGTCACAAAGTAATAACACATCGGTTTTTAAGTACAAATCTGAATATTCACCAAGTGTTTTGATATGAAATGTATTCCATATGTCTTGTGCATGTTTGTAATCTGTATCTGATAAGTTACTATCATTTAATAAATTAAAAAAATTATCCTGAGGTGGTAAAGCTGTCTCATTTAACTTTTCCCAGGAATTTATATAATCATAAGGAAATACACCTTTTTTACTTAACAAAGTAAATTCTTCATTGCTTAAATTGTTAAATTCTGATTTTAAATTTTTTAGTTTATTATTTGGTAAATAAGATGCTAAATTACTTAAAGAACAAGCCATAAATCGATATGAATCAATAAATCTTAATGAAATATTAGTTCCATACACATATTTCGTAACTGAAATATATTTTTCCTTATTAATTGGTAGCACAGAGGTTCTTCCACTTATTCCGGTAGCTAAATCAATTATTATAAAATGTGCATCATAAGATGATAAATTGTGAAAAATTATTGGAATCACATAACTTTCATTATAATTTAAATTACATTCATTATGAGCTGGTCCTCTATAATTTCCTGTTAAATGACAATGATCTCGAACACGGTCTTGTTGCAACGGTTTTTCACATATATGACAATTTATTGCATTTAAATATTCAATCTTTTGTTGAGCCGTCAATGTTTTCATTGGTAATACATTTTTTATTATATCCTCAACATTATAAGCAATCTCTTTTAATTCATTTACAAACCACTGAACGCAATCTTCACCACGATAACTATTATAATAAGATTTAGAGTCATCATATGAATATTTTACATAATATCCAACGCTATGTGCAATATGTGTTTGATATACCCCCTTGGTTTCAATATTTGTCACATTACTATCCAATATACTTTCAAAGTCTGCATAAATAACACATGCATTTCTAATTTTTCTCTTAAAGTTTTTAAACTCAAGTATATTAGAATTTTCATCTGGCATTATCGGTTTAACTGGTCTCAGTCCTAATCCAACACAGTCTTGTAAATGTTCCTTAAACTTGTACTCATATCTAAAGAAATGTAAACATCGATCACATATAAATTTTTTATGATTTGTTTTTGAAAGTTAATTACTAACAAGTCTTGATAAATTCTTTATCCAACAAAAATGAAATTTTATTTTATTGTCACATTCCTCATTATTACTTTCAACAACATCTTCTTCATCCTCTTCTTCTTCTTCTTCATCTTCTACTTCATAATCACTTTGAATCATTAATAAATGTATATGTTTACTTTCATATATTTTACTTACATATACAGGAATAGTTACAAATGTTTTCTTGTTCTTTTTTAAAATATACACATTTATTGTTATATTATTTAGTTTTTCAAATTTTGAAACTTGTGTTAACGTCATTGGAAATTTAATACCATTTAAATTAAGACAATTTACATATCTCTTATAAGATGATACTCTCTCGCCATGAATTTTTGATGGATAAAGTGCTGATAATACTGCCCATACAAAACATTTATCATCCTCATTCTGAACATTTATTACAGCCTTTTTTCGTTTTATTTCAACTGGTAAGTCAATAAATGATAAACAATAAAATGGAACAAATTGATTTATATTTACTATCATATTCACTATTTTATATAGAGCCCATCCACTTTGATTTTCTTGAAAAGTTTCTAAATCTTTTAATACAACATCAATAACATTTTTCTTATACCAATGTTTTAAATCTGTTGATACAAAAATTTCATTATTTTTAGTATTAAAATATTTGTATTCAAATATATGTTCTTCTTCTTTAGCTGATGGTAAAACAAATTCACCACAAAATATTACGTTAACTTTTAAAGCACTATATTTTTTAAAGCATTTTTAATTCTAGATGCAAACATATAAAATGCATCGTTCAAAAATTGTAATGGATCAATGTGACTTAAATTAATTAACACTCCTGTTCTAACACGTCCTTTAAATGATGAATTTATTTCCTGCCATTTAATTCGATTACTACGTTTTAAACTATTTATAGTTCCTCCTCCAACTTTTTGTTTATTTTCTAACAATGTTTGAAAATATTTTAAGACACTTATATTGCTTTCAATGCTTCGCTTATATCCAATTGAATAGGTATTTTTATTATTTTTTAATAACTTATTTAACAACTTTATATTTATTTTATTATATTCAGACCACTTTTTCCACTGAATACTTGAATAATTTGAACTATTCAAATGTTCAATAATTGTTCTCATATGCTTAATAATCTTACAACCGTTATCCAGTTTTAAACTATTTATAGTTCCTCCTCCAACTTTTTGTTTATTTTCTAACAATGTTTGAAAATATTTTAAGACACTTATATTGCTTTCAATGCTTCGCTTATATCCAATTGAATAGGTATTTTTTTTAATTATTTTTTAATAACTTATTTAACAACTTTATATTTATTTTATTATAATCAGACCACTTTTTCCACTGAATACTTGAATAATTTGAACTATTCAAATGTTCAATAATTGTTCTCATATGCTTAATAATCTTACAACCGTTATCCATTGTAAATTATATATTTCAGTTTGAAAATCAAAATATAAATCACAATTGTTTTTAAAAGTTCATTTATTTATAGAGTTTTACATAAGAATAATTTATATACGAAGTTCTCATGAGAACATGTGCTGACGCCGGCTAACACGTGTGCTTCAAGTTACATTCGAAGGAATGCGCTTGTGTCTAAAGTTTCTCATGAGAACATGTGCTGACGGCGGCTAACACGTGTGCTTCAAGTTACATTCGAAGGAATGCGCTAGTGTCTAAAGTTTCTCATGAGAACATGTGCTGTTTGCAAATTTCGAAGGAATGCGCTATAAATACACTGTTATAAATAATTTAACACTGTCATAATCTTATAACCAATAACAAATCAAACATAAGAATTAATATCGGTATCTCACTCTTTACCAACGTAATAATTAATATCGCTATCTCACTCTTTCATATTACCCCACTATTACCCCAACATTGTCTAGCCACGCCCCCATCACTCCTTACCCCACCCTTACCCCCCTTTTACATTCTTCCAAGTCTAGGCACGCCCCCTCTGCATATCGTGACCTAAATGCATCCCCACCACCAATAATTTCCAACTCAACTTCTAAACTGTCCTAGAAGCGGCCCTACTCATCTACTCCCATAAAATAATTATTTTTAATTTAACTGGAAATAAGTTTATTGCTTTTTTGACCATTCTTACAATGATTAAGGCGGCACATAGCTCTAAACATGGTGTGGTCAAAGTTTTTAATGGCGCGATTTTCGATTTATAATGTATAAAGAGTATTTTTGCGTTTACCAAATCATTAATGTTTGTTAAATAATTGCAACTTCCATACGCCTTTGCGAATCGATCATAAAGGCCATGTAATTCAATAGTTACAGAATTATTTATTAGAACATCGCGTTTTATCGTCATATCATACATAGCAACCAATAATTTTATTGATGATAAACAATAACTTTTGAGATTCCGTGGCATCACATCATTCCAGTTTAATTTTGTTAACCATAGCGTCTTTATAATGATTTTAAATAAATTAAAACAAGGTGAAATGGAGCCTAGTGAATCAAAATTATGTGCAACAAATGACGGTATGGTTTTTTTTTTGAGTTTAACGGGTTGTTTAATAAGACCAAGCTTATATTCGAATAAGTCCCGTTCAGAATCCCACATAACGCATAGTGATTTTGCACATACTATGTCACCTGGATCAAAATAAAAATGCCTAGTTGAATGGTAACTTTTTAACTCAGACAGCAATAATGGTGAACCCATTGAAAACCCATTTATGTAATTGAAAACTTCCTTCCGACAATATTAAACTGAATTGATTGCAATGATCAGACAGTTCCATCTTGTTATTGGAATCTGTTATAAGGCCGTATGTTACCGTATTCAATTGATAAGAACGCAATGGTTTTCGTGACTCGAACCGCCAAATAATAGTGTGACCATTTGCTTGAAGAGCGTTTAATGAAACACCGGTAGTAGTATTCATAGAACTATTAAAAACATCTCTTATTTTGCTGTTAGTGCTAATTGATTTTATCGCACCACTACGTGGTGAGAAATATGAAATTCTTGAATGCCTTGGTTCTGTATTAAGAAAGTTATGATTTAAAGAAATGCAGTCGCTTATGAATTTATTGAGCATAATCTTTAATACCAGGTTGTCGTTTGGTTTTCTCCCGAATTTAAGAAAAGGTTTTATGACAAAGTTCTTAATACCTCCTAACAACGCTGGTGGCTTTTTGATTGGTAATGTAACTTTCCATATAGGGAACATGATCCTGGAAAGTTATACAATATAGCTCTAATTCTGCATATGCCCTGCTTAGTGCATATGGCAACGTTTGGTTAACCATTTTTAAATCTTTTTAATTAATTCAAATTAGAAATTAAAGTTATTGTCTGATGCGAATATTAAATGATTTAAGCAATATGGTGTATACTGTGTATGGTGTGTACTCTTTTAAAAATAATAATAAAATATTTTTAAAAATATAATGTAAAAATATGAATAAGTAATATAAAATGTGATCTGGTTAATATTGTAGAAAGTATCCAGAACCACATGTAAATATAAATATGGTATAATAAAATGTTCAGATGTTCAGTTAAAAGGTCTCAGACTATATAAAACCCCATGGGTACGTAGTGTACGGTTCAATCAGGTATATGAAACACAACTCAATACCGCATGGCCATAGAAAAAGGTCTAGACAGGACCGTAATTGTACTGATGTTTTAAATGAAATATTGCTTAACAACAAATATGCAGAACAAATATTACCACGTGTTTAAATGTTGTCGTTATTTAGAAACAATCCCGGTGGCTTTTAATATGTAATATTTTACCAACTCAAAAGAAATATTTTACTCAATGAAATAATCCCGGTGGCTTTTAATATCGATTATTTACCAACGCATAAGAAATATTTACTAAATATGGACATTAGCTGTGCCCTCCTAAACCAACAATTTGTAAGACTAACAAATCAAACAATATACACAAAATAGTAATCTTTGCTACAATTTTAGAGTATAAAAAATGCACAAATATATTTTAGAAGTAAAACAAAGCAATATTGAAATAGGAAATGGAGAATTTTTTAAGGAATAGACACTAACCGTTGTTGCACGTGTTTGCTCAGGGGTGCCCCCTCTGACCAATTATCCAGTGTTTGTATAACTCAAAACTTCAAATTCTTCACTGTAGATAATTGCAGGTATTCCATGCACGATTGCTTCTCGCGACTGTAGGAGATCCGGCTCGAAGGACCAAATGTTTGGGCGAATGTGATGCCCGGGTATTTCACCAAAAGTAGTCAGCAAGTCTTTGAAGTTCGTGAACTCAATATAAATTTAAACGTATATTTATTTCATAGAAAATTACACATTGGGGTCGTAAATCCCAACAGAATTACACAATTAAACACTTATCCTAATAATTAATAATAATGAATGTATATAAATGTATGTGAATGTCTTAATGTATATATTTTAATATTAAATTGTACTGTTACTTAATACTTGTTGTCTCGTTGAGAGCTGGTTCAAAAAGGGATGATTTTAGTATAATACATTTAACACTTAAAATAGAAAAGAGTGGGGATGAACCCATAATACAATTTGCGGACATATTGAACGGAAATAGGTAATAAAATTATTGGTAACAAGAAATGTAAGTCTGGTTTAACACATCACACATCAAAATGTACAGGCGGCACTCACTAAAGTACATCTACACTTTTGCCTTAAAAACATGTAAAATTAAGTTATATTATAGTTTTATTTTGATGCATGTTTTTGTCCATATATAGTTAAAAAACCAGTAGTTGAAGGAAACAAGTTGTATTCCAAACGATGTTTCAATAGATGCTTTGTTTTCCTATTAATAATTGTTGAAGAGAGGCAGAACAGTGTAAATGGGAGACATTTCTACTAGCATAAATTACATCAAAATCATTTTATGAATCCGCAAACGTCAAAATAGTAACGAGTCCATCTTGCTTTACCATTTTATAATTCGTCAAATTATTGTCAGTTGTTAAAATAGAAAACCTAACCTCACTTTGTAAGACACAGAACTTTGTTCAACAGAAATGAATAAATAAAAATTACTAAACTTACTTACATATTTCATTTATAAGTATAAAAAGAAAATCAGGATGGACGGTGCAACCTGGGGGCCCTAATGCAACGAAGGAGTGGAGGTCCCTAATTATTTTCCGAATAAAAGGTACAATTTTTTTTGTCACCTCTTTCAAAAATTTATTGTTTTTATCTCTCTTGTGGAGGCCCTGTGACAGTAGCCCCGCCTTTTTCCCTCAAATCCGGGCCCGAATAACACACGTAGTGAAATATAAAAAAAAGAAGCCGAAGATGATCCCAATCAAGTGATCTGCGAGTTCTGTCATGAAAAAGAAAACTTAGTATTTGAGGACCCCCACGATCATATCATGGGAGGGGCTGACGACGGCTTTGTTTACTAAAATATAAACCATAACATAATATTAACATTTTATTATTTTGCGTGGTGTTGACCTGTGTACACTAAGCAAGAGGAGCACCATCTTTAAAGGGATTATGTCATTTACAAAGAGAAATAGTTCTCAAGAGGATTTCGTGTTTATAAATAAATATTCATAACAAAAATAGTGGCCAACTGGCTAAATTCAATTGTTACTGGGTTTGCCAGTTATGAACTGGCTGCGATTGTGCGGTTGGGACCCTTCAGTGTTTTACATTACATCCCTTAGGATCGCAATGGAATAGCCTGGTTGAGTTTACAAAATAATTTCCGGTCGGGCTATTGGCGCTAGTTTGGTTTAAATCTTTTTAGTTGAAATCTAAGAAGCCGTGAGGTATTACAATTTGCTTCTGAACCTCAGTTTCGGATCATTTTCTAAACATTTTAACACTAAATTTCTATAATAGAATTAAATATTAAGTTACACCTAAGGTACACAGCAGCAGATCCTAAAGCAATTCAGTTACTTTATTCTAGCTCAGCCAAACAAGAAGTGGAAATTGAGAAACACAACTACGCTTTGCCTTGTAGACAAGAAAGTGTTGCACTACTTGACCATTCATTACCGACAATCAGTACGACCGAAGCAGGTTAATTCGATTGAGAAGAACAGCTCTATAAAAATAATTAATTCGAATTATTTGACTTTTGCATTATTTCTACTTTATTTCCGTTACTTATATTTATGTCAAAATGTTGGTATTTTCATTTTTCCATTTATTGTTTGTCTTCGGGTTTCTCTTATAATTTTTTCGATCATAATTTAATATTTTATTAATTACACTTTTATTTATGTGCTGAAGTTTACGTCACTTTCGATTTTGCGGTTTTGACAATACGTTCTAACCACAATTTCTGTTCACAAGTAACAACGAAATCTGAATCAACGAACGCAATTCTTCTTTGGTCGCTCGGTAATTGAATTTACTTTTAATTCATTTTGTTTGACCTTCGAACGAATCACTTCGTAAATTTTGAAAATATTTTATATTATTGTTTATTTCTAACATCTTTCAGATAACTTGGTAAATATGGAAATCACTCAACCAGATCTTCTGACCCCAAGTGGATTATTAGAGGAAAAGTTCTTCTGTGATACATGTCAAGAGTCCTATATATCAACAAATATTTTAGAAATCTATTTATGTGCAAACAAATCCAAGAAGATGTCGTCTTGCGATGAATTAAATAAACTATATTCCAGTAAAGTCAATACAAACTCAGACAATGTAGGAACACTTTATTCTGCTAACACACATAATAATGCATCAAACTGGTCCCCAACTTTAGTAGGTGTTACACAGAGATCAGACACTAAGACAAAACGTCACCATTGTGATCAGTGTGAGACATCATTTCCTTCTTCATCACATTTAACCGTTCATAAGCGTATCCATTCGGGAGAAAAGCCTTACCGTTGTGATGAGTGTCCAATGTCATTTAGCCTTAGGACAAACTTAAAAAGACATATGCTTTTACATACGGGAGAAAGACCTTATAAATGTTATTATTGCAATTACTCGACCTCTCAATCTGGCAGCTTAACACGACATAAAAAACTTCATACAGTTTAACAGTCTTACCATTGTGTTAAATAGAGGAGGTCATTTATTCAGAATATTCAACTAAAGAGACATTGTGTACGTAACACATCATTAAAGAACTTTCACTTGTAATAAATTTAAAAACTTTTTCGTTATATGTTATATATCGTATTATTACGTCATTTAGTTTAAGCAAGTTTAGCATGGGTTTAACAAAATGTAGTAAGCAATTTTAATAATTTTTAGATATTGACAAGTTAATTAATAAATTATTCATTTTTAAAAGCGTTTTTATTTACAAAATATATGCATGAGTAAAACTTTTAAACTGAATTACTTATTTAAGTGAAGTTAGACGTAGAATTAAGCTCAGCGTTGATTTGGCTATACTTAGTGCCGATAGCTAACTATGACGATGTCGGCAAGTCCATTATCCGGATTTATATTGTGATTTGTGTGATTGTCTTGATGTGATTTGACTGAAATGTGTAGGACACATTCTTAATGTACCTGACAGAGAGTTGCTTGTACACCCATTTTAGAAAATAGTGTTCAAAATAAGACGGCTGGATTACAATATCTGTATCATATAGGAGAAGCAAAAACTATTTTATGCTATTCTATGAAGATAAAATGATAATTGAAAGCATATTTAGATAATGTTTTTGGGAACTCAGTTATTATATAATTATTACTATAATCGCTCCATGATAAAATATTATTTAAAGAACACTGTGAAATTTACATAAAAAAATATCAAGATATGAGCCATTGTCATAGTCACAAAAGAAGTAACATTGCGTGTCACACATAACGCGTCACAGGATTTTCTGAAATAAAAAATTCAAATTAATTTCATTAGTTGATAACTTTCCACAGGTAACCCTGTCGAGATTTTTTTATTGATTTTTCAATTCAGGCAAAATACCGATTTTTCATGAAAAAAATTAGAAACTTTGTAATTTTAAAATACGAAAGTTATATAAGTACTAGCGCTTCGCCCCGTCGCAAAGCGACGTATATATAATATTTGTAAATAAAAAAAAGGTATTTGCTAAATTAAAAATATTGCAAAATATTATTTTTAAGTAATTTTCGCTAAAATATATTATTTTATAAATTTATGATTCCTTATGTTGTTATAATTATTTCATTTACAGTAACAAAGTACTGTATTGACCAGTCTACAGTGCTTCCGCCCATAAGGCCCAAACATCACTTCTTAACTCTATGCTCTCTTACGTTTCTGAACTTTTAATTTGATTCCTCTAAACTTCCGCCATGGAGCCCCTTCTTTCTTTAGCACTCTTATTTCCTGAGCATTGTCGGGCTTTAGAGTACTTTCACAGCGCCCCCGCTTTAGCACTATAATTAAATAATCCTTCGTTTCCTACTCTCTGTGTAAAATTATCATTTACCCTATTGAGGCATGTCCACTGCCCCGCCCCTAAATACCAATCATAACCTCTTGGCTCCATGCTCTGTATCGTTCTCGCAATTTCAATTAAATTCCTCTGCACCTCTGCCACAATGCGCCCACTTGCAACACCACAGCCCACCTGAGCATCACAGCTCATTACGGCACTTTCCTATCGCCCCCGTTTTACCGCAATCATTAAATAATTTTGCGCTTTCACCCCATGCGTACAAATCTCTTAACAATTAGTTTTCAAAATTAATACTTTACTGGCAACCTACATACTAACTTTCATCCTTAAAAGTACATTATTTTTTATTAATTATTCGGATTCACTGATTTCAATGTAAACCTACTAATTACATCAATTCATTTATGTTTTTAAAAAATCCTAGCAGTTCGCTCCTAATATTCTCATCTCTAGCTCTTATCCTTCCCGTTATTGTACTTTCAATTTAATCCCCTTAACCGCCGCCCACATTTCCAGCACCAAAGCACATATTCTACAACACGGTTAGCTCCCAGAGCCATTATAATCTATCGCTACTTCTTCTAACACCACCGTTACTTGGTGTCCTTAACCCCGGCGCCACCCTCTCCTACAATCAGGCACTACCAAATTAATATTACAGCAATACATTTACATAATTAAAACTGCACTGTAATCTTACGTTCTAATTTTCGTATTTATATTTACGATATAACATTATTCTGCAACACGGTTACCTCCAAGAGCCATTATTAATCTATCGCCACTACTTCTAACACCACCGTTACATAGTACTGAACCCCAGCGCCACTCTCTCCTTCAATAAAGCACTACCAATTCGATATTACAGTTATTCATTTACATAATTAAAACTGCACTGTAATCTTACGTTCTAATTTTCGTATTTATATTTACGATATAATATTAGTCTCCCCATTAATCCCCGCTCCTAAAATAAAATTGTCAAACTTTAGGCATAACAATCTATTTTGCTCGTAAGAATTCTCTCTACCTTTATAACCTATATCTACCTCTACTTTTACAAATGATTGAAATTTCAAAATTGAACTCTTTGGCAAAGCCTTTCCCGCTCCCACTTCCCCAATTTCACGCCGCTACTAATGTTAAATTTATTTTTCGCAAATATCCACATGCGTAGTTTCTATTTTTTTAATTTGATATTTGGGGCTGTTAATTATTTCCCCCCTATACCTCTCACTCCTGTATAATTTCACAGCACAACAAACGCACCAAAAATCAATTCAAGTTTACTATTGAATTTAATTTGAATATCTAACTTATAGAGAACTATTGTGCTTCTACTTAATATTTTACAAGCAAAATATCATCGTTGTACCTCTATTTGGTTCTTATGCTCGGTTTATCACCCCCCACACTAGTGTTACACTTAAGAAAATGTAGTTTTTTTATATTTTCGTTATTAATATGTCAATCTATATCTGCATACTAAATTTCAGCTTTGTATTTATATTTTACCATTAGTACCCCCCACATACCTGCGCTACTGAACAAGTTTGTCAAATTTTAACACAGGGATCTATTTTATTTGCATCTAAGAACATATATTCTAAACTATAGCCTTTCATCTCTATATATTTCATATTTCTAGTTTTTGGCCCTCAGCGCCCGCCGCCTCTGGAAAGTTGCAGTTTTTTATAGTTTGTCTTTAATGACACTCTATATAGGGCCCACGTTCCAAATATCAACGTTCTAGCTCTGTTGCAACATTGGCCCCAAAAAATCACGCTGTTACTGAATTAAAATTTTGGTAATCCAATTATTGGCAAACATTAGTGTCTTAATACATACCATAAGTTTTAATACTACTTTCTCAATATTTCTGGCTTTTACTGTCTCAACTCCCACCGCCACTGGAAATTTGGGGCTGTTTATTTTTTTTCATTATTAACTGTCTACAGCAAGCCTACATATTAAATTTGAACGTCCTAACTCTATTCTAACATTGCCCGCGGAAATTCGCGCCGCTACTAAACTTAAATTTTAAATGTCCAACTATTGGCAAATGTGCACAATTATGTTCTCAATACACACACCAAATTTCAGTTTTCTATCTTTTCTAGTTCGTTAGATATTTGCAAAAGTATTTTTTCGAATTTTCCAGTTTTTCCAGAATAATTTTTTCCATGGAAATTCAGGGAAAAATTCAGAGACGCAAAAGGTCTTAAAAATTCGTCCTTTACATAATATCAATATTTAAAAAACTTTGTAGGCGCCGTTTAAAAGATACCATATACGATTTTGTTACCGGAAATATATATATATATATATATAAAAATCTATTAGTTCTTATGAGTTTTCCATGTTAAATTGGAACAATACGAACATTATAATAGTAAGACTACCGTTTCCGATCTTTTAATTTGATTCCTCTAAACTTCCGCCATAGAGCGCCTTCTTCCTTCAGCACTCTATATCGCTTCTTTCCTGAGCATCGTCGGTCCTTAGAGTACTTTCACAGCGCCCCCGCTTTGGCACTATAATTATATAATTTTTCGTTTTCTCCTCTCTGTGTAAAATTATCATTTACCCTAATGAAGCACAGTATTAAACAATGTCCACTGCTCCGCCCCTAAATACCAATCATAACCTCTTGGCTCCATGCTCTGTATCGTTCTCGCACTTTCAATTGTATTCCTCTGCACCTTTGCCACAATGCGCCCACTTGCAACACCACAGCCTACCTGAGCATCATCGCTTATTACGGCACTTGCCTATCGCCCCCGTTTTACCGCAATCATTAAATAATCTTGCGCTTTCACCCCCTGCGTAGTAATCTCTTAACAATTAGTTTTCAAAATTAATACTTTACTGGCAACCTACATACTAAATTTCATCCTTAGAAGTACATTATTTTTTAATAATTATTCGATAAGATAAATGCTTGATAAAATTAATTTTCACTCATTTCAATGTAAAGCTACTAATTACATCAATTCATCTATGTTTAAGAAAGCCTATCGGTTCGCTCCTAATAATCTCATCTCTAGCCCTTATCCTTCCCGTTAATGTACTTTCAATTTAATCCCCTGAACCGCCGCCCATACTTCCAGCACCAAAGCACATATTCTACAACACGGTTACCTCCCAGAGCCATTATAATCTATCGCTACTTTTTCTGAGACCACCGTTACTTGGTGTCCTGAACCCCGGCGCCACCCTCTCCTTTAATCAGGCACTACCAATCCAATATTACAGCAATTCATTTACATAATTAAAACTGCACTGTAATCTTACGTTCTAATTTTCGTATTTATATTTACGATATAATATTATTCTGCAACACGGTTACCTCCCAGAGCCATCATTAATCTATCGCCACTACTTCTAACACCACCGTTAATTAGTACTGAATTCCAGCGCCATCCTCTCCTCCCATCAGGCACTACCAATTCGATATTTCAGCAATTCATTTACATAATTAAAACTGCACTTTAATCTTACGTTCAAATTTTCGTATTTATATTTACGATATAATATTAGTCTCCCCATTAATCCCCACTCCTGAAATAAAATTGTCAAATTTTAGGCATAGCAATCTATTTTGATTATAACAATTGTCTCTACCTTTATAACCTTTATCTACCTATACTTTTATAAATGATCGAAATTTCAAAATTGAGCTCTTTGGCAAATATCATCGTTGTACCTCTATATTGTTCTTATACTCGGTTTATCACCGCCCACTATAATGTTACACTAAAGAAAATGTAGTTTTTTTTAATATTTTCGTTATTATTGTGTCAATCTATATCTCCATACCAAACTTTAGCTATGTAATTATATTTTAGCATTAATGCCCCCCACAAACCTTCGCTACTGAACAAATTTGTCAAATCTCAGCACTGGGATCTATTTTGTTTGTATCTAAGGACATATATTTTATATTATAGCCTTTCATCACAATATATTTGACATTTCCGGTTTTTAGCCCACGGCACCCGCCATTACTTGAAATTTGTCGTTTTCTATGGTTTGTCTTATATTTCAACGTTCTAGCTTTGTTGCGCCATTGTCCCCAAAAATTCGCGCAGCTACTGAATAAAAATTTTAATGGTACAATTATTGGCAAATATAGACAATTGGTGTCTCAATACATGTCCCAAGTTTCAATCTGCCTAATTTAATATTTCTGGCCTTTACTGTCTCAGTTCCCGCTGCCACTGGAAATTTGGATTTTTTAATTTTTATTTTTTAATAACGTTGGAACTCTATTCTAACATTACTCACAAATAATCGCTCCGCTACTGAATAAAATATGTGGTTTTCCAACTATTGGCAAATATTTACAATTAGTGTATCTATACATATCGTAAGTTAAAATTGTCTTTATTCATTATTTCTAGATTTTACAAATTTCTAAAGTGTTTCTAATTTTTCTTTTATAAGTTAGTACAGAGAGCTTACCTGCCAAATTTAAATATTCTAACTCTATTCATACATTGTCCCAGAAATTCGCACCTCTAATTAATTATTAATTTGGTGTTAATCAATGGCGATAATAGAGAGCTTACCAGCCAAATTTAAATATTCTAACTCTATTCATACATTGTCCCAGAAATTCGCGCCGCTAATTAATTATTAATTTGGTGTTAATTAATGGCGATAATGCACAATTAGTGAATCTATACATGTCCCAAATTAACATTTTCTTTATTAAATATTATTAGATTTTAGGGTTACAACTCCTACCGCCACTGGATATTTGGAATTTTCTATTTTTTTTCCTTAGTTAAAATTACTGCACTTCCACCACCCTGTGTACCAATCTCTAAACAATTAATTTGCCAAATTTATTCTTTACTGTTAACCTACATACCAAATTTCATTTTAAAATAATGGCTCGATAAGATAAATGCATGTAAACCTAATAAATTTCTGCTTTTAACCGTGGTCAGCTCCTCGTTCATAATCATCCCTAACCACAGCGCCCTCCGCTACTTACCACTCTAGCCCTTATCGTTCCCGTTCTTGCACTTTCGATTTAATCCCTCTGCACCGCCACCCACACTTCTAGCACAACGACTCATCTCTTGCAGAGCAGCTACCTTTTACCGCGCCTATACTTCAAGTGCCACCTCTACTTAGCGTACTGACTCCCAGCGCTTCCACCTCCCTCGCCGAAACACTTCCAATTTGATACTACAGCTTTGATTAGCATAATTAATGCTGCATTGTAAACCTACATTCTATTCATAATTACGATATAATATAAGTCTCCCCATTTACCCTCGCTACTGAAGAAAAAATTGTCAAATTTTAGTCATAGAAATTTATTTTGCTCGTACCAAACATTCTCACTACCATTTATAAATGACCGTTTAAAGAGACTCTACACATACTAAATTTCAAAATTGAGCTCTATTGCAAAGCTGTTCTTGCCATCACTTGCCCCAAATTCGCGCCGCTACTGAGGTTAATTTTTTATTCGCAATTATGGCAAATACGCACATACATAGTTTTCTACTCCTGTACTCCTCTTCTTCCCGTCCGATTTTGTAGCACTTTGCCTACAAACGCACCAAATATTAATCCAAATCTGCTACTTAATGAAATTTGAATATCTAACATATAGACAACTATTTTCTTCTAATTAGTATTCTACATGCAAAATAAAACTTTTGTATCCCTACAATGTTATTATACTTGGTTTATCACCCCCTGCTCTAATTGTACACATAAGAAAATGTAGTTTCTTTATATTTTCGCTATTAATATGTCAATCTATATCTGCATACTAAATTTCAGCTTTGTATTTATATTTTGGCATTAGTACCCCCCACATACCTCCGCTACTAACCGAGATTGTCAAATTTTAGCACGGGGATCTATTTTGTTTGTATCTAAGGACATATATTCTAAACTATAGCCTTTCATCTCTATATATTTTATATTTCTGGTTTTTGGCCTCCAGCGCCCGCCGCGCCTCTGGAAAGTTACAGTTTTCTATAGTTTGTCTTTAATGACACTATATATAAGGCCCACGTTCCAAATATCAACGTTCTAGCTCTGTTGCGACATTGCCCCCAAAAAATCACGCCGCTACTGAATTAAAATTTTGGTAATCCAATTATTGGCTAACATGCGCAATTAGTGTCTCAATACATACCCTAAGTTTTAATACTACTTTTTCAATATTTCTGGCTTTACTGTCTCAACTCCCGCCGCCACTGGAAATTTGGGGCTTTTTATTTTTTTTCTTTATTTACTGTCTACAGCGAGCGTACATATTAAGTTTGAACGTCCTAGCACTTTTCTAACATTGCCCCCAGAAATTCGCGCCGCTACTGAACTAAAATTCAAAATTTTCAACTATTGGAAAATGTGCACATTTATGATCTCAATACACACACCAAATTTCAGTTTTCTATCTTTTCTAGTTCCTCAGATATTTGCAAAAGTATTTTTTCGAATTTTCCAGTTTTTCCAGAATAATGCTTTCCAGGGAAAAATTCAGGGACGTAGAAAGTCTTAGAAATTCGTCCTTAACATAATATCAAAATTTAAAAAACTTTGTAGGCGCCGTTTAGAAGATACCATATACGATTTTGTTACCGGAAATATATATATATATATATATATATATATATATATATATATATATATATAAATATATATATATATATATATATATATATATATATATATCTATATATATATATATATAAATATCTATGACTTCTTATGAGTTTTCCATGTTAAATTGGAACATTACGAACATTATAATAGTAAGATAAAAAATTAAAAAAAACTGGACATCATTGCCTTGAAATTTATGTAAAGAAAAATTGTGCAAAATTTTAAAAGGATCAGTGCAGGAGATTTTTAGCTAGAAAGGGCACCGACTCTGAAAAAAGTATGTGTGAGAACAACGCATTTAAAAGTTTCAAACTAAGACAAAACCAGAGACCAGAGAGGTGAAGACTTAAACCTATATTGGACGCAAGTGAATATTTTAATGTTAAACACATAATGCACCACTTTAGGAATCGCGTAAGCCATGATGCTAGTGTGTTCCGCTAGTGTGTCCAGCAGAAATTTTTCAATTTCGAAATTAAATATAAAATAAACTAATAAGGTTTAAATATTTATTATATTTTAGAAACATAGCCAGGGTCTGCGGATTTCACTTTTTTTTAAATAATGCCGTCTAAATGACATCTATTTCTTGTAATACACTCTTGCAAGCGAACCCTCACATTGGCAAGTACGTGCGAACAAAACGCTGGTGTGATAGCGGCGATTTCACGCCGGATATTTTCTTGTAGAGGAGTTATGGTACAGGGATTAATGCAGTACAGTTTAGACTTTAAGTAACAAGAAAAAATCACACGCCTTCAAATCCGGTGATCGAGGTGGACAAGGCTTAATAATTTTCCAGGAAAATTTTATATATTTATATATGAGTTATATAAATCTTCCAATATAAAATTTTAAAACTCAACGTTTATTTATTTCTTTTGCATATCGCAAACAATTTATATTTCATGCAGTTGGTAATACTGCTGATTCATAACCAGTAATTAAAATGAATTTGTTTGTAAAACAAGAAAAAGAAACTACTGGGTTAATTTTATATGTGTTAAAAAAAAACAACAAAAGTAGGAAGTAACAATATAACTATTTTTTTTTTTAATTTATTTATTTATTTGCCTTGACTTTTATTCGTCATAGCCACCATCATACATTTTTTTACATATTTCACATTTTATAATTCTATTTTACAAATTTCAAAATATTTAAATAATTCACTAATGAATTTTGAATCACCTAACAAAAATTTAATATTAACAGGAAAAGTTTTAACCACATTTAATATTTCACTGTTGAATTTTGATCTTTCTAAACTATAATTTATGCATTCAAATATAATATGATCCAAAGTTCCTTCTTCACCACCTTGACATCTATCGTCAGATTTAATATTAATTTTATACAGGTGAACTGGAGTTTTGCAATGATTACTTTTGATTCTGATTATAGTTGATATAATTTTGCAGGACTCATTTTTAAACCATATTTTCTTACTTTAATTTGGATGTAACATATAATAATCTCTTCCCTTTAACTGACTTTTGTTAATGAAATCTTGGTTTCTCAAATTGAAGTTTAATTTTTTGATTATATTAAAAATTTTATATGAAGGTAATTTCACTTTCATCTTAATTTCCAAATTTATTGACTCCTTTGCCAATTTGTACGCAATTTCATTTCCTCTTATTCCACAATGTTCTGGTATCCACATAAATTTTATGTCGTCAGTGACGAAATTCTTTGCCAACACTCTCATTTCGAAGGAGTTGTGACGGTTTTTTGTCGCCAACAACTCGCTCATTTAGCAGCTTTTGCAGTTGCTTTTTCCTGGATACTGAGAAACGCGTCAGGATTGCGTTTTTCAGAGTGGCGTACTTATCCTTCAATGATGTATGGTTCACAATATCTTGTAGTTGTATAATCACATTGAAGGGAAGTGCTTTCAATAGTTGCGCATATTTCTGCGCATCGTTTACAATGCGATTTGCAGCGAAATTCACGTATTTTAAAGATTTTGTCAGGTGTTTTGGAAAATTTGTCGCGTGTTTTAAAGATTATGTCAGGTGTTTTAGAAAATTTGTCACGTGTTTTAAAGATTTTGTCACGTGTTTTAAAAACTTTGTCACGTGTTTTAAAACGTTTGTCACGTGTTTTAAAACTTTGTCACCAGAGTTAGCACTTTGTTAAAAACTTTGTAGCGTGGGTTTAAATTTTATCACTTTGTCACGAGGTTTAAAACTTTGGCACGTGGATTAACTCTTTGTAACGTGCGTTTACACTTGATCACGTCGGGGTCACCAATATAGTTATCTTGGACTACTAATATTATTAAAGCTAATCAAGTGTGTTTAACCGAGTATAAAGTTTATTGTATTTATTTAATAATTGAAGAATTATAACAAATGTGGTATAGAACTTATAGTTGTAATTTAAATGGTGTTGTGATATCTCAAAATCCGTGCTGGTTGCGAGTCGCTGGAAGAATGAACGATTATGCTATTGTTAGTTAGGTCTTCTATTCGCCTGTAGAGGCGTGACGGATGGCGCTGTGCCGCCACAGAACAAATCAAACAACGCCATCTTGTTTTGAACAATTCATACAACAGACCACTTAAAAATTTGTTTAACAGATGGCAATATTATTTTACAGTATTAAATACAGCGCCCGATTTTCATGCAACTATATATACACAACCACAGAAAATAGTACTTAAAATTATTTTAATTGGCACCAGCATTAAAAAGGATACAAATAATTAGTAATGCAATTAAAATGATTCAATATTAAAGTTTGTAGACGCTACATTGTAATTGAAGTAAAAATTTCTGATCATTGCTTACTTAGTTTTTGCAAAATCTGTCCACATTATATTTATAGCAGCACGAACGCGGATGGCCGGAGAGCCAGACAAAGTCAAGATCGTCTCTGTCACCGCCGAAGACGCGTGCGGGGGATAAATTGAAGCATCGTAATTATTTTGAAGGCAAGAGAACTAACTTAAGGACTAATTAGAAGGCTAGAAGTAGTAATATGTGGACCAATGATATGTGAACAATGTAACAGCCCACTAACGGTGCAGCATATTATTCTCTAATGCTCAAAATGCTCGTCGCACAGACATATGACATATATAGGCAGATATTTGAAAGTAGGAAAAGTCTGAAAAACCTTATTGGCTTTATCAATAAAACTAATTTAATCTCTTTATTTTAAGTACCCATACTCATGTCTATAAGTTCGTAATTATGTATTGAAAATGTTTATAAATGTAACATATATAGATATTGTTTTAAGTGCATTTCGACGTCCGCAAGAGTATATCTGTGCTGGTCGGCATACACTGATGGTATTGGAATATAACCAAATATTCAGTCTTTTTACGACGTATTTTATATGTGTTGACATTCACTGGAGAATGTCGACTTTCTTCAGATTGCAGTCTTTCACAGTAACATATATTCATACAACACATATTTCTATTATTTATAACTGTGTTTCATAAACTGTTTTCAGTTTAACTATTTTTTGAGCTGAGATTCCAAGGAATTTATCAAACGAACCGTCAATCCTGAATGCGTCCAACGGGAAAGTGGCTTGCTTCTTATAATTCAAAGGGCCGGAGTAGGCGAAATGATATGCATAAACGGTCCCAGTGGTCTTCGGTTCAATGAAACGGTGAATGTTCCAGAAGAAACCGATGTCTGTTGCCATCTAATCCATCAGAAAAAACTTTACATTTTTTTAAAATCACCAAAACGTTGGCAGAAACAATTAGGAGTAATGTTATAGAAGATCAAATAACTCAAAGTTTTGTTTAATGTTTTGTTGTAGATTTGTAGTTTCAAGAAATACCTTCTCTGGGTTTAGTTGACTTAGGTTTTAGTGAGTGAAACAGCTTTGGATTTAATTTTAACACACTTATATTACACACTCAATTAAGTAATAGAACCTATAATCAGTTTGCTTTTATTTTGTTGTTTCGACTGTTGATGGTTTGCGAGTTGTATTAAGGTGTAAACGGTGAAGATCTATCTCACTGTGTTTAGACCTTTAGGAGTGATTGGAACCGGAAACAGAATATTCAGAACAGCAAAGAACAAATCAAACTAAACATTTAATAACAATAGTACTGTAACTGTAACAAAATTACTGTAACTTGTAAATGAATTGATGGAATGGTATGAAAATTTAGCACATATCGTTTGAAGGTTGGTACTCTCTAAAAATAAAATGGATTTGCCAATAATGCCGCCATATATATGTCATACTAAGAACTTATTGTGTAATGTGATAGGCAAAAAGGAGGAAAAAGTTTAAACCAAAATAAATTTAAAGAAATTAGTGTTAACACTGTTGTTATTTTTACGTAAGTTGCTAAATCAAACGTCAGTAAATAAAACTTTCTGCCTCTGTTTCCTACTGAACACTCAAGTTACGGTAGTATTTTTGGTCCAACCAATAGAATTAGTGATTTTTTAGCGTTTATTTTCTTACATTATATGGAGCTTCTTCTGCAGCAACAACTTGGTTATATGGCAGCACCTGCAACTGCGCGACCAAGTCAGCCCTACTTGTTTAAGTCAGTCCCAATCTGGAATCAAGTTCTAGCATTTTCCCCCATGGGTCTGGTTGACATGCCCATGAAGATAAGGCGGACGCACTTTGGGAAATTGCTCCACTAAATAGATCTGTTGTTTGAATAAAATTATTATGTTTTAATTCGTAGTTATACATACATTTACGGAGAAAATTACAGTCAATTACATACAAATTGGTATAATAAATTTTTGTAATGGGCTTGTGGACCAGTTTTGTAGGGTTGGATACTTTTCTTTATATTTATTTTGAATGCATGAACATGTTTTAGATATGCATATTACGTCATGAAAGCAATTGTTTTATTTCTCAGTTGTTTTCCCCGAATTATATTCCATACCCTTCCTTCAATGCTTCCCAAACGACCTCAACATCCATCTTCCAACATCCCTTTCGTTGTATCTTTATGAGCTCATTCGTTGATTTCTTGTCTCTTTTGAAATAAATATTCCGTTCATCTGCTAATTAAGTCTTCCCAGTGCACAACTTCCATTCCTTCTCTTATCCATCTCTTTTATAAAGCTGTTTTATTCTTTTTTTCCTTTTGATGATACTTTCATATTTATGATGTTAGCACATAACTAATTATTGAAGGATCCAGCCTAGAGACATAGTAGTCAACGTAAAGCATCAATGCCCACCCACTCACCCATTGTATCGTCAAGATCTAATTCTAAATGTTGTTTTACTGAAATGTATATAGTTAAACAACTTCAATATCTCTGTAACTTATTTTTTACTCATATTGTTGATGTTACTACTATTTATAACGGACGTGACGTCAAAGAATTATTGATTTTTTTATAACTTGGTATTATATTAATGATTTATGAGACAAATAATAATTATTATTGGTAATATCGAATTGGATATTTGAGGTGCTGATAGCTAACTCGATCAATGTATTGTACCATCAGCTATCAGGGCGTAGTCCACAAGTCCAGTAGCTGGTTTTCTTTGCCTTAAACCACTGTTTTAAAAATATAAAAGTTTCTTGATTTCCTGGAGCATTTTTATCCTGACTGCTTAGGTAACCTTAATTTCATAAAAAATGAAATAAATGAGAGAATTAATAAAAATGAAACACAACCAAATTGTATTTTGTGGCCATATTAGCGGCTAAGGGTTATTGGAATCCATTGCTATTTTTAGATTGTTTAAAAGTATATATTCAACATTATATTTAAGCAAGCAATGAACCTTAGAAATAACTTGTGCCAAGCTATCAAGTGAGACCTTTATTTAAAGCAAACATAGTAAACAAATTTCTTGAGATGCGGCAGGGTAAGCACTAGATAGTTTATAGATAGTAAATTGATAATGGAAGTAAGGAGTAGAAAGATAATGCCGCAAAGACAGACAGAATAACTATGAATTTATATTCGAGGAATTAACTTTAAAATTTGCATTTTTACATATGAATCTTACACCGATACCAACCTGTGTTAAAACGGCCGTTTTGTGATATAACATTGGTAATTTTCTTACGATTATTTTTAAAAACTTAGAATCATTTATTAAGAATATGACAAATATTGTGCTCTAAATTTAATTATAGTAATAAGTATTCGTTTTTCATAAAGTAAGTTTTTAAGTGAGCTACTTTTTATAATTTTTAACTGTCCCATATACCTTACTGACGAGAATAGTGCGACTTGGCAACATCGCACTGCCAGTGAAGTTTAAAATAGCGTAATAACACAACAAAGTACACAAGTAAAGAGGAAAGTATACAAGTCGTGTCCTGATCAGTGTAGGAATGCAACGTTGCCAGATCTTAAAAACAACACAGTCCCATGCGAGGCTCACCGAAAAGAACAGTATGGTGTTCTATTCTGTTCTGAGAAAGTCCCTTATATGTAAGTAGCTTTAAAGATATTACCGTAAGATCACTTTGACAGCTACACAGGCTGACCAATAGCAGCTCAATAGAAACACTGCACAACATTTTCATATTAAAGTTAGGTTAATATTAAGTTTTATCAAGAAACGATCCTACTCATATATATATATTATACGACTGAATATGTCGAGAAAGGTATATTTATATAAATGAGAATTTGTTGCTTGTTTGATTTTAAAATATTGTTTATGATACAAAGTAAATATTATATCTGTATAAGGTGTTTAACCCGTATTTATCTCCATGATGACTATGTTGTTGTGAAATCGTTCAACGCTCCAGCTGTGCAATGGAAGATTTTGTATAAGAAGCATTGCAAAACAAATAATTGTTGTCAATTGGGTTGTGAACTCATTGCTTAGGGGTGGATTTTTTAATTATTTTTTATATTATACTAGCTGTCCCGGCCACGCGTTGCTGTGACTAACGTTTTTGTCATATTACATTACATAGCGCCATCTATTGAATATTTACTCAATCTAGTCAACAGATTTCGATTTACTCAACAGAATATTTACTCAATCTAGTCAACAGATGTCGCCATCATCGTCGCCCGATGTCATATGTCATATACAGATAATTAATAGACAAATAATTAGCAATAAGATAAATAAATTGAGATGTAAGCTATCCTATCTTTCAAGTTGGGTCAAACTGCACACGGTGTACAAATTTCATTAAAATCGGTTAAGTAGTTTAGGAGTCCATAGCGGACAACACAGTGACACGTAATTTATATATATTAAGAAGATAAGATAATCTACATAAAAACAAAAAAGTGTTATTATTGTGTAACTAAATACTATCCTAAAACAAATAAAGTATCTACTATATAGAAAACAACTACAAAATGAAACTGTGTTTAAAAAGTAATATTACGATGATAATTATATCGCATAAACAAATTAGCGCTGCATTCAACCGTTCAGTAGGGAGCCGACCGCGCGAGTGACCCGCGCGGCATGGTATCTCGTTGAGCTACACCCCCCTCCCGGCTTGCCCGCAAGCACCGCCTCTCTCCCGCCGCGCCGGCCAGCGCAGAGAGCGAGTTGGTTTTGTTTGGGAGTTATTTATCATTGTAATCTTTAAAGTTTTTTGTTGAAATACCATAAAAACGGTTTTTGTGAGTTAATTTTAAAAGATAGACATATACTATCGCGGACTGTTTTTTAGATCATTAAAAGAGCTATTATTCTTTAATACATATTTTTTGTGTATCTTGAAAAGTTTTCACGGCGCACGCAACGGAAGGCTTCAAAGATGAAATAATTTCTCCCGTTTTTTACACATTTACCACTATATCTTTGCTCCTATTGGTCGTAGCGTGATGTTATATAGCCTATAGCCTTCCTCGATAACTGGACTATCCAACACAAAAAGAATTATTTAATTCGAACCAGTAGTTTCGGAGATTAGCGCGTTCAAACAAACAAACTCTGTCGCTTTATAATATTAGTATAGATTAAATATTAAAAAAATAACGGATATGTATCTATTTGAATTTTATTTTACTGCGTAATGTTATGGTTGTTATCCTAGTGCTAATGTAATTTACTTTTCGTTTTGTATCTCGACATAATATTGACACATTGTGTGTCTACGAACCAGCTGCTATAGCTGTGACGTCTACTATTGCATCTCTTTTGCACTTCTTTTGTTTACAAGTGGTTGTAAAGGTTAGCAAATGGTAGTGGGGAAAAAGGTGAGGAAGCAATGATGTCGTACACTAAAGTATTTTTTGTAAATTTTTCCACTTTAACTATTAAAGTGGTAAAAGTGACCATTTCAATCGTTGATAACTTCTATAATATTGCGAATTGAATAAAAATAATTGGATATTTGAGGTTTTGATAGACAATTTTATCAATATACGAGGCTGGCGCTGCAGCAGAAGAAGTGTGTATGCACCAAACGCTAGCGACCGATAGCTGTTTATCGTAAGACTTCTCTTTCTAATGCAGTGCCTCTCGCATCTGTAAACAAATCAGTATAGCCGTAACCTTCGTTCGCATTAGAGTTGTTTTCTTGTTTTACTTGATAAATGTTAAGTGTGACAATAGAGCACCGAATTGTTATGAAATTTCACATCAAACTTAAAAAAACCGCTACTGAAACTTATAATTTATTGAAAGAAGTGTACGACAATGAATGTTTATAGCGTGCATGTGTTTTTGAGTGGTTTAAGCGTCTTCAAGATGGCTGAGAAGATGATTCATGCTCTGGTCGCTCTTCCACGTTAAAATCACATGACAATATCGCAAGAATCGGTAATCTGATTCGATCTGACCGTCGGTTAAGTATTCGTGCGATTGCTGAACCTGTAGAAATTGATAAAGAAACCGTACGGCAAATTTTGAATAAGAATTGTAACATAAAGAAAGTGTGTGCCATAATGATGTCTAAAAAATGCAGCACGTGTAATAAAGGAGCTGACCGAAAAAGAGATCTAATACTGTTTTGAACAATGGAAAATTCGAATGGAGCATTGTAGTGATAGAGGACGGGTGTATATTAAAGGGATAATAAGTAAATATGTATGAAATGACAATAAAGTGTTTTGCAGCTTAGTATTATTATTTAATAGCCGAACCTTGTATATTACCTAGCTGGTAACAACGCTAAAGAGCTACATTGCATTTAGAACTATCTTAACATAAAATACAGTTAATACAATAAATTATATAATAATTAGATTACTATTTTATCGTAAGTGCTAATTTGAAAGATCTCCACATGCCCTTTAACCTTTTAGTAGCAGGTCTACTGTAAATCACAAGTGTTTTCATTATGCTACTAACAAGTGCAATTCAAACTATTCAGGAAATTGAGGTTAGTTTTTCGACGTTGTGGAACTATCGAGTTGGTTGCGTTGATCAACATAATTGAAAAGTTGTTCAAATTGGTTACCTCTGGCCAAACCACGCCCACAGCTGGACTTAGTGGAAGGGGGGTCGGCTTCCTGAAGCAAAGAAATTATAGTTAATATTCGCACAACTTTATTTTCATTTTAAAACGAATTATTGCCGTTAATTATTGCGCATCCGTTTACAGTTATGTTCATTCCGTTAACAGAAGACTGAGGTCTTCTCTCTGCATCACTGTATCTACTTCCTTTTTCGTCATTTCTTGGTCTAAACGCTGAGTCATTCTGTATCTTCTTATAGCAGCAGTTATTTCCAACAATTAATCTAATAAAACCTGATAAGTTAAATTACCCAGTTTTGGCAAAGTCTGTCCACATGCCATCTATGGCCGCCCTAACTCTGATGGCCGGAGAGTTGGAAAGAGTTAGGATGATTTCTGTAACTTCCGATGAGGCGTGAAGCGGATAAGTTGAAGCACCATGCTCAAATTGGTAAGCTAATTCATCAGCGTGTACAGCACCTGTAGGCATAAAACAAAATTTTGTAATAATATTAAATGGACAAAGGGTATTTGATAGAATTTGTGAGTTCAAATATGTGGGAGAAATTCCATCTGATCAGGTTCTTCAAATTAAAGCAAGAAGTACTATCAGAAATAAATGCAAACTAAAAATCCAGATTAACAAAGTTTTAATAAAACTAGTGGTACTATATATAGGAGAACAACAATGGACGAAAACAAAATGGCTGAGAAACTTATTGAAGGAATCCATGGCGTTTCAGGGTGTGAGATGACCCAGGCAGTGGTGGAAGGAACAAGTGATGAGTTGGAAGATGTCAATGATGAGTAATCATAAATTGGCTAATTAAACTATTAACAAATAATAACACATTAAAAATGGTTAGGAAGAGGTAGGTACTTTAGAACCTGTCAAAAATCGTCGATAATCTGGTCAATGCTAATTGCTTCTACAAAGTTTTTTAAACTCCCTATAAATATCCGGACCCATCGAGTCTGGGTTTTCAATCCTGCGGATCCGGGTTGGCTTTTCACTAGTCTTCTCTAGATTTAGAAAGAGTTCTTATATTTGAAATAAAGTACATATAAACCTTCGATCCTGTACGCGTCTGTCGGGAATGTGGACTCCTTCACATAATTCAAAGGGCCGGAGTAGGCAAACTGATAGCCGTAAACTTTTCCGGTGGTCGCCTTTTGTTCAATGAAACGGTTAATGTTCCAGGAGAAGACGAGATCAGTTTCCATCTAAATTAAAATAAAAAGGAAATATTACTTGTAATACTTTTTTAATACTAATTTTAGATTACTTTTTTGGTATATGTCAACAACAAGTCTCCATTTTTCTCCATTTAGTGTTATAAATAAATAAACTTCTAAAATAAATATTAAAAAATATATATATATCAAAATAACCTGTACAAAGAATATTAATAATATTAACTTATTTCTTTTAGCACCAATATCCTAAAAAACGAAAAACATTTTCAAATATACTAAAATTTAACATAAATTTCTTACATTGTCATTAAATAAATGCAAAAGATATTTGTAATATATTTCATAAAAATTTCATATTTAACATTATAAAATTCTGCATAAATATCTAAAAACAAGAATTTACGCCAAAAGATAACATTGCTTATGTAATTTTACATGATATTAATTCAAGACAAGTTATGTAAAAGGCGAATGTTTTTATGTTAAACATATCTTACATATACGTAACTGTGTTTAGCGAGCTAATTTAGTGAGGTAAGCAGCAATCCTTACCTGGTAAAATTGAAGTTCATTTTCTGGATAACTTAACGTAGTGTTTTTGTAATAAAACTGCAACATGGCTTCAGCAATGTCTTCAAGTTCCTGGCTGGATCTTGGAGTGTCCCAACATTCCCCGGGAACTAGCAGCGTCAGGTTGTTGTTGATAGTGTCAAACAAATCGGGTTTCAAAACAAAGACTAAAAATAACAATGTTAAATTATCCACATAGGCTCCTTTAAGTTCGAGACATTAAGTCCAGCGTTTTCCAATTCTTTATTACTTCCAAATAATAGGTTTTCTCAACGCTATTTCTTCAGGTTGAGAACAGGAAATAAGAGCAGGGGACTAAATCTGGAGAATATGCTAGCAGATCGGTAGTTCGTAGCCCAATTTATGGATTTTTGCCATGGTTACTACAAACTCAATCGGAATCGCGACATCTATCGCGCGGAGGCGGTAAAAGATTTGTGTCTAATTTATTTGTGTTTAATCTAATTTGTGCCTATTTTGACGGCCTTAAAAGAACCTATAATTTGGAAGAAATAAAAAAACTGGAATACTTTATTCAGAAATAAAGCGCTTTTCTAAAGAAAGAGGTCATTGAATTATCAAACAACGCTCGTATGCTCTTCTAAGAAACCATGACACTTTCATTTGTTTGATCATTTAATATTAAATTAACTAAGAATGTGATAATTACTTGCTCTGATGAATGCAGCATCATCGCTGTTGTAGCCCATCAGTAATGTCTTCCCATGGCAAATATCTTCGCTTTTATGTGCTTTTTCCGCAACAATACGTCGTGGAGAGTCCTGCAGAAAAATATCCTCCGTGGAGTTGTGGCCGTCGATCGAAGGCGCATAAGGAAAAGGAACATTTCCAATTATGTCGTCCTTTCATGGACACAAAAATTTCATTATTAATTATTTAGTAATAAACAATATTACAGAAGATATTAACGATTGAAATGGTTATTTTTCCCTTTTAATAAATAAGTGGGCAATAATTTATAAGAAATGACTTTAGTTCACGACGTTATTTGTGCCTCACCTTATTCTCACTACCATTTGCCACCTTTCAAGGTAAAAGAGATGTAGTATTAGACGTCAAAGCTATAATACCTGTTACGTTCACTAATAATGTTTCAATATTACATCGTGATGTAAAACGATAAATACTTAACATTACTTATTATATTACTTTCAGTTCGCGACGTCATGAACTATAAGGATAACAAACGGAATAATATGTAGTAAAACAAAATTTAAAATATCATCCACCGTCTAGTACACAACCTCCAAATAAGTAAATAGAAATCAAATTTTTATGGATTCCTTCCCACACCAGTATTACACAAAACGAGCAAGTTGATAATTATGCTAAAGAAGCAACAATAACATATTCTGCCTTGAAGAACAAAAATAAAAATGTAATAAATTGTTCATGGCAGGAAGTGAAGTCATTAATTTGTAAGCAAGAGATACCGGTCGTACTAAATAGAAACCTGGAGGTAGTAATATGTAGGCTCATGATAGGTAATACAGATCTTCCTCATACCGATTTATTAAAAAAAAAACCACAATCAATATGTGAACAATGTAATAGTTCACTACAAGTAAAGCATATTATTCTTCGATGCTCAATGTACTCTTCGCACAGACAAGGCTGTAATATGCCTGAAGACTATAGGCAGATATTTGAAAGCAGGGAAAGTCTATAACCTTATTGACTTTATCTATAAAACTAAATAAATCTCTTTATTTTAAATACCCATACTCGTATCTATAAGTTGTAAATTATGTATTATAATCTACCTATTATAATGTTCGTAATGTTCCAATTTAACATGGAAAACTCATAGATATTTATATATATAGAGCGTTATTTATATATTTATTTATATATATATCCGGTAACAAAATCGTATATGGTATCTTCTAAACGGCGCCTACAAAGTTCTTCAAATTTTAATATGATGTAAAGGACGAATTTCTAAGACTTTCTACGTTCCTGAATTTTTCCCTGAATTTCCGTGGAAAAACTTATACTGGAAAAACTGGAAAATTCGAAAAAATACTTTTGCTAATATCTGACGAACTAGAAAAGATAGAAAACTGAAATTTGGTGTGTGTATTGAGATCATAATTGTGCACATTTTCCGATAGTTGGAAATTTGAAATTTGAGTTCAGTAGCGGCGCGAATTTCTGGGGGCAATGTTAGAATAGAGTTAGGACGTTCAAATTTAATATGTAGGCTCGCTGTAGACAGTAATTAATGAAAAAAAATAAACAGCCCCAAATTTCCAGTAGCGGTGGGAGTTGAGACAATAAAAGCCAGAAATATTGAAAAAGAAGTATTAAAACTTTGGATATGTATTAAGACATTAATTGTGCATGTTTGCCAATAATTGGATTACCAAAATTTTAATTCAGTAGCGGCGTGATTTTTTGTGGGCAATGTCGCAACAGAGTTGGAACGTTAAAATTTGGAACGGGGGCCATATATAGAGTGTCATTAAAGACACACTATAGAAATTTGCAACTTTCCAGAGGCGGCGGGCGCTGGGGGCCAAAAACCATATATTTGAAATATATGGCGATGAAGGCTATAGTTTAGAATATATATTCTTAGATACAAATAAAATAGATCCTCGTGCTAAAATTTGTCAAACTTGTTCAGTAGCGGTGGTATGTGGGGGGTACTAATGCTAAAATTTAAATACAAAGCTGAAATTTAGTATGCAGATATAGATTGACATATTTATTGCGAAAATATAAAAAGAACTACATTTTCTTAAGTGAAACAATAAAGTGGGAGGGGGGGGGGTGTTGATAAACCGAGTATAAGAACAATATAGAGGTACAACGATGATATTTTGCATGTAGAATATTAAATAGAAGCTAAATAGTTCTCTATTATTTAGATATTCAAATTACATTCAGTAGTAGAATTGGATTGATTTTTGGTGCGTTTGTTGTGCTGTGAAATCGAACAGGAGTGAGGGGTATAGGGGGGAAATAGTTAACATCCCCAAATATAAAAAAATAGAAAAATTGAAAAAATAGAAACTATGCATGTGCATATTTGCGAAAATAAATTTAACCTTAGTAGCGGCGTGAAATTGAGGAAGTGGGGGCGGGAAAAAGCTTTGCCAAAGAACTCAATTTTGAAATTTCGATCATTTATAAAAGTAGGGGTAGATAAAGGTAGAGAGAGTTGCTACGAGCAAAATAGATTGCTATGCCTAAAGTTTGACAATTTTATTTCAGGAGCGGGGATTAATGGGGAGACTAATATTATAACGTAAATATAAATACGAAATGTAGAATGTAAGATTACAGTACAGTTTTAATCATGTAAATGAATTGTTATAATATCGAAATAATAGTGCCTGATTGGAGAAGAGTGTGGCGCTGGGATTCAGTACTAAGTAACGGTGGTGTTAGAAGTAGTGGCGATAGATTATAATGGCCCTGAGAGGTAACCGTGTTGCAGAATATGTGCTTTGGTGCTGTAAGTGTGGGTGGCGGGGTATGGGGATTAAATCGAAAGTGCAATAACGGGAAGGAAAAGGCCTAGAGATGAGATTATTAGGAGCGAACTGCTAGGGTTTCTTAAAAACATAAATGAATTGATGTAATTAGTAGGTTTACATTGAAATGAGTGAAAATTAATTTTATCAAGCATTTATCTTATCGAATAATTATTAAAAATTAATGTACTTCTAAGAATGAAATTTAATATGTAGGTTGCCAGTAAAGTATTAATTTGTTTTTTAACGCAGGGGGTGAAAGCGCAAGATTATTTAATGATTGCGGTAAAACGGGGGCGATAGGAAAGTGCCGTAATGAGCGATGATGCTTAGGTGGGCTGTGGTGTTGCAAGTGGGCGCATTGTGGCAGAGGTGCAGAGGAATACAAATGAAAGTGCGAGAACGATACAGAGCATGGAGTCAAGCGGTGATGGTTGGTACTTAGGGGCGGGGCAGTGGACATTGTTCAATACTGTGCTTTATTAGAGTAAATAATAATTTTACACAGAGAGGAGGAAACGAAGGATTATTTAATTATAGTGCTAAAGCGGGGGCGCTGTGAAAGTACTCTAAGGACCGACGATGGTCAGGAAAGAAGCGATACAGAGTGCTTAAGGAAAAAGGTGCTCCATGGCGGAAGTTTAGAGGAATGAAATTAAAAGTTCAGAAACGTAAGAGAGCATAGAAGAGGTTATGATTAGGGCTTATGGGCGGGGGCACTGGAGACCGGTCAATACAGTGCTTTATTACTCTAAATGAAAAAATAATAACAAAATAAGGAAACATAAATTTAAAAAGGGATATATTTTAGCGAAAATTACTTAAAAATAATATTTTGCATTATTTTCAATTTAGTAAATAACTTTTATTTATTCACAAATATTATATACACGTCGCTTTGCGACGGGGCGAAGCGCTAGTCTACTTATTATAATGTTCGTAATGTTCCAATTTAACATGGAAAACCCATAAGAACTCATAGATATTTATCTACCTATTATAATGTTCGTAATGTTCCAATTTAACATGGAAAACTCATAAGAACTCATAGATATTTATATATATAGAGCGTTATTTATATATTTATTTATATATATATCCGGTAACAAAATCGTATCTTCTAAACGGCGCCTACAAAGATCTTCAAATTTTGGTATGATGTAAAGGACGAATTTCTAAGACTTTCTACGTCCCTGAATTTTTCCCTGAATTTCCGTGGAAAAACTGAAAAATTCGAAAAAATAATTTTGCCAATATCTGACGAACTAGAAAAGATAGAAAACTGAAATTTGGTATGTGTATTGAGATCATAATTGTGCACGTTTTCCTATAGTTGGAAATTTGAAATTTGAGTTCAGTAGCGGCGCGAATTTCTGGGGGCAATGTTAGAATAGAGTTAGGACGTTCAAATTTAATATGTAGGCTCGCTGTAGACAGTAATTATTGAAAAAAAATAAACAGCTCCAAATTTCCAGTGGCGGCGAGATTTGAGACAATAAAAGCCAGAAATATTGAAAAAGAAGTAATAAAACTTTGGGTATGTATTAAGACACTAATTGTGCATGTTTGCCAATAATTGGATTACAAAAATTTTAATTCAGTAGCGGCGTGATTTTTTGGGGGCAATGTCGCAACAGAGCTAGAACGTTGATATTTGGAACGTAGGCCTTATATAGAGTGTCATTAAAGAAAAACTATAGAAAACTGTAACATTCTAGAGGCGGCGGGCGCTGGGGGCCAAAAACCAGAAATATGAAATATATAGAGATGAAGGGCTATAGTTTAAAAAATATGTTCTTAGATACAAATAAAATAGATCCCCGTGCTAAACTTTAACAAACTTGTTCAGTAGCGGAGGTTTGTGGGGGGTACTAATGCTAAAATATAAATAGAAAACTGAAATTTAGTATGCAGATATAGATTGTCATATTTATTACGAAAACATAAAAAGACTACATTTTCTTAAGTGCAACATTAGAGGGTGGGGGGGGGGATTGATAAACCCAGTATAAGAACAATATAGAGGTACAACGATGATATTTTGCATGTAGAATATTAAATAGAAGCTAAATAGTTCTCTATAAGTCAGATATTCAAATAACATTCAGTAGTAGAATTGGATTGATTTTTGGTGCGTTTGTTGTGCTGTAAAATCGAACAGGAATGAGTGGTATAGGGGGGAAATAGATAATAGCCCTAAATGTCAAAAAATAGAAAAAGTGAAAAAATAGAAACTGTGCATGTGCATATTTGCGAAAATAAATTTAACCTTAGTAGCGGCGTGAAATTGAGGAAGTGGGGGCGGGAAAACGCTTTGCCAAAGAAATCAGTTTTGAAATTTCGATCATTTATAAAAGTAGGGGTAGATAAAGGTAGAGAGAGTTGTTACGAGTAAAATAGATTGCTATGCCTAAAATTTGACAATTTTATTTCAGGAGCGGGGATTAATGGGGAGACTAATATTATAACGTAAATATAAATACGAAATATAGAGTGTAAGATTACAGTACAGTTTTAATCATGTAAATGAATTGCTGTAATATCGAATTGGTAGTGTCTGATTGGAGAAGAGTGTGGCGCTGAAGTTCAGTTCTAAGTAACGGTGGTGTTAGAAGTAGTGGCGATAGATTATAATGGCTCTGAGAGGTAGCCGTATTGCATAATATGTGCTTTGGTGCTGAAAGTGAGGGAGGCGGGGTATGGGGATTGAATCGAAAGTGAAATAACGGGAAGTAAAAGGCATAGAGATGAGATTATTAGGAGCGAACTGCTAGGCTTTTTTAAAAACATAAACGAATTGATGTAATTAGTAGGTTTACATTGAAATTAGTGAAAATTTTATCAAAGATTTATCTTATCGAATAATTATTAAAAAATAATGTACTTCTAAGGATGAAATTTAGTATGCAGGTTGCCAGTAAAGTATTAATTTGGAAAACTTGTTGTTAAGAGATTAGTACGCAGGGGGTGGAAGCGCAGGATTATTTAATGATTGCGCTAAACGGAGGGTATAGGAAAGTGCCCTAATAAGCGATGATGTTCAGTTAAGCTGTAGTGTTGCAAGTGGGCGCATTATAGCAAAGGTGCAGATGATTACATTTAAAAGTGCGAGAACGATACAGAGCATGGAGCCAAGAGGTGATTGATGTTTAGGGGCGGGGCACTGGACATTGTTCAATACTGTGCCTTATTATGGTAAATGATAATTTTACGCAGCGGGGGCGCTGTGAAAGTACTCTAAGGACCGACAATGCTCAGGGTAGAAGCGATGCAGAGTGCTAATAGTAGAAGGCTCCTCATGACAGAAGTTTAGAGGAATCAAATTAAAAGTTCGGAAACGTAAGAGAGCATGGAGCCGAGAGGTGACGATTGGGGCTTATGGGCGGGGGCACTGGAGACTGGTCAATACAGTGCTTTATTACTGTAAATAAAGAAATTATAACAAAATAATATTTTGCATTTTATTTGCGATATATACAGCAGACTTGGAGGGGGTAATGGAAAGAGTACAAGATGGGGGGGTACTAATAGGAAGACACTACAAGATATGGACTTTAGCATACGCTGACGATTTAGTCCTGTTGGGAAAAAGGGAAGGAGAGCTGCAGGAGATGGCTCACCGGCTTGGGAGATATATAGACATTTAACAGAGTTAAATGTGGAAAAGACAAAAATTATGGTTTTTAAAAAAGGGGGTGGAAAAAGAAGACATAAAAGGTGGAAATACAAGACAAAGGACATTGAGGAAGTAGAAGAATTTAAATATCTGGGCTACACTTTTAAAAAGAACAATGGAGAAGAGGCTCAGATAAGGGAGGTAGCAAAGAAGGCGGAGCTAGCAATGCGACTGGTATGGGACTAGGGGAAAAGGAATTTGGGGGGGACATACAAAAGAGAATATGGATGTTTGATAGACTGATAGCCAGTATCGCTATTGGGGGTGGAAGGAGCAAGAAAAGTTGGAAAGAATACAGGTGAGATATATTAAATGGTTACTAGGGCTGGACAGGTGCACGCCAGGAAGAGAGGATAGCATAAAATATGGGGGTGGAGGAAGTACAAAAGAGAAAAAATAGTAATTTGAAAGGAATGAAATGGCGATCAAGGAGGCAGAGAAGAGAAGAGAAGGAGGCGCAAGTGTGGAAGAGGAGCTAAGGAGAAGGGATAAGGAGATACAACAGCAGGAGAGAATGGGAAAAATAGAAAAAAGTAACTACAATAAAAGATATAAAAGGTTATAAGAAAATACTGTGCCTCAGTACCTTATAGAAAAAGACATAAAACACATAAGAAGAACAGCAAGGTTTAGATTGGGAAATGAGGAAAAAGGAAACAGATACTGGGAAAAGAGTGAGGAAAAAAAGTGTAGAGTGTGCGGAGCGGAGGGCGAAACACTGGAGCACATTAGGTGTGAGTGTAAGGAAAAAGTAGCTAGCGAAAGGAATATTGGCCAGCTATTAAAGGGAGGCAGTGAAGGAAAGAGGTGGATGGCGGAAACAGTAGGAAGGAAAGGAAAAACAGAAAAATAAATAAGTTGGTGGAGAATAATGTAATTTTAATTGTAAGTTGAAGTATATGAAATGTATTAAGAATGTAGATTGTAAAGCCGAAAGGCGAACAATAACCAATATTTCAGGATTATTTTTTGTTTATCAAATAACTTTTATTTATTCACAAATATTAAATACACGTCGCTTTGCGACGGGGCGAAGCGCTAGTCTTACTATTATAATGTTCGTAATGTTCCATTTTAACATGGAAAACTCATAAGAACTCATAGATATTTATATATATATATATATTTATATATATTTCCGGTAACAAAATCTATATGGTATCTTCTAAACGGCGCCTACAAAGTTTTTTAAATTTTGATATTATGTAAAGGACGAATTTCTAAGACTTTCTACGTCCCAGAATTTTCCCCTGAATTTCCCTGGAAAAAATTATTCTGGAAAAACTGGAAAATTCGAAAAAATACTTTTGCAAATATCTGACGAAATAGAAAAGATAGAAAACTGAAATTTGGTGTGTGTATTAAGATCATAATTGTGCACATTTGCCAATAGCTAAACATTTGAAATTTGAGTTCAGTAGCGGCGCGAATTTCCGGGGGCAATGTTAGAATAGAGTTAGGACGTTCAAATTCAACATGTAGGCTCGCTGTAGACAGTTATTAATGAAAAAAAAAAAACAGCCCCAAATTTCCAGTGACAGCGGGAGTTTAAACAGTAAAAGCCAGAAATATTGAAAAAGTAGTATTAAAACTTAGGGTATGTATTGAGACACTAATTGCGCATGTTTGCCAATAATTGGATTACCAAAATTTTAATTCAGTAGTTGCGTGATTTTTTGGGGATAATATTGCAACAAAGCTAGAACGTTGATATTTGGAACGTGGGCCGTATATAGAGTGTCATTAAAGACAAACTATAGAAAACTGTAACTTTCCAGAGGCGGCGGGCGCTGGGGGCCAAAAACCAGAAATATGAAATATATAGAGATGAAGGGCTATAGTTTAAAAAATATGTTCTTAGATACAAATAAAATAGATCCCCGTGATAAAATTTAACAAACTTGTTCAGTAGCGCAGGTATGTGGGGGGTACTAATGCTAAAATATAAATACAAAGCTGAAATTTAGTATGCAGATATAGATTGACATATTAATAACGAAAATATTAAAAAAAACTACATTTTCTTAAGTGCAACACTAGAGTGGGGGGTGATAAACCGAGTATAAGAACAAAATAGAGGTACAACGATGATATTTTGCATGTAGAATATTAAATAGAAGCACAATAGTTCTCTATAAGTAAGATAGTCAAATTACATTCAATAGTAGAATTGAATTGATTTTTGGTGCGTTTGTTGTGCTGTGAAATCGAACAGGAATGAGAGGTATAGGGGGGAAATAGTTATCAGCCCCAAATTTCAAAAAATAGAAAAAGTGAAAAAATAGAAACTATACATGTGCATATTTGCGAAAATAAATTTAACCTTAGTAGCGGCGTGAAATTGGGGAAATGGGGCGGGAAAGGCTTTGCCAAAGAGCCCAATTTTGAAATTTCGATCATTTATAAAAGTAGAGGTAAATAAAGGTTATAAAGGTAGAGAGAATTGTTACGAGCAAAATAGGTTGCTATGCCTAAAATTTGACAATTTTATTTCAGGAGCGGGGATTAATGTGGAGACTAATATTATATCGTAAATATAAATACGAAAACTAGAACGGAAGATTACGGTGCAGTTTTAATTATGTAAATGAATTGCTGTAATATTGAATTGGTAGTGCCTGATTAGAGGAGAAGGTGGCGCCGGGGTTCAGAACACCAAGTAACGGTGGTGTTAGAAGAAGTAGCGATAGATTATAATGGCTCTGGGAGGTAACTGTGTTGTAGAATACGTGCTTTGGTGCTGGAAATGTGGGCGGCGGTTCAGGGGATTAAATTGAAAGTACAATAACGGGAAGGATATGGGCTAGAGATGAGATTATTAGGAGCGAACAGCTAGGCTTTCTTAAAAACATAAATGAATTGATGTAAATAGTAGGTTTAAATTGAAATGAGTGAAAATTAATTTTATCAAGCATTTATCTTATCGAATAATTATTAAAAAATAATGTACTTCTAAGAATGAAATTTAGTATGTAGGTTGCCAGTAAAGTGTTAATTTTGAAAACTAATTTTTAAGAGATTAGTACGCAGGGGGTGAAAGCGCAAGATTATTTAATGATTGCGTTAAAACGGGGGCGATATGAAAGTACCTTAATGAGCGATGATGCTTAGGTGGGCTGTGGTGTTGCAAGTGGGCGCATTGTGGCAGAGGTGCAGAGGAATACAATTGAAAGTGCGAGAACGATACAGAGCATGGAGCAGATTGGTATTTAGGGGCGGGGCAGTGGACATTGTTCAATACTGTGCTTCATTAGGGTAAACGATAATTTTACACAGAGAGGAGGAAACGAAGGATTATTTAATTATAGTGCTAAAGCGGGGGCGCTGTGAAAGTCTCTAAGGACCGACGATGCTCAGGGAAGAAGCGTTACAGAGTGCTGAAAGAAGAAGGCGCTCCATGGCGGAAGTTTAGAGGAATCAAATTAAAAGTTCGGAAACGTAAGAGAGCATGGAGCCAAGAGGTCATGATTGGGGCTTATGGGCGGGGCACTGGAGACTGGTCAATACAGTGCTTTATTATTGTAAATAAAAGAATTATATTAAAATAAGGAAACATAAATTTGAAAAAGGATATATTTTAGCGAAAATTACTTAAAAATAATATTTTGCATTATTTTCAATTTAGCAAATAGATTTATTTATTCACAAATATTATATACACGTCGCTCTGCGACAGGGCGAAGCGCTAGTTGTATATATTGTTTTAAGTGCTAATACTTTTGAAAGTTGGTGCACTCAAATAAATATTAAATATCCGTCAATTTTTGAATATTTAATAAAATAGAAACGCCAATATACGTTTATTATCCAATATTTCAATAAAGAATTAAAAAATCGTCCCCTAAAAGAATGTGTTCACAACCCAATTGTCTCCATTGGCAATTAATTTCATTCGTCTGACCATTGATTTGACATTAGGGACAAAATTCCCTCTACGCGAATGGCATTGTGACTGGAATGGCAAATACGTATTTGCATAATTTTATTAGACATGACTTCTGATCAATATACATTGTATCTGCATGAAACTTAAGCCATTTCGTTGCCATACTAGAGAAAACGGGACAAAGAGTAATGCGGGACTGAGTAGTGAAATACGGTGACAGTCCCGCATATACTGAACGTATGGGGCAACTTCAATTATAGCACATATTTTTACAAAACTGTTCTTCTGCGGGTCTTTTTCTTTACCGTATAGATATATTCTTCCGCACTTATAACTTGTTCGAATGGTAGCGCCTGTAACTGCGCGACCAAGTCAGCCCTACTTGTCCAAGTCAGTCCCAATCTGGAACCAAGTTCTTGCATTTTCCCCCAAGGGTCAGGTTGGAATGCCCATGAACCTAAGGCACACCCACTTTGAGAAATTGCTCGATCAAACAGATCTGTAAATTGCATACAAGGTTATAGGTAGTTGTTCACTCACAGTTTGAATCAAAAGTATACCTAAGTGCAGTGCAAATATAAGACAACATCAATACGAATTTGTGCATACCATCCTTAATAATACAGATATGGTCGTGACAACAACGCTGACTGTTACTATACATTTTGTGTGCGTTCAGTAGTACAGCGTGCTTTATTTGCGCGCGTAATTCAAAACAATATGAAAGCGCTGTTGCCACATCACTACTACTGTTCGATTTATCTCTCGAGGTAATTGAAAAATTCACATTTAAAATAATAATATCTCGATAACGACGTGGTCAATAATTTTCATTTTTTACGAAGATTGTGACGTTTTAAAATTACAAAATTTTAGTTTAGTTATAAAAACGGTGTGATCAATGTTAAAATAATTAGGCTCATATGATTTGCATTTAATCAGAGAAAAGTTAAACTAAGTTTTATTAAAATTCTGCATTAAATGCATTCAGCGAACAACTAATTAAATTTCTATAACACTGCATTGTATAATAAATGACCAATTATCTTTATTCAACGGGGGCTTATGAACTCACCTTCTTGGGTGGCTTTTTAATTATCAATTGAAAAAAATGTTTAAAATATTTAAAAGTTGAAGCTGTATCAAATTTGAATTTCAGTTCTGTTGCTTGTTTTAGATATGTCTATTTAATAAAGAAATAATCAAGATTATTTTTCATGATATTTAACTCAGCTGTAAGTAGTAAACACACATCACATACACACACATACCCATATGCGTCTCTGCTGTATGAAATAGATGACAAGACGTCGAATGCCTTAAAAAAATTTGTAACGTTGAATCCCCTTAGTAATGAAAGAGACAAAATGCCTACTTTATTTGTTAACATCTCCTAAAATATTGGAAGGTATTATAATTGGGCATTTGAGATAGCCAACTTTATCAACATATAGTTTTACAGAAATTAAGACATAGGACAAAAGCCCATTTGCAATTCTATAGAAATTATTTTAAGAAGTTAAATTTCTCGTCGTTACTTTCTCACAAGACGTTGACTTACGTTTTGCTGAATCTGAGAGGCACAAATAAGTCACAGCTGCTCCACCGGCGCTCTGTCCGAATATTGTTACGCGGTTCGGATCTCCACCAAAGGCGCGACAATTCTTCTTCACCCACCTTAGAGCGAAAACTATATCCTTCATTCCTGCATTTCCTGGAGCACTTTCATCTTGACTGCTTAGGAATCCTTGAAAACATCAAAAAAGACCAAAATATTATTCGAATAGTAGACTTTTCCTTAATCGAGTTTCAGTAACGTAAAAATTTAAAGAACAACTCTTAAAAGAAGAATTCATGCTCAGATTGTGTTAATGATGAAATTTGAAACCTATTCATACATTATTGATTAAGTTCAATAAGTTATATTGTTAAAAGCAAAGGAATCTAGTAATCCCTGAATATGAAAAATCATTTATTGCTAATTTTCTATGTTATTTCCATAGGTTTAATTTTTTTAAACCACTTGTATAGTAATACCTACCAGACTAAAAACGTGTGCCTAGAATCACTGTGATAAGAAAAATATTTAGTGAGGGGGCTCAAAATGATCGCCTAGGGGCCTCTCGAACGTTAAATCAGCTATTGGCTTTACTATATTGTTAGTTATTTATTTGTTATCGTCCAAAGTAGTCAAGCTGATAATTTCCAATACTAACCTATAGATCCAAGACGATAATTGGTAGTGATAAGTATCACGTCTCTAATAGCAAAGTATTTGGGACCATAAGATTCTGAGTTTGCATTTCCTGTAGAAAATCCTCCGCCATGAATCCAAAACATCACAGCCAGTTTTGATTTAACAGTTGCCTGAATTTTAAATAATCTGTATAAATAAAAGATAAATGCTGTTCGCTGATAAGTGAGAACCGCAGAATTTTTTTCTTAAATATTCGTAATAGTCTGAACAAGGTTTTTACGGAAAAAAGAATTGAAAATTTGCCCAAAATATTATAAAATTCTGGGAAAAGCAACTTTTGCTACTATGTGCGCCAATATCGTTCGACAGCTGATTGTCAAATTGTGAATCAAGCTAATAACGATGAAAAATTGATTCAGTTGTTTATTTTCAACTGAATGGTGAAAATATTTATTGAAATTTGGTCAGGATAACGTCTGTAGTTTCAGCTAGTTATAAAATAGATTCTAGTAAAAGAAAGTTTAACGTTTTGTTATTACTCACATTATGAGGAGTATACACATTTAGAAAGAGACAATCTTCATCTCCCTCGACTCCTTCAGAACCCACTTGTGGACAGGGGCTGCCGTGTTCGAAGGCATTACGAATTTCAGTCCAAGGCTCCGGTGACTGTGGGGCCTATTAAAAAAACAAATACTGTAAAGTGACACGGAGAGAGCTATAGTTCAAATTAAGAGAGATCGATGGTTACTCATGCTTAAGTACAATGGTGAATTTTATCCTACTAACACCTATATAAATTATAAAATAAATATTGAGACAGTGCTTTTTCATTGTATCGCATTGTAACTTGCTTTAAGCGTGCGCCACGTAATTCGTAATTTGAACTATATACCTAGTACTGTCTTTATTTTATTATTTAACTTTGATTTTAAGTTTAAACCTTATATGAAATGTGTTCAAATTTTTTTCTTCCGTTAGTTGATAGCACTGTACCTAATGACTATGCCAATTTGTAGTATTAGTAGTGCGTGACAATTTTTTTCTTCATTGCTTTAATGAAGTCAAAACAGGTCATTTGTCAAGTAAAAGATGTCAACACGTAAAACTAACAAATCTGGTGGTTTAATTAATGATAACTTTTGCACCTCATTACTTATTATTAATCTTAATTATTAATCTTTTTGTGTGAAATCGATTGGCTGAAAACTGATATATATATATATATATATATATATATATATATATATATATATATATATATATATATATATATATATATATATACATATATGTGTGTGTGTGGGATATAATTTAGGATTAGATATAATTAGTTTGTAAGAAATAGTAATTATATAGTAAAGAACTCTATAAAATAGGTTAGGAACATTGCTAATATTAAGTTATATTCAAATGTTACTAGCTCTGTTTTTGAAACGATTTGTGGACCCCTCTAACAGGTCACGACACACGTTCGCTTGCTACGACATGCGATGATGCATGGTCAACAGAGAAGATTGTTAAATGGCGATAGTAGCAACATACACAGTTTGTATGGCAGTCATTAGTAAATTCGGAAATGTAGTATTAACTAGTTGTTAATAACATTAAGAATTAGAATCCGTTAACAATATTACTAGTTGTAATATTTGTTGTTGAATAATATTGTTGTGAACTATTTTTATATATGTGAGTTATTTTTGTAATATAATTTCTTTGAAAAATAATTAATTGAACTTTATTTTTAATAAGCTAAATTGTAATGGGGGCTCAACTAAGGATTGAAATAAGATCAAAACAGCTAAACCACAGCTGGTAATCTAGCTAACACCCACTAAGGTGTAAGGTAGACCCACAATTAGAAACGTCAACAAGGATAGGATTATTGTCACCCCACATATATATATATATATATATATATATATATATATATATATAAATATATATATATATATATATACATCCAACCTAAGTTGTTAAAAACGTTTTACCCGAAATCTTAGTTCTCCTTCTGGCGCTCTTCCATAGCGGATGCCTTTAAACATCCGTGCTGACGTCCATGGATAGTTAGTGCCCCTCACGGGACCGTTGGTTGTGTTCACTACGGGAAACCAACTTGGAAACAGCGAAATCTTTAAGAGAATAATGTTAAGATAAGTAGAAATACATATTGGGCGTCGGATTTGTCGGATGAAACATGGAAGAGAAGGGTAGTGTAGTGGGAAAGATGGTGTTCATAAGTAGTTATATCGTTGCAAACAAGGTTAGAATCTGTTTCCAGTTGTTCCATAAAAATATAATTACAATAACTACTTCTCTCTTTTGATAATTTCACCTCTCTGAAGACTAACGTACTTAGTTTCTTCAGGCACTGACAAATTATTAAACAACCACGATTACAGTATACATATAAGCTAGTGCTCTATTTTCCAATAAATTAAAATAAATTTAAATACAAAAGAATGAAGTTAGTTATTTCTTATTATTTAAATTACCGTGAAATCATTCTGACAGCTACACAGGCTGACCAATAGCACCACAATAAAAACACTGCATAACATTTTTACGTTAAAGTTAGGTTAACATTAAGTTTTATCAAGAAACGATCTTATATAAAACTATGCAAATACACATGAAGAAAAACATGTTTGTTTCCATGTTTATGTTAGAAAGTAAAATACGTATACATGTTTACTTTAAATATTTACATTGTAGTAATTTGCGCAAGGACTTGTTCTGTATGAGACGTATAACATTGCTAAACAAAGTAACGTATATGAAAGATTTATCTAACGTAAAGTTACGTACATTATGTTAGTTTATTTTTAGGTTGTTACTTAACAAGATATACTTCCTTCCTACATTATAATGTTATAAGAATATGTTTATATATTTCTTTCAATTTTTGTATGGTAGAGATAAAAATTCTAAGACTTTTGGCGTCCCCGGATTTTTCCCTGAATTTCCTAGAAACCCCTAATTTTGGAAAAACTGGAAAAAAGTAGGACTTTTTTGCTGTATAACTTTGTATTCGTAAGAGATAGAAAGATGAAATTTTGGATGTGAATTACGTTATTGAGTGCAAACATATTTTAAAACTTATAATTTCAAAATTTTATAAAAAGGTCGCTGAGAAAATTGATCTCAAATTTAGAATTTTGTAATAATTCAATATCATAATAAAAAAAAAATTCATAAATTTTATGAATTAAATTGTGCTAGAAAGTTCAAATTTTTTATATGAGCTAAATTCGGTACCTAATTTATAAATCAAAAAGAAATCCCAAATTTTGAAAAAGTTTCAAAGAAAGTGAAAGAGTTTCAATTTGGAAATAAAAATCAAATTTGAAATGAAATTACTTTGCGAGGGGGTAAACTCTAGTGTATTTATGTTTTTCTAACAAAAATAGTGATATTTAGGCAAAATTAGATGTATTTATTAGGTTAATGTGTGGGTCACCAGACTGAACATTCCTTCAATATTAAATCACGATTATGATTACATCTCATTATTAAAAGTATTCTAGAATATTAATAATTCAAAGACACTTTCTGAATCTTATACTCTTGTCCTTCACGCGAGAATTTATTGTTTGGAAATACAATTTCAAAAACAATATTGCTTACGTTTTATATAGTAAATAATATATTTATTAATAACAATGAAGTTTATTTTCATGCAGTAGCGTAACACGGCGCTATAGTAGTCGCTGCAACAAGTCTAAACATGTATAGAGCATACTAAAAGCCAAAGTTAAAAGCTAAGTCAGAGTTAAAAACTACAGTTTATAAAAATTAAGATTTTTTTGAATATCTATTTGTATATTAAATATAAGAATTGTTTTTTATGAAGACTTTATCCTTTATATCACATTTCGAAATCGTTTAAACCAGTCATTATTCGTACGGCAAAGTATGCTCCCAAAGAATTTAAAGGGTTATATACAATTTTTTATTTCATTTTCGTAATGTACATATGATAAAGTTTAAACACAGAAAATTTTAAGTAAATCCGGCGATTATTTTCGAAGTTATGTAAGTTGAAATATTTTTTTAATCTATGTATTTCTATGTTTTACTGAAAACTGTGTTTTTAAATTCGGTGACAAAGATTTTTTGAAAATGGCTAAACTAATCAGTCTCAAATTTTAACACAAGTTTCTTAAGTAATTTTTTTTAAGTAATTAATCGATGAATCGTTATTATAAACAATAAAACGCCAAAATTTTGGTCTAAAATCGATTACATTTTTTTGAGAAGCCACCATTTTTAAAAAAAAAAATTATTTTGCTTATTCCTTCGATTAATTACTAGATTATACATTACTTTAACGAAATCCGTTTGGTTTTTTCATTTTAGATGATTCAGTCCAGAGATCACGGTTACCACATGATGCCTTTTTTGAGAGGAGCTCCGGGAGATCAGCTATAGCAGCTTTAAAATTATTATTTTTACAAATATAAAAATGTAGAAATACAGTTAGGAGTTACTATAATATGCGTACACATTTTTACATTAATACATTCAAAAGTCTTGTCAGTAAAAATTCTTAAAAAATTGCTTCTTTTGGGCGTTATAATTGTATATAACCCCTTAAGCTAAGAACAGCTACTCCATGAGACACCCGCTGCTCTTATGTACATAAGGTGCGTTTGCCTTCTGTGCGTTTATTTTCCATAGTGTCATAGGTTTCTGTTTTATGTAGATCATTCTAGATATTTCATTTCATATGATGTCACCGCCTATTTACTAGTGCGGTACATTTCCTTCTCGGGAGGTTAAATACTTGAACATGTGTTTATTGGAGGTAACTGTCCTGAACGTAGTTCACTAGAGACAATCGGAGGCAAAACTTGAGTCACATATTAAGTTCAAACGTTATGTTTGGTACAGATTGCTGCGACATAAACATGCGACATCCAGCATTTTTATATTTTCATTCATAAGTAGACATTATTTAGACATGAGTGTACTAAATGTCTTGTACTTTTAAAGTACAGACTAGTGCGACATAAATATGCGACACTAATAAAACCCTTTCTTACGCTATTTAAAAATATTCTAGGTAGTATTTTTATGAAACAAAAATGTTTCAAAACGAAGTCGGTCTTTATCAAAGAGAATGTAAATATGGTCAGTGTTGATAGTGTGGTTTTCTGCTTACTCGTGCTGAACAATAAAACTTTTTCAACCGTTGTCAACAAGTGCCTTTTTTTAAAAAACTGAATTTTATTACATTTGTTTTAAAACCATAATATTTTCTAAAGCAGGTTGAAGGAATTCGTTCGAAATATGAAAGCTGCTGACGTATTAACTTGTATGTCGCACTAGTGTGGACGTGTTGTAGAACTCCTTACAACAAATGTTGACTGTCGCATGTTTAAGTCGCACGTATATGTACAATGCATTACATATTAGGTTCACTCCGTATAGGATATCATTTAATTTTTTTGGAGAATGTATTCAATACATGTTAACATTTATATACAGATACACTCATTTTTATTGTATTATAGTTTCCTTAGAAATTTGTTATTAAGTATCCTGCTTTTGGTTACAAAAATGATAGGGAAAATAGCACCCTCCAGGCTAAAAATGACAACGAAAACAATACTGGAGATTGAATTGAGGCGGTATTCACAAGTTTATCTGCATTATAGTTTTATTTGAGTGCATTTATTAGTTATATGCGTTTTGAATCGGATAGAGGATAGAATTGGGCTGCGAACTAATTTTTAGGGGTCGTTTTTCTAATAAGTTAATAATATATTTCTTAAATAATAAATATCGGCTTTTTATTTTATTAAGTAACCAAAAATTGACGGATTATAGTTCGAATATATCGATTATACTACAGTTCGAATTTTGTTGTACTGCGTAATATTCGGATGTTATCTTAGTAGTTGATGACGTCAATAATTCGTGAAGAAATCTTACTTATTTATCATTGAAGATCATGACATTATGTTGAAACATTATACGCCAAAGCAACAGCTGCTTTAGCTGTGACATTTAATTCTGCATCTCTTTTACACTTCTCTTGTTTTACAGCGAGTGAAGGTATGGCACCAAGATCTCTGTTATGTTTTGTAAATGTTTACCATTTCAATTAATAAAAAAAGAATGGGATAATTATTAAAGCAACATAAATGACTACTTCAATCGGTAATAACTTTTATGATATTGCGAATTGAATGAAAATAATTGTATATTTGAGGTTTTGATAAGTAACTTTTTACGGTGCAGTTTTATATAAATTCAGTTTCGGTTTACAAACCAGTTTGACATATAACTCAAATTATCGGAGTCTCACTAATGAACTGGAGGACTAGATATAATAACGTTGATTTATCAATATTTAATATGACATATCATTCCCAATCAGATATGAACTACAACATTCCAGTTAATACATAATAAATAAGACCAATTTAGTTATTTAGTTGAATATAACATTACATGACAAGCATCCGGTTAATTTATCGTCCAAACAGTTGAAGCGGGTCCGCCATGAAGTGCAGTGTCTGCAAACTAAGTCAAGTCAGTAGTGAAATCGATAACTTGCACAAGAATGTCATCCCCGCTGACGACACCTCGCGCGCGAAGTGGAAAGCCAGGAACCTGAGGGACATCACTGTGAAATACTGCAAGCTGTTTGTTAGCACTAGTACCATCCATGGGTTCAACCACATCGTGGACTGGAAACGACATCTGATTGAAAAGTAAGTTAACCGAATTTATATAAAATGTACTCTAAATTAATAAAACCAGTGTTGGTTACCAGAACCTCAAATGTCCAATTTATTAATAAATCGCAATATTTTGAAGATATTATCAAATATAATAGTCATTTTTAACCCTTTAATCATTAAAGATATCTAAGGATATAAAGTTTACATAAATAGCAAATCTTTCAATTTTTTAATATTAAAAAAAATAGAAACAAAACGAAAAAAGAAATGTGAAGTTCGGTACGCCGTATTAAGAGTGATTTAACCAGCAACAGAACGTTCAAACATTTTGAATACAAAACAAAAAGAGCAAATCGATATAATATTTAATAACAATACATAAAGGAAATGAATGAATAATCAAAAATAATATAATGTTTTATTTAAACTAAAAAATACAAAATATATTAAATTAAGGAGGGATTTTGTTTTACCATAATTCCCGGGTTGGAATTCCATAGGAATTTCTAAATGTCCTTGCTGTTTACTATGTAAATGTAAATTACAAAAAAATGCTGCCTTAATTTGATGTGGGGAAGTTTCGTCGATAGTAACACACTGCTGTTGATCTGGTCCAGTCAAGATTTTCGGTATATAACATATGCTGTAATTAAGTGGTGATGAATCTTCTTTTATCAATCCTTGCCAATTAAACGTCATTTGATGCTTCGTAGAAGTTTTTAGTTTAGCTCTGGGTGGACTTTTGACTGAAGTATTCTGTAGACCATAATTAAGGCGAGGCGGCTGGATCAAATCTCTAATACTTAAATGAAGATTCTGGGCAATGGTTAATAAAAGTTCAATAAAATAGAGACCTGGATATATAGGTTGGAAATTGGAAAGACTTTTAGACATAGTACAAAAAAGTTTGGAATTTAAATTAATTTTCATTTGCACTAAAAAAGTACCTGCACCATTGTATGGGGTATTAAAAACTCTTACAAACGTTTTTAAATGAGTTTTATAACCTTTTATAATTAATTCTCACAAATATCTAAAGTTAGGTGATCTCGTAGTGAGGAATAGTATTAAGTTTTCGTACAAGGAAAGTAATAACAATGGAGGGCGAGTATGAAACATTCTTTTATATTCGGAACTCTTAATCATTTTGGTTAACGCATGATCACAAGCTAAAACCACAGGGTGTTTTACATTAAAATTAAAATGTGAATACTTTAATGTTTCACCAATACGCATAAAGTATGTAATATTTTTATTATGGGGGCTAAACGAGGAATTAAATATATTTAGTTTTGATTTAGCTTTGGCGCTGATATGATTTTTTAATATATTAACTTTGTCAGATATAAATAAATTATTGAAGTTGTAATCTATAAAAATTGATTTAGACAAAATATGATTTTAAAGGTTATTCGTAAGAAGTGGGGATTCGCTTAATATTGGTAAAGGTTGCTTGGATGGTATGGTAAAGATTTTTAGGTTGTTGTTAGATTCTACGGTTGTGACTGGGGTTGATTGCAAATATGAGGATTGTAAATGATGAGGGATGACCGGAGGTTTCTTATCATATTTATTTAATAGAAGTTGCCACGCTGTGTTATAATTTTCGGCCATTACTTCTAAAGACGTGATAATATCTAGGGCATCATCCGTTAATAAATCTATTAGGTGAGAAAATTTAATGGAACAGTCATAGCTTTCTTTGGAATGTACCAATTTGATAAACTAAGACTCCACTAAAGATTTTAATGTTAGTTTGGAATAAATTGTCTAAATTATTTTGTCCACCACAAATTGATAAATTCCTTTCTTTATACTCTTCTAAAGACTCAATAGCTTCGTTCATTAACGCCATAAGTTCAATATATTTTACTCTAAACTCTATGACCTCAGCACTATCTGACTTATTCCTGGGGCGTCTTCAGAATTGTATAATAATTGTCTGTCTAAGGCGATGCCTTTAAATTGAGCTAAAAACGGAGTGACTAAGGAATGTCGGAATTTGACTTCGCTTAACTGATATGTGGTTGGATCATATGAAATAATTAACTGGGATTGCTGAATATAAATGTCTAGTTTCTTCATTATGGATGCGCTTTGAAATTTCAATCTCTTAACCAGTGCCATTGTAAAACGGGTAAACATAATTTATCTTAAACAAGCTATTGTAAAATATGGAAATAAAATTTGAAAGATAATTTTATAATTTTTTTTTTTTTTTAAGTAAAGAAATTTTGGCAACGCTTTGCCAATATAAAAATAAACGTGACCTTTGGTCTGGCTTTGTAGATTGATTATTTTTAAAATTCATAATAGAATAAACGTATGACTTAAGATCTATTTTAACATTTGGAAAATACTTGAGGATTGTTTTGATAAGCGTTCAAACCAACGGTAAAGGTAATTTTTGACAAAATGTTTGTCAAGTTAAATATAATTGGTTGATTATTTATAAATTACTCATAGAATCTAGGTACGACCTTATATCTATTTTCACAATTATAAACATTTAGGGATTGGTTTAACATGGAAATTCTTGACAAATCGTTTGTCAAGAAAAAATAGGTGTGATCAATTTGGTTTGGTCACAATGGTTGACTCATAATAATGAATACGTACGACGTAAAACTTATCAAAACCAATAAATGGAAAATTCCAAAACAACATAAATGGTACAATTTATAAGGATAAAATGATATGGAATAAATATAAGGGAAGCATATAAAGGACAATTCCAGGTCAGTTACTAATTTAAACGCTCGATCCTTGATGAGACTTCCTCCTGCTGAGAGTAGAACGCTGGATGCGTATGTAAGGCCACGATAAAGCTTTCTCGTATGAATTATGTCTCCCCAATTCTTCTAAGATAATTTTCTTCGATTAAACTCAATGGCAAATTCTCCGTTTATAAGACGTTGAATTTAATCCATGCTGCGAAGGACCAATGTTTTGTTGTAAACGATTTTTACACACTTTTAATCTATAGGAAATATAGGCTATTCACTCTCGATGTATATAATTAAAGTTTGAGTAATTTAGACTTTAATAAAAAAAACAATTTATTTTAGTTTTACTTAAATAATATTTATTTGGACTAATAATCACTGTGCGATACAGCTTATGCCTAATCTCAAATGGTGAGCCAGCCAATTACTATCTGCGCGATGCAGATTATACATGAACTTGAACTAGTTAGATTAGGATTAACATATTACTTATATACTATTTTATTATCTCTAGAGTGCATGGTCAGCAAAGATACTGAAGAGACATTGTTAGTTTGTACTCGTATGGAATGTGAGTTATAACACCTCCCCTCTAAGGTAAAATCTTATGCTTCAAATGTAGCAAAAGGTTTTTGCAACTCTTCAATATTTTTGCTATTTATTTCTTGTGCATTTTCATTTTTTATTATTTTTATTTTTCTGAAATATTTGATTAACTTATATACTACAATAGTAATTATTATGAATAATATAGGTAATAATGTATAGTTAATTATATGAACATAGTCTGAGATTTTTCTGTCATCGAAGTCTTCAGGTAGTAGGGCTAGGGTGGTCTGTAGCTTGTCTACGTTGCCCAGGTCCAGGTGTTTTAGGTTGGTCACGGTAGAGATGTTTAAGTGTTTGTTTTGGATCTCTGGTATTTTTGGCAGGGAAATGGTGTTCCAAGCTTCGACTTTCTCTTCTATATCTATGTATTGAAGAGTATTATCTGAAACAGAAAATTGACAATCTCGTGCAAAGTGTATTATATATGTTCCTTGTAGACGTATGTCACGCTGGCTGTTGCATGTTAAGGTGCCACTGGTTTCGTCATTTGTGATTAACATCCAGGTGTTGAATTCGATGTTCTGGATCTTGATGCCGGTTAGAGAAATCACTAAGGGTTGACATTTGCTGGTTGGCTGGTTTTGAATTAGTTCTATCTCGCAGGTGGTTTCCTCGATGTTGAGTGGTTCGCTAAGCTTGCATAGGAATTGATTGTTATATATTTCTTTGCAGGGTGCATTAAAATCTACATGTTTATACTCATTCACAATGGTGTATTGGGTTCTGGGAATAATCATTTGGAATTTATTGTTATAAGGTATGGGGATTGGATATAGTTTATAATACGTAAATATATTAGGGTTTACTAGTGGTATATTTATTACAAAAACAATTAGGTTTTTATTGGTGTATGCTTTGACTTTGCTTATAGTTTCATATTGTTGAATGTTCTCTGATGTAATATCGTAAGGCAGTTTGATATGTTTGGTTGTGTCAACATGTTCTTTTATTGCTTGTAATTCTGCTAATAGGTGATCAGGTTCCAGGATTGAACCACTAAGCGTGTTCAGTTTAGCGAATGTTATGTCAGTTTCAATGGTTCTTAGTAGGTGCAAAAGTAATTGCATTGATTGACTGACAAGTCCGATCGATTTTGTTATAAAGATGTTAAATACTTGGTGTTGGAGTTTATCGATATCGTTCATTAGGAATTTGGTACGTTTATCTAGTTCTTCTTGATTAGAATCAATGGTGTGTAGGGCCGATTTAAATTGATCGAGTATATCGTTTGTTAATTTTATTTGTTTAGATATAGCTTTATTTAGAGTTTCTTGTTTATTATCAAGTGTCTCCAGGGCTAAATTTATACGCTCGCCGTCGTTAGCGTCTAGGTTTCCACCGATTGCTTTCCAAACAGTACCTAAGCCATCTATGAAGCCTCTTTTTTCTCTTCGAGTTGGGAGAATTTGTTTAAATTTTCTACTTATTTCCATATCCAGGATGTCCATTACAGCAGTGCTGTGCCCATAGGTTGTAAATTTCTTTTTTGCTAATTTCGTTTTAATATCTTCTCTAGTCAGGTGTACGTGGTTATAATATTTTATTAAGAGGTCCAAATCTATTTTCTTGACTAAAGTCCAATATTCCTTGATGTTTTGGGCTGTTCCTAGTTGCACAGGATATAATCCTGGGTTATCAGTGATTTTAATAATTCGGCATTTTGTTTAAATACTTCTAGTACCTCTTCTTTTGTTCTATTAAAAAGTCCTTGTGCTATAGGGGGCATTCGTATTATTAATTCGGTTGGTGAATTTTCAAATTTTTTTAGAAATTCGGCAAGCTTGTCAAGGCAGTTTTGTTGGTTGCAGACAAGATTTATTGTGTGTCCAAATGTTCTGCCTCGCGTGAGTTTGTATAGGCCCTCTACGAGGTTATTAGTTCTTTTAGCTTTATTTAATACGTATTCGAAATTGGGTGTGTCTTTTGCTATTAACTTTGCGAATCCGTTGTAGTATCTTGGTTTTTCGTCTCTGGGGTTAAATTTGTCGTGAACTAGGTGTAGAATATAATCTGTCTTAGATTTATCGACAGGTAGCGTAGTGCGTTCAAATAGGACGTTAATTCTTTTCTCATTAAACTCGTTTGGAGTTGGGTTTTTCATTCTGGTTTTTCCTATGTTATCTACAGGTAGTGTAGTGCATTCGAATAGTACATTACTTCCTTCTTCGTTAAGTTCGTTTGAAGTTGGGTTTTTCATTTTGGTTTTCACTAGGTTATCTACATGTGCTTCCCGTAATTTTTTATTTTTTAAATCTTCTATTTTAGCTATATAAGTATCGGATACTTCTAGTACTTTAAAGGGTCCTGTGTTCTTTATTCGGCTTTTGCCCTGTTTTGATTTAGTGTTGAGGTACACGATATCTCCTTGTTTTACGTTTGGGTCTTTAACGGTAGCATTTCTTTTATTAATAACCTGTTCTTTTCGATTTGCATTTATTTCTTTAATTTTTGAGTATAGTGTTGAGATTTTAGTTTTATGATTTTGGGTGTATAAGTCCATGAGTGTTTTATCATAATCCATAAGCAATACTGACTTGGTTTGTAAGTGTCCATTTATTATTTCAAAAGGTTTGTATGTTGTACTAGAATGTGGGGTTTCGTTATATCCTATAATAGCATATTTCATGATTGTTTCGGGTGTAAGATCATGTTTATGTTTCACTATACGATATAGTTCTAGTATCGTGGAATGTGCTTGTTCTATTGGAGAATTACTTTCGTGTCTGTATGGTGTTGTTATATGAATTTCAATTTTATGTAATTCTAGTAATTCTTTGATGAGGTTATTTGAGAATTCGGTTCCTCCATCCATCGTAATATGATTGGGTATGCCGTGGTGTGAGAAATACGTTATTAGTTTATCGGCAATTTCTGTGGATGACCTATTGGTGATTTTGTATGCCTGTGTGTATTTTGAAAATACATCTATTATAGTAAGGAGTTGGGTATTGTCTATACCAAACGTATCTATATGTAATTTCTTAAATGGTCTCTCAGGTATTTCGGTATTATTTAGCGGTGCTCTAATTGGTTTTCTGTTATATTTGCACATGTAGTGCTGCAGTTATTGATGAAATTTTCGACATCTTTTCGTAGATTAGACCACGTATATCTTTCGCAAATTAATTTATATGTGGCGTCTATTACTTCATTACTTGCTGATTATGATATTTACTCTGGTGGTTCTTTTACTTAAGAAAAGGTACTATGTTTTTATTCCGCTATTGCCATGTTTTTTGTTAGTGTTCATGTATACTGTGTCTTCTTGTGCTACATTTGGATTTTTAACAGTAGCTTTAATCATGAAAATAACTTGTACTGTCTGTGTAACCTTACCCCGTATATCTACTATCTATATATGGTGGTAGTTACTTATTTTATGAGGGCGATTCTACAATCCCCTTAAACGAAGGTCCTTTAAGTGATCTGGCTCACCTTGAGTCGGATGACCAAGCTAATTGTGGATGCTTATTTATTGTTGGGAACTATTCTTGCAGAGATTGAATAAAAGATAATAAATTAAAAGATGTATATTTAATTAAAAAGTATTCTATATGTAGTATTAGCACTGGTTTCACAAAGAGCGTCCTATCCGTATCACGTTTGGATTCACAAAAACAACTCAACTTCGTACGACATGACGAAGCACTCTCGGTACTATTAGTTAATGTTACCAATCTCAGATGGCTCGTGTGTTCCTAGTGCTGGTACTACGATGGTATCTACAATAATATCTACACTGGTAACTTACTTTACTATGATAACACATATATATTTATAATTGGCGGTGAATACAAAACTAATTATTTACTTATAATTACAACACGCCCCCATATTCACAGCTTATTATAAATACAAAAGTCTTTAAACCTAAACAGTCTTTGACACATATTAAATCACTGATATTATCATAAGTTTAAAGGCACTTTGATTGTCTATATTTAATTGTCCTTCACATTTAACACTTCTGTTAATTTCAATACTTGATGGTCCTACTGATGCTTGACGTTTGCTGTTCCGCGTTTTAGCTCCCTTGCATAACGTTAAGACATTTCTTGCGTCTCCGGCATTGGCGTAGTCAGCATCAGAGATATCTTCCGTATACATTCCATAATTTGTGTCACCTTCTCTAAATTGTTCTGCATCTTGCGAACTGTCGAGTACTGTGAAACTTGTTAGTAACACAGCTTCTCGATTTCTGGTCCTTATTATTTTCTCGGCGTCCTTTTGAACCTGACTCAGTTGTACACATTGCTCTAATTTAACACGCTTCATCTTGGCTAAATTTACTATATTCATTTCGCGTTCATGGAGAAGTTCTAGCAGCACCTGTACCATAGTTTGTGCATCTGCAATGACACAAACTCCTGAAGATTCAATAAGCCGCGTAAGTTCTTGTCCCTGTTGCAAAACCTGGAACGTCGTGTTTTGCATTTGACTGACCCTTTCATTGTGTAGCAAGAGAAGTTCCTTAGCTTTTTGCACATTGTGAGATAACTCGCTGTGCTGCAGTTCTTCAGTCCACATATCCAGTTGGAAACATGCATCTAGTGCATCTCGTTCAAATAGTCGTAGCCTTAAACATAAATCAAGTCGCATTTTTCTTGTGTCCCAGAATTCCTCAAGTTCTCCACGCTGTTTAGCAAGTCGTTCCACAGCTCCTTCTACGGCTGACATCGAGCCTGTAGAGTCTATATTTCCCATAGACCTTATTTCTTGTAGAAGCTTCTCTCCTAGTTCCTGAGCTACAGAGTGAATTTCCTGTACGTTGCATTCACTGGTCTGTGTTAGTTCTTCAACTGCTGTTAGTAATCTCTCAGCTTTCGTGTATGTGTTCTTAGCAATATTTTCAAAATGTTTATGTGACTTTTGAAACACTTTTGCCTCCTGTATATTTCTGCTAATGTCTGTATTATTCTTAATAAAAATTTCACCGTTATTTTCAAGCCAATCTAATACTTGTTTCACATCTTCTTGCAATAGTTCTGCGTCTATGGCCTCTTGCCATTCTGTCCCATTTTGACTCTTTAACGCCTCTTCATACGAGTTTGGTATTTCAGCTTCAACAACGTTGGCTTCGGTATAACGTATTGGTTTTCTCGTATTACGTCTCGGTCGATTTACCTGGTCGACTTCAGTTTCATTCCTTAATTCTGTGGTCTCATTTTCAATTTCTTCTTCTTGATTGTCGATCTCCCCTTTTTCCTTTTCAATTGCTATTTCCGACATCTGTGTTGGGTTTTCTCTGTCTAATTTGTTATTTTCGTTGAATGTCACATTTCTCGATACTTTGATTTTCTTTGTGGTTGGGTCAAACAGTCTGTAATTTGTCGATTCCTTGGTAATTACAGTTTCGATTTGTAGCTTATACAAGTTGTTTGATTCTCGGATTGCACTGGCTACTAACATCCCTCGGTCGTATATCTCCGCTGTCTCGTTTTGCTTAACTATTTTCATCCCTTTTGTAGTTATCACACCTTCAGATAATGAGTTCTTCCTCAGCTTGGGTATATACCAGACATTCGTAATTAATCCATCCACGCTTCTACCTTTAATGAATTTCTTAATCTTTACGGTGCCGATGCCTTCCACAGGTACTTCTTCATTATTGCCTAGTTTGACGGTGAGTCCTTTACAGTCACTAAACGTATCGAAGAATTCCCGTTTATATGTCATATGGTTTGAAGCTCCGCTATCCAGGATCCAACCTTCTTTGCTGATAGTCTGGTTGCATATTTCTGCGTTGAAGGTGCCGTGATTACTATGGTGTGGCACTTCTTCGTATTGATTCGTTATCCTTTTGCAATCTGTCGCGTAATGACCCTTCCGATTACATTTAAAGCATGAGACATGTTGCTTATTTCTTCTACTGTTCATCACTGTTCTGCAATCCCTCGCGTAGTGACCCTTCCGATTACATTTAAAGCATGAGACATTTTGCTTATTTCTTCTACTGTTCATTACTGTTCTGCAATCCCTCGCGTAGTGACCCTTCCGGTTACATTTGAAGCACGTCACAATTTTCTTATTAATCTGCCTTCTTTCTGTATGTACTGCCCTAGTAGTTGTTAGAGCGACTTCTTCTTCTTCTTCATATTTCATGAGATTCGCCTCTTCATCCAACAAACGTCCAGTTAAGTTGGCCATGTTCTGTTTCGAATCCTCCACTGACAACCATGCTTGCCTCAAGTTACGATACTTGGATGGTAGCGTACTCAATACTTTAGTCATGATTGCAGTATCACTGAGAGCATCACCTGACTCTCGTATCTGCTTGCCAAGATTTTCCACTTTAGAAATATGTTGCACCATCGTCTCGTTGAGTGCCATTTTGTATTGATGAAACCTCTCGTGTAATAACATCTTGTTCGTTTCTGATTTCATCTCATAAATAGAGCTAAGTTTGTCCATTATTTCTTTGGCCGATTCACAATTTTCGATTAGCGTTATTTGCTGTAGTTCCATCGAGCTGGTTATGATGCACATCGCCGTTGCATCCTTTTGAATCCACGTTTCTAAGTCAGCTGATGCGTTAACCCCTGGTTTAACTTCGGTGCCTGTTGTACACTCGTACACACCCTTCGATTTCAATATGCACTTCATTTGAAATTTCCATTGCTGGTAGTTCTTACCACCAAACTTAACGATGCTAATACTGTTGGTCATCTTAATCTTGTCGATCGAGCACAATCTTAATGTCTAAATAGTCTCTCACACACGAGGACTTATTAATCTTAATGTTCGAACACAATCCTTTCATTAATTTCTAAATAGTCTCACAAGCACGTGTGGACTTATTAATGTTACCGTTTTTCAGCCCAAAAAGTATATTAATTTCAAAATAGTTTCGATGAACTTATTAATATCACTTTTCCTTCACCACAAACACAATATTAATGTCTAAATAGTCTCACAAACACATGTGGACTTATTAATATCACCTTCGTTTGCTTCAAGATGGCTGCCTTACTTTTTCTCTCAAAACCTTGATATCTTGTAATATATCTTTTAATCGATGTTGCAGAAGATCGTAATCTGGGCCCATAACCTGTTGGGAACTATTCTTGCAGAGATTGAATAAAAGATAATAAATTAAAAGATGTATATTTAATTAAAAAGTATTCTATATGTAGTATTAGCACTGGTTTCACAAAGAGCGTCCTATCCGTATCACGTTTGGATTCACAAAAACAACTCAACTTCGTACGACATGACGAAGCACTCTCGGTACTATTAGTTAATGTTACCAATCTCAGATGGCTCGTGTGTTCCTAGTGCTGGTACTACGATGGTATCTACAATAATATCTACAGTGGTAACTTACTTTACTATGATAACACATATATATTTATAATTGGCGGTGAATACAAAACTAATTATTTACTTATAATTACAACATTTATCTATCAGGACTTAGTACTTCATCTAATCATATTACATAAATATATTAGGTTTTACTTATTTTTTGTTCTTTCTCGGCAGGCTGCTCTCTCTGCTTTTTACAATCACTTTAATTTAACGCGACGCGACCGTTAACTCTAAGTACTTTATAATTAAAACAATGGATTCATTTACACTTATTCCCTTTATTGATCTATCAATTATTCAATACAATTCTTAGTAACTTTATAATCTTTGGGGCGACTATGGCGACTGACTTAAACTGAACGACTCCCTGGGGCTGATCTGATGTACTGATCTCGTGATCTGATGGACTGATCCGGGAATACCCTTTTTTCTAGGCTTATATAGCTTAAAAAGTCTTTGTTTCAATATATGAACTCATTTGAACTCTTATTTCGTCATCACTACTCTGGATTTTGTATTTGGTTTTACTATAAACAATATTACGTGCTCATGCACAAAGGAAGTTAATTAATATTTCTTTTAAAAACTTATTGTAAATACTACATCATCAGTTTTGAATATAATACTAATATGTGTTGGTTATTGATAAAGCAATACTTAATCTAAATAATGTTCCCGCCAGTTAGGCGACTTAAACTATTAAAAATACTTTGTATTACTTTGTATATGACCCTTTACAATGGTTCCCAAATAGTTAGTTAATATATATTAATCAATAATTAATGAATCTATATGGGACTGTTACATCTGTATTTATTTCCTTAACTTTATACACATAACATTGCTATGTTATTTTTGTGATTTTCTATGTGTTAGTCCATGGATTATCATAGTAGCTGAATTAGAAATGCTGACTTAGTTTGTTAATGTAGCATTATCTTTTGTACTGGAGTATAGGGTTTCATTACATCTACTAGCACATTTGACTTGGTAAGGTTTATGTTTATGTTTTATGATACGGTGTACTCTGGTTTTGTGGAATGCGCTTATATTTTGATCTCACGGTTGTTTTTATGTTATTTAGCGGCGTTCAAATCATGGTATTTGCACTGCTTGCATGTGTCACGATTGATAATGGGAGTTTCCACGTATTTTATTAGATTACACGAGTATATCTTTCGTAAATTACCTTGTGCGTTGCGTTTGTTTCTTAATGTCTAATACTTATATCATTTTTATTTTATGCTCATTTTTATATTTGCTGATGGTGTTTATCTTTTAAATTATTGTACATTTAATTAGTGTTATCATTACAATGGGTTTAATGCGTTTTATTTTTAAATGTAGTTTTGTTAACGGAGATATTAATAGGTCGTGTTTTTTTATTTCAATTTAAATAATTAGTTCTTTTTCATTAATTTTAATAATTTTAACTGCGTTGGTGATTGTATCGAAATAGTTATTACTTTATGTCGCTTAATTTGTATGTTTTTAGAGTTTTACTGCTGGTGATAACCAGTGTTTATGCGATTTTCTGCATTAAGGTGATTGTTTCTGATTCTCAATTCGTTTTATCATTTTCTTTTCTTTTTGTCTGTTGTGTTTTGTAAATGTATTGTTTATCGTAATATTTGTAATAATTTATTTAAATGGTTGTTCTGTATAATTCTTTTAATAGTTCATACAATTTTCTTTATTAGGGTAGTTGTCCGTTTTAGGATTTTATTATTTTTAATTTTAAATTTCGGAGTTAAATATTATATAGTCAGGTGGGTTTGGATGCTTGCGGTTGCGTATTTGAATTGTTAAGGTTCGGGTAGAAATATTAATTTTTCGGAAAGTATTGAAGACTTTTTGAAGTTAATCTTATCAGGAAGTTCTTTAAAGTAAAGTCAATATATGTTTTATTATTTTTATTCGTCATGATATTCGTCGTATATTCATCTATCCAGTTATTATTTTTATTTCGTTTGGTTCCATATAGTTGCTTTAGTTGTGCTGAATTTCTAATCTTCTGTCCACGGATTATTTCTTTTCTGTGATCATTTATCCACAAAGTGTGTGCCTCGTTTTCTGAATCTTCTTGTTTTTCCGGTATGCATTTAGCTTTGTTTCTTTTTTTCTTTTCAATTTTTTCTTTTATTTTAAAATTTTGATTTTTATTATTTTCTGCTTTTCCTTGCTTTATGGGGTTAGGGGTACTCAGAGGCCTGAAAAAATGATGATTTTCAATAATTTTTTTTTTGTAGTTAATTACTTTATTTGACAAAAATAAAAACATATCTTTATTAGAACACGTTTCGATTTGACTTCACGAAAATTTCAAAAAAAAAAATTAATAATTCAAAAAGTTATCGCTGTTTTTGTAGATCCCGTTCCTCCCGAAGTCCTTTGCGGTGATCATCATAAGTCCTTGGAGATTCATCTAAAATCAATCGGACAAGAAGAATTAGTTTTATTAATAGATAATCTTGTGCCTGATCGAAGCTTTTTTTTTTTTTTTTCGAAATTAACAAAATGGCGGCCTCAGGAAATTTTTTTCAAATTTTCGAGAAAAAAACCGACAGTTTATTGTTAAAAAAAAATCGAAATTTTTGAAAAAAAAAAGAAATCCTTCGATCAGGCACGAGTTTTTAATGTATTTCAAAAGTACAAGAAATTTTATTGAAATCTACCGAGCAGTTTTTAAGTTACAGTGATCACCAGTTCAGAAAACATAGTTTTCAGAAAAACGCATTTAAAGTTTTGCTATGGATTTATGTCGAATTATAAGAATTATTTAATAACTTACACTGAGTCATCTATTCCTGGACCATATAATAGCTCTTCAGCCGTCATAGCAGCTTCCAAAATATCGATTTGCTGGTGCCTACGTTGCAATCGACCTTCTCGGGTGTTATCATTAGCGCGCTTATCTGCTACTTTGATACGTGCAGCATCCATTCTTTCTGCATACCGATGAGAATTAGGCCCACAATTAAGTCCTAGTGTATTCATCAAGACTAATAATGAATTTATACCCTCATTAAATATACACATAGCAACGTATGCAGCTATTTGTACGATAGTATAACTAGTATTTACCGTTTTTGGGCATATTTTCCATACTAGTTGGTTAAAGCTTTCATTATTATTCTGATTGAATCCACCTACACATCTTGAAAGTAAATTTTCATTACTAAGATCTTCGTATATAGGCTTGATAGCTTTTAAAACATCAGAAGGTAAGGGAGAATAATCGTGAGAATAGGTATCAAGCTCTCCTCTTGCTTCAGCGCGCTGGTAAGAGCACCAAGATTCTTCGCCTTTTGGACACATATCATGATTCGGTTTTTCATCACTCGAGCCGTAGTGATAAAAGGTTGCCATTATAGCAGATTTCATATTTTCAATAGAATCACAATGCCGGAGTATTGCTAAACCATAGTACACAGTTAGTTTGTCTATTACTTTTCCTGGGAGCTTACCTCGACCACCAAGACCTTTTTGGTTACTCTTCAGCGTACGTAATCGACTCCCCATCCGCTTTTGGACATGCCCTATACATTCCTTTTTATTTACAGTTGTATTTTTGTAAGGATCTGATTTTATAATTCCTGAATAGGTCTTGGAGTCACCATCACCAATATAGTTGGCATACTTAACTCCATATTTAGTTTCAGAATACGAAAACATTTCGACCATCGCATCCACCTCCATTTTCCCAGAAGACCCTTTATGATTAGCAGAACACACATCTTCATGCGATTGATACCATTCCTGGAACTCAACAGTATTTGTTTTTTTTTCCAATACTCACATAGCTTACAATATGCAATTTTAATGTTTATGTCAAGAATCTTTCCAGTAAAATAGCCAATTATAGAAGAAACTCCAAATGACGATGTATATCCCCGTTTTTGCCAGGTTCCATCTCCCGATACAGTTAGATGATTTATATCTTCATTTTCAGTTGTTGGCATTGCTTGCTTTTCTTCATTCACAGCTTTCGTCATGAAGGTTTCTGCGACGGTTTTACTACAATTCAAAATCTGTTTCAGTAAAATTGTATGCGTAGATTTATCTAAAAAAGACGGCATGTCCATCAGGCCGCAAAACTTGCACAATCCTTGCACAATTCTCATTACAAAAATGAAACGTCTGTTTATTTCATAAGAATGCCCAACGAAAGAACAGGAAGGAATATATTCATTTCCACAGTTATTACATGCAACTACAATTTTGAATCCCAGCCCATGTGTACTTGCTGTTTGAAACACTACATTTCCATCACATTTTTTACATTTTATAAGAGCAGAAATTGCAGTGAATACCTGAATAAAATTTATTATTCGAAATTCAGTACTGCTGTCTTCAGGTACATCATCTTCAGTGTTTTGTTTTAATTTTTTAGAAGATGTACTCTGAATACTTTCATCACGTTCGGCTGTTTTCGGATTAAAAACATTCTTTCTTTTGACTGAACGCGACTTATTAATTTTTTCAGAACTCCGAAGTTCTCTTGAAACCTTTCTAGAATCACGTCCCATGGTTAATAATTTAATTCACTTGAGAAATAATTTATCACAAAACTATCGACTGATCAGTGCAACGACTACAGGTATACTGGCAACCAAAAATTATTTTTCAGTTCTTGTACTACCTACAAATTGTGAATATATGTAGAAGGATTTATATATATATATATATATATATATATATATATATATATATATATATATATATAATTATACATACATTAAAATGGGGAGATATTCATGACAATGAAACCCGAAAGGTCGGTTGCTTGCAGCTGTTTCTAGCTACCTGCTCTCGAATGCCACGTAGCACCCGAGCGTCCTTTGGTCATTGTTAAATAACTCGAAAAGAATTTGTCGGATTCACTTCAAATTTTCACACAATATTTTTAAAATATTATACTTTAAGAAAATGCAAAAAAAAAAATCGATTTTTTGAAAATTCTGACTACCCCTAACCCCTTATATTGTGTAATTTTTTTACTTCAGAATATTGCATATTTTGATGTTCTGTGTTTTGTTTGACGCTTATTTTTCCTTGTTTCATTTTTACTTCAAAAATTGTCTTTTTCTTTACTTCTGTTTTGTTAAACTCTTCAAGTTCTTTTTCCTTTTCATCTGTATTCAGAACTTCTTCTGAATTATTCTGGCTTTGTATTTTGATATTTGTGGGCACATTGTTCGCCATTTCTTTTTGTAATTTGGTATCGTTTTTATTTTCATTTGTTTCTGTGTCCCGTTTTTCTTCTGAATTTTGGTTTTGTACTTTGATTTCTGTACTCTCGTCGTTTATGATTACTTTTTGTAGTTCCGTCCGTACGTTGTCTATTTCTTTATTCTCAATGGTTTGTTCGATTATTGTTTCACACGGTTTTAGTGTTAACGGCTCTGTTTGAAAATCTTGTGTGTCCTTTAGTTGTTGTTGGTGAGGAAGGTTATATTCCTCGTTAGTATGGATTTCGGGGTTCGTCATATCTTCTATTATTAATTCTAGAACCTCATCCATTGTGTTAGGATTTTGGCGTCTTAATTTACATCCAAGGGGGTCGTTTAGCTCCTCTATGAAATCTCTCACCATCAGGGAATCGTGATGTTTTGCCAGTGATCTCATATTTAAAGATGTTTTATTGTGAAGTGTGTTCAATGCATTAAAGTTGTTAAGTGATTCTAAACATCTAAAGTAATAAGTAATAACTTTCTCATTAGGCTTTGGTTTAAGTGTTGTTATATGCGGGATATGGCTGCGGTTTTTAGTATAACTATTTATTAAAATAGTTTTTAATTTCTCCCATGTATTATAATATGTTAATTCTTTATAAAACTTGCTGCGTCTCCAATAATCTTGCTTTTTATAGCTGAGAGCAATAGACCGTTATTCCTAATAGCTTCTTTTTTATCTTCATTTTTACCGGGGAATATGGCAAAATTATCTATGATCACTTCGCAATCTTTTATAAAATTCGTCAGCGAATTGTTTCCATTATATTCCTTTACATAATTTAGATAAATATGGAATGTCTCCATTTTGATTTATAGTGTAACTTTTATTTAAGAAAAGTTATTTTGTAAACATTTTTTTTTAAAAATTATTATTATTATTTAGTTAATTTGCAAGTATTTTATTATTTTACATTATAGTATTCATTACGTTATGTCATTAATATTTTATTTCAATATTATTTTTAATATTACTTTTAATATTTTTAATTTTCATTAGGCCTATATAAGCGATTTATATTCCTTTTTAGAAAATTATTATTTAATTATTGTATTACGTTGCGTAATTTATATTTTATTTTAATATTATTTTTAATATTTGGTAGGCCTGTATAAGCGATTTATACTCCTTTTTAAATTTAATATCTGTTTTAGGCCTGTATAAACGATTTATACTCCTTTTTAAACAGAAAATATTATTGTAAAAATAATAATAATTTTTGTTTTTGGGAAGTGTGAATATAGAAAGGAAATATGAATGAGTACTCACATTACGATTATCACCGCGATGCCTTGCGAGATCTTCATGTCCATATGCTGCTGCTAGTGGGTCGATGAGTCTCGGAGCACTTTAATTTCTGTTTCTATTTCACTCCACTATTTATTAAGTTTACTTTATTCTTTAACTTTATTTTTGTAGGTTTCGAAATATTAAGTTAACCATAAAAATGGAAAAATTTACTGCGATTGTAATTCCTTAATATCCGTACGACTGCGCCAATTAAAGTTTGAGTAATTTAGACTTTAATAAAAAAAACAATTTATTTTAGTTTTACTTAAATAATATTTATTTGGACTAATAATCACTGTGCGATACAGCTTATGCCTAGTCTCAAATAGTGAGCCAGCCAATTACTATCTGCGCGATGCAGATTATACTTGAACTTGAACTAGTTAGATTAGGATTAACATATTACTTATATACTATTTTATTATCTCTAGAGTGCATGGTCAGCAAAGATACTGAAGAGACATTGTTAGTTTGTGTCGTATGGAATGTGTGTTATAACAATATATATGCTCTAAGGTTTGAAGCAGAGTTTTAAGAAGATAATCAAAAATTTAATTGCAAATACCTATTTATGCAATTAAATAAATGTATATGAACATAAAAATTATAATTAATATTTTTAGGCACAGATTGTCCAAATTAAATATTTAAAAACCATGTACTATGAAAAATGAATGTCGCTCAATGCAGGTCTAAGCTTGTACGGCTGTCATTTAAAAAATTCCTTACAGCGCATGCGTATTACTATCATTTACGACCGGCGCGATAGATATTTCAGAGTGACATTTTATAAATCCATAACATGAGATGATGATTATATTTATAATATATCTTTCAGAACCGCATAATCTGAAAACAAGACACTGCTTGAGGAGTTCATAAGGGCTTTATCAGTTGCCAATTATACCAACTTTCGAAATGTGCCTGTGTAACAGTCCCATATAGATTCATTAATTATTGATATATTATTACTAACTATTTCAGGAACCAGTGTAAAGGTTCATTTATAAACTAAAACGTAGATTTTTAATGATTTTAAGTCGCCTAACTGTCGGGCACATTATTTAGATTAGGTATTTCTTTATCAATAGAACCAAGACGCATATTATTATTATAGTCAAAGTGGCGATGTAGTATTTACATTAAGTTTTAAAAGAAATATTAATTAACTAATCCTTTGTTCATAAGCACGTAAAGTTTCAAATAATGTTTATATTAGAACCAAATACAAAATCCAAAGAAGTGGTGACGAAACGATATTTAGATTTAAGATATACATAGCTAGAGTTCAAATGAGACCATACATTGAACAAAGACATTTTTTAACTATATAAACCGAGGAAAATAGGGCGTCGGCCACAGTCAATCCATTGAGGCCCAGTCGGTCGTTCGGTTTAAGTCAGTCGCCTCAGTCGCCCCGATATAAGAATAATAAAGTTACTAAAAGAATTATTTAAGAAATGTATTAAATAATTGAATGTTCAATAAAGAAAATAAGTGTTAAAGTATACATTGTTTTAATTGTAAAGTACTTAGAATTAACGGTCGCGTCGCGTTAAAATAAAGTGATTGTTCAAAGCAGAGATAGCAGCCTGCCGAGCACACAAAGTAAGTAAAACCTAATATATTTATATAATATTATTAGATGAAGTACTAAGTCCTGATACATAAATAAGACATCCACAATAAGCTCAGGTCATCCGACTCAAGGTGATCAGATCATTTAAAGAATCTTCGCTAGAGAGGATTGTAGAATCGCTCTCTTAAAATAAGTAACTACCACCATATATAGAAGTAGTATATAAGGGGTAGGGTTACACCTGAACATAGCGAGATTAGGAGTTCTGATTACATGCAGTGTTTGCTCAACCTGTCTTGGACGTTTACTGCAAAAATGAGCGGCGGCGCTGCGCAACAACTGACGATAGAGCGGAATATTATAGCACTTGGAGTTTGCTATACTATCAACTCGAAACTCTCCATTTATAACTCTCCAGGGTATGTGGCAATATATTACTTGTGTTCTATGTGAAAGGTTCAGTATATTTATCATCTTTAAAGGGTTATATACAGTTATTAAGTCCAAAAAAGCCATTTTTTAACGATTTTTCCTGAGAAGACTTAAAATAATTCTACATCTTAAAATAATATTCTATTTAGGTATTGGGCGAGTGATTTGTGGAAACCCGTATATGTTAAACCTACCTTCGCAGTTCATCCGTTAGATGGTGAGATTTACGTGCTGGTTGTGAGCCTGGGTTGAGCGTATAAGGTATGTTTGTTTCTCGGGTTATTTAGTTTGATTCCTTTTTTATAAAGCATTTTTCAAGGTTAGGTTTCGATTTTTTTATTCCTTTATTTTTTTTATTTTTTTATATTATTGTACAATATATTAAGTTTATTGTGTAAAAATTTAAAGTTGATTGGAGTAAAACTGTCGGAGATATAGAGTTAGTTAAGTCTGTACCTCTTTGGTCTGCTTTCGTGTAACTTTGAAACTTTTAAATGCGGTTTCTCACACAAAGCTTTTTCAAAGTCGGTGCCCTCTCTAGCTCAAAATTTACTGGACCGATTCTTCTCGAATTTTGCACACTCTTTCTTTACATAAATGTCAAGATAAGGCTGTAGAGTTTTTTTTTAATTTTTAAATTTTAAAGTATTTTAAAATAATAAAGTTTCTGATTATTTTCATAAAAAATTGATATTTTCATTTTTAAGCGCTGTAAAAAATTGAAAAATCAATTAAAAAATAAAAACTCGACAGCGTTACCTGCAGAAACTTCAGGTAATGAAATCATTTTGATTATTTGATTTCAGAAAATCCAGTGATGAGTTATGAGTGATTCGCTGTCTCTGCCTCATTTCTTGATATTTATTTATGAAAATTTCACAAAGAATTCTTCAAATGTCATTTTATCGAGTATTTAGAGAAATAGAATGACTTGGTAAGTTCGAGTCACTCGTACATTTCAATTACAACACAGAAACCAATTTTAGTTCAAATTTGATCCCTGCCTGTCAAGATTTTGTGAAATAAAATCTGATATATGTAGTTTTAGCAAGTTCGTTAATAGTTCAAAAGTGGTACACAAAAGTCGCTTTTAGTTCAAACTCATTCCCTACCTGTCACAGATTTTGTGTTAGCTGTTAGAATTTTTTTCATAATAATATATTATATTTTTCCAACATCATTCATTAAGTAGCAGTTGTTTCTTTCACACTTTGATATATTTTATTAAATTCATTTTCATTCTAAAATGAAGAATCAATCTGCTATGTGAGAAATAAACAAGATGTGGTTAGACGATTAAAATATATTTTTCACCGTTACACTTGTATAGTATTTCGTTCAGTACAGTATGTTTAAAGTATATGCTATCCTTTTTCAACAAATATTTCTTTAATGGTAATAGACTGACGCTGTCTCCCTTAATCCCCGAATATAATGTATTTAAACGAAGATTCTATCCAGCGTTGTTAAGACAGAGGTTTTAAACCTAACGCAGACCTGCCGATCGTAGATTTTTAAATCACCAGAACAATGTAAAAACTAATATAACCAGAATTGTTAAAGATGAAAAATATTCATTAAAAAAATCACGATCCGTACTAAAGATTACATCAATTTATTTCTTAATTTAAATATTTATATTTTGCAGACTCTAAAAAGTAGAATTCCATTAAGTTTTATACCCCTGATCATCCCCAACGTAGTACAACAGCCTTTCAACAAGTGCCACCGGTATCAAATGCTCGTGCTAGCATCGTGTAAGTTACTTAGTTTCTTTGTGTAATATTTTGATAGTTTTGTGAAATAATATATGTTCTTTGGTTTTAATCAGTTTTAATACTGCATTAAAAAAACAATAATATAAAATAGTGTTCAAAGAAATTATAAGTTTCTTAAATTAAAGGCCTTATTCTGTAACTTTTCAAGAAATCGACCTTATTTTTTCAGAAGTGGAAATATTTAATTTTTTCATCGATAGAATAAGGTCGCTGGACAAAAACATGCATCAAAATAAAACTATAATATAACTTAATTTTGCATGTTTTTAAGGCAAAAGTGTAAATGTACTTTAGTGAGTGCCGCCTGTACATTTTGATGTGTGATGTGTAAAACCAGACTTACATTCTTATTGTTACCAATAATTTTATTACCTATTTCCGTTCAACTATGTCCGACAAATTGTATTATGAGTTCATCCCCACTCTTTTCTATTTTAAGTGTTAAATGTATTATACTAAAATGTAAAATGTATATACTAAATGTAATGTAAATGTGAAAGGCTGTTGTACTACGTTGGGGATGATCAGGGGTATAAAACTTAATGGAATTCTATTTTTTAGAGTCTGCAAAATCCCTTTTAAACCAGCTCTCAACGAGACAACAAGTATTAAGTAACAGTACAATTTAATATTAAAATATGTAAGGCCCTAAAGCCTATAAAAGGTGGTATTTGTCAGGATCTGTGTTTATGCGTAGAATAAATTAAATAAGTTTTATGATTAAAATGATTTAATAATTAAATATAACACTGATACAATTATTAGGTGTTGCTACTACGACACTCCGCAAGAGACTCCCTGATTATACTGTCTGTACCAAGTACATTCAACTTAATAACTATTTTACAATATAAATTCAAATTTTGGCGGGTATAATAATCTTATGCTTATAAATATATACATTAAGACATTCACATACATTTATATACATTCATTATTATTAATTATTAGGATAAGTGTTTAATTGTGTAATTCTGTTGGGATTTACGACCCCAATGTGTAATTTTGTATGAAATAAATATACGTTCAAATTCATATCGAGTTCACGAACTTCAAAGACTTGCTGACTATTTACGGTGAAATACCCGGGCATCACAATCGCCCAAACATTTGGTCCTTCGAGCCGGATCTCCTACAGTCGCGAGAAGCAATCGCGAATGGAATACCTGCAATTATCTACAGTGAAGAATTTGAAGTTTTGAGTTATACAAACACTGAAAAATTGGTCAGAGGAGGCGCGCCTGAGCAAACACGTGCAACAACGGTTAGTGTCTATTCCTTAAAAAATTCTTCATTTCCTATTTCAATATTGCTTTGTCTTACTTCTAAAATATATTTGTGCATTTTTTATACTCTAAAATTGTAGCAAAGATTACTATTTTGTGTATATTGTTTGATTTGTTAGTCTTACAAATTGTTGGTTTAGGAGGGCACAGCTAATGTCCATATTTAGTAAATATTTCTTATGCGTTGGTAAATAATCGATATTAAAAGCCACCGGGATTATTTCATTGAGTAAAATATTTCTTTTGAGTTGGTAAAATATTACATATTAAAAGCCACCGGGATTGTTTCTAAATTATGACAATATTTAAACACGTGGTAATATTTGTTCTGCATATTTGTTGTTAAGCGATATTGCATTTAAAACATCAGTACAATTACGGTCCTGTCTAGACCTTTTCCTATGGCCATGCGGTATTGAGTTATGTTTCATATACCTGATTGAACCGTACACTACGTACCCATGGGGTTTTATATAGTCTGAGACCTTTTAACTGAACATCTGAACATTTCATTATACCGCATTATATTTACATGTGGTTCTGGATACTTTCTACAATATTGACCAGATCACATTTTATATTACTTATTCACATTTTTACATTATATTTTTAAAAAATATTTTATTGTTATTTTTAAAAGAGTATCTATTAACACCATATTGCTTAAATCATATGATATTCGCATCAGACAATAATTTTAATTTCTAATTTGAATTAATTAAAAAGATTTAAAAATGGTTAACCAAACGTTGCCATATGCACTAAGGAGCGCATATGCACAATTAGAGGTCTATTGTCAATTTTTCCAGGATCATGTTTCCTATATGGAAAGCAAAGACATAACTCATCCAAACACATACGACGACATTATGAAAATTAAAATGACCAATCAAATTCAACAAGCTTGTCTTGACATTAAAGCCTATTTGGATAACACAGATTTAGTTAAATTAGAAGCTTTAGTTAAATTACGTACTTACTTATGTAGAACTTACGATAAAATAGATTCAACTATAAATGATATTTGTTAAAGAAACAACCAAATATTTATCCTTCATTAAATATTTATAAATTTCTTTTATTATCAAATTATTTATTATCTTAGTCACCTTGTAATTTTGTAAATCACATTAACTTAAATCATTTTGTTTCAGTTATTCATTCATTTTTTATAGTTTATAAATGAATGTTCATTTTCGCAATAGTATTTTTTCAATAAAGGATTAATTAATTACCAATAGTTTTACAAACGAAATATCAGCAAACTTATACATATTAATTTTGGGTGTTTACTTAATTGTATATAATATATAAACACCTAAACCCTAACATTGGTTCTTCGAGCTGCGGATATCGTAAATCAACCATTGGTCCTTATAACAACGGATGTCGTCAAGCAACTATTGTTGCATATAACAACGGATGTCGTCAACCAACCATTGTTCCATTGGTGCTTATAGCAACGGATGTCGTCAACCAACCATTGGTGCTTATAGCAACGGATGTCGTCACCAACCATTGTTCCATTGAGCAACAAATGTTGTCAACCAACCATTGGTGCTTATAGCAACGGATGTCGTCAACCAACCATTGTTCCATTGAGCAACGGATGTTGTCAACCAACCATTGGTGCTTATAGCAACGGATGTCGCCAACCAACCATTGTTCCATTTGAGCAACGGATGTTGTCTACCAACCATTTTTGAACCGTTATTGTGAATTGAACAAAGTGAATCCACACCATCTTCAAAAATTGATTATGAGGTAAAATATTGAAATTCTGCATATTACACTACAACATAGCTGGGAATTGATTATCTGGAGCATAAAAATACTGCATATATGATCTAGTTTTTGATGTTACCGATAAATAATTACTAACCCCATTTGCATCTTGTTTATAATTGCTTTCAATATTATATTTTACATTCGTTCTCATAGAAATGGTCACTTATACCTCAACCCCACAAAGTTTATTTTATAGGTATATACTATAATTTATGTATACCTCAACCCCACAAAGTTGATTTCAAAGGTATATACATAAATTTAAATATACGTCAACCCCACAAAGTTGATTTCATACGTATATGTTTAATCATTTATACCTCAATCCCACAAAGTTGATTTAATAGGTATATATTTATTTAATTTATACCTCAACCCCACAAAGTTGATTTCATAGGTATATACATTAATTTAAATATACGTCAACCCCACAAAGTTGATTTTATACGTATATTTTTAATCATCTATACTTCAACCCCACAAAGTTGTTAGGTATATACATAACTTATTTACTGTTTTGATTAAATATTCAATAATATTTATTATCATCATGGCAGTATTAAGAAAACTAAATGCTAAATTGCATTGCATACAATCTACTTTAGATATTCATATCAAATTAATTGATAAAATAAATGTAGATGATCCTTCTACTTATAATAATTATAAAATAAGATCTTTTAAAAAAAGATGTTTTCCTCTGTATGATGAATTACAAGAAACTTGCACTTCAATCCTGGAGCTAATTATTGATAATGCTTCTGAAATAAAAAGAATACATGATATACGTGCTGATTTTTACAATAAATATTTAGACATAAACTCCGTATTAAATGCAATCCTAGATTCTGAACCGGAATCATCTCTAAATATAAGTAATGCATGCACTCATACTATTAACGATATTGAAAAACCTCATACCTCAGTACTTAATTTCTGCGGTGATAGTACAAGTTGGAATGCCTTTAAATCAAATTATATAAGCTTGATTCACAGTCAAGTTAATTTTTCTAATCTCAAAAAGCTTCATCTGCTTAGAAGTTGTTTAAAGGGTGAAGCACTTGATAACATATCATACGTAGAAATTGATGGCCAAAACTACAATTTATGCTGGGAACTTTTGCTTAAAATTTACAACAATACAGAGCAAAGACTTTCTCATCACATTAATTCATTTTTAAATATCCCTAATTTAAATTTAGAATCTAGTGATAACTTGAGAACCACAGCATCCCTTATTAGAAAATATGTAAAGTCTCTGGAAAATAGTATTCCTTATATATCTGAAAAACGTTGGGATCAATATACTACTGCTTTAATTTTCAAAAAGCTAGATTCTTCCACTATAGCTCAATAGCATTTGTCTCAAAGCTCTAAAAATGATTTTCTAACTATTGATTCACTTCTATCAAGCATGTTGAAACGCGCCCATGAAATTGATGAGCAACGTGAATATTTAAAAGTTAGTGCGAAACCCAAGTCTCAGAAATCTGTAGTAGTTTCTCAGAATAATAAATGCTATTTTTGTAATGGCAATCACCCAGTCCACCAATGCAAGACATTTTCTAATTGGACAGTAAGTTCACGTATTAAACAAGCCAGAAAACATAATTTATGTTTGAACTGTATGAGAAAAGGTCACCTTACTAAAAAATGCACTTCAAAATATTCATGTAATGTATGTGGTAAGATGCATCATACTTTGTTGCACTTATCTCCTTCGACCTCTAAACCACCTCAAAATGATTTAGCTATACCACCCACCTATAGTGACACTTTCACATCTCAAACCCTAAATGTTAATCAAACTTTGCTTTCAACAACATTAGTTGAAGACATTGATGATAAAGGTAAATCTATTATAGCAAGGCCATTACTTGATAATATAAGTCAAACCAGTTATATAACTAAACATCAAGCTCATAAATTAAGTAATAACTTAATGAATACTAGTGTAGTTATATCTGGAATTGGAAATGCATCTACAAATATTACTTCTAAAATAAATGTAAATATACATTCTTTAACTACACAGTTTAATTGTCTAGTTATGGACAAAATAACTAATAAAATACAGCACTCTGAAATAAATATTTCAAACTTTGTGATTCCTAAACACATCAAACTAGAATATCCACATTTCAATAATCCAAACCTGAAGCACCTTGCTGAACGCTGTCATAGAAATAATCTACTTTTGTCCAGTGCTGGGTTTAAATTAGAAAAATGGATATCAAATTCACATATATTATTATCAGGTATAAAAGGTACTAACTCGAATAAACATTTTATAATCGATTCTAATGATTCGGAAAATGTTAAGACTCTTGGAGTAAAATGGGATTCTGAATCCGACACCTTTAAGTATAATATTACTTTTAAGCCACCTGATAAATATACTAAACGCACTATTTTGTTATTTATTTCCAAAATATTTAATCCCTTTGGATTACTATCACATTGCATCATTCCATTTAAAATTATGATTCAAACATTATGGTTACATAAATTGAATTGGGATGATGAATTAGCACAAAATTTGGTTGAATTTTGGTTAACATTAATACAAAATTTACCAGAATTAAATAACTTTTCAATACTTAGGAAAGTTATAATCTTAGACTGCATTAATATAGAGTTACACGATTTTTGTGATGCCTCAGAAAAGCCTTATGGCGCCTGCGTATATTTTAAATCTTTTAACATTCAAGGCGATTCACAAGTATCGTTAATACATTCTAAATCTAAGGTTGCACCACTAAAAATACTTGGCATTCCTTGATTAGAGTTATGCTCAGCTTTAATATTGAGTAGAATGACTCAAAAATTAATAAGCACTCTACCTATCAAGATTAATAAAGTTATACTTTGGTCTGATTCGACAATAGTATTATCTTTGTTAAAACTTTCACCACATACTTTAAAGGTATATATAGCTAATCGTATCTCTGAAATACAATCAATTATGATGGACCCGTTTCAATGGAGTCACATACCTAAAGACAGTAACCCTGCTGATTTTATTTCCCATGGTACAATTGCTAGCCAAGTCATAAATAATTATTTATGGTGGTGGTTATGCCTTTTCTGCTTTAAACAATCTTCGAATTTGTGGCCTTTTAAATGTAAACCTAAATTAATATTATGTTGATTATGCCGGTCCGATATTATTTAAAAATCGATAAGGACGTTTAACGAGCTTTTATTAAAGAAGTTCATATTTTTTTTATATATATATACGAGGCGTGTTTTTTAAGTAAGTACCGTTTTGGAATTAAAAAAAGACGTGCAAAGATATCGCAATAATTTTTTCCATTCCTAACCATTTAAAACTAATGCCAAAATGCAGGATGCTCTGTTCCATTAAACAAAGAAAAGTTAATGCCGGTAATTCCATATTTAGCCGGTTACTTCTGACATGCAATGTTAAAAAAATTTATTAGACAAATGCGTCTTAAAATTAAGAACTTGATATTCATTTTTTTAGGGTACATTTGGTGTTAATTTGTTAAACAATTCTTTGAAAATGCAAATCTGAATTTAAATGCTGCTTTTAAAATATGCTTTAGAATCTGTTCCAAAGGTTAGACAGTTTTTTTTTACAGTTAGTGAATCAGTCTCCATGACTCACTTGATGTAAAAATATGCCGTAGTACTCTAAGTCGAAGTAGACTACAGGCCTTTGTAGCTCGGGTTAGGAATATCATATTAGTTACCAAAGCCTCAAATGTCCAATTATTTTTTAAGAACTCTGTATATTTTAGGAGATATTAACAGTTAAAAAATATTTTTTCTTTAAATTATTCCAATACTACATGCATTTACGTCACGTTTGCTATCGTACGTCACGTTGCCATCTCTTTTATAAAAAAGAGCATAAAAGAAATAGCATAGTTAACACAGAACTTTTGTACATATAAAAATAACTGATCTATTCCTTACAATTCAAATTTTTAATTATTTTTTCAGTAAATATGAGTATGTTATATGAGTATATATTCCTTAAAAAGGTGAATATTGCCGTGATAGATCAATATTTTAAAAATACTATGTATCCGTTCATCCTGAAAAGAAAATTAAAAATTAAATTCAAATTATGATATTTAATAAATTATTTTTTGCCATTGGCAACGTCACACTGCTATAATAAGCGCCACAATACGACAGCGGGTAAAACAGTTGTTGTGAGTACGCACAATATCGTACTTATCTTTTTATTTTTAATATAAATGTTATTTATCATACAAGAATTGTATTATGTTAGCTTTAATTTTAATATTAAAAGTGTAACAAATTATTATTTAAATTAAGCGCTTGTAAACGTTGGCGCTGGTCTTCGAGCATCTTGTCATGTAATTGTGTTTTGGCAACACTGAATGGTACTGTGACCAGCTCTCGAAGCAGGAGCCAGCGAACAGTTTGGTTCTAAAATTACAAGTAACAACAGGTCTCTGAGCGAAGTCGAGTGTTAATACATTATTATATTTGTTTAACACGTTTTGCTATTAGTTAAATATTATACAAGAAATTTATATTAAGTTAAATATTTAGCATCCTTTCTAATTAAGTAAAATACTACTGTAATTAAGTGATTAGATGACTAAATAAAACTAATTGATTACTTATTTTAATAAAAAGTGTTTAATTAATAGTACCCAAAGATATTAATTCTTCGACAAGGTACTGTTGTAGAAGGAGGTTAGATTGTCGCCGGGACGTTACTTTTGACAAATAATGATATTATTAATTGTTCGGATGCTCGTTCTAGGGGAAGATTACTCAGCTTGGCTTATGCACCACGTTGTGTTGTTAGCTTCTGAATGTAGATTCTTCTTGGGGGCGATTTTCCAACGTACAATTACGGATAGTTTTCAGGATAAGAATTAGGTTTCTTTATGTTGAATAACAGAATTCTTGTTTAAACGGAGTATTGTTGTAATTGAGATTACTTGAGCGGTCTAAAGTAAAACCTGGTTACAACGTACCTCGTTGGAACAATTGTTATCTTTTAAATACTATTAATTTAAACACTTTTATTAAAATAAGTCATTTATTAGTTGTATTTTAATATCTAAATACTTAATTACAGTCGTATTTTATTAAACTAATAAAGATGCCAAATATATAACTAAATGTAAATTTCTCGTGTTATAATTGATTAATAGTAAAACGTGCTTACAGCAAAATGACTCGATGTTCAGTCGGAGTTGGTATACTTGTGGCTTCAGAACCAAGACTCCCTTTCTGACTAGCGTACCAGTCGGTATATTAACAATTTGTATTCAATTGCTCACATCATATAACACTGCTTTCAGTGTTACCTAGGATTGAAACAACATAAAACGTCCACAGACCAGCGTCAATATTTACAAGCGCTTAATTTAAATAGTCAATTGTTACAATCTTAATATTAAAACTAAAGCTAACATCATATAATTCTTATATAATAATTAACATTTATTATTAGAAATAAAAAGGTAAGTACGACATTATGCGTACTTACAACACTCTTCATCCAAAGAAAAGGAACGCATATAAAACAAAACATATGCGTTTCTATTCTAAGAAAAAAAGGAAAAGAGAGATAAGGGCGACATTGCTCGCGCTTACTATACCCTCCTCCAAAGAAAAAGGGACACGTATAAAAACAAAATATACGAGTTACAATTCTAGAAAAAAACAAAAAGAGAAGCAAAGTGCCGATAACGATTCTGATCCCATCGTATAGAGTTGACACTGCTTCACAAAACAATCATCCCTGACAAAATCCATCTTACACGTCAAGGTTTGGTTCATTGGTACAAAATCTCTTTAATCTATTCCTATGAACTACCGTATACTTTTTAGGTGAAAAAAGAGAATTGACCTTTTTATCAAAATTTAATTTAATTCTTGGTTTATTTCTAGTAAATTTATTTATAGCTAAATCTTCCGCTATATTTATTTTATGATTTTGACACTACTCGCAGTGTTTAATAAAAATTTTTACTTTCCTAATCATACCTGGGAAACTAAAATGTAATTTTAGTCGTCTTATTGTTTTAGAGACTCCTAAATGTCCTGCTGTAGGATTAATATGAAATTCAGAAATTATATTATTTATTGATTCTGGATCAATAATCTTAATTATAGTGTCATTATAAATATGTTTAAAATTTGCATTTAATGCTGTTTGTTCTTTATTTTCGGGAAGTATAGGGACCTGGTGAAAAACACTTGCTAAATCAATCGTAGAAGAGAATTTTGCACCACTAAGTTGGTCAAATATGTCATGTACGAGGGGCAAAGGATAACATCACTCGTCGTCTGCTCATTAAGTTTACGATAATCGACTACAACGCGAAAATGTTTGTTCCCCGACGCATCTGCTTTTTTGGGTACCACTAATAGAGGTGCGTTATAGGGTGAGTCGCTTTTTTCAATAATGTTGTTAGCCAACAGTTCTTGAATATGCTTCTCAACAATTTCTTTTTGCGCATGAGGTAGTCTATGCAGCTTAACGTTTACAGGGTTAGGTGAGTCACTCAGTGCACTCGCACAAGACAAATTATCTCCCGGTAAAAAAAATATATTATTAAAATTATTACAGATTTCCATTAAATCTGTTACGTATTTTGAATTAACATTTGAAAAATCTATATGATTAAATAAAAGATCCTTACGATTGTTATGATTTCTTTTCGTAAAATGGTAAATGTTAAATTTATTTATTGGAATAATATCTGGTTTAAAATTGTTAAGTATTACATCTTTTATTGAGGAATTAGTTATTGATATATAAAAAGTATTATTAACAGGTTTAATTAATGCGTTGGCTAAAAAATCTTCAGGTAACAATTCCTTGGCTACACAAACTCCTATCGTAGAACCCGACATAGGAATTAATTTCCTAGTACGTGCTGGTAAAATGATACTATTTATATTTATTAGTGGAAGTTCAAATATTTTGCCACATTGTGAGAATTGTACGCTGTTCGTTACCAAGTAAATGTCCGCTTTTAATTTACGTAAAATATCTAAACCTATAATTCCATGATGCTGAATGGGAAAGTCCTCTGACACAACCTGAAAAATTTGTTTTGACTTAAATCTATCCAAAATTATAGAAGTTTTAAGTGAACCTAAGGTATAAGGCGTGCCTTCAGAAATTCCCTTTAACAAAATTTTAGATGTGCTATCTATTTTGATATTATTATTTAAAATGTTTTGTTTAATTAATGAAATTTGTGAACCAGTATCCAATAAAAACGATACAGTTTTTGTTTTAGCTGCTACTATTTTAAATTGGATAGTATCTGGTATTTCTTTAATCTCAATATTTTTATTTAAACTATTAAATTTATGTAAATGGCGATTATAAAAAGAACATAATTCACTATTTGAATTTTGTTTTGTATTTTTAGTAAAAGATACTTAGGAACAATCGGATTCAAGATGTCTTGATCTTTTACAATAAACAGAAGGTTTTGATAATACCGTAGCTCTCCTACAAATATTAATCTGCGCGACAGGATTTACCGTATCCGCATTATCCTTCTTAATAAAACAATATTTTTCAATATGACCATTTTTTTTACAATGGTTACAAAAAAAAGTTTTAAATTTAGTTTCAACTTCGTTAGAAAATTGTTCACTTGAGACTGGTTCACTACTAGAAATAGAATGACTTGGATGTGTTTTAACTCTAACATGCCTTCTTCTTTCTAGAGTGCGCCACCGTCTTTCAAGAAAATCCGTAAATTCATTTAGGGTTGGTAATTCAGAAGTATTTCTGTTTTCCCATTCCTTTAATGAGTTAAAATCTAACTTGGTTTTTAAAATATGTATAAAAATAAAATCTGAATGATTAGAGTAAATTCCCAATTCGGTTAAGGCTCTAATCGATTCACTAATTTCGTCAAGAAATTTGTTGATATTATTTTCTGACTCTAAACGTATAACATTGTAGTTTATCAAATTGTCTAAACAGGTTTCAATAAGTGCCACTTTATTGTCATAGCGTTTACAAAGGATATTCTAAACAATTTCATAGTTATCGTTGGTTAATGGATAATTTCTAATGAACTTGAGTGGTTCTCCCGTCAAATTTAACTTTAAATAGTGCATTTTCTCAATATTTGATAGTTTGCTATTATTACGAATTAAATTTGTAAATAACTCCATAAAACTTTGCCAGTTAATATACTCTCCATCAAAAACAGTTAATTGCATTGGACTTAAATTTAAGTTTCTTATTGAATCTATACTCTTTGAGTCATCGACGATATGTATATTATCCTCAAATGTTTGTTTATAATTCAACAAGGAAATCAAGGTGTCGTCGTACATACTTTCAACCTCCATAGACTTATTGACTATAGCCGAAGCTTCCTCATTTTTTAGGGCTGGAAGTAATGCTTCTATGATACCATTATATTTAATCCAAGCTTTTCCTAAATTTTTAATTTTTAATTCAACGATCGTAAAGGATGTTGACTGGACTTCTAAATTTTTGGAAAACTCATTGATTAAGTTGATTGTATTTTCAACTAAAGTGAGAGAATGAACGTTCGGTGCCATAGTACTTAATTAAAGTTTATATATCATACAGACTAAAGATTATTTTGTACCAATAAACGACTCTCCGAAAAATAGGATTCTGACAAGGAAAAATTGTTAGCAAAAACAGGTAACTCACTGAAAATTTCCGATAAGGCTCAGACGTTGCAGTTGTAACAGGGAAGGTAGTTTCTCTGATTAAACAGACCGCTATCTAAACTGAATCAGCTTTTTGCTTCTCCTTTTCAAAATTTCTTCTCGTTCAAAAAAATGTGGTTCTAAAAAAATATAAAACATCAATTAGTATAATTGTAAAAACAATTAAAAAAATATTATAGTAAATATTCAAAATTATTGGATATAATACTAAAAAAAATCAATAGCTTCATTAATAATGTTGCTAAATGAAAAAAATACTTAGATTATAGTAAATATTCAAAATTATTGGATATAATACTAAAAAAATCAATAGCTTCATTAATAATGTTGCTAAATGAAAAAAATACTTAGATTATAGTAAATATTCAAAAGTATTAAATATAATACTAAAAAAAATCAATAGCTTCATTAATAATGCTGCTATTTTAAAAAAATACTTAGATTATAGTAAATATTCAAAAGTATCGAATATAATACTAAAAAAAATCAATAGCTTCATTAACAATGTTGCTAAATGAAAAAAATACTTAGATTATAGTAAATATTCAAAATTATCGAATATAATACTAAAAAAATCAATAGCTTCATTAATAATGTTGCTAAATGAAAAAAAATACTTAGATTATAGTAAATATTCAAAAGTATTGAATATAATACTAAAAAAAATCAATAGCTTCATTAACAATGATGCTACCAAAAAAATATAATTATTAATTTACAATAATAATTATGTACAAAAAAAAGATACTGTTCTATTATACTTAAAGATTTTCTTATCACTGATTAGGATCTATACACAGCTGTGTGCGAGACTCTGCAACGATTAACATCGATTCGGATTATTCCAGGCTTCTAGAAGCATCCATCCAGTTGCGGGCGCAAAAGATTTCTTTTTTTCCAGGTTCGACGGGCTGTAGTTTTTACATCCGCTGATACTTGTAGAAAATTATGTGAAATACAGATGATATGATGGTCTAGCTCGTACTTTTCAGCAATTTTTGAAAATAATCGATCGGTGTAGTGGGATCCAGATTACTTGGTCCGCATCCAGGTGTAAAATATATAGAAAAAAATTTTGGGCGTACCTCTTGGATATTTATATGTAGTAATATCTCTTCAAGACCCACGCCTGACACCAAATGTTGTAGTAGGAGGTCGGAAGTCAGATGTAAAAAATGTGTGAAGATGCTGGTGGTCGTTCTAGAAGGAGATTACTCAGCTTGCTAATACATACCGCAGGGTTGCTAGCGTCTGGAAGTAGATTCTTCAGTTGACGATCATCCACCTTCTTGAATCACTCACGTAGATAAGAATTAACTCTTTTAGTAGATTTATAGAATTAATGTTCGAAGGAGTTATTGTTGAAAAAAAAAAAAGGTTAAAGTAACCTCGGTTACAACGTACCTCGTTGGAACAATTGTTATCTTTTATTTTTTTTTTTTTTTTTTATTTATTTAGGCTTTGGCTTATTCAGCCTTCTTGCCATTGCTTTTATTTGTAAAATTATATAAAAATTTACATATAAATTATAATTGTTCTAATAAATACAAAACAAATTGATTCTTTTTAAAAAATTAAACTTAAAATTAAATACATACTAAATAAAATATTTTAACTTAAATTACACTTCTATATTATTTTCTATCACAAAGTTTGTTAATATTTCCGCCGTTGCTTCACTTGTCATTAAACAGGACATATTGACTGGGAACTGTGTTACATTACATAAATCATTTAAAAGTCTATCAATTTTTGATGTTAAAAGATGACACCCTAGAATTATATGGTCCAAAGACCCTTCTTCTCCACATCTACAATTTGGTGTGTCTTTTATATTTATTTTGTATAGATGAGCTGGACATCTAGAATGCCCAGATTTCATTCGACAATTTGTTGAAATATATCTCCGTGAATGATTTTTATTAAACCATGTGGTTGTTGGAATTTTTTGATTCGCTGCAAAAAAATTTTTTCCAGTACTTTGACTTTTCTCATTATATATATTCTGCCATTCTGCCATACAATTTTCTTTAATTATTTTTTTGGAATCATTTATTGACCAATTTATTTCAATTATTTCCCCATCTACATAAGCTTCTTTGGCCAGTTTGTCAGCCATTTCGTTTCCTTTTATGCCTACATGTCCAGGAATCCAAATAAGTTTAACATTGATATCATTTTTTTCCATTTTTAAAAGATATTCTTTAATTGAACATATTTTGTTATTATTATTGTTTTTGAATTTATTGTTATTTAAAGATACACAAACACTACGAGAATCTGTGAAGATTAATATATTTTTATTGTCAGTTTTTTGTATTATTTCTAGTAATTTCATAATTGCTGTTATTTCTGTATTATAAGAATTTGTGATGTTGTTAAGTTTGTATTTGTACTGCTGATCTGTATTATAATTGAAAATGCCAATTCCTCCAGTTTTAGAGTCTTTTTCGAATGAACCATCGGTAAACCATATACTCTAGTTTATATCATCTTTTGTTATATATTCCATATATTTTTGATAAGTTATTTCCTTACTGTCATTCTTCTTGAACAAATTTATTTCTGTATGTATTGTTGTCATGCTTATTTCTAATGGAAATTTGAAAAAAGGTATAATGTTGTGTACCTCTAAGTTCAAGTTATTATATCTATCAAAACTAGTTAAAAGTGCCGGTTTTTTATGAGTTGTCCAATATGGTTTATTATAAAGAACATATAGTTTAGATAATCTTGTATTTAAGGGGCCACATGAGTTATGTCTGTTTTTACAAAAGAAACTGTCTGATATTTGTTGTATTCTGATATTTACCGGAGGAATATTAGTTTGATAGTTGAGGATTTGGATTGGTGTTGAAACCATTGCACCTAATATTATTCTTAAACATTTGTTTTGTATAATTTCAATTTTTTTTAATCTTGAGTTATTTGCGGTGCAGATCATAGTACTAGAATAGTCAATATGCGGTCTAACAATAGCTTTATATATTTTTATTAAGGTTGTTGGGTGTGCGCCCCATTTGTATCCTGCTATACATCGCATCAAATTTAAGCCTTTTTGACATTTGTTAATAATATGTGCAATTTCTTTCGCCCAAGTGCTTTTCGTATCAAAGAATATACCCAGAAATTTGGTATTTGAACTAACAGTTATATTTTTATTTCTGATGGTTATTTTTGGACTGCAGTTTATTCTATGCCTTGTAAATATAACTATTTTACTTTTTTCTGACGATATATTTAATTTGATTTCTTTTAGTAAAATATCTAGTTTTCTTAATTTCGATTGTAATCTGTTTTGAGCTATATCTTGTGTATGGCCCATACTATAAATAACCATGTCATCTGCATACATCAGTACTGTTGTGTTGTTATCTGATAATGTTGTTAACTTTTCTGTGTATATGTTGAATAATAAGGGAGATAATATTGAGCCTTGTGGAATTCCGTGATTACATAGTATAGGACCAGTTAACTTATTATTGTATCTAACTGTTATTTCTCTATTTTGGAAGTAGTTTATAATCCAGTTGGATATTTTGGAAGATATACCTATGTTTTCTACTTTTTCTTTTAATATTTTTAGATTAACATTGTCATAAGCAGCTTCAATGTCAATGAAAGCAGCTATCATATAATGATTTTTACTGTATGTTCTTTGTATATCTATATTCAATATGTTTAAGTTATGCTGTGTACTTCTTGTTTTTCTAAACGCAAATTGTAACTCAGGTAATCTTTTATGATGTTCGAGATACCACTCCAGTCTGTTTTTGATGATGGATTCCATAGTTTTGCCCATACATGATAGTAAAGTAATTGGTCTGAATGATTCTTCTTTGTTTGGATCTTTTCCTGTTTTTAATATAGGAACAACGATATGTTTTTTCCAGTCTAATGGTATATCAGCAGTGTTTAATGACAGATTATATATTTGTGTAAGATGATTTATTGCATTGTCAGGTAAGTTTTGTATCATTTTGTAATTTATTCTATCAAATCCTGTGCTACTGTTTTTATTATGATTTAACGCGAAATTTACTTCATTTTTATTTATGTTATTATCTAGAAAATTATCTTTTACGATGGTGGTGGTAGTAATATTTAAATTGTTGTTCTGTGGAAATTTTTTTTTAATGAATTCTTCTATTAAATTTTCATTATCACTTATCCTTTTAGTACTATAGCTTTTATTGTTAATTTTTCTTATATTATTCCAGACAATGTTGGTTGTTGTGTTTGGGTTTAAATTCTCGCAGAAATTTTGCCATTCTATTTTTTTTCTGGCTCTAAAATATCGTCTGGTTTTAGCTTGATGTTTTTTATAATTTAAATAATTCGCCATTGTCATGTTTTTATTAAAAATAGTTAGTGCTAATTTTCTTTGAGCTATCATTTTATTGCACTCAGTGTCCCACCAAGACGGTTTTATTTTATTAGGAGTTATATTATACAATCTGGTAGATGGGATATGTATGTCTGCCGAATTATTAATAACATCTCTAAAATGGTTGTATTTGTTTTCAACATCTTGGGGATTACTTGTGATTCCATTTGTGCTAAGGTTTGAAATTCTGCTTTCTATTTCAAGGCTATATTTCTCCCAATCTGCTTTTCGGAAATTTCTCCTCGTTAAATATTCAGATGTACGGTAACGGTCTTTATTATAGTCATTCAAACAGAAAAAAATTGGGTAGTGATCACTACCTAAGCTATCTGCAAGAACTTGCCACGAAGTAATTTGTTGTGTTAACGTCATTGATACCAATGTGAGATCCAATATACTGTCCCTTGTACTGAGATTGCTTACTCTAGTTGGTTTATCATCGTTAATAATATTTAGATTTTCGTTTTCTATGAAATCTAACAATTCGTTACCTTCATACTGACTACCTGGACAATTTATATCCCAAGCAAGATTAGTCGCGTTAAAATCTCCAGCAAGTATAACAGGAACATCTATTTGTTGTTTTATCTGTGACCAATTAGAATTAGATAGTTTATGATTCGGTTTAGCATAGATTGATAAAATACATATTACATCAGTTTCGTTATGTGTTAAAATTATTCCAACTATTTCGACCGAATTAAATGGGTTATTTAGCATTACTCGTTTATATTTTATAGCTTTATGAATCAAGATAGCAACACCCCCGTGGGGATTATAGTTTGTATTCTGTATCCTATCTTCTCTTTCAATAAAATAACCTTTGATGTTGAAATTGATATTTTTTGTTAAAAACGTTTCTGATAGTATGCATATATGTATGTTATGCTTCTGTAACATATGTTGTAGTTCCTCTTTAATATATCTGACTCCTCTGCAATTCCATTGAATAAAATTTATCATTTTAACTGTTTTAATTAATTATTGATTTTTATATCTGTCCTTGGTCTTGTTGTTAGATTTATTTATATATTTTATTTTATTTTTTTTTCTCTCCGTTTATATAATTATTGTTGATTTAATATTTTAGTAAATTTATTAAACGATTAGGTTTAGTGATGTGAATAGATTTTTAAAAAATAAACTTAATTTATATATCGATGTTTTCTTACGAGTTTGGCCATTGTACACTAGATATTTGTTTCTTGTAGCTTCTAAGGGATTGGGATGTAATATTTGGGTCTTTGTTTGTATTTTTAATTTTGTCATCATTATTTTTATTATATATTGATGTATAGCAAGTATCATTATCATTGTTTTCCATTGTAATATCAGGTGTCTCTTGGTTGATTTGCTTTCTGTTTTTTCCTTGATTAGTTATCTTAAGGTATGTGTCGCTTTCTTCATTGTTAGGTTTCTTTTCTTCTCTTCTTCTTTTTTGAATTGGTTCTTTAGTGGATGTCGTAGGTTGTGGTTGACTGTAAGATCTTTGTAACGAGTTACCTGTATTTGATTTATTCACTCTGGTATTAGTTCTTCTGGTTAAAGGGTTTGGTTTGTATGTTGGAATTATGTTGATACTATTGTATTTATTAGTGATATTGGGAAAAGTCTCATTGTAGTTTAGAGCTTCAAAAGAGTTTTGAGTTCTTACTGAGTATAAATAGTCTGTATTTTTTTCTGTTAATTCTAATTTTGCTTCATAAAAACTGAGATTGTGTTGGGCCATGAGATCTTTTATCTTGATTTGTCTTTTTTTTTCCGGACATTCATTGTCTGTAGCCTCGTGGTTAAGTTTACAATTTATGCATGTCGGATTAGGAGATGTGCATGCAGTACGTAAATGATCTTCACTTCCGCAGAATTTACATTTTGCTACTTTTGCTCTACATTTTGTGGCTGCATGTCCAAATTTAAAACAATTATAACATTGTATCGTCTGTTGTACAAATGGTTCACATGCTCGTCTCACTCTCCACATGTAAACATAAGCAGGAATAGTAAGTCCTTCAAAGAATAATTTCACTGTTGTACTGGGTTCATATTTAATAGCTCCGTCAACTCTTAGTTTTTTATTTAACCTTTGCACTCTCGTTACTTTAAAAGGTGGACACTCTATATTATTTAAAATTGTATCTTCCGAATATTCAATATCAACACCTTTTATAATAGCAACTTTTGTGCACCAGTAAAATGGTATAAACGCTTCATACCCATTGTTTTTCAGCAATGTTGATTTGGTAATTTCGTTAGCTAGTACTGCATTAGCACATTGAACGATTACTCTATTTCTTCCCACTTTTTTAATTTCTATTATATTAGATTTATTGCTAATTTTACATATTATTTCTGCTAATTTAAGAGAACTAAAAAATGTATTTCCATCACTATTATTTTTAACTATCATTACTTTATACGAGTCATATTTTGTTTCTGTGTTGTATAAATTATTAAATATTTTTTTAACATTGTCACTATTGTTATTTAAGTTTTCTGTTATATCACTGGATGTTTTATCTGTAGGAATTGATTTGTTAGTCACAGAGTTGTTTTTATTGATCGGATTTTTATCGGGAGGTTCAACCTCCATATCCATATTGTTAATTAACCAGTGGTAATTAAATAGAAGTTACTTCACTTCTTATTAATAACACTTAATAATAATATAAATTATAATTTAAAAAAAAAAATAAATCACGAAAAAAAAAAATATTCTAATTTGCAAAAAAAAGATCACTATTTATTTTATTGTTTTGTTTATTGTAAATACGTGCGCTCACCAAGAAGACTCGATGTAAACAGGGTTATCTTTTAAATACTATTAATTTAAACACTTTTATTAAAATAAGTCATTTATTAGTTGTATTTTAATATCTAAATACTTAATTACAGTCGTATTTTATTAAACTAATAAAGATGCCAAATATACAACTAAATGTAAATTTCTCGTGTTATAATTGATTAATAGTAAAACGTGCTTACAGCAAAATGACTCGATGTTCAGTCGGAGTTGGTATACTTGTGGCTTCAGAACCAAGACTCCCTTTCTGACTAGCGTACCAGTCGGTATATTAACAATTTGTATTGAATTGCTCACATCATATAACACTGCTTTCAGTGTTACCTAGGATTAAAACAACATAAAACGTCCACAGACCAGCGTCAATATTTACAAGCGCTTAATTTAAATAGTCAATTGTTACAATCTTAATATTAAAACTAAAGCTAACATAATATAATTCTTATATAATAATTAACATTTATTATTAGAAATAAAAAGGTAAGTATGACATTATGCGTACTTACAATAGTACGTTGGATGTATGGCCATTTCAGCCGCTCGAAATAGTCCCTATTTCAACAATACTCTTCGAACGAGAAATCTATTAATCAACTTAAAAGAGCTAATTCTTATCCTGTGAATATTCTGTAATTATCTGGTGGATAATCGTCAACTGAAGAATCTACATTCAGAAGCTAGCAACCCTGCGGGATGTAATAGTAATCCGAAGGATCTCCCACGAGAACGAGCATCCGCCAAGTCCTTTTATAACATTGGTGTCAGGTGTGGGGTCCAGGCGAGAATCTACTATCACACACACTAACAAATGGTGTCAGCGTGGGGTCTTGAAAAGATATTTCTACACATAATATCCATGAGGTACGCCCAAAATTTGTTTCTGTATATCTTTCACCTGGATGCGAGCCAAGTAATCTGAATCCACTACACCGATGGATTATTTTCAAGAAAATTACTGAAAAGTACGAGCTAGATCAACATATCATCTTTATTTCACATTATTTTCTACAAGTCTCAGCGGATGCAAAAAATACAGCCCGTTGAATCTGGAAAAGAAATCTTTTGTCTTTGCAACTGGATGGATGTTTCTGGAAGTCTTGAATAATCCGAAATCGATGCTTAATCGTTTGCAGAGTTTCGCACACAGCTGTGTATAGATGCTAATCAGTGATAAGAAATTCTTTAAGTATAATAGAACAATATCTCTTTTGTAACATAATTATTATTAATAATTATTTTTTTTATATAGCAGCATTGTTAATGAAGCTATTGAATTTTTTTAGTATTATATTCAATAATTTCGAATATTTACTATAATTTAAGTATTTTTTTATATAGCAGCATTGTTAAGGAAGCTATTGAATTTTTTAGTATTATATTCAATAATTTCGAATATTTACTATAATATTTTTTAATTGTTTCTACAATTATACTAATTGATGTTTAATATTTTTTAGAACTATATTTTTGAACGAGAAGGAATCTTGAAAATGAGAAGCAAAAAGCTGATCCAGTTTAGATAGCGGTCTGTTTAATCAGAGAAACACTTTTCCCTGTTACAACTGCAAACATCTGAGGCTCATCGGAAATTTTCAGTGAGTTATCTGTTTTTGCTAACAATTTTCTTTGTCAGAATCCGTTTTTCGGAGAGTCGTTTATTGGTACAAATAATCTTTAGTCTGTATGTTATATCAGCTTTAATTAAGTACAATGGCAGCGAACGTTCATTCCCTAACTTTAGTTGAAAATACAATCAATTTAATTAATGAGTTTTCCAAAAATTTAAAAGTACAATCAACATCTTTGACGATTGTTGAATTAAAAATTAAAAATTTAGACAAGGCTTGGATTAAATATAATGGAATCGTGGAAGCATTACTTCCAACCCTAAAAAATGAGGAAGCTTCGGCTATAGTTAATAAATCTATGGAAGTTGAGAGTATGTACGACGAGACCTTAATTTCTTTGTTGAATTATAGACAAACCTTTGAGGATGATATACCTATCGTCGATGACTCAAAGAGTATTGATTCAATTAAGAATTTGATTTAAGTCCAATGCAATTAACAGTTTTTGATGGAGAGTACATTAATTGGCAGAGTTTTATGGAACTATTTACAAACCTAATTCGTAACAATAGCAAATTATAAAATATTGAGAAAATGCACTATTTAAAATTAAACTTGACGGGAGTTAACCAACGATAATTATGAAATTGTTTGGAATATCCTTTGTAAACGCTATGACAATAAAGTAGCACTTATTGAAACTTGTTTAGACAGTTTAATAAACTACAGTTTTATACGTTTAGAGTCACAGAATAATATTGAAAAATTTCTTGATGAAATTAATGAATCGGTTAGAGCCTTAACTGAATTAGGAATTTACTCTAACCATTCAGATTTTATTTTAATACATATTTTAAAAACTAAGTTAGATTTTAACTCATTAAAGGAATGGGAAAACAGAAATGCATCTGAATTACCAACCCTTAATGAATTTACTGATTTTCTTGAAAGACGGTGGCGCACTCTAGAAAGAAGAAGACATGTTAGAATTAAAACACATCCAAATCATTCTATTTCTAGTAGTAAACCAGTCTCAAGTAAGCAATTTTCTAATAAGGTTGAAACAAAAATTAAAAATTTATTTTGTAACCATTGTAAGAAAAATAGAAATATAGAGAAATATTGTTTTATAAAGAAGGAAAATGTGGATACGGTAAATCCTGTCGCGCAGGTTAATACTTGTAGGGAGGCTACAGTTTTATCAGAACCTTCTATTTATTGTAAAAGATCAAGACATCTAAAATCTTATTGTTCCCAAGTATCTTTTACTAATAAAACAAAACAGAATTCGAATAGTGAATTATGTTCTTTTTATAATTTTAATAAAATTGATGTAAATAATTTACAAAATCCTAATGATATTCCGAGATTTAATAGTAAAAATAAAAATATTGAGGTTAAGCAAACAGCTAACACTATCCAATTTAAAATAGTAGCAGCCAAAGTAAAAACTGTATCGTTTTTATTGGATACAGGTTCACAAATTTCTTTAATTAAACAAAACATTTTAGGTAATAATATCAAAATAGTTATAGGTCGAAACAAACTTTTCAGGTTGTGTCAGAGGACTTTCCCATTGAGCATGATGGAATTATAGGTTTAGATATTTTACGTAAATTAAAAGCAGTAATTAACCTGGAAACGAACAGCGTACAATTCTCAGAATGTGGCAAAATATTTGAACTTCCACTAAAAAATATAAATAGTATTGTTTTACCAGCACGTACAAGGAAAGTAATTCCTATTAGGGAGATAAGTTATCTTGTACGAGTGCACTGAGTCATAAAATAAAGATTAACTCAACTAAGCCTGTAAACGTTGAGAAGAAATTGTTGAGAAACATATTCAAGAACTGTTGGTTAACAACATTATCGAAGAAAGCGACTCACCCTATAACGCACCTCTTAGTGGTACCCAAAAAAGCAGATGCGTCGGGAAACAAACAATTTCGCGTTGTAGTCGATTTTCATAAACTTAATGAGCAGACAACGAGTGATGCTTATCCTTTGCCCCTCATACATGATATACTAGACCAACTTAGTGGTGCAAAATTTTTTTCTACGCTTGATTTAGCAAGTGGTTTTTACCAGGTCCCTATGCTTCCCGAAGACAAGGAAAAAACAGCATTTAGCGCAAACTTTAAAAATTATCAGTTCGTAAGAATGCCATTTGGACTTAAAGGAGCCCCCCCCCTATGTTTCAGAGACTTATGTCTCATGTTCTCACTGGTTTGCAAGGAATAGAATGTTTAATTTATTTAGACGATGTGGTCATTTTTGGTAAAAACATTTCCGAACATAATCAAAGATTAAAGAATGTATTTTCTAAATTACGAGAACATAATTTAAAACTCCAACCATCCAAATGTAATTTCCTTCAGAAAGATTTAATTTATTTAGGTCATGTTATTGACGAGACGGGTATTCAACCGGATCCTTCTAAAGTAGAAGTGATAAAGAATTTCCCTATCCCAAACAGTCCTAAACACATAAAAACATTTTTAGGTATGTCAGGCTATTATCGTCGACATATACCACATTACGCAGAGATAGCAAAACCATTGTATAATGCAGCAAATAGTAATGTTAAGGTTTTCGAATGGACAAATCAGTGTGATGAATCATTTCAAACTATGAAAAACAACCTAAGCGCATCACCTATTTTGCAATATCCGGAATTTAGCAAAAATTTTGTTGTAACTACAGACGCAAGTAAATATGCCTTAGATGCGGTCCTTTCACAAGGTACTATTAAAGAAAGTCACCCGATAGCGTATGCTTCAAGAACTCTGAACAAGGCCCAACAAAATTATTCAACTACAGAACGTGAATTATTAGCAGTAGTATGGGCAGTTGCACATTTTAGACCCTATCTCTACGGAAATTTTTTTAGTATTATAACAGACCATCAAGCTTTGACTTGGTTAATGAGTATTAAAGAACCGAGTTCTAGACTTATGCGTTGGCGGATAAAACTAGAGGAATATAATTACGATGTAATATATAGGGCAGGTAGTTCAATTCCACACGTAGATGCTTTAAGTCGTGTATATTCAGTTCAGACTAATACTATGGATGTTACATATGAAAACTATTTAAAAATAATTGAAAATAAAATTATTATAAACAATAAAGTAGTCGAACATGACAAAAGTTTATATGACGCACCGACGTCATATTCATTAGTAGATTTTGTATCTTAAGATTTTAAAAATTCAATTGGAATTTGTTCTGAACTAATAGATAAATTTAGTAATATTGATGAATTTCTAATACAAAATAAAGAAATATCAGAAATCGCACATATTGAATTTAATACTAGATTTATTATTTGTTTAATAATTAAAGAATTCCACTTTAATATAGCAAACTATAAAGAGATATTTTTAGCGTTATTAAATTTAAGAAATTTTTGTACTCTACATAAAATTACTAATATCGCTATGAAAAGGTTTGAATCTGAACTAATTAAATTAGATTTTGCTCAGATACGAACTATGCTTAGATATATTTTTGATAAAACAAATATATCAGTACATATTTATAATGATACCATACTCAAAATTAGTGATCCAGAATTAATAAATAACGTAATTTCTGAATTTCACATTAATCCTACAGCAGGACACTTAGGAGTCTCTAAGACAATTAGAAGACTAAAACTACATTTTAATTTCCCAGGTATGGTTAGAAAAGTTAAAAAAATTATTAGGCACTGTGATTTATGTCAAAAAAATAAAGTATGTAAATTGAATAAATGTCCGTTAACAATTACATCAACATCAAAACACAGTTTTGAAAGATTAGCCTTAGACATAGTATATCCCAAAAAAGATGACGATGATAAATATAAATTTACCTATTAACAATACAAGATGACCTTACTAAATTTACAGAAGCCATTCCTATTATAAATCAAGAGGCAAATACTGTCGCAAAAGCACTAGTAACTAACATCATTTGTAAACACGGAGTTCCTAACACGATCTTAACAGACCAAGGAACAAATTTCATGTCAAGAGTCTTTAAGGATATATGCAAATTACTAAAAATTAAACAATTAAAACAACAGCGTTTAGACCAGCAACCAACGCCGCCCTAGAAAGAGTACATAGGACGCTTGCTGAATATTTTTGTAATAGGCATGACGACTGGATAAATTGGATTCCCTATGCTATGTTTGTGTATAACACAACTCCGCATACCGCAACCGGTTTTACCCCTTTTGAGTTAATTTATGGGCATAAGGCAAATCTACCTTCAATATTTTATAAAGAACCAACCGAAGTAAATACCTATAACAATTTTATAGTAGAACTTAAACACAGGTTACAAGTAGCAAGAGAATTCGCTATGAATAACTTGATAAAGAATAAGGAAAAAGCAAAATTGTATTTTGATAAAAAAGTCAATTCTCTTTTTACACCTAAAATAAACGAATTAGTTTTACTAAGGAATGAACAATTACCAAACAAAGGGCAAACAAAAAAGCTTTTACCATTATATGTAGGGCCATATAAAATCACTAAAACTATATCCCCTGTTAATACAGAAATACTTATTGGTAAAAAACATACGGTAGTTCATAATAATAGATTAAAGAGATTTTGTACCAATGAACAGAACCTTGACGAGTAAGATGGATTTTGTCAGGAATGATTGTTTTGTGAAGCAGTGTCAACTCTATACGATAGGAATAGTATCGTTATCGGCACTTTGCTTCTCTTTTTGTTTTTTTCCAGAATCGTAACTCGTATATTTTGTTTTTATACGTTTCCCTTTTTTTTTGGAAGGGGGTGTTGTGAGTACGAACAATATCGTCCTTATCTTTCTTTTTCTTTTTCTTAGAGTAGAAACGCATATGTTTTGTTTTATATGCGTTCCTATTTTTTGGATAAGGGGTGTTGTGAGTACGCACAATATCGTACTTATCTTTTTATTTTTAATATAAATGTTATTTATCATACAAGAATTGTATTATGTTAGCTTTAATTTTAATATTTAAAGTGTAACAAATTATTATTTAAATTAAGCGCTTGTAAATGTTGGCGCTGGTCTCCGAGCATCTTGTCATGTAATTGTGTTTTAGCAACACTGAATGGCACTGTGACCAGCTCTCGAAGCAGGAGCCAGCGAACAGTTTAGTTCTAAAATTACAAGTAACAACAGATCTCTGATCGAGGTCGAGTGTTAATACATTATTATATTTGTTTAACACGTTTTGCTATTAGTTAAATATTATACAAGAAATTTATATTAAGTTAAATATTTAGCATCCTTTCTAATTAAGTAAAATACTACTGTAATTAAGTGATTAGATGACTAAATAAAACTAATTGATTACTTATTTTAATAAAAAGTGTTTAATTAATAGTACCAAAAGATATTAATTCTTCGACAAGGTATTTTGGATGCAGGGCCATTTCAGCCGCTCGAAGTAGTCACTAATTCAACAATACTCTTCGAACAAGAAATCTATTTAATCAACTTAAAAGAGCTAATTCTTATCCTGCGAATATTCTGTGATTATCTGGTGGATAATCGTCAGCGGAAGAATCTACATTCAGAAGCTAGCAACCTGCGGGATGTATTAGTCAAGCTGAGTAATCTCCACATAGAACGAGCATCCGACCTCTTTTTACAACATTGATGTCAGGTGTAACGTCCCGGCGATAATCTACTATCACTATCACAACACAGTATATAAAGAATTAAATATAACCTCCTTCAGAACTGTCAAAATAAAATTAAGAAATTAGCACATATGGTATATAGAATTAAAATATGTATAAACACTTAAATAATTTAATAACATAACATAAAATTTTTAATAGTAGTGATTAAAATTTATGTAGATACATAAAAATAATTTCTTTTTTTGCTGTTCTTCAAGTTTTTGAATTAATTACTTTATAAAAATTTGTTTTTTTATTTTACTATGTAAATTATTATCTATTTATAGTGCTCGGTTTTACAAAATAACCCTTGCTTGTTACGTTTTTGAAGGACATTTATCTTTACAAAACATTCAAATGTCACCGGAAAAAACTAACCAAAAAAGGCTGTGTTACCAAATGTAAAATTCATATCACGTGACAATTTTCTTTACTTCACTCCCCAAATTCTAAAGCCTATCTCCACCCATCAAAATCACTATTACACCACGCTCTTGCTCATACATCCTTAAAATAAATATTTTATTAATACTTAATAAAGCAAAAGGCGATTGCACTGCATATTGTATATAATTCCTAATAATTGACAAAGCCGCTGATCTATTCGCTATACAAATTTAAGTACCTAGCATATAAAAAATAAACATAAAATGATATAGAAAATTACCAAACACTTAGAATATTGAAGTGTTATTATAAAGCAAATATTTTGTTTATTTACTTTATAATATTGCTGAGTCCTATCACTGATTACCTCCTATATGTATGCCTGATATATGTGTGCTTCATCGCTGTCTTATAAGTTTTATGTTTATAAGAACATACAATCAAATTACTTTTGACAACAACCAAACCTTTAAAATTTAGTGCTGCTCCATAAATCGAACCTGTAGACATAGCAGTCTAGCAACGAACATAAATGTTCTTAGCCACTGTGTCGTCAGTAGAAACGTCAAACCATTATATTGATGCATTGTCAAATATCGTTGACTTTCATTTTGTTGTTCCCCAACCTAGAATTTCACTAAAACAAAAGTAGTACGTAACTTTAACTGTTATAAAAATATAATTCCAACTTTCTCCGTTGTGTTAACAAACAAATCAGCAGCACTAGTGTTTACCCACGTTCCTTATTGAGATATTTGTCAGTAGCCATTTTGTTAATGCTAAACGATATTAGATTCTCTAAAAACTAAACGCAAATACAAGTAAAAGGCATTTAGAGTCTCAATCAAATGTAATAAGTGTTCTTCGCATTGAAATAAATAATCTATTTAACTCTCATCAACTGATCTGTTCTTTTATAAGCAGTTTGACTAGGATCGTATCACGTAAGTAACTGTACCAACTCATACACATGTCACAGCAAGTTATGTCAAATGTATTCCATCGGGTTATTAAAAATATTTCAATCAATTTCATTGTTCCATTATAATAATACACTGAACACAAAACATGAATATTACTTTAAAACAACATTATACTTAAACAAAACCGATTAATCATTTACCTAAGCAGACCATTCACTCATTTTAATATTTTACATATTTTATACATGCTTAACTTTCTAATAATCCGATAAGGTCATCTTATGATTATAATTGCAAGGAAATAATTTACAATGAGTGACACGGAGTCAAGATTCGATGCGTTGGTGACCTTGGTTTGTCGTAACTTAACTGGTTGTAAATCAGTTTGAACAACAAACAAACACTTGTTTTAGATTAAATATCTTTAATTCACTAGTTAATCTAAAACAATCTTAAATTTTAGTGTCTTTTACTTCACTTGTTACAATCTAAAACAATGATGTTTGTTGATAACAGGAAAGAAACAAGTTTGTAAAGAATGAAAGGGATGTGAAATGTTTGTGGGCAGTTGGATAGATAATGAAATGATTTGTGAATAAATATTTAATTACGATTGAATTGATTGTTGGTGCGATGTCTCTGCAGTGCAGGTAGGGTCGGGTCCGAAATCAGATAAATATAATAAACATCTAAATTAACATCTTTTCAATATATAACATATGATGTATTTGTTTAGTGATAGTAGTTTCATATATATATAGGTATATAAATAAATATTTAAGAAATATTTAAAATTTTTGGGCTGTAAAATTCGGGCGGCACCCTTTGGGTTTTATTCAATTTTGCAATTACACCAGCAAAGGCATTCGGCTTTCATGTCCGTTATATTTGTCGGGTTTTCTACCCGGGCCCCGGGTTCTGGTTTATTGCCAATACCCGTCGGATTCAGAAGCCCTAAGTGCAGGCAAGAATGACCGAGATTATGCTATAGACACGTTTAGGTAAAGGAGAATCAGAGTTTCTTGAGGTGGGGCAAAAAAAGGATATAACTGACACGTACATTTATAGTTATTATAGATGGTGCTAGTATTTCTTTTCGTACAATGCTTTATATATTAGGCTACATTTTTTACGTAACAGGTAACAACACCAAGTCTAATATACACGGGAATAAAATACTTCATCTAATTTACCTTACTCTTACATTTTGTCTTGAGCAAGGCCAAAGGATTCCAAATAATTTTCTTAAATATTTCTCTAACTTATAACTAAATTTATTATTTACTGACAGTAAATGAATTTCACCTAAATATTTATTTCATTATTTATAATAATTCACAGTTTTACTTCGGAGGGCCTTGACAACAAGATGAAAGATAATATAGACCAAGATTTAACAGAAACTGGAATTAAAGAAAAGTATCTGCAAATGTTTGGAGTACCTACGCAAAACATGGATCAGGCGAAAGAAATTATTCAAATACATAAAAATTTATTCGGAGAAATTGAGAAAAACAACACTAAAGAATATATATCACATCTTGCAACACACGTGACAGAAGTCATCAATAATAACGAATGTAAAACCAAAATCCTTGACGATAACGTGGTGGACAACGTAAGAAAAGATATTCAAATTATCACAAAATGTGCGATACAGTTTGCAGATAATTGTGCAAACACAAGCGATTACACCGTGAATTCTTCTAACATCGCAATGGAAGAACAACTTATTGTAAATATTTATTCTAAAATCAATCTCCAATATCAGTTAGTAGAACTTCAAAATCAATTAGTTAAAGACCTTCACTTAACTGAAGACGATAGACCATCTGCAACATGTGGTTTCGAAAACATAAAATACGACGATCAAGAGAACGCCGAACCTTCTACTGGTTTAAAGACCTTGTCAAGTTCCAACTTCTTACAAGAAAAACAATCAGACTGTGCTATTAGAGATAATATAAATACATTACAAGAGTTAAGTTTCATGCCAACAAGTTGTGCGAGTAATTCACTTAACATGAATTTTACAAACACAAACAGACCAGAAAATACAGAACAAAATCCTCACGCTTGCAAATTTTGTACAAGAAATTTTTCTAAATTGGAATTATTAAATCGACATGTACAAGGTATATTCATACAAATATAAAAACACATTCATGTAATTATTGCAACAAAACTTTTTCAAACTCAAGTAATTTAAAGAAACATGAGCGTGCACACTCAGGAGAAAAGCCGTATGTGTGTGAAATTTGTAACAAAGCGTTTGCAAAATTAGGGAGTTTAAAGGTACATAAGCGTACACATACAGGAGAAAAGCCGTATGTTTGTGAAATTTGCAACAATGCGTTTACGCAATTACATCATTTAAAGCAACATAAGCGTACACATACAGGAGAAAAGCCGTATTCGTGTGAAATTTGCAAAAAATCGTTTACACGATCAAATTCTTTAAAAAAATATAAGAGTGCAGTATGCAAAAACAATATTTATGCGAAATGTAATGTTAATTTATGTGAAAAATAATTTATTTTATATTTATAAGCGCTGATCAAACACAATAACTACACAAGAAGTTAACACCATGTTACTAGCAATAAATCTTACCGTTAAATGGTTACCAATAGTGTAATAAAAAAGTATTTGATAATTTGTCAATTTGTGAAAATGATTATGCTAGACTTTGTTGATATTTTAATTTTCTTTAGAGTTTTTGTTAGTCCGTATATAAAATAACTCTGTATTTTAGTTCACTTTTATTCCAACATGAACCCCCCCTCACTAGTTGCTACTCCTGTTCTAGAAGCTGTGTTTTAATATGACAATCTATTTTGCTATTAAAAGTTATATTGCATTTACTTCAACTGTAATAACGACTTTAATAAAAATAATAATTAAAATGTTTCAAGTGTTTTAATGTCACGGCTAATGATATTACGAAATTTATATTAATGAAATGTCTATACCTTGTGGAAGACAATGTAACAATTACTAAACTGTGCATTTCATTTTCGTATTTCAGTGCTACATATTCTGTATCTGCAGCATGAGTTTGGGAGGGAAGATATGATGTGACTTTTTTATCCATAGTGAACCAAACTTTAGCAAAAAAATGTAATTTGCGGTCCGATATTGTTCCTTATTTTGGTGACGCGCTCGAGAAATATTATTGTTTAAAGGCATCAGTACCGACCGATGCAGTTTCGCACAGTGCTGTGAAAATTAATATTCTTTTATATATTATGCACAGTTCGCATCGAGAGTCCTTGGTGAGTGCAAGTGTTTACAATAAACAAAACAATAAAGTAAATAGTGATCTTTTTTTGCAAATTATAATATTTTTTTTCTTTTTTTTGTGATTTATTTGTATTTAAATTATAATTTAGATTATTATTAAGTGATATTACTAAGAAGTCAAGTAACTTTTATTTAATTATCACTGGTTATTTAATAATATGGATATGGAGACTGAACCTCCCGATAAAAATCCGAACAATAAAAACAACTCTGTGACTAACAAATCATTTCCTACAGAAAAAACATCCAGTGATATGGCAGAAAACTTAAATAAGAATAGTGACAATGTTAAAAAAATATATAATAATTTATACAACACAGAAACAAAATATGACTCGTATAAAGTAATGATTGTTAAAAATAATAGTGATGGAAATACATTTTTTAGTTCTCTTAAATTAGCAGAAATAATTTGCAAAATAAGCAATAAATCTAATATAATAGAAATTAAAAAAGTGGGAAGAAATAGAGTAATCGTTCAATGTGCTAATGCAATACTAGCTAACGAAATTACCAAATCAACATTGCTGAAAAACAATGGATATGAAGCGTTTATCCCATTTTACTGGTGCACAAAAGTAGCTATTATAAAAGGTGTTGATATAGAATATACGGAAGATACAATTTTAAATAATATAGAGTGTCCACCTTTTAAAGTAACGAGAGTGCAAAGGTTAAATCGAAAAATAAGAGTTGACGGAGCTATAAAACATGAACCCAGTACAACAGTGAAACTATTCTTTGAAGGACTTGCAATTCCTGCTTATGTTTACATGTGGAGAGTGAGACGAGCATGTGAAATTGTTTTAAATTTGGACATGCAGCCACAAAATGTAGAGCAAAAGTAGCAAAATGTAAATTCTGCGGAAGTGAAGATCATTTACGTACTGCATGCACATCTCTTAACCCGACATGCATAAATTGTAAACTTAACCACGAGGCTACAGACAATGAATGTCCTGAAAAAAAAAGACAAATCAAGATAAAAGATCTCATGGCCCAACACAATCTCAGTTTTTATGAAGCAAAATTAGAATTAACAGAAAAAAATACAGACTATTTATACTCAGTAAGAACTCAAAACTCTTTTGAAGCTCTAAACTACAATGAGACTTATCCCAATATCACTAATAAATACAATAGTATCAACATAATACCAACATACAAACCAAACCCTTTAACCAGAAGAACCAATACCAGAGTGAATAAATCAAATACAGGTAACTCATTACAAAGATCTTACAGTCAACCACAACCTACGACATCCACTAAAGAACCAATTCCAAAAAGAAGAAGAGAAGAAAAGAAACCTAACAATGAAGAAAGTGACACATTCCTTAAGAAAACTAATCAAGGAAAAAACAGAAAGCTAATCAACCAAGAGATACCTGATATTACAATGGAAAACAATGATAATGATACCTGCTATACATCAATATATAATAAAAATAATGATGACAAAATTAAAGATACAAACAAAGACCCTAATATTACATCCCAATCTCTTAGAAGCTACAAGAAACAAATATCTAGTGTACAATGGCCAAACTCGTAAGAAAACATCAATATATAAATTAAGTTTATTTTTTAATAAAAACTCTATTTACATCACTAAACCTAATCGGTTAATAAATTTACTAAAATATTAAATCAACAACAATTATATAAACATAAAGAAAAAATAAAATATATAAATAAATCGAAAAACAAGACATCAGATATAAAAATTAATTATTAATTAAAACAGTTAAAATGATAAATTTTACAGTTTACATCGAGTCTTCTTGGTGAGCGCACGTATTTACAATAAACAAAACAATAAAATAAATAGTGATCTTTTTTTTTGCAAATTATAATATTTTTTTTTCGTGATTTATTTTTATTTAAATTATAATTTATATTATTATTAAGTGTTATTAATAAGAAGTGAAGTAACTTCTATTTAATTATCACTGGTTAATTAACAATATGGATATGGAGGTTGAACCTCCCGATAAAAATCCGATCAATAAAAACAACTCTGTGACTAACAAAGCATTTCCTACAGATAAAACATCCAGTGACATAACAGAAAACTTAAATAACAATAGTGACAATGTTAAAAAAATATTTAATAATTTATACAACACAGAAACAAAATATGACTCGTATAAAGTAATGATAGTTAAAAATAATAGTGATGGAAATACATTTTTTAGTTCTCTTAAATTAGCAGAAATAATTTGTAAAATTAGCAATAAATCTAATATAATAGAAATTAAAAAAGTGGGAAGAAATAGAGTAATCGTTCAATGTGCTAATGCAGTACTAGCTAACGAAATTACCAAATCAACATTGCTGAAAAACAATGGGTATGAAGCGTTTATCCCATTTTACTGGTGCACAAAAGTTGCTATTATAAAAGGTGTTGATATTGAATATTCGGAAGATACAATTTTAAATAATATAGAGTGTCCACCTTTTAAAGTAACGAGAGTGCAAAGGTTAAATCGAAAACTAAGAGTTGACGGAGCTATTAAATATGAACCCAGTACAACAGTGAAATTATTCTTTGAAGGACTTGCTATTCCTGCTTATGTTTACATGTGGAGAGTGAGACGAGCATGTGAACCATTTGTACAACAGACGATACAATGTTATAATTGTTTTAAATTTGGACATGCAGCCACAAAATGTAGAGCAAAAGTAGCAAAATGTAAATTCTGCGGAAGTGAAAATCATTTACGTACTGCATGCACATCTCCTAATCCGACATACATAAATTGTAAACTTAACCACGAGGCTACAGACAATGAATGTCCTGAAAAAAAAAGACAAATCAAGATAAAAGATCTCATGGCCCAACACAATCTCAGTTTTTATGAAGCAAAATTAGAACTAACAGAAAAAAATACAGACTATTTATACTCAGTAAGAACTCAAAACTCTTTTGAAGCTCTAAACTACAATGAGACTTTTCCCAATATCACTAATAAATACAATAGTACCAACATAATTCCAACATACAAACCAAACCCTTTAACCAGAAGAACCAATACCAGAGTGAATAAATCCAATACAGGTAATTCATTACAAAGATCTTACAGTCAACCACAACCTACGACATCCACTAAACAACCACTTCCAAAAAGAAGAAGAGAAGAAAAGAAACCTAACAATGAAGAAAGTGACACATTCCTTAAGAAAACTAATCAAGAAAAAAACAGAAAGCAAATCAACCAAGAGAAACCTGATATTACAATGGAAAATTATGATAATGATACCTGCTATAAATCAATATATAATAAAAATAATGATGATAAAATTAAAGATACAAACAAAGACCCTAATATTACATCCCAATCTCTTAAAAGCTACAAGAAACAAATATCTAGTGTACAATGGCCAAACTCGTAAGAAAACATCAATATATAAATTAAGTTTATTTTTTAATAAAAACTCTATTCACATCACTAAACCAAATCGGTTAATAAATTTACTAAAATATTAAATCAACAACAATTATATAAACATAAAGAAAAAATAAAATATATAAATAAATCGAAAAACAAGACATCAGATATAAAAATTAATCATTAATTCAAACAGTTAAAATGATAAATTTTATTCAATGGAATTGCAGAGGAGTCAGATATATTAAAGAGGAACTACAACATATGTTACAGAAGCATAACATACATATATGCATACTATCAGAAACGTTTTTAACAAAAAATCTCAATTTCAACATTAAAGGTTATTTTATTGAAAGAGAAGATAGGATACAGAATACAAACTATAATCCCCACGGGGGTGTTGCTATCTTGATTCATAAATCTATAAAATATAAACGAGTAATGCTAAATAACCCATTTAATTCGGTCGAAATAGCTGGAATAATTTTAACACATAACGAAACTGATGTATTATGTATTTTATCAATCTATGCTAAACCGAATCATAAATCTAATTCAAACTGGTCACAGATAAAACAACAAATAGATGTTCCTGTTATACTTGCTGGAGATTTTAACGCGACTAATCTTGCTTGGGATATAAATTGTCCAGGTAGTCAGTATGAAGGTAACGAATTGTTAGATTTCATAGAAAACGAAAATCTAAATATTATCAACGATGATAAACCAACTAGAGTAAGCAATCTCAGTACAAGGGACAGTATATTGAATCTCACATTGGTATCTATGACGTTAACACAACAAATTACCTTCATTGCCTTCATTGACATTGAAGCTGCTTATGACAATGTTAATCTTAAAATATTAAAAGAAAAAGTAGAAAACATAGGTATATCTTCCAAAATATCCAACTGGATTATAAACTACTTCCAAAATAGAGAAATAACAGTTAGATACAATAATAAGTTAACTGGTCCTATACTATGTAATCACGGAATTCCACAAGGCTCAATATTATCTCCCTTATTATTCAACATATACACAGAAAAGTTAACAACATTATCAGATAACAACACAACAGTACTGATGTATGCAGATGACATGGTTATTTATAGTATGGGCCATACACAAGATATAGCTCAAAACAGATTACAATCAAAATTAAGAAAACTAGATATTTTACAAATCAAATTAAATATATCGTCAGAAAAAAGTAAAATAGTTATATTTACAAGGCATAGAATAAACTGCAGTCCAAAAATAACCATCAGAAATAAAAATATAACTGTTAGTTCAAATACCAAATTTCTGGGTATATTCTTTGATACGAAAAGCACTTGGGCGAAAGAAATTGCACATATTATTAACAAATGTCAAAAAGGCTTAAATTTGATGCGATGTATAGCAGGATACAAATGGGGCGCACACCCAACAACCTTAATAAAAATATATAAAGCTATTGTTAGACCGCATATTGACTATTCTAGTACTATGATCTGCACCGCAAATAACTCAAGATTAAAAAAAATTGAAATTATACAAAACAAATGTTTAAGAATAATATTAGGTGCGATTGTTTCAACACCAATCCAAATCCTCAACTATCAAACTAATATTCCTCCGGTAAATATCAGAATACAACAAATATCAGACAGTTTCTTTTGTAAAAACAGACATAACTCATGTGGTCCCTTAAATACCAGATTATCTAAACTATATGTTCTTTATAATAAACCATATTGGACAACTCATAAAAAACCGGCACTTTTAACTAGTATTGATAGATATAAGAACTTGAACTTAGAGGTACATAACACTATACCTTTTTTCAAATTTCCATTAGAAATAAGCATTACAACAATACATACAGAAATAAATTTGTTCAAGAAGAATGACAGCAAGGAAATAACTTATCAAAAATATATGGAATATATAACAAAAGATGATATAAACTGGAGTATATGGTTTACCGATGGTTCATTCGAAAAAAACTCTAAAACTGGAGGAATTGGCATTTTCAATTATAATACAGATCAACAGTACAAATACAAACTTAACAATATCACAAATTCTTATAATACAGAAATAACAGCAATTATGAAATTACTAGAAATAATACAAAACACTGACAATAAAAATATATTAATCTTCACTGATTCTCGTAGTGTTTGTTCATCTATAGCAAACAATACATTCAAAAACAATAACAATAACAAAATATGCGCAATTAAAGAATATCTTTTAAAAATGGAAAAAAGTGATATCAATGTTAAACTTATTTGGATTCCTGGACATGTAGGCATAAAAGGAAACGAAATGGCTGATAAACTTGCCAAAGAAGCTTGTGTAGATGGGGAAATAATCGAAATAAATTGGTCAATAAATGATTCCAAAAAAATAATTAAAGAAAATTGTATGGCAGAATGGCAGAATATATATAATGAGAAAAGTCAAAGTACTGGAAAGTTGTTTTTTGCAGCGAATCAAAAAATTCCAACAACCACATGGTTTAATAAAAATCATTCACGGAGATATATTTCAACAAATTGTAGAATGAAATCTGGGCATTCTAGATGTCCAGCTCATCTATACAAAATAAATATAAAAGACACACCAAATTGTAGATGTGGAGAAGAAGGTTCTTTGGACCATATAATTCTAGGGTGTCATCTTTTAGCATCAAAAATTGATAGACTTTTAAATAAATTATGTATTGTAACACAGTTCCCAGTCAACATATCCTATTTAATGACAAATGAAGCAACAGCAGAAATAGTAACAAACTTTGTGGTAGAAAACAATATAGAAGTGTAATATAATTTAGAATATTTTATTTAGTATGTATTTAATTTTAAGTTTAATTTTTTAAAAGAATCAATTTATTTGTATTTATTAGAATAATTATAATTTATATGTAAATTTTTTATATAATTTTACAAATAAAATTCTATGGCAAGAAGGCTGAATAAGCCAAAGCCTAAATAAAAAAAAAATATATATATATATATATATATATATATATATATATATATATATATATATATATATATATATATATATATATTATGCATGGCGGTCTACGTCTTTGTCTGTGTCAGTAACGGTTAGTGGCGTCATTATTGCTCCGAGCCTCACTGTGATTAGGCACAAGTTCTAGAACAATAGAAGATTCGCCTGGGCGTTGTAGGGTTAGAGGAGGGATGTATATTAAAGGTGATAACAAGTAAATATGTATGAAATAAAAATAAAATGTTTTACAACATCAGCCTGTTTAATTAATAGCCGCTCCTCGTATTTATGGAAAAAAGTACTCTTCCAGATAATAATGTCTTGTCTCTAACTTCTTTAACTATTTTATTGTTTATCTCATATTATTACACAATACTGCTCAAAGAATTTGCTGTTAAATTTCAGAGTAGATAACCGTTCTTATTGAATTTTATTGAATTTAATTGTTGAAAATTGACATTAAATAAATTGCCTTTATGGAGAAATGGGTACATGCGATCATAAATCAATTAATATGAGTATGTTTTATATTGTGTCGTATAAAAAAAACCTATTCATTAGAAAGGGGAATATTGGCGTGACAGATCAATATTTTAAAAATACTATGTATCCGTTCATCCTGAAAAGAACATTAGAAATGAATTCCAAATAATGATATTTAATATATTATTTTTCGCCAGTGCAACGTTGCACTGCTGTAATAAGCGCCACAACACGACAGCGGTCAAAACGGTATACAAAGATTTAAATATAACCTCGTTCAGAACAGTCAAACTAAATAATACGTTATAGAAACAGCAAAAATTAAGTACAAAAATTAAGAAAATAGCACATATGGTATATAGAATTAAAATATTTATAAACACTTTAATAATTTAATAACATTTTTTTATTTTTTTTTATTTTACAACATACATAATTTACAATCTGTCCTCGAAGAACATTAATCAAATTTTGGGAATATATATAAATATGACATGCGAGCTTGCCATCCATCGATGACTCACCCCTTGACTGAACTTATTACATTAATATTAAGTACATTTGGAAGCTATTCTACACCATATTTGGTAGGTCCATTGGATTTTTACGTTTCAGTCGTCTAACCGGTTTATGCTGGAAAAGTTGTACAGCTGATTCATTTGTGATGAACTTCTAATCTTTGAACGTACTTCTTGCTGATATCCTTAATTTCACTTCTTATCTCTGAAACCCCAAGATCTTGATGTGTTAACCAGTTTGGAACGAATAGGCACGTTAAGGATTTGCTTTAGCAGTTTATTTTGAAACCTTTGTAGGATTTCTATATTGGAATTGCTGGCACTGCCCATGTCCATGTTAGGCGTATGCCCAAGTGGATACCTAAGTATTTTACTGTCTCAGCCTGTGGAAGTTGTTAATTATTTAGCGTGACTGGTGGGCAAGAATTTTTCCTGAGTGTGAAAGTTACGTGAACTGAATCCTCAAATCTTTTAACCAATTCTGAATCTGTAGTAGATATTTCTGCAGTTTTGCGGAAGCAATGACGGAGTCTTCATGAAGTGCCAGAATTGCGGTATCATCAGCGTAGGTTGCTACTGTTGTTTCACGCATGGTAGGAAGGTCAGAAGTAAATAATAAATATAGTACTGGTCCGAGAACACTACCTTGAGGAACGCCCGATTCAGTGTCACGTAGCGTTGATTTTTCATTCTGATATTTTATCATAAACTTTCTGTTTGTGATTTATAAGACTTTAGGATTTGGAAAAAGTCATTTGGCAGTGCATTTTTTAGTTTAAACAGTAGTTCAGGATGCCATACCTTGTTAAACGCTTGGCTAATATCAAGAAAAGCCGCTGAGCAATACTTCTTCTCCTGTAGTGCTGAATTTATAGTGCAGGCTACTCGATGTACTTGTTCAGTTCTGGCATGCTGTTGTTTAAAGCCAAACTGATGTGTTGGAATTAGTTTGCTATTTTCGAAAATGATCTTCAGTCTTTTAAGTCTTATAAAATTCAAAATTCAAAAATTTTATTTGGGAGTCACGGGAGCGGTTTCTGCCGAGGGTAAAAATTGCGCTAGAAAGTTGAAATTTTATATACGGGCTAACTTTGCTACCTAATTTACAAATCGAAAAAAAATACCAAATTTAGAAAAAAAAGTTGGTCACATTACGAATAAATTAAAACTATTTTATGTTTTGTTGAAAAAATATATTTTTTTTAGTTAATTTATATGAAAAATTATTTAACTATTAAATGAGTTAAATATATCAATTTAAAAATAGAATTTGAAATGAAATACAAATTATTTTGTTCGATTCAAATCATAGACTCAATAAAAAGACGCCTTGCGAAGGGGTACACTCTAGTATTTCTATAGAATCTATATATGTGGAGGAGCTGGTCTATATATTTATGATACTAGCAGTCCTATTTTGCAACATCTTCTGTGACGTCATGCATCAAGAATTAGACTAGTGAGACATTCATTTATTTGTTAATATCAGCAAATAAAATTAAGGTGCAAAAGCACCTTAAAGTTAAGCTTCTGTTTGTTAATACTAAACAAGTAAAAGAATATCACACTAGGTCAAATTGATGCTTAAATATTGTATTGTATTTATTTTATTGCGGACGCCTTTTTGGCCTTAAAATTTCTTTACATTTATTTCTCAATTTATTTTCTAAGTTAACAAATATTAAATAACTAATTCAATTCATTTCTTTATGTTTATATAGCAATTTACAATTTACATTCTATGTTCCTGCAGTTTATCCTTTTCCTCTTTGTTCTTTCCCCTTCCCCGCCTTCCATGCTTCTTCTTGACATTCCGGCATTTGCCAGAAAGTCGCTTAATTATATTCATTATATTATATTCCCAGTTCATTATTGCTTGTTAAGCAGTGCAGACGTTCTTTCTTTCAATTTTTTTTTTTTTTTATTTATTTAGGCTTTGGCTTATTCTTGCCATTGCTTTTATTTGTAAAATTATATAAAAATTTACATATAAATTATAATTGTTCTAATAAATACAAAACAAATTGATTCTTTTAAAAAATTAAACTTAAAATTAAATACATACTAAATAAAATATTTTAACTTAAATTACACTTCTATATTATTTTCTATCACAAAGTTTGTTAATATTTCCGCCGTTGCTTCACTTGTCATTAAACAGGACATATTGACTGGGAACTGTGTTACATTACATAAATCATTTAAAAGTCTATCAATTTTTGATGTTAAAAGATGACACCCTAGAATTATATGGTCCAAAGACCCTTCTTCTCCACATCTACAATTTGGTGTGTCTTTTATATTTATTTTGTATAGATGAGCTGGACATCTAGAATGCCCAGATTTCATTCGACAATTTGTTGAAATATATCTCCGTGAATGATTTTTATTAAACCATGTGGTTGTTGGAATTTTTTGATTCGCTGCAAAGAAAAATTTTCCAGTACTTTGACTTTTCTCATTATATATATTCTGCCATTCTGCCATACAATTTTCTTTAATTATTTTTTTGGAATCATTTATTGACCAATTTATTTCGATTATTTCCCCATCTACACAAGCTTCTTTGGCCAGTTTGTCAGCCATTTCGTTTCCTTTTATGCCTACATGTCCAGGAATCCAAATAAGTTTAACATTGATATCATTTTTTTTCATTTTTAAAAGATATTCTTTAATTGAACATATTTTGTTATTATAATTGTTTTTGAATTTATTGTTATTTAAAGATACACAAACACTACGAGAATCTGTGAAGATTAATATATTTTTATTGTCAGTTTTTTGTATTATTTCTAGTAATTTCATAATTGCTGTTATTTCTGTATTATAAGAATTTGTGATGTTGTTAAGTTTGTATTTGTACTGTTGATCTGTATTATAATTGAAAATGCCAATTCCTCCAGTTTTAGAGTTTTTTTCGAATGAACCATCGGTAAACCATATACTCCAGTTTATATCATCTTTTGTTATATATTCCATATATTTTTGATAAGTTATTTCCTTACTGTCATTCTTCTTGAACAAATTTATTTCTGTATGTATTGTTGTCATGCTTATTTCTAATGGAAATTTGAAAAAAGGTATAATGTTGTGTACCTCTAAGTTCAAGTTATTATATCTATCAAAACTAATTAAAAGTGCCGGTTTTTTATGAGTTGTCCAATATGGTTTATTATAAAGAACATATAGTTTAGATAATCTTGTATTTAAGGGGCCACATGAGTTATGTCTGTTTTTACAAAAGAAACTGTCTGATATTTGTTGTATTCTGATATTTACCGGAGTAATATTAGTTTGATAGTTGAGGATTTGGATTGGTGTTGAAACCATTGCACCTAATATTATTCTTAAACATTTGTTTTGTATAATTTCAATTTTTTTTAATCTTGAGTTATTTGCGGTGCAGATCATAGTACTAGAATAGTCAATATGCGGTCTAACAATAGCTTTATATATTTTTATTAAGGTTGTTGGGTGTGCGCCCCATTTGTATCCTGCTATACATCGCATTAAATTTAAGCCTTTTTGACATTTGTTAATAATATGTGCAATTTCTTTCGCCCAAGTGCTTTTCGTATCAAAGAATATACCCAGAAATTTGGTATTTGAACTAACAGTTATATTTTTATTTCTGATGGTTATTTTTGGACTGCAGTTTATTCTATGCCTTGTAAATATAACTATTTTACTTTTTTCTGACGATATATTTAATTTGATTTCCTTTAATAAAATATCTAGTTTTCTTAATTTCGATTGTAATCTGTTTTGAGCTATATCTTGTGTATGGCCCATACTATAAATAACCATGTCATCTGCATACATCAGTACTGTTGTGTTGTTATCTGATAATGTTGTTAACTTTTCTGTGTATATGTTGAATAATAAGGGAGATAAAATTGAGCCTTGAGGAATTCCGTGATTACATTGTATAGGACCAGTTAACTTATTATTGTATCTAACTGTTATTTCTCTATTTTGGAAGTAGTTTATAATCCAGTTGGATATTTTGGAAGATATACCTATGTTTTCTACTTTTTCTTTTAATATTTTTAGATTAACATTGTCATAAGCAGCTTCAATGTCAATGAAAGCAGCTATCATATAATGATTTTTACTGTATGTTCTTTGAATATCGATATTCAATATGTTTAAGTTATGCTGTGTACTTCTTGTTTTTCTAAACGCAAATTGTAACTCAGGTAATCTTTTATGATGTTCGAGATACCACTCCAGTCTGTTTTTGATGATGGATTCCATAGTTTTGCCCATACATGATAGTAAAGTAATTGGTCTGAATGATTCTTCTTTGTTTGGATCTTTTCCTGTTTTTAATATAGGAACAACGATATGTTTTTTCCAGTCTAATGGTATATCAGCAGTGTTTAATGACAGATTATATATTTGTGTAAGATGATTTATTGCATTGTCAGGTAAGTTTTGTATCATTTTGTAATTTATTCTATCAAATCCTGTGCTACTGTTTTTATTATGATTTAACGCGAAATTTACTTCATTTTTATTTATGTTATTATCTAGAAAATTATCTTTTACGATGGTGGTGGTAGTAATATTTAAATTGTTGTTCTGTGGAAATTTTTTTTTAATGAATTCTTCTATTAAATTTTCATTATCACTTATCCTTTTAGTACTATAGCTTTTATTGTTAATTTTTCTTATATTATTCCAGACAATGTTGGTTGTTGTGTTTGGGTTTAAATTCTCGCAGAAATTTTGCCATTCTATTTTTTTTCTGGCTCTAAAATATCGTCTGGTTTTAGCTTGATGTTTTTTATAATTTAAATAATTCGCCATTGTCATGTTTTTATTAAAAATAGTTAGTGCTAATTTTCTTTGAGCTATCATTTTATTGCACTCTGTGTCCCACCAAGACGGTTTTATTTTATTAGGAGTTATATTATACAATCTGGTAGATGGGATATGTATGTCTGCCGAATTATTAATAACATCTCTAAATTGGTTGTATTTGTTTTCAACATCTTGGGGATTACTTGTGATTCCATTTGTGGTAAGGTTTGAAATTCTGCTTTCTATTTCAAGGCTATATTTCTCCCAATCTGCTTTTCGGAAATTTCTCCTCGTTAAATATTCAGATGTACGGTAACGGTCTTTATTATAGTCATTCAAACAGAAAAAAATTGGGTAGTGATCACTACCTAAGCTATCTGCAAGAACTTGCCACGAAGTAATTTGTTGTGTTAACGTCATTGATACCAATGTGAGATCCAATATACTGTCCCTTGTACTGAGATTGCTTACTCTAGTTGGTTTATCATCGTTGATAATATTTAGATTTTCGTTTTCTATGAAATCTAACAATTCGTTACCTTCATACTGGCTACCTGGACAATTTATATCCCAAGCAAGATTAGTCGCGTTAAAATCTCCAGCAAGTATAACAGGAACATCTATTTGTTGTTTTATCTGTGACCAATTAGAATTAGATAGTTTATGATTCGGTTTAGCATAGATTGATAAAATACATATTACATCAGTTTCGTTATGTGTTAAAATTATTCCAGCTATTTCGACCGAATTAAATGGGTTATTTAGCATTACTCGTTTATATTTTATAGATTTATGAATCAAGATAGCAACACCCCCGTGGGGATTATAGTTTGTATTCTGTATCCTATCTTCTCTTTCAATAAAATAACCTTCGATGTTGAAATTGAGATTTTTTGTTAAAAACGTTTCTGATAGTATGCATATATGTATGTTATGCTTCTGTAACATATGTTGTAGTTCCTCTTTAATATATCTGACTCCTCTGCAATTCCATTGAATAAAATTTATCATTTTAACTGTTTTAATTAATGATTAATTTTTATATCTGATGTCTTGTTTTTCGATTTATTTATATATTTTATTTTTTCTTTATGTTTATATAATTGTTGTTGTTTTAATATTTTAGTAAATTTATTAACCGATTAGGTTTAGTGATGTGAATAGAGTTTTTATTAAATTATAAACTTAATTTATATATTGATGTTTTCTTACGAGTTTGGCCATTGTACACTAGATATTTGTTTCTTGTAGCTTCTAAGAGATTGGGATGTAATATTAGGGTCTTTGTTTGTATCTTTAATTTTGTCATCATTATTTTTATTATATATTGATTTATAGCAGGTATCATTATCATTGTTTTCCATTGTAATATCAGGTTCCTCTTGGATGATTTGCTTTCTGTTTTTTCCTTGATTACTTTTCTTAAGGAATGTGTCACTTTCTTCATTGTTAGGTTTCTTTTCTTCTCTTCTTCTTTTTGGAAATGGTTCTTTAGTGGATGTCGTAGGTTGTGGTTGACTGTAAGATCTTTGTAATGAGTTACCTGTATTTGATTTATTCACTCTGGTATTGGTTCTTCTGGTTAAAGGGTTTGGTTTGTATGTTGGAATTATGTTGATACTATTGTATTTATTAGTGATATTGGGAAAAGTCTCATTGTAGTTTAGAGCTTCAAAAGAGTTTTGAGTTCTTACTGAGTATAAATAGTCTGTATTTTTTTCTGTTAATTCTAATTTTGCTTCATAAAAACTGAGATTGTGTTGAGCCATGAGATCTTTTATCTTGATTTGTCTTTTTTTTTCAGGACATTCATTGTCTGTAGCCTCGTGGTTAAGTTTACAATTTATGCATGTCGGATTAGGAGATGTGCATGCAGTACGTAAATGATCTTCACTTCCGCAGAATTTACATTTTGCTACTTTTGCTCTACATTTTGTGGCTGCATGTCCAAATTTAAAACAATTATAACATTGTATCGTCTGTTGTACAAATGGTTCACATGCTCGTCTCACTCTCCACATGTAAACATAAGCAGGAATAGCAAGTCCTTCAAAGAATAATTTCACTGTTGTACTGGGTTCATATTTTATAGCTCCGTCAACTCTTAGTTTTCGATTTAACCTTTGCACTCTCGTTACTTTAAAAGGTGGACACTCTATATTATTTAAAATTGTCTCTTCCGAATATTCTATATCAACACCTTTTATAATAGCTACTTTTGTGCACCAGTAAAATGGGATAAACGCTTCATATCCATTGTTTTTCAGCAATGTTGATTTGGTAATTTCGTTAGCTAGTATTGCATTAGCACATTGAACGATTACTCTATTTCTTCCCACTTTTTTAATTTCTATTATATTAGATTTATTGCTAATTTTACAAATTATTTCTGCTAATTTAAGAGAACTAAAAAATGTATTTCCATCACTATTATTTTTAACTATCATTACTTTATACGAGTCATATTTTGTTTCTGTGTTGTATAAATTATTATATATTTTTTTAACATTGTCACTATTGTTATTTAAGTTTTCTGTTATATCACTGGATGTTTTATCTGTAGGAAATGACTTGTTAGTCACAGAGTTGTTTTTATTGATCGTATTTTTATCGGGAGGTTCAGCCTCCATATCCATATTGTTAATTAACCAGTGATAATTAAATAAAAGTTACTTCACTTTTTATTAATATCACTTAATAATAATAAAATTATAATTTAAATACAAATAAATCACAAAAAAAAACGAAAGAAAATATTATAATTTGCAAAAAAAAGATCACTATTTATTTTATTTTTTTGTTTATTGTAAACACGTGTACTCACTAAGGAGTCTCGATGCGAACTGTGTCTCTTTCTTTCAAATATTCTATAAGTTATTTAATAAAATTGTTTTTAACTACTATTGTTCGTTATTATATTAACAAAAGAAGTGTTTAAAACGAATTGAACGAGTATCCGTTGAACATTTACAAATCATCGTAGATAATCTAAATCTGTAATTAAAGTGGAAAATAAACCTTATATTATATGGTGTATAACCTATATGGTATAACATGTGGATTTCTCCTCAAACTAAATTCATAGATAAAAAGTGAAATTCCTATAAACAATGCAGTGCACAATCATTGTTCTAATAATAATAGTGTATTGTATTGTGAATAAATTATAATCAAATCTAAATTAATTGTTACCCAATAATTAATAAGATGGTGATTAGAAGTCCGCCGCAAAATACAGCAGCTTACGGCACTGATAAATCAAACATCTCTGATAAAACGGAGACCATCCCAGAGACTATACCCTAAAGTGTACCATCTCCATCCAACCGTTGGACAACCGTCCAACACAAGAAAAGACTAAAAAGTCCAGAAGTGCTGAATACCAGGAAACAGACAAAACTAGCCGACTATTGGCTGAGTAAACCAATAGAAACCAACAACAGTTTTGAATGCCTGACAGAAGAGGAACGAGGAAACATAGAAACCACAAAGGAGACAGATACTAATGAATCAAGCAACACAACCACTATACCCAAACCTCCACCCGTAACAATATATAAGGTAGAAGTGATTCAACTCATCCATATACTGATGCAAAAAATTACGAGTAATTATACAGTCAAATCCACTGGCTTTGAAACAATTAAAGTTCAAGTTTTTGAGGCTGAACACTCTAAAACTCTTATAAAGAAGTTGGATGAGAAAAACACCCAATACCACACCTTCAGACCAAAAAGTGAGAAAACATTTAGGTTTGTACTAAGAGGCCTACACCACGGAACGGAGGTGGAAGTAATAAAATCAGCGCTCTTGGGTCTTGGCCACGAAGCAGTGAACATTCATAACATAAAACACAGAGTCACCAAATTACCTCTACCTATGTTTTATGTAGACCTAAAAACTAGTGGTAACAACAAAGAAGTATACAACATAGAAAAACTTGACTATAATATTGTTAAATGCAAACCACCACGTACCAAAAGAGTAATTCCACAATGTACAAGATGCCAGGCATTTGGGCATACTAAAGCATACTGTCGCAAAGTACACAAATGCGTAAAATGTGCTGAGCAACATGAGACAAAAAATTGCTCCCGCCAAATAAAAGACAACCAAGTAAAATGCGCTAATTGTGGAGGAAATCACCCTGCAAACTACAGAGGATGTGAAGTTCATAAACAATTGCAACAAAAATTATGGCCTACACTACGTGAAAAGAAGAACATACAAACTCAAGCTCAACCTAGCCTAGAAAGCCAAATAAGAACTGGAGTATCATACGCCCGAGCTCTTAATGATCAAACAGTACCAACAAGCACCCAATCAGTCAGCAATATGGTTAAGCTTGAAGAAATGCTTGCCAGACTCATGGAACAGATGGGGACGATGCTCAATCTACTTACTGTCGTAGTTAGTAAATTGGCCTAATGACAGTACAACAACAAAACTATAAACAACAAAAGTATAAATTATGTATTTGGAACGCAAACGGTTTACACCAACACTCTCGGAAAATAAAAACTTTTTTAATTGACCAAGACATAGATATCATGATGGTATCAGAGACCCACTTCACTGAACGGCACTACATTAGTATTCCAAAATATAAAATATACCACACTAGACATCTGGTAAGGCACATGGTGGAACTGCAATAATTATAAAGATAGTATTGCACATCATGAAAGAGAGAAGTTTGCAATGGATTATTTACAGGCCACCAGTATTACTATTGAAAATGAAGTTAGCCCAGTAACAATCTCAGCAATTTATTGTCCACCAAAACACAACAACAAGAAGGAACACTACGTGACCTTTTTTGAAACACTGGGTAACAAATTTGTGGCAGGGGGTGACTATAACGCCAAGCATCCAACATGGGGCTCGAGAATAACTAATACCAAGGGTAAAGAACTAGTAAAAGCAATGAGTGCTAAAAATCTAAGATCAATTTCAACTTACGAACCAACTTACTGGCCTTCTGACGTAAAAAAAGTTCCGGATGTGATCGATTTTTGTATCATTAAAGCTGTTTAGATTTGTCATCAGATCACTCTCCGGTGATTATTACTGTATACGAGGAAATACGCAGTAGAGAAACTGGGCCATCCTTGCACAATAATCGAACTAACTGGGACCTTTTTAGATCAAAGCTAAATGAGTCTATTTCGTTAAGTATTCCACTGAAAACTGAACTGGAAATTGAAATAGCAGTAGAACACCTTACTAGAATCATCCAAGAAGCAGCATGGTTTGCTACTCCCACGCATAAAGCTATCCAAGGGAAGAAGAATGATGTGCCCCTACTCATTAAGGAGAAAATAATGGAGAAAAGACATCTACGTAAACAATGGCAACTATGCAAATCACCTGCTACTAAAAGAAAATTAAATAGAGCTATAAAAGGCCTAAAGGAATTGATAGTGGAGCATAATAATCAATGTATTCAAGAATATCTTGAAAATTTAACACCATCGGAAGCTACGGAGTACTCGCTGTGGAAAGCAACAAGGAAGATGAAAAGACCAGAGATACACAACCCTCCTATCAAAGATGACAAAAATAAATAGGCAAGGAATGATAAAGAAAAGGCTACGATGTTTGCTAATCATCTGCAGGAAGTATTTAAACCGTATCCTTCAGAAACGGCAGCAGAAGAAGAAAATGGTATTTTGGATTTTCTGGACAGCCCTTTCCAAATGGACTTTCCTCATAAAAAAATTGCAACCAAGGAAACTTGGGAAACAATAGTAAAAGAAATCGATATTAGGAAATCACCCGGTTTTAACCTAATCACAGGAAAGATAATATTCGAACTATCTAAGAAAAGTATAAAACTAATTACTTTCATTTTTAATGCAATTCTTAGAACCAACTACTATCCTAGTAGTTGGAAGGTTGCTCAAATAATTATGATTCCGAAACCTGGGAAAAAACCGGAAGAGGTTACTTCCTATAGGCCCATTAGTTTACTGCCGATACTATCGAAATTATTTGAAAAAATATACGTTAAGAGGTTAAAATGTATCATTAATGAAAAAAAGCTAATTCCCGAACATCAATTAGGCTTCCGCAATAAGCACGGTACTGTAGTACAAGTACATCGGTTGGTTAACACAATTAATAACGATTTAAATGCCAAAAGACCTTGCTCAGCAGCTTTTCTAGACATAGCCCAAGCCTTCGACAAAGTGTGGCATATAGGTCTTCAATATAAACTAAAAAAAATACTTCCGTACCAAGATTATCAACTATTAAGATCATATATGACTAATAGGCACTTCATGATTAAAATAGGTAGCGAATGCACTGAATTGAAACCCATCCAGTCAGGAGTCCCTCAGGGAAGTGTCCTAGGACCCACACTATACCTTCTGTATACTTCCGATTTGCCAACTACAACAGAAACTACCGTTGCTACGTTTGCAGACGATACTGCTATATTAGCATCACACACAGACCCAGTATCGGCATCACAGAATCTACAGACTAACCTTGATATGATTCAAGAATGGCTCAAGAAATGGCGAATAAAAGCAAACGAAAGTAAATCAACGCATGTAACATTTACCACGCGCAGAGAAACTTGCCCGCATGTGAAAATAAATAATTGTGTAATTCCACAATCCAATGACGCTAAATATCTCGGTATACATTTGGACAGAAGGCTTACCTGGCAAAAGCACATTTTTACAAAGCGTAAGCAGCTTGGTCTGAAAATCAGGAAAATGTATTGGATAATTGGTCGAAAGTCAAAACTCTCTCTGGACAACAAAGTACTTATATATAAAACCATTCTGAAACCCATCTGGACTTACGGAATTCAGCTTTGGGGTACTGCAAGCAACTCCAACATAGCCATAATCCAGCGATTTCAAAATAAAGTACTACGACTCATTGTAGATGCACCATACTACGTCACTAACGAAGTCATCCAGAAAGACATCCCAATAGCATCCATCAAAGATGAAATATACCTATCCAGCACAAAATATAGTGATAGATTAATCAACCATCCCAATGCGTTGGCGAATCAACTGAACGTGTGTGACAACAGGGAACCCCGCAGATTAAGGCGATATCAACCAATAGACCTAACTTTAGGTCCGCGATAGGGAATAGTGCACAATATATGATATATTATAATAGATTATTGTATATAAAAACAAGAGGGCATTCACTGGAATGTTTCTCTTACATGTCTTAATTAATTATGCAAGTAATCATGTAAGAAGCTTATTGCCTACTTAGGCAGATTGCTGAAACAATAGGAGATATAAAAAAAAAAAAAAAAAAAAATTATATTCATGAATGACATTTTTAATTTTATTTTAATTTTAAAAATGTCTTCAGGAATAAAAAACTAAAAGAATGGGATAAAGTAGGAGAAGGAGGTTAATGTTTTATTGAAATTTAAACCACTTTTTAAATCATACAACGATTTTTAGTAAAGTCATTTAATGGACCACCGTCTTTTTTGCAATTAATATTTTGTTTTACATAAATTAATTATATAAATAATATTAATTTACAAAAATTAATTTTAATTAATTCTCCATATAATTTAAATATATTTTATGTTTATAAATATATGATATGTTCAGTAAAACTAATTATTGTTAACGTATCGTATTACGTTATAGTTCAACATTCACTCGACACACTGGACAGTTTGTCCTAATAGGAAGCCAATGATCTATGCAATCCGTATGATAAATATGGCCACAAGTTATCCGTCTGAAAATAATAAACCACGTTATTTTACATCGATATAAAGCATTGCTTGTTGAATGAATTGGTCTTGGAGTCTTACCTCACTTCTTGTCCGTCTAGAAATGGGGTGATGCATATACTGCAGTTCGGGGTGTCATGTTGGGGTCTCTCATCTTCTGGATTGCGGTAAACATACTGAGCAAATGTTACTTCTATTCTCAATTGGAGTTGTTCTAAAGGAACAGGTGCGCCGATCTGAAAATTAAGTTACATTATTTTTAATTGATTGAACATTATTACCCAGTGGTATTTAAAGTCACATTTTAATAATATTTTAGTTTCAGAAACTTTAATTACATTTACATAAAACACAATTTTTACTTACGGCTGTTCTTTGAATTATCACGTTATTCTGATCAACAATGCCGACATTATTATTGTTTTCTTCAACTTGACGCATTGGTTCATTGATATTCGGCAATGGATTACGGGGTTCCTAAAAAGAAATTACTTTATAAACCTTAACACTTACTAAGCTTATGAAATTCTACATTTCTTTAGCGGTATACAAATAGATCTTGTAACGTCTTGGCTGCAGAGAAGGATAGTAGAAGTAAGACGCGATGTCGATGTCACTTTGTTTAGGAAAGCTTTGGTAATTATTAGCGTTTTTATTTTTTTAAATAACAAAATGTTGACGGAGTAATAGTAATAATAATCAAATTTAAAATTCAGTTTTGCCGCTTTTAGTACAAGAAATATGTAGTAATAAGTAATCGAGAATATTTTTCATTGTTGACAACCTTCGTAATACAAAAGTTGATGGGAAGACGGTGAAAAGTTGATGTGGCTTAGGTTTGGGTACACCATGCTTTTCCCACGGACAACTATATGTAGCATGTTCTCGAGTGGGCAAACCATCCAGTTTGTTTGTATTCGCTAAAGACGGACTGACCAAAAATATTGTACACTCTATTGCGTTGAGAGATTAATCTTTGTTTATTTTTTAATTGCAATAATTAGTAGTAGAAGTATGAATTATTTTCGATGTATAGATAGCTATCAATAATTGTAATTTAATATATATTTGTTACTTTAATATAGAATAATTTATTAACTTAAATACTTTAATTGTCTACAACGCTTCATTCCTCTTTGAATTATAATACACACTTATAGTGTCAGCTATTTTTAAAATTATTTCTTTAAAAAAAATATTTCCTAAAAAATTATTTCCTAGAATTAACGTATATGGCAAAACAACGTTTGCCGGTTCAGCTAGTATATATATATATATAAAACAATTATATACCGACTTAAATTGGACCACTGTTAGCATTTAAATGTCAGAAATTGTGTTTTTATAAAAATAGTAGTAAAAAATAAATAAGCAGACTTCGGCTAAGACATGTATGGTTTAAAATGTTCTAAATGGTGTCTATCTATCTATAACTATCATCTCCTTAAGGTTTTGCACCTTGCTACCAAACACCCTGTATATTATTTATAACATATTAATTACAAAAAAAAACATTTGAATTCTAGGTAGCCAATTTAAAAGAAATTAACATTACCACGTGAACGTTATTATAATATATTAATACGTTACTGCAGCATATTTGCTTATTACTTTAATTATTATTTTAACAATTAAATTAAAACACCTTTTTTATATAATTGCACAGTCATCGTACATCGTCTTCTACATTTATTCTTTTCAGTTCATCAAATTGTTCATATGGGTTTGTATCTTAGCTAACAAATTGTTTTGGTTTTATTTATACAAACTACTAATTTGCTTTCCCATCTGTTATGCCGGTTTCACACCAAATAGACAGTTGCAGTTTTATGCAACGTTGCAATGTGGTGCAACACAACGTGTTGCACTTTTTTTGCAACAATTGTGTGTTTCGGCAACAGACTATTTGCATGGAACAGACCCATAATACCGGTTTTACACCAGATAGACAGTTGCGTAAAACTGCAACAAAAACTGGTTTTTATTAAAAGTTGCATCAGTGTTTACACCAACTAGACCGTTTTTACAACTTTTTTGTCATTTATTGCAGTTGTTTGCAACACAACAGAGTCCCATCTCGAGTCGGTAAAGATCAAAAGAAACACGGTTGCGTTGCTTTGTTCTTCTTGGTTTGAACATGCAATTTTATTTTGTGTATACGTTTACGAATTAATGTGTACTTTCTGAAAGCCGAAAAAAATTAACAAATTTATATTTGCGAGTTTAATTAATTTGCTATTATTTTATATGTCGTGGCTTTGGAAATAAAACATTTATTTAATAACATGTATTTTATTAAATTCATATATTTGATGTATTATTTAATACACTAATACTATTTATTATTATTATTAATTATTACAATATTATGTTAATATGGTTTGGTTTCGTTTCTTTTGCAGTTTATTATAGGATGCGCCTATAGCATATATCATGCAACCCGCAAATCATACTTCAATTATTATATTAAATTATTCATAGAGTGAGATCCCAGAGCCGGCAGACATCACTTATTTTCTGAAGATAATAATCAGAAAATATAAAATAAGTTATGTCTGCCGGTCCTGGGATCTTAGACTATCATAAATAAAACAGTTTATTGTATTTTTTATATTAAATTTAAATAATAATATTAATAGAGAAAAAAATAAAATAATAAATTAGACAAAAATAAAAAGTTATTACAATAACAAATTAAAAATAAATAAATAATATAATATAAGTCCTTTGCTTGCATAATACTCCAAATCTGAAAATAAGAATTAAGTTAATACTAGATAAGTACTTGATATAAGGAATTATAGTTATGCCACCTACATATTTGGAATAGATTTTATCTGTATACATACCGTGCTTATATATTATTAACTGCTTTGTTAATATTAAAATGCAAATCGGAAGAAGATTAATTGAAACGTATGTTTATAAAAATGTATCAAAATAAATCACAAGCAATTACAATTACACAGACTGTACAAATATACTTCAGAGATATACTCATGTCAATGCGATGTCAATTTGCTTGTTTGGGTAGAAAGAGATAAAAGTATATTCATTTCGTGTTTCCCCTCTCTTGTATTGAATGCGGGGCGAAGAGCAAATGTATGCAGAAAAAAATAACACTGCGTATTCAAACCAAATAGACTAAGGCCGTTCACACACGACTCTGATTGAAAACTCGAAGATTTCAATGTCGAGCAATGTTTCGTTACCCTATAGAATTTTTAACAATAGCATAATTCTGCTCATGCTGTTCACCATCAAGATTCAGGGCTCGCGTTTGCGATCATGTGCGGTCGGTCTAAAAAAAACGCAACCGAGTTTCTTTTGATCTGTACCGACTCCGTGTTGTGTTGCAAACAACTGCAATAAATGACAAAAAAGTTGTAAAAACTGTCTAGTTGGTGTAAACAGTGATGCAACTTTTAATAAAAACAAGTTTTTGTTGCAGTTTTATGCAACTGCCTATCTGGTGTAAAACCGGCATTAGGTATCATTAATCACAGACACTACATCTTTCGCCTTTTTTTTCAAAATACAAAAAATTCTTGAACATTGATTTCAAACTTAAATTAACATAATGAGCATACTCTTTTCTTTTCTCTTCTTTTTTCAAATTCTTTAAATTTTCACCATTGAAAGTTATATCCTTTAAGTACTGACTGATGTGTCTTATTACAATTTAAAAATAACAAAATTGTCTTCAAAATATCATAGCACTTTAAATTACTTTTTTTCGTTTGCAATTATAAACTTAAACATTAATATCTTCTAAAATCTTGAAACTTGATTGGTACCTTTTTCGCTCGTTTTGACTTCCTAGGTATAGTGAATGGGCTTGGGGGCGACCTTTCTAATTGCCTCTTCACTCCTTGCTTGATGTCAAATTCCCTGAGACCTGGTCAGTGTTTTCTTCATCTTGGTGCTCTACCAGTCTGCTTCTTGTTGTTCTTATGCGCTTAGATTGTTTCCCACCTTTTATCTTAGTTACTTGCTGTGCTCCTAAAACCGACTCAGTACGTGTATATGGCTCCATATATGCTTTGAAATGTGAAGCATTTCTTGATTTTATGAGACCTCATGATTTTTTGTGGTAATCTGGCTTCCTTTTCTTTCTTTTACTTTTTCTGGCTTTGTGTAATAGCCTCTTTCCTTCTCTTTCTTTCTCCATACTCAGTCGTCTTTCTTTATTTCAGAATATTTTGCTCTTCTTCCTTTATCTTGATATTCTTTTCCTTTCTGTTTTATTTCACCGTCTCGGTTCCTTACTTCTTCTTTTGTCTAACCATTGGATTGTTTCTTTATTTCCGGAATCTTTGTTCTTATTTTCCTTAAAAAAAGTAGTTCAGCGTTTCTATAATGGAAAAGATATTTTTGCAATTCTTTTCTCCAGTTTGCCAACTCCGATTTGCCAACTACAACAGAAACTACCGTTGCTACGTTTGCAGACGATACTGCTATATTAGCATCACACACAGACCCAGTATCGGCATCACGGAATCTACAGACTAACCTTGATATGATTCAAGAATGGCTCAAGAAATGGCGAATAAAAGCAAACGAAAGTAAATCAACGCATGTAACATTTACCACGCGCAGAGAAACTTGCCCGCATGTGAAAATAAATAATTGTGTAATTCCACAATCCAATGACGCTAAATATCTCGGTATACATTTGGACAGAAGGCTTACCTGGCAAAAGCACATTTTTACAAAGCGTAAGCAGCTTGGTCTTAAAATCAGGAAAATGTATTGTGTTCAGTACAAAATTAGCACAGAACATAAAATGTGTCTCTGTTCACATTCTAGTTTAATATTGTATTGTTGTCTCTGGTAGAAATCTTACTCAGGGCAACACAGCGACGTGTTGGGCAACACAACGACGACTGCTGTGCACGCTACAGCCGTATGGCATTCGAGTCACTCGTGTTTTGGCTTTTGCACTGTCGTAGCATGTTTCGCAACCATTTTATATCATTAGAATTTGTGGTTAAATTTATATTAAAAAAGTGTAAAATAATTTTATCATTAAACAATTGAATAATTATTCAATCTACAAATACTCGCATGGTTTTATTTCGTACATGCGAAGCTGGTCCTTCGATGCCTTACAAAGCCGATCCTTCGAGTTTATTAACCGCGTGTGTTTTACATTGTGTTTTTGGCGTTTTTTTACATTTGCCCCTTGGTGATTGCCATTGCATGGGTAATTGGGACGCTCTATTTTGGCGGATTCACGGAGGATTTGGATTTTACAACTACATTTCAAGAAGGTTTTAATTCGTAAATGCGAAGCTGGTCCTTCGAGAATTAAAACAAATTTGGTCTTACAAACCATTATTAACCGCGTGTGAATTCGTGGTGTTTTGAGGTTACATCTGTGTAGTAATCGGCACATGTGCAAGCTATTTCTTTACATTTACCCTATGGCCGCCTGGCAAGTCATCAATTGACATTGATTGGGTAATGTAACGCTTGATTTAAGCGGATTCACATATATTTTGGATACTACATGTTCACATTTCAAGAAAAATTGTTCAAGAAATTTATTATACGGAAAGGGGTGCAAGGAACCTAGAAGAGAGTAAAATACTTTTTTACTCATCAAGGTACAATTCTATTATCATTATTTACAAGTACCGATTTATTAAAAAATTGCTAAATTCCTGGATTAAGCTGGATTAGTTTTCTCATCCACGTTTCATCTAACATACAAGTACGAGTTTATCATCTAAGCAAGATGGAGGGGTTGAAGAGGCTTAAAACGGCGCGGACGACTGCAAAAGGTTCGATTTCAAGAATGGACAATTATGTCAGCGACGCAAGGGCCCTCGAATCCGGTACGGTAGAGCTGCTGGAGGCGAAGAAAGAAAAGTTGATGGCTACCTATCACACGTACGAGCTCACGCAATCCAGTATTTTAGAAATTGATGAACAGGATGATGAAGACATCGAGGATGTAGAAGAAAAATACTTTAATATTTTAGCTAAGTTAAATGCCAGCATCACCAAGTTAAAAGAAGTTAATAGGCCTACTTGTCCTAGCTTAGTGGCATCCAAGCTTCCAGCGGTGGAAATTCCAACCTTCGATGGCAAGGATATAACCAGGTTTAGGCCCTTTTATGAGCTCTTCCAAGCAGTTGTTCACAATAATGCATCACTGTCCGATGTACAGAGACTTTTTTATTTAAGAAAGTATCTCCTTGACGAGGCTCTCTCAATAATTATAAATTTGCCGCTTGTGAACAGCTCATATAAAGAGGCTCTTGATTTATTGTTAGCGCGGTATGATAATAAGGCGCGATTAATTACTAATCATATTAATATATTACTTGATATTCCAAACATGCAGAAGGGTACTGCAATGGCAATAAGGGCTTTTTTATGTCAAGTTAAACAGCAATTACAAGCTTTAAAAAATCTTGATGAGCCTGTAGACAAATGGGATATGATTCTAATCTCAATATTATGTAGAAAGCTAGATTTATTAACTAGTCGCAATTTCCATATGGAAAGAAATGTAGACAAACTGCCTACTATGGCAGAATTTATATCATTTTTAGAAAAACGTGCGATTGCACTTGAGGATAGCTCACCATATAAAAGTATGTCAAATGATAAAAATTATAAAGAGTATTCGTACTCGAGAGTTTCCAATGTCACTACTCGCTACAATTTAGCATGTAGATATTGTAATATGGACCATCCCATTTTTAGATGTCCAAAATTTAAAATGGCTCCTTTAGAGTCGCGTAATTCATTTGTTCAAGAACATAAATTATGTTCGCTATGTTTAAAAGCCCATAGTGGCAGGTGCTCCCTTGAGAATAATTATAAATGTCATAAATGTAAAGGCATGCATAGCAAATTGTTATGTGATAAAACAGATGCTAGTTCGCTGGCTGGCAAGACAACTGAATCTCCAGTTGTAATGTGCTGTAGCAATGATAGCTTGGGGGGTACCATATTGCTGCCTACTATGAAGGTAAAAATTGTTGACAATTTTGGTCGCGAGTTTCTAGTTCGGGCATTGCTCGATAGCGGTAGTCAAGCATCATTAGTGACTGCTGAACTCTTAAAAGAATTGCGTTTACGCACAAACACTCATCCTAGTAAAATAATTGGCATAGGCAATAAAGCCACAAAATTATATCACTCAGCAATTATAAACATACAGTCTAATTACGACAGAAATATTAATCACAAAGTGAATTGTCATGTAGTTGAATCTATCACTACGCATTTGCCTCAAATTTTTATTGACACATCCAAAGTTATTTTTCCCAAAAATATTAAGCTAGCTGATGAGCAGTATAATGTACCCTCGAAAATATCATTGCTATTGGGTGCGGATGTATATTTTGCCATTCTATTAGGTGGCTGTATTAAATTAAATAATGGCTCAGTTTTACAGAACACTACATTTGGATATGTAGTTGCAGGTAAACTGCATAATCAATTTAATTATAATGTTATTAATGAGCCAAAAATGTTTCAAAATCAAAATAATTATTCAAGTAATATTATAGTATCTAATTTTGCCATTTCTGACCATACAACCCTTGAGAATGTTATGGGGCAATTTTGGATGACTGAGAAGGTCCCAGAAAAGACAGATAAGTTTACTGAGGAATATTTAAAGGCTGAACATATTTTTAAAAATTCAGTACTACTTGAAAATAATACTTTTACTGTAGATTTGCCATTAGTCAGCCCAGTAAATGAACTAGAATTGGGGGATTCTTTCTCAGTCGCCCTGCAAAGATTCTGTGTGTTAGAAAATAGATTTAAACGAAATCCTTCACTATTGAAGGTGTATAAAAAATTCATTGATCAGTATATAGAGATGGGACATGCCAGGGAAATAGACATAAATTCTTATGATGTTTATAATACTCCTAATTATTTTTTAGCGCATCATGCAGTTACAAACGATGATAGCAAAACTACTAAATTGCGTGTGGTCTTTGATGGAAGCATGCGTTCTAAAAATAAGATTTCTCTCAACGATGTTATGCTGAATGGTCCTGTGGTTCAAGGCGAGCTCTTCGATATTCTCCTACTGTTTAGAACTTATGTGTACACAATTGTCTGTGACATAGAAAAAATGTTCCGCTGTATTCTCACAAATGACACTTACAATGTCTTACAAAATATCTTATGGAGAGATGATCCAGGTAAGCCCATCAGTTGTTTGCAATTAAAAACTGTAACATATGGACTCAAATCTTCTACCTTTTTGGCCACACGATGTCTCATAGAACTTGCCCATCGCTACAAACATAAATATCCTCTCGCAGCGAGAGCAATGTGCCATAATACGTATGTTGATGATGTCATAGTTGGGTGCGATGACGTGGAAGAGTTATCTGAATTAAAGTCTCAATTAATTGGTTTGTTACAATTAGGTAATTTTAAATTACACAAATGGTCTTCCAATCATCCCCCAGTGCTCGACGACATCTCTAGTGATAAAAAATATATCAATGAATTAGATTTGAATAAATCAGCCATTATTAAAACATTAGGTCTAAAATACAATGTTATTTTGGATACATTTACTTTTAAATGTCCTAACACGAATAGTAACAATTTGAATACTAAAAGAAAAGTGCTTAGTTTTATTGGGACTTTATTTGACCCTTTAGGATTGATTGGCCCTATAATTGTAGTTGCCAAGTTAATCATGCAAGAGCTTTGGTTTTTGAAAATAGATTGGGACGCACCGCTGCCTGACAAGCAATTACAGATGTGGGAAAAGTTCCTTAATGGTCTAAAGATAGCAGACAGCATTTCAATAGATCGACTTATAAAGGAGGAAAATTTTGTCACTGCAGAATTAATAGGCTATGCAGACGCATCTATGAAGGCGTACGGGTGCTGCCTATATTTAAGAACCATTACAGCAAATGACAACGTAAAAACAAAATTAATTTGTGCCAAGTCTCGTGTGGCTCCACTAGGTAAGGTACTTACAATACCCCAACTAGAGCTAAATAGTGCAGTTTTGTTGGCACAACTTGCGGTTAGAGTTAGTAATTTACTCAAAACTAGATTGGAACATAGAGTTTTCTTTTATTGTGATTCCAAAATAGTCCTTGCTTGGATTCAAGCGGACAAATTAAAAACCAATATCTATGTTAATAACAGAGTAAAGAAAATAACAGAGCTCACAGATAAATTCTCTTGGTACTATGTAAAATCAGCTGATAACCCAGCTGATATAATTTCTCGTGGTATAGAACCACAACACTTAAAAAATCAAAATCTTTGGTGGAACGGTCCCCAGTATCTATCCAATTCTCATTTTAAACATGATCATTATTTTGATTTAAATACAGTACTTCCATCAGACGAGGAAGATAAAAGCTGTAATGTTTGTAACATTGAAGTCGAACAAGCACCTTTAATGCTAGACTTGTTTAAAAAATTCTCCAATATCAATAAACTACAGCGTGTATTAGCTTATGTGTACAGATTCTTTAATAATTGTAGAAAGACAGTACACAGTTCAAGTGGACATTTATCTCCACAAGAACTTCATAATTCATTATTAATTATCATTCGCTCAGTTCAAAGGCAAATATTTTTTAAAGAAATAAAATGTCTCTTAGGTGGTATCATTATCAAGACCGGTATAGGTAATCTCCACCCTTTCATAGACAGCACTGGTTTAATTCGTGTTGGTGGCAGATTGCAAAATGCAGGCATTGCAAAAGATAAAATGTACCCAGTCATACTGCCAAAGGACAACAATATCACTTCTATCATAATCAAAAATGAGCACTTACGTTTGCTCCATGCTGGTGCTAGATTAGTACTCAGCTCCTTGTCTCAAAAGTTCTGGATTATCAATGGCATACGGGAGGTCAAAAAGGTACTATACAAATGTGTTATATGTTCACGATTGAAGGCTGAATCTGCTAAACAATTGATGGGTTCTTTGCCAGCTGACAGAGTTACAGCTACAAGACCATTTCAGCATGTAGGTGTAGATTTTTGTGGACCTTTTAACATAAAGATAGCTCGTATACGTAAACCATTGATTACAAAAGGTTACATTTCATTGTTTGTTTGCTTTTCTACAAAGGCCATACACATGGAAGTGGTTTCTGATTTAAGAACTGAAACATTCTTGGCATGTCTCAATCGTTTTATTTCTAGACGAGGCATGCCTACTAAAATTTATTGTGACAATGCTAAAACATTCAAGGGTGCTGCTAATGAATTAAAAGAGTTGTATAATTTACAGACTAATAAGTCTCATAGAAATAATGTTATAAGTTTTTGTAATAATCTATATATAAAATTTATGTTTATACCCAGTTATGCTCCTGAATTTGGTGGTATATGGGAAGCAGGGGTCAAAAGTGTGAAGCACCACCTTAAGAGAGTAGTGGGTAATTTGGCCTTAACTTATGAAGAATTAAATTAAGTTGTCATACAGATTGAAGGTGTGCTAAACTCAAGACCACTGCTTCCACTAAGCCCAAATGAATATAAGTATTTGACTCCAGCACATTTTCTAATTGGCACTGCTCTGATTGAATACCCTGAAGTTAATTTAACAGAGGTACCAGTCAATCGTCTTAAGTTTTGGAATATTGTTAAAAAACTAAAACAAGACTTTTGGCAAGCTTGGTCTAAGGATTATCTCACACAGCTTCAGAGCCGTCCCAAGTGGAAATATGCTAATGAGAACCTGAAAGAAGGTGATTTAGTTATTGTAAAGAATCTAAACTCACCCCCATTAAATTGGCCAATGGCCAGAATCACAAAGGTCTTTTTTGGTAAAGATGGAAAGGTGAGAGTGGCGGAAATAAAAATTGGTGATAAGATCTACAACAGACCCATCACAAAATTGTGTAGATTACCACTGAATTGATTGTTGTGTACATTATGCAATTGATAATGTATGCTAAAATGTTAATTACGTTTTCTGTTATCTTTAGAATAATTGTTATTTTGTTTTATTTTATATTATTCTCATACAATTATGTAGACTATCATAGATTTAAGAAGTTTGTAAATTTATGTAGCTCTATGTATTAATGTATTTTTATATATATTTTAAGTTGGTTGTGGGATCAGCTACGTTCTGCTGGCTGGTAATTTATGTTCAGTACAAAATTAGCACAGAACATAAAATGTGTCTCTGTTCACATTCTAGTTTAATATTGTATTGTTGTCTCTGGTAGAAATCTTACTCAGGGCAACACAGCGACGTGTTGGGCAACACAACGACGACTGCTGTGCACGCTACAGCCGTATGGCATTCGAGTCACTCGTGTTTTGGCTTTTGCACTGTCGTAGCATGTTTCGCAACCATTTTATATCATTAGAATTTGTGGTTAAATTTATATTAAAAAAGTGTAAAATAATTTTATCATTAAACAATTGAATAATTATTCAATCTACAAATACTCGCATGGTTTTATTTCGTACATATTGGATAATTGGTCGAAAGTCAAAACTCTCTCTGGACAACAAAGTACTTGTATATAAAACCATTCTGAAACCCATCTGGACTTACGGAATTTAGCTTTGGGGTACTGCAAGCAACTCCAACATAGCCATAATCCAGCGATTTCAAAATAAAGTACTACGACACATTGTAGATGCACCATACTACGTCACTAACGAAGTCATCCAGAAAGACATCCCAATAGCATCCATCAAAGATGAAATATACCTATCCAGCACAAAATATAGTGATAGATTAATCAACCATCCCAATGCGTTGGCGAATCAACTGAACGTGTGTGACAACAGGGAACCCCGCAGATTAAGGCGATATCAACCAATAGACCTAACTTTAGGTCCGCGATAGGGAATAGTGCACAATATATGATATATTATAATAGATTATTGTATATAAAAACAAGAGGGCATTCACTGGAATGTTTCTCTTACATGTCTTAATTAATTATGCAAGTAATCATGTAAGAAGCTTATTGCCTACTTAGGCAGATTGCTGAAACAATAGGAGATATAAAAAAAAAAAAAAAAAAAAATTATATTCATGAATGACATTTTTAATTTTATTTTAATTTTAAAAATGTCTTCAGGAATAAAAAACTAAAAGAATGGGATAAAGTAGGAGAAGGAGGTTAATGTTTTATTGAAATTTAAACCACTTTTTAAATCATACAACGATTTTTAGTAAAGTCATTTAATGGACCACCGTCTTTTTTGCAATTAATATTTTGTTTTACATAAATTAATTATATAAATAATATTAATTTACAAAAATTAATTTTAATTAATTCTCCATATAATTTAAATATATTTTATGTTTATAAATATATGATATGTTCAGTAAAACTAATTATTGTTAACGTATCGTATTACGTTATAGTTCAACATTCACTCGACACACTGGACAGTTTGTCCTAATAGGAAGCCAATGATCTATGCAATCCGTATGATAAATATGGCCACAAGTTATCCGTCTGAAAATAATAAACCACGTTATTTTACATCGATATAAAGCATTGCTTGTTGAATGAATTGGTCTTGGAGTCTTACCTCACTTCTTGTCCGTCTAGAAATGGGGTGATGCATATACTGCAGTTCGGGGTGTCATGTTGGGGTCTCTCATCTTCTGGATTGCGGTAAACATACTGAGCAAATGTTACTTCTATTCTCAATTGGAGTTGTTCTAAAGGAACAGGTGCGCCGATCTGAAAATTAAGTTACATTATTTTTAATTGATTGAACATTATTACCCAGTGGTATTTAAAGTCACATTTTAATAATATTTTAGTTTCAGAAACTTTAATTACATTTACATAAAACACAATTTTTACTTACGGCTGTTCTTTGAATTATCACGTTATTCTGATCAACAATGCCGACATTATTATTGTTTTCTTCAACTTGACGCATTGGTTCATTGATATTCGGCAATGGATTACGGGGTTCCTAAAAAGAAATTACTTTATAAACCTTAACACTTACTAAGCTTATGAAATTCTACATTTCTTTAGCGGTATACAAATAGATCTTGTAACGTCTTGGCTGCAGAGAAGGATAGTAGAAGTAAGACGCGATGTCGATGTCACTTTGTTTAGGAAAGCTTTGGTAATTATTAGCGTTTTTATTTTTTTAAATAACAAAATGTTGACGGAGTAATAGTAATAATAATCAAATTTAAAATTCAGTTTTGCCGCTTTTAGTACAAGAAATATGTAGTAATAAGTAATCGAGAATATTTTTCATTGTTGACAACCTTCGTAATACAAAAGTTGATGGGAAGACGGTGAAAAGTTGATGTGGCTTAGGTTTGGGTACACCATGCTTTTCCCACGGACAACTATATGTAGCATGTTCTCGAGTGGGCAAACCATCCAGTTTGTTTGTATTCGCTAAAGACGGACTGACCAAAAATATTGTACACTCTATTGCGTTGAGAGATTAATCTTTGTTTATTTTTTAATTGCAATAATTAGTAGTAGAAGTATGAATTATTTTCGATGTATAGATAGCTATCAATAATTGTAATTTAATATATATTTGTTACTTTAATATAGAATAATTTATTAACTTAAATACTTTAATTGTCTACAACGCTTCATTCCTCTTTGAATTATAATACACACTTATAGTGTCAGCTATTTTTAAAATTATTTCTTTAAAAAAAATATTTCCTAAAAAATTATTTCCTAGAATTAACGTATATGGCAAAACAACGTTTGCCGGTTCAGCTAGTATATATATATATATAAAACAATTATATACCGACTTAAATTGGACCACTGTTAGCATTTAAATGTCAGAAATTGTGTTTTTATAAAAATAGTAGTAAAAAATAAATAAGCAGACTTCGGCTAAGACATGTATGGTTTAAAATGTTCTAAATGGTGTCTATCTATCTATAACTATCATCTCCTTAAGGTTTTGCACCTTGCTACCAAACACCCTGTATATTATTTATAACATATTAATTACAAAAAAAAACATTTGAATTCTAGGTAGCCAATTTAAAAGAAATTAACATTACCACGTGAACGTTATTATAATATATTAATACGTTACTGCAGCATATTTGCTTATTACTTTAATTATTATTTTAACAATTAAATTAAAACACCTTTTTTATATAATTGCACAGTCATCGTACATCGTCTTCTACATTTATTCTTTTCAGTTCATCAAATTGTTCATATGGGTTTGTATCTTAGCTAACAAATTGTTTTGGTTTTATTTATACAAACTACTAATTTGCTTTCCCATCTGTTATGCCGGTTTCACACCAAATAGACAGTTGCAGTTTTATGCAACGTTGCAATGTGGTGCAACACAACGCGTTGCACTTTTTTTGCAACAATTGTGTGTTTCGGCAACAGACTATTTGCATGGAACAGACCCATAATACCGGTTTCACACCAGATAGACAGTTGCGTAAAACTGCAACAAAAACTGGTTTTTATTAAAAGTTGCATCAGTGTTTACACCAACTAGACCGTTTTTACAACTTTTTTGTCATTTATTGCAGTTGTTTGCAACACAACAGAGTCCCATCTCGAGTCGGTAAAGATCAAAAGAAACACGGTTGCGTTGCTTTGTTCTTCTTGGTTTGAACATGCAATTTTATTTTGTGTATACGTTTACGAATTAATGTGTACTTTCTGAAAGCCGAAAAAAATTAACAAATTTATATTTGCGAGTTTAATTAATTTGCTATTATTTTATATGTCGTGGCTTTGGAAATAAAACATTTATTTAATAACATGTATTTTATTAAATTCATATATTTGATGTATTATTTAATACACTAATACTATTTATTATTATTATTAATTATTACAATATTATGTTAATATGGTTTGGTTTCGTTTCTTTTGCAGTTTATTATAGGATGCGCCTATAGCATATATCATGCAACCCGCAAATCATACTTCAATTATTATATTAAATTATTCATAGAGTGAGATCCCAGAGCCGGCAGACATCACTTATTTTCTGAAGATAATAATCAGAAAATATAAAATAAGTTATGTCTGCCGGTCCTGGGATCTTGGACTATCATAAATAAAACAGTTTATTGTATTTTTTATATTAAATTTAAATAATAATATTAATAGAGAAAAAAATAAAATAATAAATTAGACAAAAATAAAAAGTTATTACAATAACAAATTAAAAATAAATAAATAATATAATATAAGTCCTTTGCTTGCATAATACTCCAAATCTGAAAATAAGAATTAAGTTAATACTAGATAAGTACTTGATATAAGGAATTATAGTTATGCCACCTACATATTTGGAATAGATTTTATCTGTATACATACCGTGCTTATATATTATTAACTGCTTTGTTAATATTAAAATGCAAATCGGAAGAAGATTAATTGAAACGTATGTTTATAAAAATGTATCAAAATAAATCACAAGCAATTACAATTACACAGACTGTACAAATATACTTCAGAGATATACTCATGTCAATGCGATGTCAATTTGCTTGTTTGGGTAGAAAGAGATAAAAGTATATTCATTTCGTGTTTCCCCTCTCTTGTATTGAATGCGGGGCGAAGAGCAAATGTATGCAGAAAAAAATAACACTGCGTATTCAAACCAAATAGACTAAGGCCGTTCACACACGACTCTGATTGAAAACTCGAAGATTTCAATGTCGAGCAATGTTTCGTTACCCTATAGAATTTTTAACAATAGCATAATTCTGCTCATGCTGTTCACCATCAAGATTCAGGGCTCGCGTTTGCGATCATGTGCGGTCGGTCTAAAAAAAACGCAACCGAGTTTCTTTTGATCTGTACCGACTCCGTGTTGTGTTGCAAACAACTGCAATAAATGACAAAAAAGTTGTAAAAACTGTCTAGTTGGTGTAAACAGTGATGCAACTTTTAATAAAAACAAGTTTTTGTTGCAGTTTTATGCAACTGTCTATCTGGTGTAAAACCGGCATAATAAGACACATCAGTCAGTACTTAAAGGATATAACTTTCAATGGTGAAAATTTAAAGAATTTGAAAAAAGAAGAGAAAAGAAAAGAGTATGCTCATTATGTTAATTTAAGTTTGAAATCAATGTTAAAGAATTTTTTGTATTTTGAAAAAAAAGGCGAAAGATGTAGTGTCTGTGATTAATGATACCTAATGCCGGTTTTACACCAGATAGACAGTTGCATAAAACTGCAACAAAAACTTGTTTTTATTAAAAGTTGCATCACTGTTTACACCAACTAGACAGTTTTTACAACTTTTTTGTCATTTATTGCAGTTGTTTGCAACACAACACGGAGTCGGTACAGATCAAAAGAAACTCGGTTGCGTTTTTTTTAGACCGACCGCACATGATCGCAAACGCGAGCCCTGAATCTTGATGGTGAACAGCATGAGCAGATTTATGCTATTGTTAAAAATTCTATAGGGTAACGAAACATTGCTCGACATTGAAATCTTCGAGTTTTCAATCAGAGTCGTGTGTGAACGGCCTTAGTCTATTTGGTTTGAATACGCAGTGTTATTTTTTTCTGCATACATTTGCTCTTCGCCCCGCATTCAATACAAGAGAGGGGAAACACGAAATGAATATACTTTTATTTCTTTCTACCCAAACAAGCAAATTGACATCGCATTGACATGAGTATATCTCTGAAGTATATTTGTACAGTCTGTGTAATTGTAATTGCTTGTGATTTATTTTGATACATTTTTATAAACATACGTTTCAATTAATCTTCTTCCGATTTGCATTTTAATATTAACAAAGCAGTTAATAATATATAAGCACGGTATGTATACAGATAAAATCTATTCCAAATATGTAGGTGGCATAACTATAATTCCTTATATCAAGTACTTATCTAGTATTAACTTAATTCTTATTTTCAGATTTGGAGTATTATGCAAGCAAAGGACTTATATTATATTATTTATTTATTTTTAATTTGTTATTGTAATAACTTTTTATTTTTGTCTAATTTATTATTTTATTTTTTTCTCTATTAATATTATTATTTAAATTTAATATAAAAAATACAATAAACTGTTTTATTTATGATAGTCCAAGATCCCAGGACCGGCAGACATAACTTATTTTATATTTTCTGATTATTATCTTCAGAAAATAAGTGATGTCTGCCGGCTCTGGGATCTCACTCTATGAATAATTTAATATAATAATTGAAGTATGATTTGCGGGTTGCATGATATATGCTATAAGCGCATCCTATAATAAACTGCAAAAGAAACGAAACCAAACCATATTAACATAATATTGTAATAATTAATAATAATAATAAATAGTATTAGTGTATTAAATAATACATCAAATATATGAATTTAATAAAATACATGTTATTAAATAAATGTTTTATTTCCAAAGCCACGACATATAAAATAATAGCAAATTAATTAAACTCGCAAATATAAATTTGTTAATTTTTTTCGGCTTTCAGAAAGTACACATTAATTCGTAAACGTATACACAAAATAAAATTGCATGTTCAAACCAAGAAGAACAAAGCAACGCAACCGTGTTTCTTTTGATCTTTACCGACTCGAGATGGGACTCTGTTGTGTTGCAAACAACTGCAATAAATGACAAAAAAGTTGTAAAAACGGTCTAGTTGGTGTAAACACTGATGCAACTTTTAATAAAAACCAGTTTTTGTTGCAGTTTTACGCAACTGTCTATCTGGTGTGAAACCGGTATTATGGGTCTGTTCCATGCAAATAGTCTGTTGCCGAAACACACAATTGTTGCAAAAAAAGTGCAACGCGTTGTGTTGCACCACATTGCAACGTTGCATAAAACTGCAACTGTCTATTTGGTGTGAAACCGGCATTACAATTTAAAAATAACAAAATTGTCTTCAAAATATCATAGCACTTTAAATTACTTTTTTTCGTTTGCAATTATAAACTTAAACATTAATATCTTCTAAAATCTTGAAACTTGATTGGTACCTTTTTCGCTCGTTTTGACTTCCTAGGTATAGTGAATGGGCTTGGGGGCGACCTTTCTAATTGCCTCTTCACTCCTTGCTTGATGTCAAATTCCCTGAGACCTGGTCAGTGTTTTCTTCATCTTGGTGCTCTACCAGTCTGCTTCTTGTTGTTCTTATGCGCTTAGATTGTTTCCCACCTTTTATCTTAGTTACTTGCTGTGCTCCTAAAACCGACTCAGTACGTGTATATGGCTCCATATATGCTTTGAAATGTGAAGCATTTCTTGATTTTATGAGACCTCATGATTTTTTGTGGTAATCTGGCTTCCTTTTCTTTCTTTTACTTTTTCTGGCTTTGTGTAATAGCCTCTTTCCTTCTCTTTCTTTCTCCATACTCAGTCGTCTTTCTTTATTTCAGAATATTTTGCTCTTCTTCCTTTATCTTGATATTCTTTTCCTTTCTGTTTTATTTCACCGTCTCGGTTCCTTACTTCTTCTTTTGTCTAACCTTTGGATTGTTTCTTTATTTCCGGAATCTTTGTTCTTATTTTCCTTAAAAAAAGTAGTTCAGCGTTTCTATAATGGAAAAGATATTTTTGCAATTCTTTTCTACAGTTTAAACGTTGTGTAAAAGAAATGTCAAGAATTTTCTGAATGCTTCTATTTTGAGACTCCACACCACCGTCTGCCCTGGGCCAATAGGCAGTGGTGAATTTTATATCAACATCATTTAAATTACAAAATTGTTTAAATTCTTTACATTGAAACTGTCTTCCTCGATCCACCGTTACTGTAATTGGTATTCCATACCTTCCAAATAATTTATCTTGTTTTTCAATTGTCTTTTCTGCTGTAATTTTTTTTATAATCGCAACTTCAATAAATCTACTGTAGTAATCATATATGACCATTAGATGTTCTCCTGTTTTGACTGGTCCCTTAAAATCTACAGAAATTTCTTTCCAAGGTCCTACAGGTAGCTTTCTTTGTATCATTGGTTCTGGTATTGATGAGTCTTGAAAAATTTAATAACTTGCACATCTTCTTAATCTCTCTTCTACCTCTTAATCCATATTTGGCCAATAAACTTTTCCTCTAAGTTTCCTTTTCATTTGTACGATGCCAGGATGCCCTTCAGTGGCTTGCTTTTCTAACTGTGAGTATCGCTTTTCTCTTTCCGAGAGACTCTTACTGGCATAACATATGACTTTACCTTCTTGAATCAATGCTGCTCTTAGGGTCACTGGATTCGCATCTGAGATAATTTGTGTTGGAACATCTGACTTGTAATACCCAAGTATTTTCAAATCACTTATTATTTCTTTGATTTTTTCTAAACTTTTTTGTTTTTATGTCCCCCAAACAAGCTTTGCATTATTTAAAGTCAATTTTCTTAAGGGTTCTGAAATTGTAGACAAATGCGGTACGTATCTTTCCACAAAATTAGCAATACCTAAAAAACTTTTCACTTCATTTTTGTTTTTTGGCCTTCTAAATTCTTTTACTGCAATTATCTTATCTTCTGAAAGTTTAACTCCATCCTTCGTTATTAAATGTCCCAAAAACTTTACTTGTTGTTTATCAAATTGGCATTTCTTATATTCAATTCTAAACCGGCTTCTTCCAATACTTCAATTATTTTTCTTTCATGCTTCATCAGATCTTCTTTTATTGACGCATGTATCAGATAATCATCTATATAGCAACAATAGTTTTCACATTTTCTATCACTTAATATTTTTTCTATTGTTTTCTGAAATATTTCCGGTGCACAATTTATTCCCATTACTAATCTTTTAAAAACGTAGGTATGTTTAGATCCCATAAAAGCTGTTATGTATTTACTTTCATCATCCAATTCTAAATGATAAAATCCATTTTTAAGATCAAGTAGCGTGAAAATTTACTGTTTCCTATTTCTCCCAAAAAATCTTCTAGTATAGGTATAGGATGCTTTTCCATTTTTATCGCTTTATTTACATGTCTTAGATCTATACAAATTCTGACTGTTCCATCTGGTTTTCGAACCGGTTCAATTGCTGAATTCTGTGGTCTCCTATAAGATGTATAGCACGGCTGAACCTTTTTGTTTATGGGTTTTATTTTTATTCCTTTTGCCTTTTTCGTTTTTTTCATTTTTTTGTCAGATTCGATTCTGGTTACGTTTAATCCAATTTTCCACACCTAATTGTTTTGCTGTTTCTTTTCCCAAAATTGCTTATCCTAGTTCTTTTGTTACATATATCTGTTGTTACGCCTCTATTTCCTACAGTAATATCAGTTTCAACTTTACCTAAAATTTCCAGTGACTTTTTTGATCCGTATGCATACAATTTCTTTTCAACTTGTGTTGTTTTATTTCTTATTTGTACTCCTTGTTGCTTCAAACTTTTTCCATGTCCTTTGATCAACTACACAGCAACTACTCCCTGAGTCGACCAGCATTTTTATTTCTACTCCTCCTACTGAAACATTCAATTTATCATCTTTACTCTCATATTGCGAAATTCCTCTTATTCTGAATAAATTTTCATCACTCTCTGTTTCCTTTCCATTTCCTATTTCGTCGTAGGCTTCATTCTGTACTCATTTTACTCCTTTAGTTCTACAAACTTTAGCATAATGTCCAATTTTTCCACAGTTTACACATTTGGCTCCTTTGCAGTGCATTCAGGGTCTCTACCAAAATGTCCCACTCTACCACATCGATAGCAGCGTTTACTTTTTGACACGTATCTGATTGTCTTATGCCTACCTACGCCTGATCCATGAATATCAAATCGCGTACCTTGTTCAAAATTTGTACGTTTTCCAGAATTCTGCACTTCGCTATGAACAACTTTATCTTTTTCTTTCGAATAACTGTTTATTAACCGGTTTATATCCGAGGTTCCTATTTTTTTTTCAAAATGTGCCATTGTCAAGTCTAAACTTTCTAAATTTTACCAACTTGATTTACTTCATCTAGTTTCACTTTACCTTTTCGAGGTAATTTTCTTCTTAGCTCGACTGATTGACAACCTGTTATTATTTGATCTACCAACTGATCATCTAAATTGTCACCAAATTCACATAACTTAAGACTGGATTCTTAATCTAGCAATATATTGTTCTAATGTTTCATCAGGTTTTTGTTCCATTTTTCTAAAAACATGTCTTTCATATTTAGTATTAGACTGACCTAAAAAATGTTCATCTAGAGCTAATAACATTAATTCATATCTCAACTTTGGTTTATTTTCTCAAAAGTAGTTTTTTCATCCGCTGTAGCTGTACTATGTAATTGAGATGGTTCTAATTTTTATCTGGCAGAGAATAATACACGTCTTGTATTATTATTATTAATTGTTTATTGTTCGCCTTTCGGCTTTACAATCTACATTCTTAATACATTTCATATACTTCAACTTACAATTAAATTTACATTATTCTAAACCTTTTTATTTCCAAAAGTACTTTCTGCTTCTTCTTCTCTTGACCCTCTTCCTTCATTTTCCCTAGTCTTCCTTCTGTACTGGTCTATTGCCTAGTCTATTTTTCTGGGCTGAAGTTTAACTGTTTCTTCGCTACTTCTTTCTTTCTCCTGCTTCCCTTCACTGCCTCTTTTAGTACTTCCTTTCTCTTCCTGTTCCTTGTGCAACCCAGCCACCAGCTTATTTATTCTCCTGTTTTTTCTTTCCTTCTTACTATTTCCGCCATCCACCTCTTTCCTTCACTGCCTCCCTTTAATAGCTGGCCAATATTCCTTTCGCTCGCTACTTTTTCCTTACACTCAAACTTAATGTGCTCCAGTGTTTTGTCCTCCGCTCCGCACACTCTACACTTTCTTTCCTCACTACTTTCCCAGTATCTGTTTCCTTTTTCCTCATTTCCCAATCTAAACCTTGCTGTTCTTCTTATGTGTTTTATGTCTTTTTCTATAAGGTACTGAGGCACATTATTTTCCCATAACCTTTTATATCTTGTATTGTAGTTGCTTTTTTCGATTTTTCCCATTCTCTCCTGTTGTTGTATCTCCTTATCCCTTCTCCTTAGCTCCTCTTCCACACTTGCGCCTCCTTCTCTTCTCCTCTCTGCCTCCTCGATCGCCATTCCATTCCTTTCAAAGTACTCCTTTCTCTTTTTTATGAGTACTCTTTATATTTTGACCTAATACACGTCTTGTACTTCCATTCATGCACAGTGCAAAAAAGAATATTTTTCATACGTTTAAAATCGGTTACACCAGTAGCATCAATATAATGCTAAAATGCTCTTTTCCATCTCTTCCATTCCTTACCACAATTTGCTTTAGAGTTAGCTAGCAAAAAGGGTGGTAAGCCCAACAATTATAAATGAGACATGTTTTAGCACTTTTAGGTTAAGTTATTTTCTTATTTTATATGCTCACTTTTGGGTTAAGTTATATTCTTATCTCGTCCTAGTTTATCCTCATTTTAGTTCATCCTTATTTTTGTTTATCATTTTAGTTTATCCTCGTCGCCATTGTAGCACATTTGCTCATTACTTTAATTATTATTTTAACAATTAAATTAAAACACCTTTTTTATATAAACGCATCATATAAAACATCATATATCGTCTCCTACATTTATTTTTTTACAGTTCATCAAATGGGCTTGTGTCCTCATTGTTTAGTGGTCGATTTTTCAATTGTTGATTGAAATTGATGTTAATAAATGTTTATTAACGTGTCTATTTTATTAAACATCTAAATAATGACGGAGATATTTTTTTTTGTTTATTTCTCCTATGGTTTCAGCAATCTGCCTTAGTAGACAATAAGCTGCCTAAGTAGGCAATGATTAATTAATTAAGACATGTAAGAGAAACATTCCAGTGAATGCCCTCTTGTTTTTATATACAATAAACTAGTATAATATATGATACATTGTACACTATTCCCTATCGCGGACCTAAAGCTAAGTCTACTGGTTGATATCGCCTTAATCTGCGGGGTTCCCTGTTGTCACACACGTTCAGTTGATTCGCCAACGCATTGGAATGGTTGATTAATCTATCACTATATTTTGTACTGGATAGATATATTTCATCTTTGATGGATGCTATTGGGATGTCTTTCTGGATGACTTCGTTAGTGACGTAGTATGGTGCATCTACAATGAGTCGTAGTACTTTGATTTGAAATCGCTGGATTATGGCTATATTGGAGTTGCATGCAGTACCCCAAAGCTGAACTCTGTAAGTCCAGAGGGGTTTCAGAATGGTTTTATATATAAGTACTTTGTTGTCCAGAGAGAGTTTTGACTTTCGACCAATTATCCAATACATTTTCTTGATTTTAATACCAAGCTGCTTACGCTATGTAAAAATGTGCTTTTGCCAGGTAAGCCTTCTGTCCAAATGTATACCGAGATATTTAGTGTCATTGGATTGTGGAATTGCACAATTATTTATTTTCACAGGCGGGCAAGTTTCTCTGCGCGTAGTAAGACGGAGATATAGCAATTAAAAGTTTGAATTGTAGTTTTAGCGCTATAAATGGTCGGCTATATTTGTATGACGTGAAATGCATTTTAACGTCAGTTATTTGTTGAGTAGGTCGGAGCTGTGGTAATGTTCTGTAGCTGTTGGTAGTCAAATAATCAAGTCAAATCAAAGAATAATAAGTTTCTATTTTATTTAACCCTGCTAAGGTAGACATAATATTGAAATTTTATTGTTCCTTGAAATAGATGTAAATAATATTTGATATTTTGATATATAAATACATATAGCAGAGATTTAAGAGATGTAAGGTTGGTAACCTTACACAAGGATTGTGATGTCACATGCATTTGGAATGTCTACAACGTTGAATCCCTTTAATAATTAAAGAGACAGATTTTTTTAATTGATATCTCCTGAAATATAAGGAGTTCTTAAAAAATAATTGAATATTTGAGGTTCTAGTAACCCACTTTATCAATATATAGTACACTTTTATAGAAATTAAGACATAGGACACAAGCCCATTGTACATATGGGTTTGTATCTTAGCTAACAAATGGTTTTGGTCTTATTTATACAAACTACTAATTTGCCTTCCCATCTGTTAGATGTCATTAATCACAGACACTACAGTTACATTAATTATTATGTGAAAATATTAAAGACATTATTAGTATATTATTATTATTATATACACCTATGTACCTATATGTACTACACTAACAGTACTCTACGTTACCTTCTCACTGTTCAGTACAGCAACATGTATCCTTTTTACGTTGGTTCGTAGGCTGTATATAAATTGGACATGTGCATCACGCGTTAAAGGCCTCTACACACGGTTTAAGCTACACAAAGGTTCTATAACAAAAGTTAAATATTAGTTTATTCAGATTTACTGTTTCATATTTCATGTATATACAAATATAGATTCAATTAAATTTAAAATTTGATAAATAAAATATAATCTGTATCTTAATAGATTGGATCGTGGATCGTGGATCGTGTGTATGGGCTCAATAACTATGTTAGAATATTCTAGGACATTTATATTTGGTTTCTTTTTTTTAGGTTGGTAACTGTTGTATCTGAAGATAGCTATATGAACTGAACTGAATTAGAACATATGTTTCACTTTATCGCACTCTATAGTCTGCGAAGTGATATTCATTACTGCTTTCATAAATTATTATTGAAATAAAGCTATACACAATCTGTTAATTTGCTAAGTGTTTAATTTCTTTGTGATTTTAAAAGTACATATTAATATAGTACGTTTTATAGTACGTTTTAATTTATATAATAAGGTAAGGTTTTTAATGTAATATATTGCAATATCTTACATATTTATCACAGTAAACATTTTGGAGCATTTTGGAGTCACTTTGACATCATATTGGAGATGCGTATGATTTTTTTGTCATGAAAGAGTTCATTTATAGTTCAGTTTCTCACAATCGTCCATATGAAATGTCTGTTTTATCGGCTACAGATGACGGAACCACTCCACCTGTCGGAATACAGATGAAAATAAAGTTGATGCGAACTATAATTGAAGTGAAATAATGATAGAAACGACACAAAAAGAGACACTTCACTAAATGTTTACTGGGTCGTTTCTATAAAATTTAAATCTTTTAACGTGAATCTTTAAAATATATGCACATGTACACTTCCAATAACTAAATTAAAATATCTATTTTATATCTATGCTGCACACCATATGTTATGCTCGTATGGTCATATGAGCCAGTGTTAACAATTCTCCTTTTGAGGAAATTAGATGACAGTTCTATAAAAAAAATATTTAATTTTGCTTACGTAAAGTAGATGTATGTTTCAACTTCGGTGCAAACCTAGGTATGTTGCATTACATGTTTTGAAAAAAGTTCATATTTAAAATCATAATGTTTTTATTGTTCATTGCATTTATATGAACATTGAAACTACAAATCGTTTTTATTTTGATAACTAAAAGTGAAGATTCAAACCAAATATGTCACTACTAATTGGGTTTACTTCATTGATGAAACATATTTTTATTATATTTCTTCTTATGTATGTTGAAATATAAGTTATAGTCGCTCAAATTCTTTTAGATATTCCATTAAACTCAACGTATTGCGATGTCTTGTGCCACTTTAATTAATAAAGATGAACAACAACAGGGTTTACCCAGTTACTTTCTTCCCAAGATTCCAACCAATTATAAATATATGTGATGGGTTTGAGAATAAGAAAAGGCGATTTTGGTATAAAGAAAAACGCCGCTCTTTTTTTATACCAAAACCGCATATTCTTATAACAAAAAAATGTTTCTCATTCTAAATACTTAATTTTACGTTTCATAGAACATTTGGTTTGAATCTAAATAAGCCAGTATTAAGCAAAAAATCTGTCAATTGATACACATAACAGTGGTGACATAACCTCAATTTTGAAATTTCAAGTTTAACCCTCAATATCTCCTATTTCTTAATTAAAAGTGGTAAAATAAATATTACGTAGTGATTTTCACATGTTTTGAGAATACAATAAGCATAATAAAACATACAAAAATGCAGTAGTCTTTTTACAAAGTGAAAACAAAAGAGGATAGTCGCATCTAATAATTACCAATTGTTATAAGGAGAAATAAGAAGAACTTAATTACATATCAAGATTTGAACTACTTGTAAATAAAATGGTATCCTTATAAAAATTATTTATAAGAGGTATTACTATATAAATATGTAAATGTAATTTCAATGTAATATATAAATATGCACATGTAATTTCAATTTCAGACGCTGTCTCTTAGATAAAGCTAAAGTTCAAGCCCAGTGTATATTCAAATGTATAGAATGGTTAGTGTATGTTTATTTAATGTTTAGCAATGTAGACTAATGTTGTGTTAACAATTGATCAAAAATAATGCTGTAAATATATTAAATTTAATAAAATATAAATATAATTCTTGCATAAAGTTATTTTTTTTCATTATAAATTTGTTTTCTAATAAAAATCGATTTTATTTTTCAAAATAAATACTCTATTTAAACTTCCCGCTTAATTTTAATGTAATTTCTCTGTCCAATCACAGCAGGGCATAAATTATAATTTATAACGCCGGTCATAAATCATAAACCGGAGTCGTTTTTATTCAGCAGTGAGCCGTCGCTGCGATGTCTGTAGCTCATAAAAGGGACATTCCATGTGAACGACTGAATAGAAAACAAACGCGTTCCAGACAAAAAACTCATGATAAGTAATAGAAATGAAGTAGAATTTACTCCAAAATGTTTGCTGGGTATTCAGTTTTCAGAAATTTGATATATTAAAGTTCAAGAACAATAAACTTTCACAACCACCCTCCGAATACTACGAATATTTAAAAATTAAAACCGCCGCATTTTGATTGCCTATCACTGCAACAGTCAATGGATCGCAATTTGTTTAAGAATAGCACAAGGTTTAAAAGAAGGAGGATGTTGAATAATGATTGTTTGGGTTTGTGTGTCTATATTTTATACAATTAAGTAAACACCCAAATTAATGTGTATAAGTTTGCTGATGTTTCGTTTGTAAAACCATTGATAATTATTTAATCCTTTATTTTAAATATACGATTGTGAAAAATGAACATACTTTTATAAACTATAAAAATGAATGAATTAATGAAACAAAATGATTCAAGTGATGTGATTTACAAAAATGATAATGTGACTTAGGGCCTTATTCTGTACACTATTTCCATCGGTGAAAAAATTTCATCGCTGTAAAATGACGTCACAAAAGCGATGGTTTTTTATTTGGTATTCTGTAAGCAATTTCCATCGATTTTATTTTTGTCGCTGGAAAAAAATCGACCAAATTATAAGGTCGCCATTTGCGGTGACTTTAAAATATTTCATCGCTGTATTTGGCTGTATCTTTGATAAGTGTCAAACAATATAACATGTCTGGGGTTCTAAAATTAAAGATGCTTTTACTTCTTGTACATCAGCAGTGTTACTTTCAGTATAGTTGCTGTAAGAGTATTGACGAGATTTTAATCCACTACAATTAAGCAATTCTGCTAATTCCTTCCACATATCTTTTAAATATGATGTATTAGAAGGAATAAGTTTATTTTGTCTGAACTCCGGATGCTCAGACAAAAAATCAACATATAAATTATATTGTATATTTCTTGAAAAAATTTTGACAAGTGTACACCGTGTATTCGTACTTGTCTAGTGTTTGGATTTTTAAATATTTGAATATTTTGAATGTCGTGATTGGTCAAATATTTTTAAAATTGATGACGTCTTAAAATACGTCATCAATACCAGTTTTTACTGTTTCACCGCTGTATATTATAAGGGTGATGGAAAATTTTGCATACAGAATACCACTTTAGATATTTTAAATACAGCGACCTTATTCTATCGATGAAAAAATTAAATATTTCCACCGCTGAAATAATAAGGTCGATTTTTTGAAAAGATACAGAATAAGGCCCTTAGATAATAAAATAATTTAATAATAAAAGAAATTTATAAATATTTAATAAAAAGGTAAATATTTAGTTGTTTCTTTAACATACTTCCCCCGTTGATGTATCGGCAGGTGCATCAAGATTGTCTAAGGGTAGTAAGGCAATTTTTCTCACGGCTCTAGTAGTTTCACCATATTGTGTTTTTAATACTGCTACTCGTGCTTGTGAATCTGTGCCTGGTTATAATTTTATTATTCGTCCTAATGCCCATTGGGTTGGTGGCATATTGTCTTCCTTTATTAGGACCAGAGATACAATTTTAATGTCTGGACTAGAAGTAGTCTTCCATTTACTTCTTTGTTGGCAGTGATTGATATAATCAGATGATCATCTTTTCCAGTAATGTTGAATACAATCTTGTATATGAGAGAAGCGTTGCATTTTATTTAAATTAACTGGAGGTTGCGCTGCTGGTGTGATACTAGTAATGAGGCGGCCGATAATTAAGTGTCCAGGAGTGCAAACATAATATTAATTTAGGTTTACATTTAAAAGGCCACAAATCCGAAGATTGTTTTAACCAGAAAATTCATGACCGCTACCATAAATGATTATTTATGACTTGGTTAGCAATTTTACTACGGGAAATTTAATCAGCAGGGTTACTGTCTTTAGGTATGTGACTCCATTGAAACGGGTCCATCATAATTGATTGTATTTCAGAGATACGATTAGCTATAAATACCTTTAAAGTATGTGGTGAAAGTTTTAACCAAGATAATACTACTCTCGAATCAGACCAAAGTACAACTTTATTAATCTTGATAGGCAGAGTGCTTAATAATTTTTGAGTCATTCTACTCAATATTAAAACTTAGCATAACTCTAAACAAGGAATGCTAAGTGTTTTTAGTGGTGCAACCTTAGATTTAGAATGTATTAACGATACTTGTGAATCGCCTTGAATGTTAAAAGATTTAAAATATACGCAGGCGCCATAAGACTTTTCTGAGGCATCACAAAAACCGTGTAACTCTATATTAATGCAGTCTAAGATTATAACTTTTCGAAGTATTGAAACGTTATTTAATTCTGGTAAATTTTGTAATAATGTTAACCAAAATTCAACCAAATTTTATGGTAACTCATCATCCCAATTCAATTTATGTAACCATAATGTTTGAATCATCAATCCTAACGGAGCAAATATTTTGGAAATAAATAACAAAATAGTGCGTCTAGTATATTTATCAGGTGCCTTAAAAGTAATATTATACTTAAAGATTCAGAATCTCATTTTACTCCAAGAGTCTTGACATTTTCCAAATCATTAGAATCTATAATAAATTGTTTATCCGAGTTAGTACCTTTGACATCTGATAATAATATATGTGAATTTGATATTCATTTTCTTAATTCAAAATCAGCGCTGGACAAAATTAGATTAATTCTATGACAGCGTTCAGCAAGTTCCTTCAGGTCTGGATTATTGAAATGTGGATATGCTAGTTTGATGTGTTTAATAATCATTAAGTTTGAAATAATTATTTCAGGTATTTTATTAGTTATTTTGTCCATAACTAGACAATTATACTGTGTAGTTAAAGAATGTATATTTACATTTATTTTAGAAGTGATATTTGTAGATGCATTGCCAATTCCAGATATAACTACACTAGTATTCGTTAAGTTATTACTTAATTTAAGAGCTAGATGCTTAGTTATAAAACTGGTTTGACTTCCATTATCAAGTAATGCCCTTGCTATAACCGATTTACCTTTATCATCCATGTCTTCAACTTATGTTGTTGAAAGCAAAGTTTGATTAACATTTAGAGTTTGAGATGTGAAAGTATCACTAGAGGTGGATGGTATAGCTAAATCATCTTGAGGTGGTTCAGAGGTCGAAGGACATAAGTGCAACAAAGTATGATGCATCTTACCACATACATTACATGAATATTTTGAAGTGCATTTTTTAGTAAGGTGATCGTTTCTCATACAGTTCAAACATAAATTATATTTTCTGGCTTTTTTAATACGTGAACTTACTGTTTAATTAGAAAATGTCTTGCATTGGTGGACGGGGTGATCGTCATTACAAAAATAGCATTTATTATTCTGAGAAACTACTAGAGATCGCTGAAACTTGGGTTTCTTACTAACTTTTAAATATTCACGTTGCTCATCAATTTCACGGGCGCGTTCCAACATGCATGATAGGAGTGAATCAACAGTTAGAAAATCACTTTCAGAGCTTTGAGACAAATGCGCTTTATTGGAAGAATCTAACTTTTTGAAAATTAAAGCAGTAGTATATTGATCCCAACGTTTTTCAGATATATAAGGAATACTATTTTCCAAAGACTTTACATATTTTATAATGAGGGATGCTGTGGTTCTCAAGTTATCACTAGATTCTAAATTTAAATTAGGGATATTTAAAAATGAATTAATGTGATGAGAAATTCTTTGCCTTTTATGGTGTAAATTTCAAGCAAAAGTTCCCAGCATAATTTGTAGTTTTGGCCATCAATTTCAACGGATGATATTATATCAAGTGCTTCACCCTTTAAAGAACTTCTAAGCAAATGAAGCTTTTTGTGATTCGAAAAGTTAACTTGACTGTGAATCAAGCTCATATAACTTGATTTAAAGGCATTCCAACTTGCAATATCACCGTAGAAAGTTGGTACCGAGATACGAGGTAATTCAATATCGTTATTAGTATGATTGCATGAATTACTTATATTTAGAGATGATTCCGGTTCAGAATCAGGAAGGATTTCATTTACTACGGACTCTGTATCTAAATATTTGTTGTAAAGATCAGCACGTATATCATCTATTCTTTTTATTTCAGAAGCGTTATCAATACTTAGCTCCTGTATTGAAGTGCAAGTTTCTTGTAATTCGTCATACAGAGGAAAACATTTAAAAGATCTTATTTTATAAATATTATAAGTGGCAGGATCATCTACATTTATTTTATCAATTAATTTGTTATGAATATCTAAAGTAGATTGAATGGAATGCAACTTAGCATTTAGTTTTCTTAATACTGACATAGTGGTAATAAATATTATTAAATATTTAATTAAAACAGTAAATAAGTTATGTATATACCTAACAACGTTGTGGGGTTAAGGTATATGTGACCATTTCTATGAGAACGAATGTAAAATATAATATTGAAAGCAATTATAAACAAGATGCAAATAGAGTTAGTAGTTATTTATCGGTAACATCAAAACTAGATCTTATATGCAGTATTTTATGCTCCAGATAACCAATTCCCAGCTATGTTGTAGTTTAATATGCAGAATTTCAATATTTTACCTCATAATCAATTTTCGAAGATGTTGTGGATTCACTTTGTCCAATTCACAATAACGGTTCAAAAATGTTTGGTAGAGGACATCCGTTGCTCTAAGGACCAATGGTTGGTTGACTATAGGGTCTGGGTGTCTATATTTTATACAATTAAGTAAACACCCAAATTAATGTGTATAAATTTGCTGATGTTTCGTTTGTAAAACCACTGATAATTATTTAATCTTTATTTAAACTATACGATTGTGAAAATTGAACATACTTTTATAAACTATAAAAATGAATGAATTAATGAAACAAAATGATTCAAGTGATGTGATTTACAAAAATGATAAGGTAACTTAGATAATAAAATAATTTAATAATAAAAGAAATTTATAAATATTTAATAAAAGGTAAATATTTAGTTGTTTCTTTAACAATGATATTGAAGATTCGTGGTTTCGAGTCAAAGTTTACGAGGGTGTGAATAACCACTTTCCATACCTTCCATCAATGGGTGGATAATGATAACAACTCTCACTGGTAGAAGCATATTTTAGGTAATTATTCGATATAGCTGCCACTTTTGTTTTTTACTTTGTAAAAAAACTACTGCATTTTTGTATGTTTTATTATGCTTATTGTATTCTTAAAATATGTCAAAATCACTACGTAATAATTATTTTACTACTTTTTATTAAGAAATAGAAGATATTGAGGGTTAAAGTTGACCAAAAAATGTGATATTTGACATCATTTTACACATAATTTCGTTAATATTGGCCAGTGTAATACTTACTTCCCAAGATTCAAACCAACAGCGCTTTCAATTCAAAAGCGCCGCGCTTTTTCTTTTTTTTTATACCAAAATCGCTTTATTTCTTATAACAAAATTTTTATTATGTTTACTATACTTTTACTATTAATTTTAATATAATTACATCAAGCATAGTATTTATTTTTAAATGTTGATACGTAATTTAAAATATTAAAACTTTTATTTATTTATATAAATATAAATATATATATATATATATATATATATATATATATATATATATATATATATATATATATATGTGGGGGTGACAATGAGCCTATCCTTGTTGACGTTTCCAATTGTGGGTCTACCTTACACCTTAGTGGGTGTTAGCTAGATTACCAGCTGTGGTTTAGCTGTTTTGATCTTATTTCAATCCTTAGTTGAGCCCCCATTACAATTTAGCTTATTAAAAATAAAGTTCAATTAATTATTTTTCAAAGAAATTATATTACAAAAATAACTCACATATATAAAAATAGTTCACAACAATATTATTCAACAACAAATATTACAACTAGTAATATTGTTAATCGTATTCTAATTCTTAATGTTATTAACAACTAGTTAATACTACATTTCCCGAATTTACTAATGACTGCCATACAAACTGTGTATGTACCTACTATCGCCATTTTAACAATCTTCTCTGTTGACCATGAATCATCGCATGTCGTAGCAAGCGACGTGTGTCGTGACCTGTTAGTGGGGTCCACAACTCGTTTCAAAAACAGAGCTAGTAACATTTGAATATAACTTAATATTAGCAATGTTCCTAACCTTATTTATAGAGTTCTTTACTATATAATTACTATTTCTTACAAACTAATTATATCTAATCCTAAATAATATCCCACATTCGGCCTATCCTGACTAGTAACTGTCCTCAGTTGCTACAATCATCCTGCCTATGGTTTCATCATATCTGCTGATGTAGAAGTCCTTATTGGTCCTTCACACTCTCCTGCTTTCTCCACGTCATAACGATCATTGCCTTTAATTTTCGTTATTTTGTATGGTCCTAAAAATTTAGCTTTAACTTTAGCTCCTGTTGCAAATTGTGTACGTTGTGTAGCCACTAAACTGTTCAGTGTATACTTTCTTGGTGCTTTACATTTCCTATTGTAGCTAGTCCTGTTTTCTTGCTGAGTTTTTAGAATATTTTCTTTAGCCTCTTCTCTCAGCTTCTCACGTTTATCTACAAACTAATTTTGTATTTCTTCTGTAATCAAATCTATTATTTTTATGTCTTGTTTGGTTTTCATTTTAACCCCAATCATCAATTCAAATGGTGTCTGTTTGGGGAGTTTGGACCTTTGTAGATCTATAAGCAGGCTGTGGGCTTATCTGCGATCTGGTAGCGGTTTCCAAGTTCTCGAACGGCAAATGTCGCTCAGTTCCTTTCAATAGCTTAGGGTGCGCACAATTTGTTATGAAGGACCTTTTTGTTATTAACTAATTAACAGCAAAACATCAGAACTTTTTTAGATTACATTTATTTTAAAACTACACTACTGAATTACATAAATTGATTAAATATTTTAATTGATAAAAATACTAGTTACGACAATAAGTAAATGTAACTCGCGGTTTTAGTTAGGTATAATAATATGTGTAATTATTATTTTTTGTATATGCACTAATAGGTTAAAGCGTGCGTTACGTTCCAGGTTTGAGTTAATAAGACTGAATCGGAAACATTTACGTAGTGTGGAACCCTAGAGAAGTGACTCATATAAACAAAGGATGTTTACATAAGAAATAGTATCGTTTGCCCAAAGCGAGAAGTATATATGTGTGTATAAAAACAAATAGGCATAAAATATAAATGAATTAAAACATAGAAATCTTAAAACTAACATTAATTAAAAATAAAGGCAAGATATTGATATATAAATATGAATATTGCATGCATTTATGAACATTCTCCCGGGCGTTGAAATTGGGATATGTTATCAAAGTTTCAATTAATGTTCGATTGGTAGTGGAGCAAGATGTCGCACTAGACGTTTTAATTCGCCTTTGATTGTTTTTATAGTGGCTAGACGAGCCGTTAAATCATCACTGACACTCACTTTCACAATACGACCCAACATCCAGTGTGATGGAGGTAGATTAGGTTCTTTGATTAAAACCAAACTTCCGGGCTGCGGTACAACACCTGTAGAAGTTTTCCATTTGGAAAGTTGATTGCAGTGTCCAAGATAATCATTCGACCAGCGTTTCCAGAAGTTTTGAATGCAGTCCTGAAGTTGTGTGAAGCGCTGCATTCTGCTAAGATTGATTGGAGCGTCCTCTGCAGGAGCGATGCTAGTAAGCTGCCGTCCTATTAGTAGGTGTCCAGGTGTGATGGGAACTAGGTCGTTAGGATCATTGGAGGCGGGGTAAAGAGGGCGAGAATTGAGTATTGCCTCTATTTGGGTTAGCAATGTATAAGTGTCTTCGAAAGTAAAGTGATTATTTTGTATAACGCGTTTAAGATGTGCTTTTGTGGACTTGATGTTACTCTCCCACAAACCTCCCCAACTAGGCGAGTATGGTGGAATGAACTTCCATGTAATGGTTAAATCAGAAGCCACAGTTTCAATTGTTTTTGCATTATTTCCATCCGATAAAAATTTACCTAAGGCCCGGCTGGCGCCAACAAAGTTTGTGCCGTTATCAGAATAAATGATATTAGGTTTGCCTCTGCGCGATATGAATCGATTCAGAGCAGCTAAGAAGCACTGAGTCGTAAGTTCAGTAACCAATTCTAAATGTATTGCCTTTGTTGCGAAGCAGATAAATAAGCAAATATAAGATTTTAATAGTTTACTACCTCGGCCATATTTGTTTCTGACCATAATAGGGCCAGCATAATCGACGCCGGTGTCTTTGAACGGAAAGTCCAAAGAAACTCTTGCAAATGGAAGAGAACCCATTTTTGGTGATGGAAAACGCGGTTTTTGTCTGAAACATGTCACAGCGATGTACAATGTTTTTTGCTAACGAAATGCCTTTAATGGGCCAATATTGGTCCCTTATGCTGAATAATAATTTTTGAGGGCCTGGATGAAATAATCTCAGGTGTTCCTTCTCCATTATCAGCGTTGTTAATTTGTGTTTGTTGTGTAGAACAATAGGATGCCGTCTGTGAAATTCGAAATTTGAATATTTTAGTCTGCCACCTACTCTAATGATGTCGTTATCGTCGAGAAAGGGATTGAGACAGAGCAATGTGCTTTTGTTTGCTAAAGGTGCGTTACACTTTAGAGCTTTTAATTCAGACGCAAAATGTTCTTTTTGTGCTAACTTCACAAGAAGTTGCATTGAATCTTGTAATTCTGTAACCGTTAAAATGCCGTTTGCCTTATTTTGTTTGTTTCTACAGTTATGTATAAAACGTAGGCAATACGCGGTGACTCTATTGAGAGTTCTTAAGTTTGAGAATGTATCAAATATAGGATTTGATTTGGTTATGGAATGATTCGCCAATATAATTGATTTATATTGCTTGTTATTAGCACACTTTCTTTCAAGTGACAGAAAGCGTTTAGTAGTGGCCGTCTTGGAATCTCCTAGCATTGATGCAGGCAATTTTAGTGGTAAAGTTACTACAAATCTACCATCGGAATCGCGAGTGGTAGTTTTATTGAAATGTTCTTGACACGCCTGTTCCTCTATCGTTAAAGAGCTACATTCCTTAACAGACTCAATTTCCCGAAACTTGGGCATTTGAGTTTGTAAAGATGCGTGGTAACAATGAGCATTGTTGTTGTTAGTATTAACTTTATAGTTGGTAACTATCCAACCCAAGGAGGTACGTTGCAAATTTAATCGATTATTAAAAAGCTTTGTATTGCCAACACGTAGGAGCTTCCAAAATATATCGGCACCCAATAATAAATCCACCGATTGTGGTTTATTAAAACTAGGATCCGCTAGTTTTATATTAGAGGGTATTGCTAAATTGTTAATATCCAAGGTAGTGTGTGGAATATTATCAGTTATTTTGTCTATTAGGAGACAGTTTACAAATGTTTTGTAATTTGTATTTGCAGAATGTAAAGCGATTTTTACCTGCTGATTTATTTTAGTTTCCGAATTACCGATTCCCGAAATTACCACGTGCGATTGTTTGGTAGGAATATTTAATTTGCTAATTAAACGATTGGTAATGAAACTAGTTTGACTACGATTGTCAAGAAGTGCGCGAGCGATAATCGAGCTTACCGTCTTTATCAAGAATGCTTACCAAAGCGGTCGAAAACATTACTTGATTTGTCCAATTGACATGCGCAGTAAAGGTGTTAGAAGTGCTAGCTTTAGGAACAGAAGTATCCGAATCTTCTGTTTCAATATGTAGCAATGAATGGTGTTTTTTGTTGCTATGCAGTGTTTGAATGTGTTGTATGGTAAAGCGGTTTTTACCCAAAAAGTTTTAAAATATTTTACAATAAGTGTAAAATACAGAATTCTTACGATCTATGAGACGCAATCAAAACGTTTTTAGAATGTTTTACAATCGGTGTAAAATACAGAATTCCTACGATCTATGAGTCGTATTCAAAACGCTTTAAAATGTTTCACAATCAGTGTAAAAAACATAGAATTCCTACGAACTACGAGTCGTAATTAAAACGATTTAAAATGTATAACAACACTGCAAGACACCGAATTTTTACGATCTATGAGTCGTAATTAAAAATGCAATGACTGGTGTTTCTTTTTGCAAGTATTGCAACTGTATTTTGAATTACAGCTGTTAGTAGTGTGACCTTTGCGTAAGCAATTTAGGCACAGCTGTCTTTTTCGGATCTCGTCGATTCGAGTCCTTACGTTAAGTTTTAAAAAATTATTACAATGTCCAATAATGTGATCTTTATTGCAAAGCAGGCATTTGTCGCGTTGTGAAACTAAAAGGGATTTATGAAGTCTCGAGTTGTGGGTAAAGTTAGAATCACAATTGTGTTCATCTAATTTATTTTCATCTTCTGTCAATTCTATCATTTGAGCGTGAATTTTATCAATAGAAGAAATTTGTGGTTGCCATTGTTTATAACAAATTTTTATTTCTTCCACATCGTACGTGGATGAATCTGCTATATCAATATTTTTATTTGCCTGGCTACATTGTATTAATGTTAATTTAATACGATGTCTTTTTGTATTTGAAGTTTTTAACGACATTGTGAATGGAGCTTTAAATAATTTTTACGAACTCTTTTTAAATGTATATTTAAAAATGATTTAATGTATATATTATTGTTCGAAATAATATTAGTTGTGGGCTATTACGTAACAGACGTAATACGAACCCTGTGTTCAATAACACAAATGTTTGAATGTATATGCCCTACGCAGTCCATAGTCCAGTAGTAGAACGTTAATGACTGAAGTATAAACGGCAAAAGTTGTGTCCAAATAACACGAAATACGAGCTCTAAAAAATAGTCATAGCCTAGTAAGGCGTTAAATGACTAGATTAAACGAGGCAAGAGGATGTGTAAAAATAACACGAAATACGTTGCTCTTAAACAGAACAGTCATAGTCTAGTAGTGACGTTAAATGACTGGAATATACGAGCGAACGGCTTATCAAGTTCAACAGAACTCACACAAACAATAATAAATTATGTGAGTGAGACGCATGAATGACGTAATGAATGTTAAAAATATTCATTGATGGCCAAACACCTTGAAATAATGCATTAACAACTAAAACGTAATATATGTAAAAGTGTATAAAAATAAAATGTAAATGAAAAACCCAAAATAGAGATAATATTAAGGATAGGTGGAATTTATAAGATTGTTCAGGAATACCTTGACCACCACTGGCGTGTGAAGTTCTTTGTTCGAAGCTGATCCCAAAATGGCTGCAACTTCTGCGTAGTTTTTGATGAAAATTGGGCGCAAAAATGAGGTTTTTTGCTGGTATGTTCACCTTGCTGATGAATATCCGGTTCGAAGAAGGACCAAAATGTTTGGGGAGTTTGGACCTTTGTAGATCTATAAGCAGGCTGTGGGCTTATCTGCGATCTGGTAGCGGTTTCCAAGTTCTCGAACGGCAAATGTCGCTCAGTTCCTTTCAATAGCTTAGGGTGCGCACAATTTGTTATGAAGGACCTTTTTGTTATTAACTAATTAATAACAATTTTTTATTTATATCAAAAGACACAGCAAAACATCAGAACTTTTTTAGATTACATTTATTTTAAAACTACACTACTGAATTACATAAATTGATTAAATATTTTAATTGATAAAAATACTAGTTACGACAATAAGTAAATGTAACTCGCGGTTTTAGTTAGGTATAATAATATGTGTAATTATTATTTTTTGTATATGCACTAATAGGTTAAAGCGTGCGTTACGTTCCAGGTTTGAGTTAATAAGACTGAATCGGAAACATTTACGTAGTGTGGAACCCTAGAGAAGTGACTCATATAAACAAAGGATGTTTACATAAGAAATAGTATCGTTTGCCCAAAGCGAGAAGTATATATGTGTGTATAAAAACAAATAGGCATAAAATATAAATGAATTAAAACATAGAAATCTTAAAACTAACATTAATTAAAAATAAAGGCAAGATATTGATATATAAATATGAATATTGCATGCATTTATGAACAGTGTCATTTTAATACCTCTTTGATAAGTACTGTTTAGCATTAACTGTAGTTTACTTACATGTAAATACCACTTACTAGGATCTCTTAGGGCTAACTTTGTTAACACAGGTACAATAATTCCATTTATTCGTTCAACCTGGCCATTACCCCTTGGTACTCCTGTAGTTATTAACACATGTTCAATGTTTTCTGCAGAACAATAATCTTTGAGATCTGTTGAAGTAAAAGCTGTACCCCTGTCAGAAATTAACCTTCTTGGGTTTCCGAATACTGCTATCACTTTCAATTTCTGTAATACTTCATTAGTGCCTGTTGATTTATTAGGAAACAAGCAAACAAATTTTGTAAAAACATCTACTATAACGATAATATTGATACCACCAGTCTCGAGGAGACGCAGGATTTGTTGATGACTTAAGACAATAAACACGGAACACGTGCAATGATATCACCAGTCTCGAGGAGACACAGGATTTGTTGCTGACTTAAGACAATAAACATGCTAGGAATAATTAAGACTGACATGAAACATATGCGGGTGGGAACTGTGCTTGAACCTCGAGAGTGACTCGGGTTTGGCATTCTGACTTACGGCCTCTGACTGGAAGGGTTGAGCTGATTACATTTTTATAATACTACATATTTAATTTCGGATTTATTACTAATAAATATATTCTTGTTCAATTGATTGTAATGTTTTAATTAAACAACCCTAACATATCAGAAGTGGGATAATACATGAAAATTTTTATTCTCTAAACCACGCGGAAAGTGCAGAAATAGTGAAATAGAAAAAAAAGTATTTTTTTTCTTTGTTTGTCCGGTAACAAGGGCGTGACAAATATATAATTTGTGTGTGAGCAGCGGCATGGCTAATTCACTGACATGGTTATAAATACATGTGGATAATATTATGGATATGTGTTTTGCAGAAAATACATAAAGGAATTTTTAAGAAAAATTTAATTTTCGTGTTGATTGAGTATGCAGAGTAATATTTATTGTGTACGTGATAATGAGTAATGTGAGCAGTGAAAGCGTTATACAGCTTTAATTGGAGTGACATTGGTGGAGTGAAATAATACGGACATTGTTTTGTGAAGTTAATAAGTAGCAGGAGTAAAGATTGGAATTCTTGGAACAGGAGTAAATATTGGAACCTGTAAAAGTTGACATTGGAGAGATAATTATTGTTGTAAAGAAGTTCACGGATGATTACTTAGTGATATTAAAGTGTGATGAAAAGTTTGAGGACATGTGATAATAGAATTTAAAAGGACATTGCTTTAAATATTAAAGTGTGATGAAAAGTTTGAGGACATGTGATAATAGAATTTAAAAGGACATTGCTTTAAATATTAAAGTGTGATGAAAAGTTTGAGGACATGTGATAATAGAATTTAAAAGGACATTGCTTTAAATATTAAAGTGTGATGAAAAGTTTGAGGACATGTGATAATAGAATTAAAAGGACATTGCTTTAAATATTAAAGTGTGATGAAAAGTTTGAGGACATGTGATAATAGAATTTAAAAGGACATTGCTTTAAACATTAAAGTGTGATGAAAAGTTTGAGGACGTGTGATAATATAATGTAAAAACACATTGCTGTAAGCATTAAGGTGTGCTGGAAAAGTTAGAGAGCAAGTGATAGTACAATTCAAGAGGAAAATTGCTTTACGCATTTGAGTATAGTGAAAAGTTTGAGAGCAAGTCGGTGGTGCGATTTAATAGGGCATTGCCATAGACATTTATTTAGAGACGCTTGTGTGTATGAGACACCTTGCAGAGTACCATATGGAGAAGTTAGAAATGCGGATAAAATTCGAATATGAGTGAGGAACATATGGTTGACGTAGTTATAAGTTGAATACCAGTTTTGAGTATTTAGAGGAATGGCAAATCGGCGAGATGTTCAATATTGAATTAAACGGCTACAAGAGTTCACATACGACACAGTAGGCGAGAGCATTGATGCTTGATTCTGATTACTATGTCCAGATATTATCTGGGTTTGGTTAAAATCAAATTTAATTGGTTATGTGCAAGCACAATCATGAATATGAAAAGGAAAACTTGATGACAAAAAAGAAAATTCGTTAAAGAAAATAGACAGAGGAAAAATGGGAAAAAAAGAAGAAAAACAGTTTTATAAGAAGGAAAATATAGTTAACAGAATAGATGTTATGGACTGGGAGGACTTCATTAGCAGTATACCATTGGCAGACAGGTGGAAAAAGTGATACAGAGTAATGAAGAAAATGGTAATAGAATAAAAGAATCAGGGAAGGCAAGGCAATGGGTGGGGACATCATAGTGGAGGCGATGTATCAGCTTTAAAAAAGGAAGTTATTAGAGAAGCAACGGGCAGAAAATAATTTGAAATAGAATAGTGAAATGTAATAGATTATCTATTGTAAAATGTAGATAAAATGTGATATATTGGTTTAAAGTGCTAATAACTTCAATAGTCGATGCACTAGAAAAATAAAAATATGAAAAGGGGTTCACAAGGCCGTCTACCGTCAGGACGAGTAATGTTAAATGTCACCACAGCAGTAAAGAGGCACAAAATAATGTTCAAGGCGATCGCAAGCGGAGCAAGTCTGGTGAAAATGGTACTGGACATAATTCGAGGGATAATCGACACAACGGAAAAGATCGGAAAGTTGTAACAACTATGGAGAGACGTTACATTTTATAGTAGAGCGTCCCAAGAGGAATAAAGTACAGTGTTTTAAATATAAGCAGTATGAGCATGTGCAGAGACAGTACCCAAGTGCACCGTCAACAAAAGTGTGTGCGAGTACCGTGGATAATGCAGTACCTAATCCATATATTTCTAAAATCAGATATTAATAAATAAAAAGGTTAATTGGTTAATTGACATGGGAAGTTCATGAACTTTAATAAAAAGAAACAATCGTTAATATTTTGAAACTAAAGATATGTGAACATAATGTAATACGTGTTTTACATAGTTTAATGGCGCCACAGTATCTAGTAATAACATAACCAAAATACTGATCTACGTAAGTGAAACTGAAGTGAAGGCTGAAGTTAATACAGTTGTGTTAGACGATAAGTGGATGATTTATGACTTAATAGTTGGATGTGACTTTTAAACAAACCCTACATAACATTGAGCAGTAGTAACGGGCATGGGTGTGGTAATACGATCCATGAGACTAGTTAAAGAGCAGTGCATCAATATCAGTGACGTTGAGGCAGGTCATGGAATAAACATTTACAATATGACATTTGGGAACATTCACATAAAATATAAAGTTAAATGCGTTAATTTATTAAAGGAATGTATAAAAATGTGTTGCGCTTAGGCTGAGTGACATAAGAAAAACGCAGGCTGCAAAATTATAAATTAAATGTGTAACAGATGAACCGGTAACATGTTGACCGTATAGGCTACCTGTAGTAGAGAGAGAAGCAGTAAAGAATGATAAAAACAACAGATAATAATATTAAAAGACATTATATTCATCTTATGCAAGTACCGTGTGTATGTGTATATAGACCTTGGCAGATTAAATGCAATAATAATAACAATGATTTTAAAATAATAATAATAAACTGGGAAATAAAATATATTTTACGGAGCTCGGGCTAGTTTTGGACTTTTAACAAATACCAGTGAATGAAAATTTAATTGCAAAATAGTTTTGTCGTGCCTGATGGGCAATATGAACTTTTGGGTATGTCAATGGGAATTTATATTGCGCTGGTGTGTATCAAAGACTTGTAAATAGACTTGAATAAGATTTGTGTTTGTGCCATGAAAAGATACAATAGCTTTTCTATACATTGAAGTCATAATATTTCCGTCTAAATCAGTACCTGAAGGTTTTGAGGGGTTAAAACAAGTGTTACGAGAAATGAATTAACACTATAATTGTTAAAGTGTTCATTTTTAAAACGAAATTGACTATTTGGGACGTGAAATTAGTGCTGAGGGTGTGCGACCGAGGAAAGGAAAGATTGAAGCAGTGCAAAAATGTTAAAGCCGAAAACTGTAAACGGTGTAAAACAATTCTTAGGACTTGCTGGTTGTTTTCGTGAATTTGTGTATAAATGAGAGGTCTGGCAACTGACAGGGAAGTCATGTAAAGTGGAGTTGAGGGCGGACGTAACAAGAGGTGTTTAATACGTTAAGAACAGTATTGAGTGCAAGAGTATATATTGGGGGTGTTTGGTTCTGCACACGAGACAGAACTGCATACGGACGCTGGTTCAGTGGGGGTGGGAGCTGTGTTACTACAATTAATAGAAAGGGAGTGGAAGCTGGTTGCATGTTTGGCAGGAAAACAACAGCGGATGTGTTGGAATTGGAATATTTACCATACAAGCCGCACTCCGATGTGATGAGTTTTGGCATGTTTTGTTGAGGTGGATGTTTGTGATGTTCCAATGGCGGTTTTCTTGCGATTGTTTTAAGAAGCTTGGAGTCATTGGTTGGGAATTGGGAAGGTGAACTACTTTTGATCGTTTGAGCAACGTTGTTGTGATTTCTACGAGTTAGGGACTGTGGCTGTAGAGTTGTCCTTGAAGCACTGTAGAGTGTATTTACTATGGTTGAAGTTTAATGTTGTGGCGGTTGTGAGAGGCGGGCTGTAGTGTCTTGAGGACGGCATTTGCAGAGAAGAATTTGATGCTGAGAACAGGGCCGTGGTGGCTGAAGATTTGGGATTTTGGTTTTGAGATTGATTTGAGTTGAGTTTGACAGAGGTTGACTGAATGTAGCGGCGGAACCAAGAGTTGAACAATTATTACAAACTTATACGTAGAATGTAAGGAGGGAGGAGTACGGTTGAAGTAAAATAGTATTTTACGGATTATGCGCTGAAAAATGGAGGAATTTTAAGGAAACTGGAAAATAGAGTTCAGCTATGGATTGTACCTAAAATTGTGCAATGGCAGATTGCAGATTATACCACGATGAAACAGATTATTTCAGTACTGAAAAAGCATTGCATAAAATACGCGAGAATTATTGGATTGCTGGTATAAACAGTTTATTACAAAGTACGTAACAACATGGTTACAGTCCTACAGAACGATATTGTGCTATTCTTAAAATACGTAGACACGTAAGAATAAGCATCGTATCGGCAGTGATCAGGGGATCATGTGTTTGAAATCAATTCAGGTTGTGTTATATGGAGATGTTTGTATGTCTAGCTACAATCATATATAACACAACGTATCACGGGAATTGATTGTGAATTAGGCGTGGGCCGAAATTCATGAAGCTAATCCTTCGTGTTATATTGTAGACCTATGATGACGGTAAATGTCGGTCTCTGGACAGTATAGCATGAGGTAGTGATTATGTCTAAAGGCGGAAACGCCGATATTCATAATTAAGAGGGATACAGGTCGGGATAGGGGTGGAGGACCTGTATTCATGTGATGTTGACATGTTGTATTTTGGGTGGGCCATTTCTGGTGCCTATGTAAAATGGAACGTGAGTGTTGGTTATTTTTGAGTGAAGGCTTCTGCAGGGCCGGAAATTCATAAAGTCCAATACGAAATTTTTAAACGACATGTGGATAATGAATAGTTGGACACAACTGCTCCATTATTTTACATGCGTCTGCATTTCTGTTTTCTATCGTTATTTTGTTATTACAGTAACCCAGGGCGAGGACGCCCTAACGTCAGGTTGGCCGAGTGATACCACCAGTCTCGAGGAGACGCAGGATTTGTTGATGACTTAAGACAATAAACACGGAACACGTGCAATGATATCACCAGTCTCGAGGAGACACAGGATTTGTTGCTGACTTAAGACAATAAACATGCTAGGAATAATTAAGACTGACATGAAACATATGCGGGTGGGAACTGTGCTTGAACCTCGAGAGTGACTCGGGTTTGGCATTCTGACTTACGGCCTCTGACTGGAAGGGTTGAGCTGATTACATTTTTATAATACTACATATTTAATTTCGGATTTATTACTAATAAATATATTCTTGTTCAATTGATTGTAATGTTTTAATTAAACAACCCTAACAATATGTTTATACTTTTTGTTTGTTGTTTGTAAAGGTCCTAAATGGTCTATATGCCATCTGTCTAAAGGTAAACCTACCTTAGGTATAGATTTTAAGTATCCTTCTACTTTACCTACTTTTCTGGTTGCGAGTATACATTCTATGCAATTATCTATACAGTTTTTAATCTTTTCAGCTAAATCATTGATCCAAAATTCCCTGTTTATTATTTCTTGACATTTATTCAAGCCACAATGTCCTATGTCCTGTGCTTTATGTATTATTTCTGCTTGCATGTTACTTGGTACTACTAACAGCTTTTGATCGTCTTCTAACCTGTATAATAATTCATTTTCTATTATATACTTTCCTGCAAAAATCTTTACTTGTATCGTCTTCTTCGGCTTCGGAAAATGCTTGACGGCTTTGACCTTATCCTTAGAGGGACGAACAGTGCCTTGTTTAATTACATAACCTAGGTCGTTAGTAGATGAGGAGAGCGGGTTCTGGCTTAAATTTGAAATTGAGTTGGAAATTATTGGAGTGGGGATGCATTTAGGTCACGATATGCAGAGGGGGCGTGGCTAGACAATGTTGGGTAAAGTATTGTGGTGGGGATGCATATAGGTCACGGTATGAAGAAGGGGGCGTGGCTAGACAATGTTGGGGGTAATAGTGGGGTAATATGAAAGAGTGAGAGTATGAAAGAGTAATAGTGGGGTAATATGAAAGAGTGAGATAGCGATAATAAGTATTACGTGTGTGTTAGTATTGGTGTTGAAGTTATGGCATTAATTATTGCATTCTTCGTCAATTTCCGGAAACCAATCGTTTATGTTCGTGTCCTAGATGTATCTGTACTATATACTCATATGGTTTATCATTTAATTTCTAAAAAATAAAACTTTAAATATCTCGTAAACGGTTGAAGATATTGCATTTTTGATAAAAATTTTCTCCCCCAAAAGTACCAATACCCTAACAGGAGAACACGTTTAGAAGACGAAAGTAAAAAAATTTTAGTCAAAATGGCGGATTTAATTTCTAAAAAATAAAACTTTAAATATCTCGTAAACGGTTGAAGATATTGCATTTTTGATAAAAAATTTATCCCCCATCAGTACCAATACCCTAACAGGAGAACACGTTTAGAAGACGAAAGTAAAAAAATTTTAGTCAAAATGGCGGATTTAATTTCTAAAAAATAAAACTTTAAATATCTCGTAAACGGTTGAAGATATTGCATTTTTGATAAAAATTTTCTCCCCCAAAAGTACCAATACCCTAACAGGAGAACACGTTTAGAAGACGAAAGTAAAAAAATTTTAGTCAAAATGGCGCATTTAATTTCTGAATAAATAAAATTTAAATATCTCGTAAACGGTTGAAGATATTGCATTTTTGATAAAAATTTTCTCCCCCAAAAGTACCAATACCCTAACAGGAGAACACGTTTAGAAGACGAAAGTAAAAAAATTTTAGTCAAAATGGCGGATTTAATTTCTAAAAAATAAAACTTTAAATATCTCGTAAACGGTTGAAGATATTGCATTTTTGATAAAAAATTTATCCCCCATCAGTACCAATACCCTAACAGGAGAACACGTTTAGAAGACGAAAGTAAAAAAATTTTAGTCAAAATGGCGGATTTAATTTCTAAAAAATAAAACTTTATATATCTCGTAAACGGTTGAAGATATTGCATTTTTGATAAAAATTTTCTCCCCCAAAAGTACCAATACCCTAACAGGAGAACACGTTTAAAAGACGAAAGTAAAAAAAATTTTAGCCAAAATGGCGGATTTAATTTTAAAATAAATAAAATTTAAATATCTCGTAAACGGTTAAAGATATTGCATTTTTGATAAAAATTTTCTCCCCCATCAGTACCAATACCCTAACAGGAGAACACGTTTAGAAGACGAAAGTAAAAAAATTTTAGTCAAAATGGCGCATTTAATTTCTGAATAAATAAAATTTAAATATCTCGTAAACGGTTAAAGATATTGCATTTTTGATAAAAATTTTCTCCCCCAAAAGTACCAATACCCTAACAGGAGAACACGTTTAAAAGACGAAAGTAAAAAAATTTTAGCCAAAATGGCGGATTTAATTTTAAAATAAATAAAATTTAAATATCTCGTAAACGGTTAAACATATTGCATTTTTGATAAAAATTTTCTCCCCCATCAGTACCAATACCCTAACAGGAGAACACGTTTAGAAGACGAAAGTAAAAAAAATTTTAGTCAAAATGGCGGATTTAATTTCTAAAAAATAAAACTAATATCTCGTAAACGGTTGAAGATATTGCATTTTTGATAAAAATTTTCTCCCCCAAAAGTACCAATACCCTAACAGGAAAACACGATTAGAAGACGAAAATAAAAAAATTTTAGTCAAAATAGCGGATTTAATTTCTAAAAAATAAAACTTTAAATATCTCGTAAACGGTTGAAGATATTGCATTTTTGATAAAAAAATTATCCCCCATCAGTACCAACACCCTAACAGGAGAACACGTTTAGAAGACGAAAGTAAAAAAATTTAAGCCAAAATGGCGGATTTAATTTCTAAAAAATAAAACATTAAATATCTCGTAAACGGTTGAAGATATTGCATTTCTGATAAAAAATTTATCCCCCATCAGTACCAATACCCTAACAGGAGAACACGATTGGATATGACGGATGAAGAAATAATAATAGGTCACGAAGAAATTGAAATACAGGAAGAAGATTCTGATGTGGAAATCATAGAATTATTAGACGATGATAATGAAGTTATTGAAATATTAGACTCTGACGATGAAATTGTAGAAGTGTTAGACTCTGATGACGAAATTGTAAAAGTATAACATAGTGATTAATGTATATTTTTTATGTAAAATTATATAAATAAATGAACTTTTAAAAGCAATTGTTATTTATATTTTGATTTTGAAACTGAAATATATAATTTAAAATGGATAACGGTTGTAAGATTATTAAGCATATGAGAACAATTATTGAACTGAAAAGTAATGCATTTAAGGTTGGGTTTTGAAATAAGTTTTAATTTTAATAAATATAGTATAGGGAGGGGATTAGAGTATATAATCTGTAGATATTTTATATTTTCTTCAGTTACAAATAAATATTTTAACAAGTTTAACTAAACATTTTTTAATAATGGCTTATCGTTACAAACCATATCCAATGTTTAATAAAAATAAAAAGTTAAGTTTTGATAGTGATGAATCCGATTCTAAAATAATATATGATGATTCTATATATTTATTAAAATCATTATATTATTTAAATAACAGTAAATCAAAACAAGCATTAGTTGGAATTAAAGTAAATAATTTATGTGAAGCCATTTTGAAAATAGAAAAGGTTAATGGAAATGGCGTTATTATATCAGAGCAGGATTGGAATACCCTGTTAAATAATAAAAACAACATTTCCAATTATTTTGAAGGAAGTGAATATTTAGATCAGTCTCACATAACCTTATCAAATTGCACAATACATTTTCAAACTTTCTATGAAAAGCCAACTATGGTTCTTGAAGAAAATATACAATGTCAACAGCAAGATTTGAATGAACAAAAACTTAAATCATCTTCTGTTTATTTACAGAAAGAATCTTGGGACAACTTGCTTAATATATCTCATTGTATAACAGTGACATTAAAAAATTATAATTTGTGTTCTAAATTAGTGGATAAATCTTTATATCAAGTTCAAAATAATTTGTTTAATGTGTTAAAGGATACTCAAAGTATAAATTATAAAAATCACAATATTAATTTTTATGAGTGTTTTATTAAAAATAATATAAATAACCATATTGATTTAAATAATAATTTTAGCCATGTATCATCAAAAATAAACTTGGAACTGTTGGAACAAGAAATAAAAATTTTGTGCATAGACTTTTTTAAAATTAAATTATACAATAACGCTCAAGAATATATATATAACTTATCAAAAAATTATTAACTGAATCATTAAATGCAGATATTGAGATACAGAATATATCAGAAATGTTAACTTCTTTAAACAATGAGGAGGATTTTAAAAATTTTGAACCTATTAACACAAATTTGACTTCTACTAAATTAACAGCAGTTCCATTTTTATTTAATGAAGTACCTATATTATTAAAGGAAGATATGTATTCAATCAAAATAGGATTAAATTGTACTAAAATGATATATTATTAAAAATGATAATAATTTCAAACATGTCGTATATATTAGAAGAAATATCAAAACTATTGTAATTACTTAATTTATAATATATAAAAATTTAAAATGTATATAATTCTTTTATTTATTTATTTATTTATTAGGGTATAACTACATCCATTAGAATCATAATATAACATATAATTACAATCATAACAGTTTCTTATTTGACATGGAGGACCATCTCTTTGTATGTTTCCTTTGTTATAATGTTTGTAACATAATCGACGTCCTTGTATATTTTGATTTTCTTTTAAATACATTGGAAGCCGGTTCCAGTTTTGTTCAATATCGGTAGAGAACATTATATAATGCAAGAAAAACTCTGTCGGTAAATAATGTAATTCTTCATCAGTAAGATTTTCTAGTAAACACTCATTTTCTTTATATTTTTTTAAAATAGCTCCAACTTTTGAAATCGTTTTCGAAACTTGTTCATGATCATTTAAACCCATTACGTTTAATTTACGTTGAGTTTACTTTCAAATTACGTTCCCATATAATATTTTCATATATAAAGATTAAATATTTAAAACGTATTTTATTACTTTATAACACATGCCTGGTTAAACAATGAAGTTTATAAAGCAAAAAGAAACTCTTTCTGTAAAAAATATTGATAATCAAAGTAATAATTACACTAATAATTCAAAACATGGATCACTATTACCAAATGACATTAGATGCATTATTTGTGGACCTTCAAACTGTGGAAAAACTAATGTTATGTTTAATCTAATTGAACATCCAAATGGGTTGCGATTTAAAAATATATACATTTATTCAAAATCTTTATATCAACCAAAATATAAAATATTACAACAAATTATGAAGAATATTAATGGTATGGGATACTATACATACACTGACAATGAAGAGATTATTAGACCTGAAGATGCTAGCCCAAATTCTATATTCATATTTGATGATGTTGCTTGCGATAAACAAAATAATATTCGAAATTTTTTTAGCATGGGCCGTCATAATTTGATAGACTCTTTCTATTTATGTCAGACTTACAGCAAAATTCCAAAGCAATTAATACGGGATAATACTAATTTTATTATATTATTCAAGCAAGATGACTTAAATTTAAAGCATATATATGATGATCATGTTAACTTTGACTTTCCAAGTTTTCTAGAGTTTAAACAAGTTTGTAATTTATGTTGGGATTCAAATAAATATTCCTTTATGGTAATAGATAAAAATAGTGACTTAAATAACGGGCGATACAGAAAAGGATTTGATATGTTTTTAGATATAACCAAGTAATCTTTACAATAATATTTGTGATATATGGAGATTTTGAAACATTATTAAAACCCATTAGTACTTGTTATCCTGAAACTAATACATCATTTTCAAATAATATTCAAATTCATGAACCATATTCATTTGCTTATTATATTAAATGTTCCTTTAATGATTCCTTAAGTAAGTTTGTTACGTACAGAGGTATTAATTGCGTTAAAGTATTTATTGAAACAATAACTGAAGACGCTAAACAAATTTATAAAGTCTTAAATAAAGTGAAGCCTTTAAATAAATTATCTGATTGGCAAAAACAGGAATATGATGAAGCTTCTATTTACCATATTTGTGAAGGTATCCTCAATGGTGATAAAGTGTTAGATCATTGTCACTTAACTGGTAATTACCGAGGAGCTGCTCATAATCATTGCAATTTAAAATTTACAATTCCAAAGTTTATACCTGTCATATTCCATAACTTAAGTAATTACGATAGCCATATAATTGTAAAAGAATTAGGTAATGATAGTGAAAAAATTGAAGTTATTCCAGAAAATAAGGAAAAGTATATATCTTTTACGAAACATATTTTGGTGGAATCAAAAGTCGATAAAAATGATAAAGTTCATAACTGCTATATTAAACTTAGATTTATTGATTCTTTACGATTTATGCATTCTAGTTTAGAAACACTTGCAAAAAATTTATTATCAGAACAATTTTTCGAATTAAAAAAATTCTATCCGAATGAAAATCATTTTAATTTATTAAAACGTAAAGGTGTATTTCCTTATGAATATGTAAATAGTAGGGATATGCTTAATGAATCTGACTTGCCATCTCAAAATAATTTTTATAGCTCACTTAATGGCTGTAATATATCTGACGATGATTACAATCATGCCAAAATGGTTTGGTATGCATTTGAAATGAAAACATTGTGACTTGCCATCTCAAAATAATTTTTATAGCTCACTTAATGGCTGTAATATATCTGACGATGATTACAATCATGCCAAAATGGTTTGGTATGCATTTGAAATGAAAACATTGTGACTTGCCATCTCAAAATAATTTTTATAGCTCACTTAATGACTGTAATATATCTGACGATGATTACAATCATGCCAAAATGGTTTGGTATGCATTTGAAATGAAAACATTGGGGAATATTCAGACTTATATTTAAAGATCGATGTTCTGTTGTTAACAGATATTTTTGAAAATTTTCGAGATGTGTGCTATAAAACATATAATTTAGATCCCTGTCAATATTATACAGCACCAGGACTTTCTTGGGATGCTATGTTAAAGTATACAAGTATTGAATTAGAACTTTTAACAGATATTGATATGTTACATTTTATTAAAAAAGGTATAAGAGGTGGAATATCACAATGCTCTCACAGACATGGAATTGCAAATAATAAATATATGTCCAATTATGATTCAAATAAAGATTCTCAATATTTAATGTATTGGGATGCAAATAACTTATATGGTTGGGCTATGAGTCAATATTTACCACATGAGGGATTTAAATGGTTAGATACATATAAATTACAAACATTTAATGTAGAAGCTATTGAAGGTAACTCAGATGTTGGTTATATATTAGAAGTCGATTTAAGATATCCTAATTATTTGCACGATGAACACAATGATCTACCTTTCTGTGCTGAAAATATTAAACCACCTTGCATTAAAACAAATGACGTTAAATTAATACCAAATCTAAATAACAAGTATAATTATGTGCTTCACTATAGATCGTTAAAGCAATGTCTTAAAAATAATCTGAAAATAGATAAAATTCATAGAATTTTGGAATTTAAACAGTCTGATTGGTTAAAAAGTTATATTGATCTAAATACATTAAAAAGAAAGAACTCTGCAAATACATTTGAGAAAGACTTTTTTAAATTAATGAATAATTCAGTTTATGGGAAAACAATGGAGAATGTAGATAAACGTGTCGATGTAAAGTTAATAACTCATTGGGATAATATAGGACATAAAATGGGTGCTAATACACTTATAAGTAAACCAAACTATCATAGTTGTTCTATATTTCATGAAACTTAGTTGCTATTCAAATGCAAAAACTTAAAGTTTTTTATAATAAACCATTGTATTTAGGATTAAATGTACTTGATATATCAAAAACTTTAATATACGATTTTCATTATGATTTCATCAAAAAAGTCTATAAAGGTAATGCTAAATTGTTGTATACAGATACAGATTCATTAATATATCAAATTAAAACAGATGATATATATGACGATATTAAGTGTAATCTAGATAAATTTGATACATCTAATTATCCATTTAATAATGAATTTTCATTACCTTTAATGAACAAAGCTAAATTAGGCTTAATGAAAGATGAATGCGCGGGTAGTATAATTTGGGAGTTTGTTAGGTTAAGGTCAAAAATGTATGCAATTGATATTGAGGGTTCATGCACAGCTAAAGCAAAAGGAATTAAGAAAAATATTGTAAACAAATTCAATATTAAAGATTATGTAAATTGTTTATCTCAGGATAACATATTATTGATCACAATGAATACCTTTAAATCGATTAAGCATACAATTTATACTCAAATGATAAGTAAAGTAGGTCTTAGTGGAAATGATAATAAAAGATATGTATTAACTGATGGTGATATTGAGGGTTCATGCACAGCTAAAGCAAAAGGAATTAAGAAAAATATTGTAAACAAATTCGAACGTTACTTGAACATAATGGGAACGTAACTTGAACGTAATTCAACGTAACTTGAACGTAATGGAAACGTAACTTGAACGTGTTTTAATACATCCATATAAAATAAGATACACATATTTTATTAGTAATGTTTTGTTATATATAATTCTTATATGATTAACACTGGTCATAAGAGCTCTAATATATATGCATAGACATATTAATGTATGAGTATGCGTACATAAACTGGATGACAATTGTATACGTTATATGCGAACGTAACTTGAACGTAATGGGAACGTAACTTCAACGTAACTTGAACGTAATGGGAACGTAACTGAACGTTACGTTGAATTACGTGTTTTACGCTATTTTGAACATTCTCCATATAAAATTGACTGAGAATCAGAAAATATTTTTAAAAAAATCGCTGTTACTTGTGAAATCTTATAGCTACAAAAAAAAAACAATGTACTAGACATGTGCGAATACCTCCTCCTTACATAGATTTAGGCCTATAGTTCACATTGCTATTGAAGCGTATTCGAGTTATGAGCAAAAATCCAAAAAAAAATTTGAAGAAAATCCCATAACATTTACAGTTTTTATCACAGAATGTTCAAAATAGCGTTAAAACGCATTATTTTTTCTCAATTCGTCGTTTTAACACTATTTCAACTTTCTGTGATAAAAACTGTAAGAGTTATGGGATTTTCATCAAATTTTTTTTGGATTTTTGCTCATAACTCGAATACACTTCAATAGCAATGTGAACTATAGGCCTAAATCTATGTAAGGAGGTGGTATTCGCACATGTCTAGTACATTGTTTTTTTTTTGTAGCTATAAGATTTCACAAGTAACAGCGATTTTTTTAAAAATATTTTCTGATTCTCAGTCAATTTTATATGGAGAATGTTCAAAATAGCGTAAAACACGTAATTCAACGTAACGTTCAGTTACGTTCCCATTACGTTCAAGTTACGTTGAAGTTACGTTCCCATTACGTTCAAGTTACGTTCGCATATAACGTATACAATTGTCATCCAGTTTATGTACGCATACTCATACATTAATATGTCTATGCATATATATTAGAGCTCTTATGACCAGTGTTAATCATATAAGAATTATATATAACAAAACATTACTAATAAAATATGTGTATCTTATTTTATATGGATGTATTAAAACACGTTCAAGTTACGTTTCCATTACGTTCAAGTTACGTTGAATTACGTTCAAGTTACGTTCCCATTATGTTCAAGTTACGTTCGAATTTGTTTACAATATTTTTCTTAATTCCTTTTGCTTTAGCTGTGCATGAACCCTCAATATCACCATCAGTTAATACATATCTTTTATTATCATTTCCACTAAGACCTACTTTACTTATCATTTGAGTATAAATTGTATGCTTAATCGATTTAAAGGTATTCATTGTGATCAATAATATGTTATCCTGAGATAAACAATTTACATAATCTTTAATATTGAATTTGTTTACAATATTTTTCTTAATTCCTTTTGCTTTAGCTGTGCATGAACCCTCAATATCAATTGCATACATTTTTGACCTTAACCTAACAAACTCCCAAATTATACTACCCGCGCATTCATCTTTCATTAAGCCTAATTTAGCTTTGTTCATTAAAGGTAATGAAAATTCATTATTAAATGGATAATTAGATGTATCAAATTTATCTAGATTACACTTAATATCGTCATATATATCATCTGTTTTAATTTGATATATTAATGAATCTGTATCTGTATACAACAATTTAGCATTACCTTTATAGACTTTTTTGATGAAATCATAATGAAAATCGTATATTAAAGTTTTTGATATATCAAGTACACTTAATCCTAAATACAATGGTTTATTATAAAAAACTTTAAGTTTTTGCATTTGAATAGCAACTAAGTTTCATGAAATATAGAACAACTATGATAGTTTGGTTTACTTATAAGTGTATTAGCACCCATTTTATGTCCTATATTATCCCAATGAGTTATTAACTTTACATCGACACGTTTATCTACATTCTCCATTGTTTTCCCATAAACTGAATTATTCATTAATTTAAAAAAGTCTTTCTCAAATGTATTTGCAGAGTTCTTTCTTTTTAATGTATTTAGATCAATATAACTTTTTAACCAATCAGACTGTTTAAATTCCAAAATTCTATGAATTTTATCTATTTTCAGATTATTTTTAAGACATTGCTTTAACGATCTATAGTGAAGCACATAATTATACTTGTTATTTAGATTTGGTATTAATTTAACGTCATTTGTTTTAATGCAAGGTGGTTTAATATTTTCAGCACAGAAAGGTAGATCATTGTGTTCATCGTGCAAATAATTAGGATATCTTAAATCGACTTCTAATATATAACCAACATCTGAGTTACCTTCAATAGCTTCTACATTAAATGTTTGTAATTTATATGTATCTAACCATTTAAATCCCTCATGTGGTAAATATTGACTCATAGCCCAACCATATGAGTTATTTGCATCCCAATACATTAAATATTGAGAATCTTTATTTGAATCATAATTGGACATATATTTATTATTTGCAATTCCATGTCTGTGAGAGCATTGTGATATTCCACCTCTTATACCTTTTTTAATAAAATGTAACATATCAATATCTGTTAAAAGTTCTAATTCAATACTTGTATACTTTAACATAGCATCCCAAGAAAGTCCTGGTGCTGTATAATATTGACAGGGATCTAAATTATATGTTTTATAGCACACATCTCGAAAATTTTCAAAAATATCTGTTAACAACAGAACATCGATCTTTAAATATAAGTCTGAATATTCCCCAATGTTTTCATTTCAAATGCATACCAAACCATTTTGGCATGATTGTAATCATCGTCAGATATATTACAGTCATTAAGTGAGCTATAAAAATTATTTTGAGATGGCAAGTCACAATGTTTTCATTTCAAATGCATACCAAACCATTTTGGCATGATTGTAATCATCGTCAGATATATTACAGCCATTAAGTGAGCTATAAAAATTATTTTGAGATGGCAAGTCACAATGTTTTCATTTCAAATGCATACCAAACCATTTTGGCATGATTGTAATCATCGTCAGATATATTACAGCCATTAAGTGAGCTATAAAAATTATTTTGAGATGGCAAGTCAGATTCATTAAGCATATCCCTACTATTTACATATTCATAAGGAAATACACCTTTACGTTTTAATAAATTAAAATGATTTTCATTCGGATAGAATTTTTTTAATTCGAAAAATTGTTCTGATAATAAATTTTTTGCAAGTGTTTCTAAACTAGAATGCATAAATCGTAAAGAATCAATAAATCTAAGTTTAATATAGCAGTTATGAACTTTATCATTTTTATCGACTTTTGATTCCACCAAAATATGTTTCGTAAAAGATATATACTTTTCCTTATTTTCTGGAATAACTTCAATTTTTTCACTATCATTACCTAATTCTTTTACAATTATATGGCTATCGTAATTACTTAAGTTATGGAATATGACAGGTATAAACTTTGGAATTGTAAATTTTAAATTGCAATGATTATGAGCAGCTCCTCGGTAATTACCAGTTAAGTGACAATGATCTAACACTTTATCACCATTGAGGATACCTTCACAAATATGGTAAATAGAAGCTTCATCATATTCCTGTTTTTGCCAATCAGATAATTTATTTAAAGGCTTCACTTTATTTAAGACTTTATAAATTTGTTTAGCGTCTTCAGTTATTGTTTCAATAAATACTTTAACGCAATTAATACCTCTGTACGTAACAAACTTACTTAAGGAATCATTAAAGGAACATTTAATATAATAAGCAAAAGAATATGGTTCATGAATTTGAATATTATTTGAGAATGATGTATTAGTTTCAGGATAACAAGTACTAATGGGTTTTAATAATGTTTCAAAATCTCCATATATCACAAATATTATTGTAAAGATTACTTGGTTATATCTAAAAACATATCAAATCCTTTTCTGTATCGCCCGTTATTTAAGTCACTATTTTTATCTATTACCATAAAGGAATATTTATTTGAATCCCAACATAAATTACAAACTTGTTTAAACTCTAGAAAACTTGGAAAGTCAAAGTTAACATGATCATCATATATATGCTTTAAATTTAAGTCATCTTGCTTGAATAATATAATAAAATTAGTATTATCCCGTATTAATTGCTTTGGAATTTTGCTGTAAGTCTGACATAAATAGAAAGAGTCTATCAAATTATGACGGCCCATGCTAAAAAAATTTCGAATATTATTTTGTTTATCGCAAGCAACATCATCAAATATGAATATAGAATTTGGGCTAGCATCTTCAGGTCTAATAATCTCTTCATTGTCAGTGTATGTATAGTATCCCATACCATTAATATTCTTCATAATTTGTTGTAATATTTTATATTTTGGTTGATATAAAGATTTTGAATAAATGTATATATTTTTAAATCGCAACCCATTTGGATGTTCAATTAGATTAAACATAACATTAGTTTTTCCACAGTTTGAAGGTCCACAAATAATGCATCTAATGTCATTTGGTAATAGTGATCCATGTTTTGAATTATTAGTGTAATTATTACTTTGATTATCAATATTTTTTACAGAAAGAGTTTCTTTTTGCTTTATAAACTTCATTGTTTAACCAGGCATGTGTTATAAAGTAATAAAATACGTTTTAAATATTTAATCTTTATATATGAAAATATTATATGGGAACGTAATTTGAAAGTAAACTCAACGTAAATTAAACGTAATGGGTTTAAATGATCATGAACAAGTTTCGAAAACGATTTCAAAAGTTGGAGCTATTTTAAAAAAATATAAAGAAAATGAGTGTTTACTAGAAAATCTTACTGATGAAGAATTACATTATTTACCGACAGAGTTTTTCTTGCATTATATAATGTTCTCTACCGATATTGAACAAAACTGGAACCGGCTTCCAATGTATTTAAAAGAAAATCAAAATATACAAGGACGTCGATTATGTTACAAACATTATAACAAAGGAAACATACAAAGAGATGGTCCTCCATGTCAAATAAGAAACTGTTATGATTGTAATTATATGTTATATTATGATTCTAATGGATGTAGTTATACCCTAATAAATAAATAAATAAATAAAAGAATTATATACATTTTAAATTTTTATATATTATAAATTAAGTAATTACAATAGTTTTGATATTTCTTCTAATATATACGACATGTTTGAAATTATTATCATTTTTAATAATATATCATTTTAGTACAATTTAATCCTATTTTGATTGAATACATATCTTCCTTTAATAATATAGGTACTTCATTAAATAAAAATGGAACTGCTGTTAATTTAGTAGAAGTCAAATTTGTGTTAATAGGTTCAAAATTTTTAAAATCCTCCTCATTGTTTAAAGAAGTTAACATTTCTGATATATTCTGTATCTCAATATCTGCATTTAATGATTCAGTTAATAATTTTTTGATAAGTTATATATATATTCTTGAGCGTTATTGTATAATTTAATTTTAAAAAAGTCTATGCACAAAATTTTTATTTCTTGTTCCAACAGTTCCAAGTTTATTTTTGATGATATATGGCTAAAATTATTATTTAAATCAATATGGTTATTTATATTATTTTTAATAAAACACTCATAAAAATTAATATTGTGATTTTTATAATTTATACTTTGAGTATCCTTTAACACATTAAACAAATTATTTTGAACTTGATATAAAGATTTATCCACTAATTTAGAACACAAATTATAATTTTTTAATGTCACTGTTATACAATGAGATATATTAAGCAAGTTGTCCCAAGATTCTTTCTGTAAATAAACAGAAGATGATTTAAGTTTTTGTTCATTCAAATCTTGCTGTTGACATTGTATATTTTCTTCAAGAACCATAGTTGGCTTTTCATAGAAAGTTTGAAAATGTATTGTGCAATTTGATAAGGTTATGTGAGACTGATCTAAATATTCACTTCCTTCAAAATAATTGGAAATGTTGTTTTTATTATTTAACAGGGTATTCCAATCCTGCTCTGATATAATAACGCCATTTCCATTAACCTTTTCTATTTTCAAAATGGCTTCACATAAATTATTTACTTTAATTCCAACTAATGCTTGTTTTGATTTACTGTTATTTAAATAATATAATGATTTTAATAAATATATAGAATCATCATATATTATTTTAGAATCGGATTCATCACTATCAAAACTTAACTTTTTATTTTTATTAAACATTGGATATGGTTTGTAACGATAAGCCATTATTAAAAAATGTTTAGTTAAACTTGTTAAAATATTTATTTGTAACTGAAGAAAATATAAAATATCTACAGATTATATACTCTAATCCCCTCCCTATACTATATTTATTAAAATTAAAACTTATTTCAAAACCCAACCTTAAATGCATTACTTTTCAGTTCAATAATTGTTCTCATATGCTTAATAATCTTACAACCGTTATCCATTTTAAATTATATATTTCAGTTTCAAAATCAAAATATAAATAACAATTGCTTTTAAAAGTTCATTTATTTATATAATTTTACATAAAAAATATACATTAATCACTATGTTATACTTTTACAATTTCGTCATCAGAGTCTAACACTTCTACAATTTCATCGTCAGAGTCTAATATTTCAATAACTTCATTATCATCGTCTAATAATTCTATGATTTCCACATCAGAATCTTCTTCCTGTATTTCAATTTCTTCGTGACCTATTATTATTTCTTCATCCGTCATATCCAATCGTGTTCTCCTGTTAGGGTATTGGTACTGATGGGGGATAAATTTTTTATCAGAAATGCAATATCTTCAACCGTTTACGAGATATTTAATGTTTTATTTTTTAGAAATTAAATCCGCCATTTTGGCTTAAATTTTTTTACTTTCGTCTTCTAAACGTGTTCTCCTGTTAGGGTGCTGGTACTGATGGGGGATAAATTTTTTATCAAAAATGCAATATCTTCAACCGTTTACGAGATATTTAAAGTTTTATTTTTTAGAAATTAAATCCGCTATTTTGACTAAAATTTTTTTATTTTCGTCTTCTAATCGTGTTCTCCTGTTAGGGTATTGGTACTTTTGGGGGAGAAAATTTTTATCAAAAATGCAATATCTTCAACCGTTTACGAGATATTTAAAGTTTTATTTTTTAGAAATTAAATCCGCCATTTTGACTAAAATTTTTTTTACTTTCTTCTAAACGTGTTCTCCTGTTAGGGTATTGGTACTGATGGGGGAGAAAATTTTTATCAAAAATGCAATATCTTTAACCGTTTACGAGATATTTAAATTTTATTTATTTTAAAATTAAATCCGCCATTTTGGCTAAAATTTTTTTACTTTCGTCTTTTAAACGTGTTCTCCTGTTAGGGTATTGGTACTTTTGGGGGAGAAAATTTTTATCAAAAATGCAATATCTTTAACCGTTTACGAGATATTTAAATTTTATTTATTCAGAAATTAAATGCGCCATTTTGACTAAAATTTTTTTACTTTCGTCTTCTAAACGTGTTCTCCTGTTAGGGTATTGGTACTGATGGGGGAGAAAATTTTTATCAAAAATGCAATATCTTTAACCGTTTACGAGATATTTAAATTTTATTTATTTTAAAATTAAATCCGCCATTTTGGCTAAAATTTTTTTTACTTTCGTCTTTTAAACGTGTTCTCCTGTTAGGGTATTGGTACTTTTGGGGGAGAAAATTTTTATCAAAAATGCAATATCTTTAACCGTTTACGAGATATTTAAATTTTATTTATTCAGAAATTAAATGCGCCATTTTGACTAAAATTTTTTTACTTTCGTCTTCTAAACGTGTTCTCCTGTTAGGGTATTGGTACTTTTGGGGGAGAAAATTTTTATCAAAAATGCAATATCTTCAACCGTTTACGAGATATTTAAAGTTTTATTTTTTAGAAATTAAATGCGCCATTTTGACTAAAATTTTTTTACTTTCGTCATCTAAACGTGTTCTCCTGTTAGGGTATTGGTACTGATGGGGGATAAATTTTTTATCAAAAATGCAATATCTTCAACCGTTTACGAGATATTTAAAGTTTTATTTTTTAGAAATTAAATCCGCCATTTTGACTAAAATTTTTTTACTTTCGTCTTCTAAACGTGTTCTCCTGTTAGGGTATTGGTACTTTTGGGGGAGAAAATTTTTATCAAGAATGCAATATCTTCAACCGTTTACGAGATATTTAAAGTTTTATTTTTTAGAAATTAAATGATAAACCATATGAGTATATAGTACAGATACATCTAGGACACGAACATAAACGATTGGTTTCCGGAAATTGACGAAGAATGCAATAATTACGGCCATAACTTCAACACCAATACTAACACACACGTAATACTTATTATCGCTATCTCACTCTTTCATATTACCCCACTATTACTCTTTCATACTCTCACTCTTTCATATTACCTCACTATTACCCCCAACATTGTCTAGCTACGCCCCCTTTTTCATACCGTGACCTATATGCATCCCCACCACAATACTTTACCCAACATTGTCTAGCCACGCCCCCTCTGCATATCGTGACCTAAATGCATCCCCACTCCAATAATTTCCAACTCAATTTCAAATTTAAGCCAGAACCCGCTCTCCTCATCTACTGTCGTTCATTTCCTGGGCTGCCTGTATGACATCCTTTTCTAACCCTTCACCCAGCTGCTCTTGAACATCTAGTCGATCTGCAGGTGGTAGTTTAAGTGGCCTAGAAAATATGGGAGTATCAGTTTCCAATTTAATTATCTTTTCACTTTCAGAGTTGAGTAACTTTTTTCGTTTGTCATTGTCCACTAACTCGTGTATTTTATTAACAACATTTTTATCATTTATATGAGATAAGTCTAGATCACTTTCTTTATCATCATTGTCTATTTTTAATGTCATTAATTGTTTAACTTCACTTTCATTTTCATCTTTATCGTTATAAAGTTTATGAAATTTTACACCCGTGTTATCAATAATCACTGTAGCTTTAGCTATAATGTCCAAACCTATCACCATGTTCATATGCATCGCCTGTGATGGTAACACTTCAAAATAACTAGCGTAATGTTCTGAATCAATTTCAATGTCCAATCTTATTCTACCTAAAGAATTTACTCGAGAGTTTAACAAACCTCGTATTGTTATAACAGAGTCATATAATTTAACATTCTTTAATGTTTTAAAATAGTCTTCGCGCACTGCTGATAAATCACTACCAGTATCTATTAAAGCGTTTACATTACTCCTGTTATTAACACAAATTGATTTTATCATATCCACTTTCATAATATTATGCTCTAATTTAACAGTACTTATTTTAGTTTTACAGTTTTGACTCACATGTCCATAATTACCACAAGTAAAACATTTATAGCCCTTGTCTTTATCTGGACACAATTTAGATGAGTGTGATAACGAACCACAATTAAAACATTTAATCTTCACACCTGTTGTCTCAGTTTTTGTTTTGGTACCTGACATTGATCTCCTATCATAGTCCTGGCTATCCATTTTCATTTTTTCATATTGTTCAAGCTTACGCCTAAGTTGCCCAATATTCTCAGCTCCATACAGTATCACTTTATTAGCTGTACTGTCACGAATACCTGCTATGATATAATCCATAATAGCTGCTTCTTCGACATCTGCTTGTCGAGCTATGTCTAAAATATCATACACATATTGACGAAAACTTTCACTTGGTTTCTTAAACCTTTGTTGAAGCATTTTGTGCACCTGAGCACTATTTAAACTCGTATCGAACTCATCGATCAAATACGATTTCAATGTATCCCAGTTTATTATCCTAGTTTCAAAATTGACAAATTGTTTTGCGGTATCAGTTAACAATCTCCTGGCATACAAATATCTGTAATTTGTATCTATTTCCGCCTGGTCACAGAAATCATCAAATTGTTTGATCCATAATTTGACATTTTTAAGTCCATCATATTTAGGTAAAGCCAATTCTAAATCTAAAAACGTATAATTAGTTTTATTTACTGTTTCATTGTTTACAGACCTGCTATTCTGTTCTCCAACTTTGCTATTATACGAGTTCATTCTCGTTAATAATTCAGCACGATTTCCACGCTGACTTAATCCAACGAAGCTAAGTTCTTGACGTAATTCTGCTACTGATAAGTTGTTTAATTCCTCCATGATTGTTTTATTTATCACTGCTAACAGATTGAAGTGCAATTACTTTAACGAGTAAATTGTACGCACCTGGAAGTTAAGAGTATTCTTGACTGAATAAACTAGGTTTCCTTATCTGTTGGTCAATAGTTCTGGTTCAAAGGTTAAGAGTATTCTTGACTGAATAAACTAGGTTTTTCCTTTATCATTGTTTTATTTGTCACTGCTACAGATTGAAGTGCAATTACTTTGACGAGTAAATTGTATGCACCTGGAAGTTAAGATTATTCTTGACGGAATAAGCTTGTTTCCTTATCTGTTGGTCAATAGTTCTGGTTCAAAGGTTAAGAATATTCTTGACGGAATAAACTTGGTTTTTCCTTTATCCCGGTTGACGCCCTTAAGTGTGGGGGTGACAATAAGCCTATCCTTGTTGATGTTTCCAATTGTGGGTCTACCTTACACCTTAGTGGGTGTTAGCTAGATTACCAGCTGTGGTTTAGCTGTTTTGATCTTATTTGAATCCTTAGTTGAGCCCCCATTACAATTTAGCTTATTAAAAATAAAGTTCAATTAATTATTTTTCAAAGAAATTATATTACAAAAATAACTCACATATATAAAAATAGTTCACAATAATATTATTCAACAACAAATATTACAACTAGTAATATTGTTAATCGTATTCTAATTCTTAATGTTATTAACAACTAGTTAATACTACATTTCCCGAATTTACTAATGACTGCCATACAAACTGTGTATGTACCTACTATCGCCATTTTAACAATCTTCTCTGTTGACCATGCAACATCGCATGTCGTAGCAAGCGACGTGTGTCGTGACCTGTTAGTGGGGTCCACAAATCGTTTCAAAAACAGAGCTAGTAACATTTGAATATAACTTAATATTAGCAATGTTCCTAACCTATTTTATAGAGTTCTTTACTATATAATTACTACTTCTTACAAACTAATTATATCTAATCCTAAATTATATCCCACATATATATATATATATATATATATCTTGGGGGGGGACCCTGTAACCCCAACCAAGCGCGTCCCCAGGTGGCGGATAGGGGAATGCTCTAACCGTCTTGGACGGTGGGCTTGAGGGAAATAAAATACCTCCCGCGGACCAACAGGATTATGAAAAAGTATGGCTATGTACACTGATAAAGAATATAAAACTACGGGACAAGGGGTCGGATCCCTAGAACCGGCACTTGAGGGGGTGGTGAAGCAGGCTCCCCTTGTGTCGTCATCAAGCAACTGTGGAACGCATACGGTGGTATACCAGGCCGATGCAGGAAATTCAGCTACTGGAGAAGAGAAGACGCACGCTTTTTAGATAAGCTGAAAGGTCATGAAATCGCCAGTTCGGAGCAGCTCAATGTCAGACCGGTTCTGCAAATCAGAGAAATTTACTGAGAGGAACGTCGAAATGGAAGAAAATGAAAAGAAGAGGAAAAGAATTGAGAATCCGGAAAAGGATGAAAACATAGAGAAACAAGTGGAGCCAAATGAAATCCAACATCTCATTCAAATGATTGTTAGAGAAACTGCGAAACTGGAGAAAATTGTTAAAGAAATTTTAATACAAAGAGGGAAATAAGAGACATCTCAGCCAGACTGAACCTTCATGCTGGAAAACTAAAAGCGGAAGGGATACAAAAGGCACTTGGAAGATTATCTATAAGAGGAGACACTGCAGAAATGGAGACTCAAACTGACACCGAGAAAATAAAAGAAAAAGCTCCAAAAGGAGAAAGGGAAGAAAAGAATATAACAACGAAAGACGCAGGAATTCAAACTACTACTCCTGAGGAAAACAAGAATGCGCTACAAATAGAAGACAAAATAGCGAAATTCAAGCAGGAAAGGGCAGGAGACATAAACTTGGCAGAGGTTTTAGATCTAGTCCACGCAAGTTGGCCTAAGGAAGCATTTAGGTCAACTAACATGGTAAGAGGTGGAGTTATGCAGGCATCAAAGGCAAGGATATGATATTGGTGATGGACCAAGAGGTAAGCGAGGATAATCCTTTTGTAAGACAGCTAAGAGAAAGAATACCGCAGATAGAGGATATTATCAGAAGAAAACTGATACAACCAGGAAAACTAATATGCATGGAGAATAAAAGCATTATAATCCAGGATAATGGAGAAAAAGAAGCTGGTAGCAGTTACACATATCTCGCAGGACTGAATGGGGTAAAGGTGAACACTGAAAACATAAAGGATGTGACAGCGTTATTATAGAAAGTAAAGACCATTTCTGAAAAGGAGGAAAGGAAAGAACTCATATTTATATGCTGGAGTTCCAGCTTCGCAAAATCATAGAGCTCATACTTGGATATCAAGATTATCACATATTTCTACATACGAGAAGTGAAGGAGAGATAGTACAGGGAGGGAAACCACAGGAATGGCAAAAAATAGCAAGGACAAGTAGAGAAACACTAGTGGTTAAACCACGAGAAGCTGGAAAATCATATGTAGATATAGTAAGACATATGAAGAAGAACATCAACATAGAAGAGTTAGACGTGCAAATTAAGAGCATAAAAAAAACAGGTGAGGGGTATGTGAAGCTGAGTGTTTCTGGCGGCAAAAGAGGAAATCCAAGAAAAAATGAAAGCCCTAGTGGAGGCGGAACTAGTAAAAAGGAAGAGATACCTAACAGTGATAGATGTAGATGAAACAATCACGGAAGAAGAACTATTGGAATCAATAGCAACATAGCTGTCTAGCACAAAAATCAAGAGGGAAGACATCACAATAAAAATGACGGTTAAATCAAATAGCAGGGGGCTTAGATACGCAAATATAGCTCCGCCAATAAATGAAGCCATGATACTAACGTCCAGCAAGAGAATCAAAATAGGATGGATCAGATGCAGGATAGTCGTAAGATTAGCGCCACTGAAATGCTACAAATGTCAACAATTTGGGCATCTTGCTAGGGCATGCAACAGTGAGGAGGATATAAGCACAAAGTGTATAAAGTGCGGGGTGGAAGGGCATAGAGCAAGTGCCTGTTCCAACCAAATATATTGCTGGTCTTGCAAAATAAAAGATCATGGGGCAAACGAAATGGTATGCCCAAATTATCAAAAACAAGTAAGAGACCTTAGGAAAACGGGAGCGCCTGTCAGTGCGACAAAATGAAAATGGTAAAAATGAAAATAATCCAAGTTAATGTGGATAGAAGAAGAGCAGCATTCGACTTACTACATAGCACTTGTAGGGACAAACACATAGACGTTGCCATTGTGGCAGAACCAAACAAGAAACTGGCTAGTAAAGGGCCCTGGCTAAGCGATTTGAATATGGATGCAGCAATTAGGGTATTCAGCAAAGAAGTTAATATACTAAAATGCGACACAGAACAGAAAGGATTCGTATGGGTGGAACTTGAGGACCTTGTTGTTTACTCTTGTTATGCATCACCGAATATAAGTGAACAAGAATTTGAGCTCTATCTTCAGGCACTGGGAGAAAGCCTAAAATACACAGAAAAAGCAGGTGCTAGTGATCTAAATGCTAAGTCACGAGTTTGGGGTCCCAAGGAAGACAAGAAAGGAAAGGCACTGGTGGACTGGATAGCAGAACTTTCACTAGTTGTGCAGAACAGAGGGAAAGAGCCGACCTTTGTTAGAAGAAGTAGTGAATCCCATATCGACATAACACTTACATCTTAAGAAATAGCCAATCGAATAACAGAATGGAAAGTGGCGGTGGAAGAAAACCTTAGCTTTCATAGGAATATCTATTTTAATGTTATTTCAGCTAACTCTAGAACGACACGAATGAGCGAAGCAAGATGGAGAAAAAATAAAGAAGGAATACCGATCTTTGTGGAAAATCTGGAAAAAGAAATGTACAAAATACAGCAATTAAATATAAATGAAGGCAATAAACCTAGCACTAAAAGCCACTTTTAATAAAAGAGCTGCAGGAGGAAATCGTAGACCCGTGTACTGGTGGAACGATAACATCGCCCAGTTAAGAAAGCAATGTCTGAGGGCAAGAAGATTGTTAACTCGAGGAAATAAGAGCAAAGAAGTCACAGAAGAAAGTAGAGAAAGATCCAGAAATGAATACAATGGAAAAAGGAAACTCCTCAGAAACGCAATTATAGGAGCAAAACAAGATGCCTGGAAAAAACCTGCCAAGAAGTTGACCAAGATATTTGGGGCATGGAATATAAAATTGTGTAAAAAGCTCAACATGATGCCTCAAATTAAATTAAGTAGCGATAAGCTAATGAAAACTGTCAAAGAGCTGTTTCCAACACGAGCGACACACAAATGGCCATACATAGCGATAGAGGAAAGGTGTATACCCTATTTTACTAAAGCAGAACTCCTGGAAGCGACAAAAAGAATTAAAAATGGAAAGACACCAGGTCCAGATCAAATTCCATCTGAAATTGTCAAAGCGGCAATTATGAAATTCCTGAGAGAGTTCCTCGAAATAATAAATGGCCAACTAAAAAGTGGAGTATTTCCAAAAATGTGGACAATAGACAAACTACTCTTAATTCAGAAGCCTAAAAAAGAAGGAGACCTGGAGGATAAATATAGACCAATATGTCTTCTGGACGTCATGGGAAAAGTTCTCGAGCAGCTGGTAGCAGCCAGGTTAACAGGGGAAGTTGAACCAAAACTCTCAAAAAACCAATATGGTTTCAGAAGGAAAAGGTCAACTATTGATGCTATGATCCAGATCAAGAGGTCGGTAGATAATATAAGACTCAAGGCGCACCGGAACAGGAAATATGGAGTGTTAGTAACGCAAGACATCAAGAATGCCTTTAATTCAGCATCTTCGGATGGAATCATGAAAGCGCTGAAAGAATTCAAAGTCAGTAAGTACCTGACGAGAATTATAAGCAGCTATCTAGAGGACCGCTGGATAGAAGTCGAGGGGAATTTAATATGTGTAACCTGCGGAGTTCCATCGGGATCGGTATTAAGGCCTCTCTTATGGAACATTCTGTACGACGAGGTACTAAAAGCTGAGCTACCAGGCGCATCAGTCATTGGATTCGCGGATGACACAGCACTTATTGTTGAAGCTAAAACTGAGGAAACACTAAAGGCACACGCTAACACGGCGCTGAACAGGATTGAACAGATGCTAGAGAGGAAGCAACTACAGCTCGCTCCTGAAAAAACGGAGGCAATCGTACTTTATGGTGGAAAAAAACTGAAGGAAATACCCTTGGAGGTAGGCACAATGAAAATTAAATCCAAAGAACACTTAAAGTACCTACGGCTCTATATTGGAAGGAATGCAGACATGAAGCAACATGTTATACAAGCGGCCAAGAAATCCGAAGAAAAACTTATGACGTTAAGTAGACTAATGCCAAATCTGAAGGGACCGAAGGCAAGTAAGAAAAGAGTGTTAGCGTCGGTGGTTCACTCAATAATGCTGTATGCTGCACCGATATAGGAAGAAGCTGTAAAACTCAAAAAATATAGAAATATGTTATTGAGTGTGCAACGTAGAATGGCAATACGAGTGAGTAGTGCTTATCGCACAATCTCGGCAGAAGCTGTCCAGGTGATAAGCGGAATAGTACCTCTGGCACTACTGGTGGAAGAGCGGAAAAGGGTCTATATGGAAAAAGAAGAAGAACACCAGGAAGTAAGGAAAGAAGTTTTAAAAAAGTGGCAATGCGAGTGGGAGAAAGAGACCGGTAAAGCGGTGTGGACTAAAAGGCTAATACGGAAGATCAGTACTTGGAAAAATCGAAAATACGGAGAAATTGATTATTTTATAACACAATTTCTCGGAGGACACGGATGCTTTGGGAGTTAATTGAAGAGATTCAAAAAGAGAGAGTCCGACAAATGTTGGTACTGTGAACATGTCGATACACCAGAACATACGTTCTTCTATTGTGGCCGATGGACGATGGAAAGGGAAGAAGTACTGACGATAACGGGAACCACACTGACCGTAGATTGTTAATATTATGGTGGAAAAGGAAAAGTATTGGAGTGCGGTTCGAGTGTTCTTCACGAAAATTCTCAAACCCAAGGAAGTGGACGTCAACACAGCTTGTAACCGGAACTCGGGTATCAAGATCCAGTCTGAAGGAATGCTATTGCGGTACCAGATTGTGGTCCAGATGAAGAGAGACGGACTTTTAGTTGGTAGGCGCTCTTCCAGCGAGGGTGAATCCAACACGTCCCGACGGGCTGTCAGGCGACAGTCTTATAGAAGATTTCTCCTCTTCACCACAAAAAAAAAATATATATATATATATATATGTAGTGTAGAATCTAAAACCATCCCGGATGAGACTCCAATTTGCAGTGTGATATTATATTCTATTCCGGACGAGCCTCCAAGTTGTAGTTTTGCAAATAACAATATAGTTTATTTTAAACGAGTAAACACATAACTTTGAATAATAGTAGTTCATTTAATTATTCCACCAAGTTATACAATTACATCTCAATAAAGTTAATTAATCAAAATAGAGTTCACAATGATAATAACACTTGATTAAATTACAATGCTTAGATTTAGAGTCCTTTTACAATGTTTTGCGTGTTACCACGAAATACGTAGTTTCAATAGTACATAGTTTAACAATCACAATGGTTTACAATGATAAATACACCCTAGTAATTAACATTACATTTGTATGCATAACTCTAACTATTTACGCTGACAACAATAACAAATATTACACTCAGTAATAAAGTTAAACTGGATTTCAATTCACAATGATATTAACACTTGTTAACATAGCATATTCCTGAATTCACTAAAGACGTCATACACTCTGTGTATCTCTGTTGATCGCCATTTTTCTAAATCTCACTGTATTCTGCCGGTACTATACGATAACCAACTATTATAACTAATAATAATGATTACTGTTTATAAATGATATTAACAACTAGTTTTTTTTTTTTCAGATGCAATATATTTTTTATATTTATATATTAATTGTGTATGCCTTTCGGCTTTACAATCTACAGTATTATATTTCTAATACATTTCATTCCTATATACATTCCAAACTTAAAACTAAACCTAAAATAAACTTAAAATCTTCTCGACTTTTACTACTTCCAAAAGTGCTTTCTGCTTCTTCTTCTTTTGACCCTCTCTATTATTCTCCACCAGCTTATTTATTCTCCTGTTTTTCCTTTCCTTCTTACTATTTCCGCCATCCACCTATTTCCTTCACTGCCTCCCTTTAATAGCTGACCAATATTCCTTTCGCTTGCTACTTTTTCCTTACACTCAAACTTAATGTGCTCCAGTGTTTCGTCCTCCGCTCCACACATTCTACACTTTCTTTCCTCACTCTTTTCCCAGTATCTGTTTCCCTTTCCTCATTTCCCAATCTAAACCTTGCTGTTCTTCTTATGTGTTTTATGTCTTTTTCTATAAGGTACTAAGGCACATTATTTTCCCATAACCTCTTATATCTTTTATTGTAGTTACTTTTTTCTATTTTTCCCATTCTCTCCTGCTGTTGTGTCTCCTTATCCCTTCTCCTTAGCTCCTCTGCCACACTTGCGCCACCTTCTCTTCTCCTCTCTGCCTCCTCGATCGCCATTCCATTCCTTTCAAAGTATTCTTTTCTCTTTTTTGGACTTCCTCCCCCCCCATTCTTTATGTAATCCTCTCTTATTTTCTTTAAGATTTTGCTTTCCGCTCTGTTCAATTTCTCCTCGTATTTTACCGCTCTTTCCCCTGTTTTAATTCGTATCTTATCCCTCTTTAGCTCCTCCATCACCATGTATCCTGGCGTGCACCTGTCCAGCCCTAGTACCCATTTCATATATCTCACCTGTATTCTTTCCAACTTTTCTTGTTCCTTCCACCCCCAAACCTCTGCTCCATACGACATCATACTGGCTATCAGTCTCTCATATATCCATATTCTCTTTTGTATGTCCCCCCCAAATACCTTTTCCCCTAGTCCCAATACCCGTCGTATTGCTTGCTCTGCCTTCTTTGCCACCTCCCTTATATGCGCCTCTTCTCCATTATTCTTTTTAAAAGTGTAGCCCAGATATTTAAATTCTTCAACTTCCTCAATGTCCTCTGTCTTGTATTTCCACCTTTTATGTCTCCTTTTTCCACCCCCTTTTTTAAATACCATAATTTTTGTCTTTTCCACGTTTAACTCTAGTCCTTTCCTGTCTATATACCTCCCTAGCCGGTGTGCCATCTCCTGCAGCTCTCCTTCCCTTTTTGCCAACAGGACTATATCGTCAGCGTATGCTAAAGTCCATATCTTGTAGTGCCTTCCTATTAGCACCCCCCCATCTTGTCCTCTTTCCATTACCCCCTCCAAGTCTGCTGTATATATCGCAAATAAAATGGGGCTCAGAGGACAACCTTGCCTCAACCCCTTGTCTGTCCAGAATTCTTCTGATTCTTCACCCCCAACTCTTATTCTCATTCTTGTTTCTTCGTAAATTTCTTCAATACATTCCATTATGTCCTCATCTATTTTTTTCTTTCTCATGTACTTCCACAATTTCTGTCTGTCGACCATGTCAAACGCCGCTTTAAGGTCGATGAACATTGCATATATCTGTCCTCCTTTTTCACTTAGCTCTTTTTCAACTAAATGGTTCAGTGCGTATATATTGTCTAAAGTCCCTCGTCCCTTTCTAAAGCCTGCTTGTGTCTCGGGAAGTATTTCTTTTACTTTTACCTCTTTTTCCAGTCTTTCTCTCACAATCCCTGCATAAATCCTGTACCCTGTGTTCAGTAGTGTGATACCCCTGTAATTTTTGGCTTCATGTCTATTTCCCTTTTTATATATCGGCGTTATTACCCCTTCTCTCCAGCTGTCTGGCAGGTTTCCTCCTTTCCATATCTTGTTCATCGCTGTCAGTAATCCTTTCTCTATCCTTTCTTGCCCAGCTTTCCACGCCTCGTTCTTTAGTCCATCTCTACCTGGTGCTTTCTTTTCCTTGAGTTTTTGAATCTGTGTTTTTATTTCACCTAATTTTATATCGTTTACTTTCTCCTTCTCTTTTATCCCCTTCTTTGTTTTCTCGTTTCTTTTCTTTCCTCCTAGTACTCCTATAAAGTGTTTCGTCCACTCTTCCATTTTTATTTCCTTGCTTGGCTCTTTCCTTCGCTTTTTCTCCCTAATTATGTAATCCCATGCCTGCCTCTCCGTTGTTATATCTCTAATTTCTTTTTCTATTCCTATTTTGAACTCATTCTTTTTATCTTTTATCCTTTCGTTATACTCCCTTTGCTTCCTCTTGAAGTCTTCTTTACTTGATTCTCCTTTCTTCCATCTCTTTAGTTCCCTTTTTACCTCCTTTTTCCATTCTTTACATTCTTTATCCCACCATTTGTTTTCTCCCGTTCTATTCCATATTCTCCACCTTTTACTTTGAGTGGCTTCCTTCATCCTCTCTTCAATTTCCTCCATCTCCTCCGTTTCTCCTTCTTCCTCGTATCTCCGTTCCAATTCCTCCATAAACTTCTTCCTTCCTTCCTCCGTCCAATCGCTGCCCTCTTTCCATTCGTTTCCTTTTCTTTCACCTCTCCTCGCCTCCAACTCCACCACCAGCGGTAGGTGATCCGAGTCCACCCTCTCTTCCACTTTCATTCTTTCTACCTTCTGTCCTCCTCCCAGCGTTGTCACCACGTAGTCGATTACTGTATCCCCTCTGCTTCTCACATAGGTATATTCTCCTTCTTCATCTCCTTCTTTGTTCCCATTTAGTACTATCCATCCTTGTTCTTCTAGCATTTCCATTAGTTCTTTTCCCTCGGCGTTTATTGTTTTGTCTTTCGTTGTTCTTTTCTTTTTTCTATTCCCCCATATTTCGTCCACCTCTCCCAACTCCCCAATTCTCGCGTTGAAATCCCCTCTAATTAATAGGTTTTCCTGTTTCTCATCCTTAATTATTTCTTTTATTTCTTTCATTGTTTCTTTTATATTACCTTTACTGTATATTGTTGCAATTTCCCATGTCTCTTCTTCCAGTTTTATCGTCCTCCTTACTGCTGTTTCTCTTCTGTCTGGTACCTTCTCCTCTTTTAGCTCCCTACGTACCCCCATTATAATTCCACCTCTTGCTCTCCCTTTCTTATGCTCCCTAACAGCACCTTGGCACACCCATCTGTAGTTTTTCGGTAGTTTGTCTTCCCATTCTTTGCTTTCCAGCCATGTTTCCACCATCCCAATCACATCCCAACCTTTGATGTATCTCCAGAAATCCTTATCTTTTCTTTTTATACCCGCCACGTTCCAGAAACCTATCTTTATCCTCTTTTTTATTTCTCTTCTTTCCTCTCTCCCACTTTTACCCCTCTCTTTACTTTCCCCCAACTCCTTCACCATTTTTTCGAAATTCCCCCTTTTCCAGTTCTTTGTTTTTTTCATTCCATATATACTGCGTTCCTTCACACCATACTTTTTTGTACCCGACCTTCACATCCTTTTTCCCCTCCTCTCTTTTCTTTTTTGCCCATTGTCTCAATTGCCACTGCACCTCTCTCTCCTTGTACGTCAAGTCGTCCTCTATGTACACATCCGTGCCCCTCAGTGTACTTTTTTTTTCCATTATCTTTCTCTTCTTTTCTTCCCCCTCACATCTCGCTATCACTATTCCCTTTTCTTTTTCCCACCGTGAACGCTTTTGTTATTCTTACTTCAACAACTAGTTAATATTACTTAAATTCACAAAATAACGACACCATACAAACTGTGTAAGCTTCTCATCGCCATTTTCTTACTTCTCTCTTAGCCGCGCCCAAACACATGTCAGCTCTTTTAGCCAGCGAACGTGTCCTGACTTGTTCTCTTTGGCGTTCGCTATGCATGCTGCCAGCGAACGACTTAGAGGGGTCTACAACTGGTTCTTTTAAACATTTAAATATATCTTGATCTTAGCAAAGATTTTAACCTATTCTACAGTGTTCTTTACTATTACTATTTCTTAAAACTAATTATGTCTAAACTTAAATCTAATCTTAAAAAATATCCCACACTCGGCCTCTCCTGACTAGTAACTGTCCTCAGTTGCTACAATCATCCGTGCCCATGGTGTCATCATGTCTGCTGATGTAGAAGTCCTATCTGGCCCTTCACACTCTCCTGCTTTCTCCACGTCATAACGATCATTTCCTTTAATTTTCGTTATTTTATATGGTCCTTTAGCCTCTTCTGCTTGCATCGTCTTCTTCGGCTTCGGAAAATGCTTGACTGCTTTGTCCTTATCCTTAGAGAAACGAACAGTGTGTTGTTTGGTTTTCATTTTAACCCCAATCATCAATTCATTTTCTATTATATACTTCCCTGTATAATTCTTTACTTGTTGCGTCTTCTTCGGCTTCGGAAAATGCTTGACTGCGTTGACCTTATCCTTAGAGGGACGAACATTGCCTTGTTTCCTCATCTTCGGCTTCGGAAAATGCTTGACTGCGTTGACCTTATCCTTAGATAGACGAACATTGCCTTGTTTCATTGCACAACCTAGGTCGTTCATTTCCTGGGCTGCCTGTATGACATCCTTTTCTAACCCTTCATCCAGCTGCTCTTGAACAACTAGTCGATCTGCAGGTGGTAGTTTAAGCGGTCTAGAAAATATAGGAGTATCATTTTTCAATGTAATTGTCTTTTCACTTTCAGAGTTGCGTAACTCTTTTCGTTTGTCATTGTCCACTGACTCGTGTATTTTATTAACAACATTTTTATCGTTTATATGAGATAAGTCTAGTTCACTTTCTTTATCAACATTGTCTATTTTTATTGTCATTAATTGTTTAACCTCACTTTCATTTTCATCTTTATCGTTATAAAGTTTATGAAATTTAACACCTGTGTTATCAATAACTACTTCAGCTTTAGCTATAATGTCCAAACCTATCACCATGTTCATATGCATTGCCTGTGACGGTAACACTTCAAAATAACTAGCGTAATGTTCTGAATCAATTTCAATGTCCAATTTAATTCTACCTAAAGAATTTACTCGAGAGTTTGACAAACCGAGTAATGTTATAACAGAGTCATATAATTTAACATTCTTTAAGGTTTTGAAATAATCTTTCCGCACTGCTGACAAATCACTACCAGTATCGATTAAAGCGTTTACATTACTCCTGTTATTAACACAAATTGATTTTATCATTTCTACTTTCATAACATTATGCTCCGATTTAACAGTTTTTATTTTAGTATTACAGTTTCGACTAACATGTCCATAATTACCACAAGTAAAACATTTATAGCCCTTGTCTTTATCTGGACACACTTTAGATGAGTGTGATAACGAACCACAATTAAAACATTTAATCTTCTCACCTGTTGTCTCAGTTTTAGTTTTGGTACCTGGCCTAGATCTCTTATCATAGTCCTGGATATCCATTTTCATTTTTTCATATTGTTCAAGCTTACGTCTAAGTTGCACAATATTTTCAGCTCCATACAATATCACTTTGTTAGCTGTACTGTCACGAATACCTGCTATGATATAATCCATAATAGCTGCTTCTTCGACATCTGCTTACCTAGCAATGTCTAAAATATCATACACATATTGACGAAAACTTTCACCTGATTTCTTCACCCTTTGTTGAAGCCTTTTGTGAACCTGTGCACTATTTAAACTCGTATCGAATTCATCAATCAAATACGATTTAAATGTATCCCAATTTATTATCCTGGTTTCAAAATTAACAAATTGTTTTGCTGTATCAGTTAACAATCTCCTGGCATACAAATATCTATTTCCGCCTGGTCACAGAAATCATCAAATTGTTTGAGCCATAATCTGACATTTTTAAGCCCATCATATTTAGGTAAAGCCAATTCTAAATCTAAAAATGTATAATTAGTTTTATTGACTGTTTCATTGTTTACAGACCTACATTCTCGTTAATAATTCAGCTCTATTTCCACGCTGACTTAGTCCAACGAAGCTAAGTTCCTGTCGTAATTCTGCCACTGACAAGTTGTTTAATTCCTCCGTCATTGTTATAATTTTCACTGCTAACAGATCGAAGTGCAATTACTTTAATGAGTAAACTGTACACATGGAAATTTAAGAGTATTCTTGATTGAATAAACTAATTTTTCTTATCTGTCATCAATTGTTCTGGTTCAAAAGGTTAAGAATAATCTTGACTGAGTAGACTTGGTTTTCCCCTTGATCCCGCTGGTCAACTGTTCTGGTTCTAAGGTTAAGAATATTCTTGACTGAATATACTTGGTTTTGCCTTAATCCCGGTTCGAGCCCCCAATTTGTAGTGTAAAATCTAAAACCATCCCGGTTGAGCCCCCAATTTGTAGTGTAGAATCTAAAACCATCCCGGTTGAGACTCCAATTTGCAGTGTGATATTATATTCTATTCCGGACGAGCCTCCAAGTTGTAGTTTTGCAAATAACAATATAGTTTATTTTAAACGAGTAAACACATAACTTTGAATAATAGTAGTTCATTTAATTATTCCACCAAGTTATACAATTACATCTCAATAAAGTTAATTAATCAAAATAGAGTTCACAATGATAATAACACTTGATTAAATTACAATGCTTAGATTTAGAGTCCTTTTACAATGTTTTGCGTGTTACCACGAAATACGTAGTTTCAATAGTACATAGTTTAACAATCACAATGGTTTACAATGATAAATACACCCTAGTAATTAACATTACATTTGTATGCATAACTCTAACTATTTACGCTGACAACAATAACAAATATTACACTCAGTAATAAAGTTAAACTGGATTTCAAATCACAATGATATTAACACTTGTTAACATAGCATATTCCTGAATTCACTAAAGACGTCATACACTCTGTGTATCTCTGTTGATCGCCATTTTTCTAAATCTCACTGTATTCTGCCTGTACTATACGATAACCAACTATTATAACTAATAATAATGATTACTGTTTATAAATGATATTAACAACTAGTTAATATTACTTAAATTCACAAAATAACGACACCATACAAACTGTGTAAGCTTCTCATCGCCATTTTCTTACTTCTCTCTTAGCCGCGCCCAAACACATGTCAGCTCTTTTAGCCAGCGAACGTGTCCTGACTTGTTCTCTTTGGCGTTCGCTATGCATGCTGCCAGCGAACTACTTAGAGGGGTCTACAAGTGGTTCCTTTAAACATTTAAATATATCTTGATCTTAGCAAAGATTTTAACCTATTCTACAGTGTTCTTTACTATTACTATTTCTTAAAACTAATTATGTCTAAACTTAAATCTAATCTTACAAAATATCCCACATATATATTGTTATAGCACACATTCCATACAACACAAAACTAACAGTGTCTCTTCAGTATCTTTGCTGACCAAGCACTCTAGAGATAGTAAAATAGTATATAAGTAATGTATTAGTCTTAATCTAATTAGTTCAAGTTTATGTATAATCTGCATCGCGCAGATAGTAATTAGCTGGCTCACCATTTGAGTTCATGTATAAACTGCATCGCGCAGTTAGTAATTGAATCAAATAAATATTATTTAAGTAAACTTAAAATAAATTGTTTTTTTTATTAAAGTCTAAATTACTCAAACTTTAATTGGCGCAGTCGGTAGGATATTAAGGAATTACAATCGCTGTAAATTTTTCCATTTTTATGGTTAACTTAATATTTCGAAACCTACAAAAATAAAGTTAAAGAATAAAGTGAACTTAATAAATAGTGGAGTGAAATAGAAACAGAAAGTGAAGTGCTCCGAGGCTCATCGACCCACTAGCAGCAGCATATGGACATGAAGATCTCGCAAGGCATCGCGGTGATAATCGTAATGTGAGTACTCATTCATATTTCCTTTCTATATTCACACTTCCCAAAAACAAAAATTATTATTATTTTTACAATAATATTTCCTGTTAAAAAAAAGGAATATAAATCGCTTATACAGGCCTAAAAACAGGTATTAAATTTAAAAAAAAAGGAGTATAAATCGCTTATACAGGCCTACCAAATATTAAAAATAATATTAAAATAAAATATAAATTACGCAACGTAATACAATAATTAAATAATAATTTTCTAAAAAGGAATATTAATCGCTTATATAGGCCTAATGAAAATTAAAAATATCAAAACTAATACTATAATGTAATATAATAAAATACTTGCAAATTAACTATATAATAATAATAATTTTTTAAAAAATAAAATGTTTACAAAATAACTTTTCTTAAATAAAAGTTACACTATAAATCAAAATGGAGACATTCCATATTTATCTAAATTATGTAAAGGAATATAATGGAAACAATTCGCTGACGAATTTTATAGAAGATTGCGAAGTGATCATAGATAATTTTGCCATATTCCCCGGTAAAAATGAAGATAAAAAAGAAGCTATTAGGAATAACGGTCTATTGCTCTCAGCTATAAAAAGCAAGATTATTGGAGACGCAGCAAGTTTAATAAAGAATAAACATATTAATACATGGGAGAAATTAAAAACTATTTTAATAAATAGTTATACTAAAAACCGCAGCCATATCCCGGATACAACAACACTTAAACGAAAGCCTAATGAGAAAGTTATTACTTATTACTTTAGATGTTTAGAATCAGTTAACAACTTTAATGTTTTGAACACACTTCACAATAAAACATCTTTAAATATGAAAGCACTGGCAAAACATCATGATTCCCTGATGGTGAGAGATTTCATAAAGGAGCTAAACGATCCCCTTGGATGTAAACTAAGACGCCAAAATCCTAACACAATGGATGAGCTTCTAGAATTAATAATAGAAGATATGACGAACCACGAAATCCATACTAACGAGGAATATAACCACCCTCATCAACAACAAGTGAAGAACACACAAGATTTTCAAACAGAGCCGTCAACACAAAAACCGTGTGAAACAATAATCGAACAAACCATTGAGAATAAAGAAATAGACAATGTACGGACGGAACTACAAGAAGTAATCATAAACAACGAGAGTACAGAAATCAAAGTACAAAACCAAAATTCAGAAGAAAAACGGGACACAGAAACAAATGAAAATAAAAACGATATCAAATTACAAAAAGAAATGGCAAACAATGTGCCCACAAATATTAAAATACAAAGCCAGAATAATTCAGAAGAAGTTCTGAATACAGATGAAAAGGAAAAAGAACTTGAAGAGTTTACCAAAACAGAAGTAAAGAAAAAGACAATTGTTAAAGTAAAAATGAAGCAAGGAAAAATAAGCGTCAAACAAAACACAGAAGATCAGAACATGCAAGATTTCAAAGTAGAAAATCAGCAAAATATGAAACAAGAATCAGAGAATCAAAATTCACAACATTTCGAAATACAAAATCAACAAAATGTTAAGCAACAATCAAAAAATCCAAACTTTCTAGATTTTAAAGTACAAAATCAACAAAAAATCAGACAAATAACAGAAAAGCAAACTGTACAAGAACTTGAAATAGTGAAGCAACAAAACATCAACCAAGAAAACCCAGAAAAACAAAATATGCAATATTCTAAAGTAAAAAAATTACACAATATAAAGCAAGGAAAAGCAGGAAATAATAAAAATCAAAATTTTAAAATAAAAAATAAAATTGAAAAGAAAAAAAGAAACAAAGCTAAATGCATACCAGAAAAACAAGAAGATTCAGAAAACGAGGCACACACTTTGTGGATAAATGATCACAGAAAAGAAATAATTCGTGGACAGAAGATTAGAAATTCGGCACAACTAAAGCAACTATATGGAACCAAACGAAATAAAAATAATAACTGGATAGATGAATATTTGACGAATATTATGACGAATAAAAATAATAAAACATATATTGACTTTACTTTAAAGAACTTCCTGATAAGATTAACTTCAAAAAGTCTTCAATACTTCCCGAAAAAATTAAAATTTCTACCCGAACCTTAACAATTCAAATACGCAATCGCAAGCAACCAGACCCACGTGACTATATAATATTTAACTCCGAAATTTAAAACTAAAAAGAATAAAACTCTAGAACGAACAACCAACCACCAACCACCTTAATAAAGAAAATTGTATGAACTATTAAAGGAATTATACAAAACAACCATTTAAATAAATTACTACAAATATTACGATAAACAATACATTTACAAAACACAACAGACAAAAAGAAAAAGGAAATGATGAAACGAATTGAGAATCATAAACAACCACCTTAATGCAGAAAATCGCATAAGCACTGGTTATCACCAGCAGTAAAACCCTATAAACATACAAATTAAGCGACATCAAGTAATAACTATTTCGATACAATTACCAACGCAGTTAAAATTATTAAAATTAATAAAAAGAGTAAATTATTTAAATTAAAATAAAGAAACACGACCTATTAATATCTACATTAACAAAAACTACATTTAAAAATAAAAGTCAATAAACCCATTGTAATGATAATACATATTAAATGTACAATAATTTAAAAGATAAACACCATCGGAAAATATAAAAACGAGCATAAAATAAAAAATGATATCAGACATCAAGAAACAAACGCAACGCACAAGGTCATTTACGAAAGATATACCCGTGTATTCTAATAAAATACGTGGAAACTGCAAGCAATTTGCAAGCAATGCAAATACCATGATTTGAACGCCGCTAAATTACACAAAAACAACTGTGAGAGCAAAATATAAGCGCATTCCACAATACCAGAGTACCCGGTATCATAAAACATAAACATGACCTATCCAAGTCAAATGTGCTATTATAAGACGTAATGAAACCCTATACTCCAGTACAAAAGATAATGCTACATTAACAAACTAAGTCAGCATTTCTAATTCAGCTACTATGATAATCCATATACTAACACATTGGAAAACACAAAAATAAAATAGCAATTTTATCTGCATAAAGTTAAGGAAATAAATACAGACAGTACAATTCATTATCATGATTAAAGCTACTGTTAAAAATCCAAATGTAGACACAGTATACATGAACACTAACAAAAAACATAGCAATAGCGGAATAAAAACATGAAACCTTTTTTAAGTAAAAGAACCACCAGAGTAATAATCAGAATCAGCAAGTAATGAAGTAATAGACGTCACATACAAATTAATTTGCGAAAGATATACGTGGTCTAATCTACGAAAAGATGTCGAAAATTTCATCAATAACTGCAGCACATGCAAACAGTGCAAATATAAAAGAAAACCAATTAGAGCACCGCTAAATAACACCGAAACACCTGAGAGACCACTTGAGAAATTACATATAGATACGTTTGGTATAGACAATACTATAATAGATGTATTTTGAAAATAACCACAGGCATACAAAATCGCCAATAGGTCATCCACAGAAATTGCCGATAAACTAATAACGTATTTCTCACACCACGGCATACCCAATCATATTACAAATAATATTAAAAAATATACAAATATAACTGAATTCTCAAATAATCTCATCAAAGAATTACAAGAATTATATAAAATTAAAATTCATATAACAACACCATACAGACATGAAAGTAATTCTCCAATAGAACGAGCACATTCCACGATACTAGAACTATATCGTATAGTGAAACATAAACATGATCTTACACCCGAATCAATCATGAAATATGCTATTATAGGATATAACGAAACCCCACATTTCAGTACAGCATACAAACCAAGTCAGTATTGCTTATGGATTATGACAAAAAACTCATAGACTTATACATCCAAAATTATAAAAATAAAATCTCAACCCTATACTCAAAAATTAAAGAAATAAATGCAAATCGAAAAGAACAGGTCATTAATAAGAGAAATGCTACTGTTAAAGACCCAAACGTAAAACAAGGAGATATCGTATACCTCAACACTAAATCAAAACAGGGTAAAAGCCGAATAAAGAACACAGGACCCTTTAAAGTACTAGAAGTGTCCGATACTTATATAGCTAAAATAGAAGACCTAAAAAAATAAAAAATTAAGAGAAACACATGTAGATAACCTAGTGAAAACCAAAATGAAAAACCCAACTTCAAACGAACTTAACGAAGAAGGAAGTAATGTACTATTCGAATGTACTACACTACCTGTAGATAACATAGGAAAAACCAAAATGAAAAACCCAACTCCAAACGAGTTTAATGAGAAAGGAATTAACGTCCTATTCGAACACACTACACTACCTGTCGATAAATCTAAGACAGATTATATTCTACACCTAGTTCACGACAAATTTAACCCCAGAGACGAAAAACCAAGATATTACAACGGATTCGCAAAGTTAATAGCACAAGGACTTTTTAATAGAACAAAAGAAGAGGTCCTAGAAGTAGTTAAACGGCATGGGCCCACAAAGCACAAATACATCATGCACTCAAATCCCGAAATACAAATGAATTATTTATTTATTAATTAATTATAAATAAATATATTAAAAACACGATCAAGTACTAAGAAATCCTGATTGTTGCAGGATCATCACCGCAATCAACACCAGCGATATTAACGAATGCCGAATTATTAAAATCACTGATAACCCAGGATTATATCCTGTGCAACTAGGAACAGCCCAAAACATCAAGGAATATTGGACTTTAGTCAAGAAAATAGATTTGGACCCCTTAATAAAATATTATAACCACGTACACTTGACTAGAGAAGATATTAAAACGAAATTAGAAAAAAAGAAATTTACAAGATATGGGCACAGCACTGCTGTAATGGACATCCTGGATATGGAAATAAGTAGAAAATTTAAACAAATTCTCCCAACTCGAAGAGAAAAAAGAGGCTTCATAGATGGCTTAGGTGCTGTTTGGAAAGCAATCGGTGGAAACCTAGACGCTAACGACGGCGAGCGTATAAATTTAGCCCTGGAAACACTTGATAATAAACAAGAAACTCTAAATAAAGCTATATCTAAACAAATAAAATTAACGAACGATATACTCGATCAATTTAAATCGGCCCTACACACCATTGATTCTAATCAAGAAGAACTAGATAAACGTACCAAATTCCTAATGAACGATATCGATAAACTCCAATACCAAGTATTTAACATCTTTATAACAGAATCGATCGGACTTGTCAGTCAATCAATGCAATTACTTTTGCACCTACTAAGAACCATTGAAACTGACATAACATTCGCTAAACTGAACACGCTTAGTGGTTCAATCCTAGAACCTGATCACCTATTAGCAGAATTACAAGCAATAAAGGAACATGTTGATACAACCAAACATATCAAACTGCCTTACGATATTACATCAGAGAACATTCAACAATATGAAACTATTAGCAAAGTCAAAGCATACACCAATAAAAACTTAATCGTTTTTGTAATAAATATACCACTAGTAAACCCTAATATATTCACGTATTATAAACTATATCCAATCCTCATACCTTATAACAATAAATTCCAAATGATTATTCCCAGAACCCAATACACCATTGTGAATGAGTATAAACATGTAGATTTTAATGCACCCTGCAAAGAAATATATAACAATCAATTCCTATGCAAGCTTAGCGAACCACTCAACATCGAGGAAACCACCTGCGAGATAGAACTAATTCAAAACCAGCCAACCAGCAAATGTCAACCCTTAGTGATTTCTCTAACCGGTATCAAGATCCAGAACATCGAATTCAACACCTGGATGTTAATCACAAATGACGAAATCAGTGGCACCTTAACATGCAACAGCCAGCGTGACATACGTCTACAAGGAACGTATATAATACACCTTCCACGAGATTGTCAATTTTCTGTTTCAGATAATACTCTTCAATACATGGATATAGAAGAGAAAGTCGAAGCCTGGAACACCATTTCCCTGCCGAAAATACCAGAGATCCAAAACAAACACCTAAACATCTCTACCGTGACCAACCTAAAACACCTGGACCTGGGCAACGTAGACAAGCTACAGACCACCCTAGCCCTACTACCTGAAGACTTCGATGACAGAAAAATCCCAGACTATGTGCACATAATTAATTATACACTATTACCCATATTATTCATAATAATTACTATTGTAGTATATAAGATAATCAAATATTTTAGAAAAATAAAAATAATAAAAAATGAAAATGCACAAGAAATAGATAGCAAAAATATTGAAGAGTTGCAAAAACCTTTTGCTACATTTGAAGCATAAGATTTTATCTTATAGGGGAGGTGTTATAGCACACATTCCATACAACACAAAACTAACAGTGTCTCTTCAGTATCTTTGCTGACCAAGCACTCTAGAGATAGTAAAATAGTATATAAGTAATGTATTAGTCTTAATCTAATTAGTTCAAGTTTATGTATAATCTGCATCGCGCAGATAGTAATTAGCTGGCTCACCATTTGAGTTCATGTATAAACTGCATCGCGCAGTTAGTAATTGAATCAAATAAATATTATTTAAGTAAACTTAAAATAAATTGTTTTTTTTATTAAAGTCTAAATTACTCAAACTTTAATTATATATTTAAAATTTTTGGTAAAAATAATTACAATGGATTGTTGGCAAAAAAAAGTCTTGAATTTTTCACGAACATCGTAAGCTTTTCCAGCAGCACGTTTTTCACCCGTAGTACTTGATCGATTCGTGTCTGGGGTTTGTTGAGTTCCGCTGGATGTGGAATCAAAATTTATGGGAAGACCTTCACTATTCATTATAATATTATGCAGTAAGCATATGCGTTTGATATGTATCTGCTCGGTATCCAATAACATAATAAGATAATATACCCTTATCTTATTATCCAGGCACACCAGATTTAAGACGTAAACAAAAAACTGAATTCTGCATCAAAAATAAATATAAATAAATTAGTATACATATGTATTGTGACACACATAGGCGGTTTGCTTTGCCGCTCATCCAACCCGCTGATTTACGTCCAAATTCGCCGTCGCTTAAATACGGTCCCATACTGCGACAGGCCTTAGGGTACTAACTCCAACATCCTCCTCCTTCCTCCATTAACCCCTCTAATGCACTTTCATTAATACATACCTAATTTCATATTTATATTTACAATATAATATTAGTCTCTTCATTTACCCCCGTCACTGAAGTAAGATTTTCAAATTTTAATGAAAGCAATCTATTTTTCTCGTACCCAATATTTTCTCAAGCTTTTTAAATTACCGTTTTTAGAGAAACCCACATACTGAATTTGAAAATGGTAGCTCTTTTGCAAAGCATACACCTCCCTCTCCCCGCATCTTTACCAAAATTGTCCCGCTACTGAATATAAATTTTTGTTTTCTCATTAATGGAAAGTAAATTAATATGTATTTTTAACTTTATTTTGTTCGATATTTATGGCTAATAACTATCCCTTCCTCCTAAGCCTCGCCATCCGGTTCCGTAGTGCTCTGCCTCCAGACGCACCCGATATCAATTCAATTCTATAGTAGATGTAATTTGATTATTGAAAATTAAAAACTATTTTGCTTCTATTTAATATTCCACATGCTAAATTTCATCGTTCATCGGTTTATCACCCCTGTTCTAATGTTTCACTTAAGAAAATGTAGTTTTTAATATATTTTTATTATTAAATTTGCATACTAAATTTCAGCTTTAAATTTTCACTTTAGTTTTAGACTTAGACCCCCCACATACCTCCACTACTGAACTAAATATGTTCAGTTTTAGTAACGGGGATCTATTTTCTTTGTATCGAAGAACATATATACTAAATTATTTCCTTTCTTCTCTATTTATTAATGTTTATGGTTTTTGATCCCCCAACGCCCGCTGCCACTGGAAACTTGTTATTTTCTATATTTTGTCTTTAATATCCGTCTATCGGGCTTACATCACAAATTTCAACGTTCTAGCTCTTTTGCTACATTGCCGTTAAATCGCGCCGCTACTGAATTATAATTTTAGTTTTCTAATTATTTGCTAATATGGACAGTTAGTGTCTCTATACATATCCCAAGTTAAAATTTTCTTCATTTAATATTTCTAGATTTGAAGGTCTCAACTCCCGCCGCCATTGGAAATTTAGAGCTTTCTATTTTATTTCATTAATTACTATCTACATGGAGCCTACATAATAAGTTTCAATATTCTAACTATATTTTAACATTGCCCCCACAAATTCGCGCCGTTACTGAATTATAATTTTGGTGTTCTAATTATTGGCAAATATAGTGTATCGATACACTTCCTAAGTTAAAATTTTCTAAGTTAGATTTTAGAACCTGAACTCCCGCTGTCACTGAAAATTCGGGTTTTTTAATATTTTTTCATTATGTACTGCCTGCAGCGAGCCTACATTCCAAATTTCAACTTTGGAACTTTATTCTAACATTGCCTCCAGAAATTCACGCCACTACTGAACTTCGTGAGATATTTGCAGAAGTGTTTTTTGAAAATTCACAGTTTTTCCACATTTACTTCTTCCAGGGAAATTCAGGAAAAAATCCAGGGACGTAGAAAATCTTAGAAATTTATCCTCTATAAAATATCTAAATTTGAAAATCTTTGTAAGCTCCGCTTAGAAGATATCATATATGATTCTGGTACCGGATAAATATCTTTCTATCGTTCTATTTATATAAACACGCGTTCTTATGGGTTTTTCATATATATGGTGAAACAGTTTGACAACTACGAACATTATAATAGGTAGATGCAACATTTTCGTATCTTCATACACGTCTTTTGGATCATATGTAATGAGAATATTTATTTATAAGAAATAATAAAGAAAATAATCCTAAAAGTAAAAAATCGTTCATATTTTTAATTTCACGTTGTCATCATTAATAAAATAAGATAGAAAATTACTTATTCGGTCAGATTCGAACTCATAACGTTGAGATATGTTGATGGGTGGTGGTGGAAAAGCGAATTCTCATACCCCCAAGCAAACAACCCCACTACTACTACTTGTGTGAATTAATAGTGCACCTACGTCCATGTATATCTGTCTCACACAGGTACATCAAAATCATATCATCCCATTCATTATTCATTTGTCATTATCAAGTCTTGATTGTTATATAAATACATATAACTGGCTGGCGGGGCTCCACAGCTGAAATCGCGATCTCTTCTACATCAAGACGTTTAACCACTGGACCAGCGAGACTTGAGGGCTTGTTTCAATTTTAAGGAATATAAAATTACTACTCTCCCTATGAAATAAAATTTATTATTTTGAATGTACCAGTACGAGAGTACCAGTCTTTGAATTTATTTATTCACTTTCGCGCGTCGGAAATATGACGTCGATTTCATTAATATATTACACTGCTGTGTTATTTTAATTATTTATTCAATTAAAAGTTTGGTACTCAATATAAATATTAAGTGTGGCTGTGTGTAGAATTTTTTACATTTTTCTAAAGGTAAAACATGTTTATTTATATTGTTTACGATATCATACATAATATGTATTATTTTCATTGTCTTCTGTTGCATCAGATTTCTTAATTTATGTCTGTTTATTGCGTTTGTATGTTTGTTTGTTTGGCCTATAATTTTTGTCTCCAATAACTCTAGGTAATTTTTTTGACCTGCTTATTAAATGACCCATATAACTATGGTCCAAGAGTACACCATTTTAAATTATTAAATATTAAAAATTATTTATATTTAGGTTTTATTACTTTTCTTTATTAGTGAACACTATAATAAATCATAAATAGCATAAACCAAAAAACAATCTCTAAACATTTTAAAATTAGGCTCCGAAACTGTATAAATTTATCAGTTTTTCTAATTTCCTTCGACAAAAATTATTATTATGAAAAAAATTCTATGGAAATTGATCGGTGTAACATTTTAAAATCATGTACACTTCACTGAATACCGAACAAGATACATTAATTAAATTAGAAGTGTGAAATAATGCTTGAAAACGTTTAATGTATTAGTTTAATATTTAGAACTGTTACATTTTGAAATCATAATTGTTTACATGAAAAATGAAAAAGAGATCATCAAAATATTATTTCAAAATCCTATATTATAATGTCCTAGGTCTATATTTATATTCTTATATTCTTATATGTTTATATGTTTATATGTTTGGTTCGAATTTTGTATGAATGCTCGAAAACGGCTCCAGGGAAGTTTTTGAAAATTTCCTATTTTGTAGAAAAAAAAATCTAAGACTTTTGGAGTCCCCGGATTTTTCGCTGAATTTCCTGGAAACCCGATTTTGGAAAAACTGGAAAAAATGTGAGCCTTTTTTTGCTGTATTACTTTTAATTCGTAAAAGATAGTAACCTGAAATTTTGCATGTGTATTAATTTATTCTATGCTGACATTTCTCAAAAATTACAAATTCAAAAATTGAAAAAGGGGGGGTTGAAGAAATTCGGAGGCCCGGTAGGGAACATTGGAGGAAGTTCATATTCTGGATTCTAGAATAATTAAAGTATATTATTATTATTAAAAAAAAATTCAAAATTTTATTTGGAGACACGGGGGCAGTATTTGCCGAGAGTAAAAATTGTGCTAGAAAGTTGAAATTTTGTATATTGGTAACTTATTTACGAATCTAAAAAAAAATCCCTAATTTTGAAAAAAAAGTTGGTCAAATAACGCATAAATTGAAAATATTTTTTATTTTGATAAATTGAAAAATTATTTTATTATTGTGCGAGTTTATTATTTCAATTTAAAAATAGAATTAAATATGAAATGTAATTATTTTATTGGATTCAAATCATACACGCCAAAAGACGACGGGGGTAAACTCTAGTATATTTATAAATGTGAGCCACTATTACGAACGCAAAGGCGCTTTCGTTTTCGTAGTTGAGTTTTAACTACACTACTACTAGGTAAGTTGCGTCGGTATTAGGAACAGGATTTATAAGATAATTATAAAGACCTTTGCCTAAAAATGTTTGCAATGTTAATTTTTATACTTTAACTAAATCTGCTACATAAGTATACTGTATACAGTATATTATATTTTATTTTGCAACTAGTTTGCTGTAGAGTCATGTAGCGTATCGAGCAAGCAAAGCAACACTGTACGCGCCGTGCCACTGAATCTTTACGTAGCCATATCGATGATCGGGCGTGATGCGCCCGCGTAAAATGTAAACATTAGGAGAGCTATATATAGAGTAAAAGCCGCTACGCTGGGGGTAGTTTTAATAGTGGGGATGTACAAAAAGGGGATTTGTGCTAGACTATTCAGATGTGAAATAAACACTCACCTGTAAGCACGTAGACTTTACAGTGGCTACGATGGATACTATGTGCTACGGAAAAATATTGTTTCTTTAAAATAATAAAAGTGAAATATTTTTGATAAAAATGTTGCTTACTTTTAGTCAAACTTATGAATAATACGACAATGACAATGTGGTGATAATAAAACACGAAATGTTTGTATGAAACATCTCTATATATATATCTCGCAATTTTGTTTCTAGGCAAAGTTAATAAGCAAAATGTGCAAATATTATATATTAAACTATCTAAATAAAATATTTAAAAAATGAATACCGAAAACGATGTAAGAAATTTCTTCGTAATAACAATCAAAAAACGAGGAAACTTTGATTTTCAAAATGTAACGGACAGTTTGAGTGTAATAGAATCGAAAATGTTATTAACAAACACTTCTAACATAACGTTAAATTCAAGTGAAACGCAAGTTATAGATTGGACTTTAGTTACTATTTTATCCTTAAAGTGTTTAGTAATGGGTTTTATTATTTTGGCAGCTTTATTTGGCAATTTATTAGTCATAGTTTCTGTAATGCGTCACAGAAAACTACGTGTTATAACAAATTATTTTGTAGTGTCTCTAGCATTAGCCGATATGCTGGTAGCAATATGGGCAATGTGTTTCAATTTCTCTATGGAAGTTACCAACGGCAGATGGGTGTTTAGTAGTTTGATGTGTGACATCTGGAACAGTGCAGACGTTTATTTTTCAACAGTTTCAATATTGCATCTGTGTTGCATATCTGTTGACCGTTATTACGCGATTGTTCAACCGTTGGATTATCCATTAATTATGACAGATGGACGTCTAACTATTATGTTAGCAATAGTGTGGATGAGTCCGGCTCTGTTGTCGTTTTTACCTATTTTTATGGGATGGTATACAACCAATGAACACATACATTTTAGAACAAGAAACCCAAATGTATGTGTTTTTGTCGTCAACAAACTATATGCTATTGTATCATCTTCTGTTAGTTTTTGGTGCCCTGGGGTTATCATGATCTACATGTATTACAGAATATACATGGAGGCAGACAGACAAGAGAGAATGCTCTACAGGTATGTGTTCATTAAGGGTACTACTACATACAACACTTTAAACTAACCACGACAGGCTAACACGATGTCAGCTTTTATGCTTTTTGTACCACGACTAACATTTGCTTTAAATTAAAAAATGTTAATTAATAATTGAGAATATCTCCTAATTTTTGCTTCCAATACGAGAAACAACATGAATGTAGTTAAATTTCTACAAAATGAATTTTTGATTCTATGTATTTTGGATAATTATCCTATAATGTGTAATACAAATTTCAAATCAATCGAAATAATCGTAGTTGAGTTTTGTGTCTCACAGATTTAAGGAAATTAGTTCCGATTATTTTAAAAAGTTTCTCGAAGCTACTACCGAGGCTCCAGGCACTCTCACGACCAGAATCTTCTGACACCATCGCGACCGTCTTACTCATTCAGGATTTATAATAATTATAACGAAAGTTATAGATAATTCACTTCTACTACTACTCAAGAATCTTATTCATGGTAAAAACGTTTAATAAATAGCTAAGTGAAAATGTAATAGCAAACACTGCCAAAAACGTATTTTTAATAGGAACGGTCGATATTTTACCGCCAGGGGCTCTTAACTTCATCTACCTCTGTCTTTAAGGGATTTCTCTAGATTTCTATCTCTCGGTACTGTATATCATATAGAATGGAATATACATTCTCAGATAGTTAGCTATGTGGTTCATTAGTTTCAGAATCTGCCGCGCCGCGTCTCTTGGAATTCAATTACACGTGACCCCTTTACATGAGACTGGGCTTATATTTTTCCGATTGACCCAGGTAATTCAACCGGCAAATTGTATAAAGCAACCGATAAACCTACAACCTGATGTGAAGCCATGTAATATAACAGTCCGTCAATTTAAAATTATGATACACATATATATTAAAACTAGAGTTTACCCCCGTCGCAATGCGACGTCTTTTAGACGTGTATAATTTGAATCCAATAAAATAATTTGTAATTACATTTCATATTTAATTCTATTTTGAATTGAAATAATAAACTCGCACAATAATAAAATAATTTTTCAATTTATTAAAATAAACAATATTTTTAATTTATGCGTTATTTGACCAACTTTTTTTCAAAATTTGGGATTTTTTTTCCTATTCGTAAATAAGTTACCAAGGTTTGCCTATATACAAAATTTCAACTTTCTAGCACAATTTTTACTCTCGGTAAATACTACCCCCAAATAAAATTTTAAAATTTTGAATTTTTCTTTTATTAATACTTTCTCCAAAGTTCCCTAACGGGCCCCCGAATTTCTCCAATTTTTTAATTTCTAATTTTGCAGAAATGTCAGCATTGAATACCTTAATACACATGCAAGAATTCAACTTTCTCAAAAGGGCTCACTTTTTTTCCAATTTGTCCAAAATTACGGGTTTCCAGGAAATTCAGGGAAAAATCCGGGGACGCCAAAAGTCTTAGAATTTTTTTCTCTACGAAATAGGCAATATTTAAAAACATTGGCAGAGCCGTTTTTTGGCGATGCCATACAAAATTCACTACCAAACATATAAGATTATAAAAATACGAGTATAAGAATATAAGATCATAAATATACTCCTGGGACATTATAAATAAGATAGGTACATAATAATTTTTTCTTTCTCTAGGGATAGCAGCGTATAGAAATGACTCTTTCGCTAACATGCTCGCATTATACATTTACTTGATGGCTACAATTAAATTCATAGAGTTGAACTAATTATACATTTTACTTCTAGTCGTAGATCGTGCTCCTCTACGGTACGGGTTTTGCATCCTCTACGAACCGTAGAAGTAACAGACCTTCGAGAAATTATCCCCATCGCGGTTTTAAACTCTTTGACTCCATGTAATTTGCTTGACACAACAAATAATTTCACTAAAAACTAAACGCTATGGGATTTTATAAATATTTCCTAACCCCCTATCTCACTTCCCCATTGCCTACACGTTTAAAAGTATTTTATGTCTTAAAGATATTGGCAATTAGTAGTTCAAATATTTCTTTTTGCTGATGAATTTTGATTTTAGATCCTAGCCAGCATGATACGATGTTACTCTTCGCTTCTCGGAAGCACTCGCAAAAAGCAGATGATGATAATGGCTTTATTCCTGTGGGTAAAGAGTTGTTATTTCACTTGTAATACCTTATAACAGTATACTGAAGAATATCGTATAAAAAATTCGTGTTTTTGTAGACTACATGCAACGTCTTGAGCCACTTTTTCAGCAAGATGTATATTCGAGTTGTTACGCAATACCACACTTCATCATAATATGCAGCTTCTACTTTAATGTTTATCAATACACCAGTATAGCGAAGGTAATATTATGTATGTGTATCGTATTCCGCTCCTACCGATTCACTGTCATTCTATACGAAGATGTATGTTTCCAAGCTGTGATAAAGGAAAGCGGTACTTTAATCTACGTATGTCTGAACCATATCATAAATGGACGGACGTTTGAACTACAGACTTCTTTGACACAATAGAGTATTGATAAACATTAAAATAGAAGCTTGATAAACTGTGTTTATGGGAAACAACACAATTATATTTTTTTCTTGAATATTTTGTTTTCATATTTCCAAACACTAAGGGCCTTATTCTGTACAGTATTTCCACCGGTAAAAAATTTCATCGCTGTAAAATGACTTTACAAAAGCGATGATTTTTTATTTTGTATTCTGTAAGAAATTTCCATCGATTTTATTTTTGTCGCTGGAAAAAATCGACCAAATTATAAGGTAAAATATTTTAAATGACAGTTGTTTATATAATTCCTACATGTCAAAATCTATTAAAAAAAGTCTATATGGCATCTACGAAAAGAAAAACGGGAAAATTAGTGGGGAAATAATTATTATAAATAGAATTTCAAATGGCCATGCACAATTTATGTAAAAAAAAGCATTCACCTGAAGAAATAATTGACAAACAACATAACCTCACTTTCTGATATATTTATATATTCATATGTGTATATTATTACTACTACTAGTAGAATCCTCCATCTACAGCAAAATATTGTACAAATTGTTTGACAGTTCTCAAAAATACAACGATGAAAAATTTTAAAGTCACCACTGAAGGCGACCTTATAATTTGATCGATTTTTTTCCAGACAAAAATAAAATCGATGGAAATTTCTTACAGAATACCAAATAAAAAACCATCGCTTTTGTAACGTCCTTTTACAGCGATGAAATTTTTTCACCGGTGGAAATACATTACAGAATAAGACCCTAAGTGCTTACTATATCCATACATTTAAGAATTTTTATTCATTTAAATCCAGGCCTTAATCGTCAATATAACTAACAGTTTAATTAACAACGTTTATAAATGTTTTAACTTAGTTTTCTATTCTTAGAATTTCTCTCCAACTTGTCACAACGAGCAATAGAAAGGAATACCATATAGTAGAACTACATTATAAGAAAGTAATAAAGAAGAAGGGCTTAATACACTTTGGCTACCCTTATAAATGTTGAAGCACTTCACACGTCAAATTAAGGATTACGGGTCACAACATAAGGGGTAAACGATCAACCCCCTGTAGTAGAAATGGGCAAAGGGTTCAAACTTTATCAAAAGATATAGAAAGAATATAAAAGTTTTGAGAAATGTTCAGAAAGTTAAATCAATATGACATGTTATCCAATAGGACATATGGTTAAAAGATTTTTATGAAGTACATAGCTGCATTACATAGACCTCTCGTATGTAGTAGAGAGAGAGAGAGAGAATAACATTCCGCAGATCGCAAAAATAGGCGTATTACACTCAAAAGGATGAAATTGCAAAATCCATATCCATATTATCTAGTGTAAATGATGTTCCATATTCAAAAGAGACGGTGATGTTTTGCCTCCATACACCTCCTGGACTAGCATGTGTTATTTCATCAATGGTGAAAGTTAAGAATTTCGGGCTCTTGTGAACCACCACCACCCCCCTTTTATTCCTTGTTCTACAATATCCCGAACTACCTTTAAAAGCAAACCCTCGAAAAAAAACATCCAAGTTTATTTTAGAATCCTTTCTTATAAAATGTTTTTACTTCAACAATAAACAAAGCAATGGTTTTGTTCCGTGGGGTGGCTCTCGGTGGGCCCTGCTGGACCTTCTTTTAAACTAGGTAGGATGGCAGAAACTTTTATTAGAACTTTTTCTTTATGTTTGACAATTGTGGATTCGTATTGACGAATAGAACTGCAGATATAATAGTAAAAATAAAAGTATGTGTTAATAAGAGGAAAATGCAGGTCTTTCTCAAATCACATAAGGACGAGTAACGTTAGGCGTCCACAGGTCCGCCGTGTTCGCAACTAACGCATTAGGCCTATCGTAGTATGGCACTGTATTTAAGCGACGGCGAATTCGAACGTAAATCAGCGTATTGGATGAGCGGCTGCTATTCTTAAAGCAAACCGACTGTGTGTGTCACAATACATACATACCACGTACCGATACGACAGTACTCGAAGCAACTTGTGTACTGTAAGGTATGTATTGGAGTTGTTTTGCACTAATATAATTTATCATGAGGGCGAACTTTTACTTTAATTTTTATCGATACACCACTGATATTAAAGAGACTTTAGCATTTATTATATATTTGAGTTCTGGTTGGCGTCAATTTTAATTTAGTTTTATCGTATTTGTTTGATGATTTGTATAAACTGAAGCATGTTGAACATACGATGTTCACAAAGCGATGTCGCTGATAGATCCCTAATGAAGCGGATTAAGGCGATACAACACGCGTTCATAGTAGTAGTAGTAGTAGTTTCATAGTATCCCTCCAGTCTGAGACGGCTGTTTGCATTTACTAAGGTTCGGATAAGTTAGCGTTGTGGTGGTGGTATCGCTTGGTTATTCGCTGTTATTCGGTTCTAGTGTGAAAGGTAGGTAACGCCCGCATTCGGACTGCTTTGCCGCTTGCATTTTGCAAGGTCTCTGTAGTACCTCGTATACATCCGGTCAAAATTCGTTGAAATACGGTTCGATACTGAGACAGGCCTTAGCTTTATTTATTAGACGGGGAAGAGAAGGGAAATGCAACTTTTCGCAAGTGAGATCCTTCTTCTAAGTCCCTTTGGCCCTTTTTTCTCGTAATCATGCTTTTGGTGATAAATCTCAAAATATTTCAGTGATACTTCCCCTTTATAGGCTGGTAATAATATTCTACATTTTGATAAATTCTAAGAACTGGGACCCCCTAATGAATTAAATATTAATTTATTTAAAAATGAGCTTGAAAAGAAAATCAATAAGATATTTTACTGATTGCAATAAACGTCTAAACATTTTTTTGTAGTAGACTGTACAGAAACAGGATAATAAATGTCCTCCAATGTAGCACAGGATACCAAGACTCTCGGAAACTTCACTAACTACGTTTTATTATCTAATACAGGGTAGGAGAACCTTTTACCTTAACATAGTACATACTATTTCTTCTCGACTACAATAAACATTCATGTGCAATGTTTACCGCCCCTGATCAAAGACAATCTGAAGAACTTCAACTGCGAGTAAAGCAATTTACGTTATCATATATTTCTTTAAAAATCTATACACAATTTAAAAAAATTATTATTAAAATAAATATTTGCTTGTTTGTTTTGTATAAAAGAAATTCTCTTCTGTTCGTAAAATAAATTAAATTTTTACACAGTAAGAAATTCGAGCTAAATCTCTTATCCAGTATAAATAGGGTTGCCTTAATTTTTTGTATTTTCATTAAAATATTGGTTGAAGAATTTGGGAAAGTAAGACTAAAATTATTGAAGAGAGTACAAGGGACAGGAGGTAAGTTTAAATTTGTAATTAAAAAACTCGACTTTAACATATTATGTATTTATTTATATTTAAAACATACAATCATGTTTAAGTACTTATTCAGTGGCGTAGCTACCGCCGTATCAATGATTCGGGCTCCTAGGCTACAGGGGCCCCAAACGTGTGTAAGCAAAAATTCTGTCTTCACTATTTGAAATCATTAATCCTGTTTCTAAAGCTCTACAGCATGAAATTAATAACTTACAGAAAGCTATCATTTTACTAAGTAACCTTTTGAATCGACTGAGCGAAATATGAAATCAACAATAATTCCATGGTTTACTGAACAAGTTCAGAGATCTAGCAAAAGGGGAGGGAGTAACAACTGTTTTCAAAAATAAAAGAAAGAAGATAACGAAGTGTTTTTTTGATGAGCTATCAGAAGATGAGAAAATTTCAGACTCGGAGTCAATGTGCCAAAGATTTCAGGTTCACAGCAAAGTAGGTAATATGTTCGAAGTATTACAACCGGAGAAACTCTTTATCTTTTTTAATCGAAATAATAAAAATGTATGCCGGAAAACTGTCTGCTAAAAACAGTAAAGACATGTCAGTTAATCTTTATGAACAACTATTTGCTTTTAAAACATGAATAAAATCTGAAATTCAGAAAATTCATTTCACGAAGGAACTCATGAAATTATTGCTAATAAAATTCAATAGCCTTGCATAAAGTTTTTCGGAAGTAATAACAACATGCTTTCTATTGTTGACCCTTCCGGTTACAACTAGAACTGCTGAATGAAATTTGACGACTTTTTTGGGACAGGAAAGGCTATGAGACTTGTCCTTATGGTCTATAGAGACAGAAAATTTAGAAAAATTGAAATCGTCTTCAGCTATGAATGATATAATAAATAATTTTGCCGAACAAAGGCAAGAAAAGTGTATATTTGATTTGGATTATTTGACTAGCTTAGTTCCTATGAGTATAAATTGTAAGTAATAACGTATAATCAATATATAATTATTTTAATTCAATGCGAGCTTTCTTGTTCCTTTTGTGAAAAATCTTTAGCCATCATTTGGGCCCCCCAACAAATTTTGATACAGTGCCCGTCTAAAGCACGCTACGTCATTATACTTATTATATTATCTTAATAGCTAATAATTCAGTATTTCTTCATCCCCAGTTTCATTTTATTCGTTTGGCTTCTTCTAATTCGGAGTACCTTTGGTACCTTTCGGATGTAAGGGCTTTCTTTAATAAAACTTTGTTTTTATTTCATTCTAAATATTTGGGCAGTTATTGTCACTGTTAATTTTTATATTCAAAAGTCATAATACCTCAGTATGCCTACAAGTTGGCGGATAATCCCTAGATCACACGTACCGAGGTATCCAGGCATAAGTCGGAGCGTGCATAGGCGGATTGTCGTTATCAAATCCGACATGGTTATCAGATTCGGCCTAAATCCCGACGTATGGCAAGCCTAAGTAAAAGATACCTCACATTTTTGTAAAGAAAAATATAATAAACCGTTACACCTATTAAGGAGGTACAGGACGTTCACGTAAATGATGAAAACGTTGTGAAATTTGGAGGGACGATACAAATAGTTAAATACATGCTGCATCTCACAATTTTAGAGACCTTATAGTTTTATAGTTTTCTTTTTATACATAATTATAAATAGTCATTTTCCATACAAATCATAATTTTTAGCTCAATTTCACCACATAATATAAATTTTAACTATAAAAAAATGGTGACACGGCTTTCAAAAACCAGGTGTATATAAAATAATCTTTTCTGTAACTATTGCAAAAAGAAAATTATCAAAAGGGTATTTACGAAAATATTTAAATAAAACTTGTAAGAAACAGTAAATGTAGCCGGCAACGTTGCAAATGCCAATTTGAGCGGGAAATTCAAAATCGAAATAAATGTTATATAAAATATAACAATTTATTGGTGAAAGAACCAAATCACGCATGCGTCAACACACGTAACTTGCAGCGTGGCAAAATTTATTATTCCTTTTATTATATATATTTGTATTTAAATTGAATTAATAAAAATTTGATATTAATTATAGGTAATTTTTAATTTATTAAACTATTATATGCATAAAAAATCAAAGCAAATTAATAGGGAATTGAAAAAATCATTTTCAAAGGTACAGTCCCAATATTTGCTCGTCCCTCATGTACTTCGTATTTTGCATTTCGTATTACCGAGAGATAAACTTTTTGCATTGACGGTACGTCCTGTACCTCCTTAATACTACAGAATAAATACATCTAGATGTGAAAATAACTATAAGTTCGACAAATACGTAATAATCTTTATTAAAAATGGCTATGACTGGAGAAGCTTCTGGTTCTATTTGAAATCCGTTGCAATGCATCGGGGCGAATAGCCAGTATAATTTATAAATATCGAAGAAAATTCATTATAAATTCAAAAACAAATTACGGAATTAATTAAAATCGCAAAGGCGTATGTAAATTGAAATTCCAATGCCGAAGACTAAAGAACAGAGTAGAATAGGACAATTTAATATTGGTGTAATATGTTTGAAATATCTGGCTGAGAGAGGGAGAGAGAGAGAGAGTGGGGGGAGGGAAGTGGAAGTCATTAGTCGTATCAAGGAGGCAGGTGTACGAAATGATGAATCGTAGATAGCTATTAATGTCTTCCACTCCCGAACCTCACTCCTTCCTCACTCTCTTACTTTCCAAAGCATACAATATTATTTAATTTGGTATAAAACTGCGTTAAGGCAATAACACCACTCGAGAGCTAAAATAGTAGACAATTTTTTTAAATTTATTCTCACTAAACTAATGCTTTTTTTATATTTGTATAAGTACACTTTTTACATGTGTTTAAATTCTTAAACCCATTCCATAATCCATAATTATTAATAATTGAAGTATCTACACGACTCCGAGCATGTCATTTTTATACTCGATCTCCAAGGCTCGGCTCGAAGGCCGTTTCAGTTGCTTTGAGTCAAAAATCAACCCTTGGGTTATTGCTGATATTGCCAAAAGTAAACACGTTTGTACAAGATAACGCTGCATACACTTTTCTCCTCCCACTTCCTACTCTCCTACACACTCCTACGTTTCATTCATTAAACATAATGTGTTGACAGCTTTTCGCGCTAGGCTCTGAGCGCTTACTAGAAATGTTAAATCAATCGTAACGCAGGCAGTTGAATTAGGCGCTCTCACACTGGAGCCGACTACTTGCAACCTTTAACTTCTTCAGTGGGGTGAAGACGCAGTACCACACTTTATCACGATAGGAATTTTCTATTTGAATGTTTATCAATACATCACTGTACTGTAAAAGTATTTATTTTATATGTCCTTATTCATAATATGTAGTAACTTATAGTGACAAAACAAGAAACATGACGACACAAGCCAAGAACATTGATGCTTGACTCTGACTACTATGTCTCTGGGTTAGATCCACGGGCCAGAGTTATATTATCTGGGTTTGTTAACAATCAGGGGCGCTATTCCTGAGTTCAATCGAATCGTAAATCTTCTTTCCGTAAAAATCACTCGATTTATTATTATTGCTATTCCTGAAAATTTTAAGAAAATTTACGAGCAGAGAAATCGAGCAAAAAAGTGAACATTTGCACGTCGACTATTTAGCTTGCGAATGTACGATCGAACAGTAAATTTTAGTGATTTTTATTAGTTATCACTGTTTCAGACAAGAGTATTTAGTAAAATTTGTGTTGCTTGTTCTATTTTTCTGATGTCAATTTTTTTTATTTTTTGATAAAATATTTGTTGAAGTTAACCTAAAATTTTTCTATTACTTTTTATTGCCCTTTATATTAATTTAATAAAAATGACATCTCTAAGAAGTATTCCTTTAAATAATTTAGCTACGCTTGAAGAAACGGAGTAATACAGTTAAGAAAATACAACCATTAGAATCAGAAACTAGACGTAGCCAAAACACTAGACGTAGCCGAACTTCGTACCGCCTAACAGTCAATGAATGTGTTACGTTTTAGCTGAACTAATTTAGGCTTTGATGAACGTAATACAATGATACAAAATAATATTTATTAATATAGATAGAAACATAAAAGTATTTTATTATGATGAATGATGATGAAAACATACAGAATGAGAATAGTAGAACGCATATCTGGATAACCAGGAACTGCATCGCCTTGCTTCCGACGTTGAAATTTCTTCGATGTAGCGTTCCAAGTGTAATAACATGGCATTTCTGAGTAAAGCAAAGTTCGTGCGAACGGATCGCTTTGACAAATCGCAAAGAAACTGGTCAGTGTTGTCGCTGGAGGTGTTTCGGCACGTTGAGCAGCATTCGACGCTGTGAAATATACTCTCTGACCGTTCTCTAGATGCACCCCCAAATGTACAACAGTGGGATGACGTTCGTGAATAGGGAATGAAAATATACGCCAAATTGCTTCATTGCAGTTCACATATCTACCGACTTGATAGCGCGTGATTTCATCGTTGATATTGGATGTTTGGATACCAAAAACCGCCATGTCGCTCCCTTTCGTGACATATTTGCAAATGTATTTAATTGACTTGACCGAATTGCAATACTCAACATTACAATGTGCCTTGAATGTTTTGGAAAGAAGTGGCGAATATGGAACAATCCAACTGTTGTCAACTACGAAATCGTTTCCTTTCACTTTAGTTGTGATAGTTCTACCATTATCATCGGGCGATCGACGCCGATACAATGGATAACCATCGTTGCTTGTAATGGTCTCTGCCGTCAATTTTCGTGGATACCGTTTGGAACACTTGCCGTCGACCATGCACGGTGATTGGCGGTTGATAGTGCCACACGGTCCATGAATCATATTCGTGATTACAACATCATGTAGGTCTGGATCGGTTTTAGGAGCAGGAATCTCCGCACATATGATGTCATCTATTTGATCTGGCCGAATTCTTTCGACTAACCAAATTAGAATGTGAGCATGCGGTAGGCCTCGTTTTTGCCATTCGATTGAATACATCCAGCATCGAGTATTCCCAAAGACGTGTTGCTTAACAATGTAATTCATTAGTGACCGAATTTTTTGCCTGAAAACACGTGCGGTGATGTCGTGTCGATCACTTGATGTTTGTCCGGGAAGCAGCTCTGACCGTTCTCTAGATGCACCCCCAAATGTACAACAGTGGGATGACGTCCGCACATATGATGTCATCTATTTGATCTGGCCGAATTCTTTCGACTAACCAAATTTGAATGTGAGCCTGCGGTAGGCCTCGTTTTTGCCATTCGATTGAATACATCCAGCATCGAGTATTCCCAAAGACGTGTTGCTTAACAATGTAATTCATTAGTGACCGAATTTTTTGCCAGAAAACACGTGCGGTGATGTCGTGTCGATCACTTGATGTTTGTCCGGGAAGCAGCTCTGACCGTTCTCTAGATGCACCCCCAAATGTACAACAGTGGGATGACGTTCGTGAATAGGGAAGAAAATATACGCCAAATTGCTTCATTGCAGTTCACATATCTACCGCCTTGATAGCGTGTGATTTCATCGTTAATATTGGATGTTTGGATACCAAAAACCGCCATGTCGCTCCCTTTCGTGACATATTTGCAAATGTATTTAATTGACTTGACCGAATTGCAATACTCAACATTACAATGTGCCAGTAATGTAATGAATAGATCTGGCCGACCATAATGACGAACATATGTCATTGCATCTTGCGCATATTCATGCAAATGACGCGGGCTACCTGTGTATGTCGCCGGTAAAATAGTCAATCGAAAAACATTCAATAACCATGAATATTGGTTCAGCAGATCTCGAGTTATAAGTGTTGTAACAAACCCGTCTTTGTTTTACATATTTTCATTGTTTTTAAGATGTATTATGCTATTCGGGGCGGAGACAAATCCAACGAATCAATAACCATGAATATTGGTTCAGCAGATATCGAGTTATAAGTGTTGTAACAAACCCGTCTTTCTTTTATATATTAAGATATTCTGTTTATTTATTAATAGAATTAGAAACAGTATATTGTGTTTATTCTTAAATATACTTATTAAAATAAGTGCTGTTTTTTTAATCTATCATAATTTAACAAATATAATGTATTCTAATATTCTATTAATGCATTTAATTTTTAAAATCCAATTGTGAAATGATTAAAAGTTCTATTATGCAAACTCTGTATTCAATATTAAATTTGTACTATACTAAGATAAATGCTTCTTTTAAAATCCAGAAAAACGGTAGAAATAATAGTTTAACCAGATAATGATATCCAACTTACAAAAAATATTTCAATTAATTTAAATTTCCCGCATTTTGCTGGTCTACAAAACGATCTACACAATATATTCAATCGAATGGAGAATGTTAGTTTCGATCGTATTCAGGAATAGTGTTTTCAATCGTGATCGAATCTTACTTCACTCGTTTCGATCGAATCTGTTCGATCCGGCCCCAGATTTAATTGATTATGTGCAACCAGAATCATGAATATGAAAAATACGATAACAAAAAGAAATAATCGATAAAGAAAATAGATAGAGGAATAAAAACGAAAAAGAAGAAAACTGCTTTATAAAAAGAAATGAATTATAGTTGAAAGAGCAGAAGAGTAGAAGTATACAATTGGTAGACAAAGAAAAATGCTAATAGAAGAAAGAACCAGAGAATGCAATGGGTGTCATCATAGTGGAGCGAAAGAAGCAAAGATTGAAGAATTTTAAATAGAATAAGTGAAATAAGCTGATAAAATAGAAAATTATAAATTGTATAAATTATGTCCTATAAAATGTTGATAAAATGTAATATATATTAGTTTAAGTGCTAATAACTCTAAGTGCGAAGAACTATAAATAAATAAATATTAAAAAAAAAAAACAAGAAACATACAATACCTGTACAAGACGAAGGCGGTAGTTTGATCTACATACGTATGAACCATAACATGAACTAAGGATTGTTTCACAATAGTGGTGTATTGATAATCATTGAAGTAAAGCTTTATCTCATGATAACGTGTACTAATACAAAACATCTCGAGTACACTCAATGGGCTTGTGTCCTATGTCTTAATTTCTACAAAAGTGTACTATATATTGATAAAGTGGGTTACTAGAACCTCAAATGTTCAATTATTTTTTAATAACTCCTTATATGTTAAGAGATATTAACAATTAAAAAAGTCATTTTGTCTCTTTAATTATTAAAGGGATTCAACGTTGTACACATTCCAAGTGCATGTGACATCACAATCCTTGTGTAAGGTTACCAACCTTACAGCTCATAAATCTCTGCTATATGAATATATATATATATATATATATATATATATATATATATATATATATATATATATATATATATATATATATATATATATCAAAATATATCAAAATATCAAATATTATTTACAGCTATTTCAATGAACACTCAAATTCCAATATTATGTCTACCTTAGCAGGGTTAAATAAAATAAAAACTTTTTATTCTTTGATTTGACTTGGTTATTTGACTACCAACAGCTACAGAACATTACCACAGCACTGACCTACTCAACAAATAATTGACGTTAAAATGCATTTCACGTCATAAAAATACAATTCAAACTCAAATCAAAAATTCAATCAAAAATTTAAAAATCGACCACTAAACAATGAGGACACAAGCCCATTAGGTATTAGAAGAACTTAATCATATATATTTGTTTCGCAAATCCCCTAAATATATTAGTTAATTTTTGAACCGTCTCATTGTTAGATAAAATAAAACGATTTCTTCTCACTAGCACAAATTACCTCTATACTGAACACACTTTGTTAAAAGTGAGGTTAAAGTTTATCCTGAGTCTCATATTGACATGCTGCCTTCACCCTTCGCACCACCGTTCTTTCGTACCACCTCTCGTTCGTTTCGCGTCCTCTACAAAGTAGATGCTAAGTTCAAAAGACCTAGAGGATACCTTAAGGATCAAAAAGTGTAGGCACAAAGTTAATATTGACATTAGAAATCCTTGGAGCGAAACAAACATCCCCCCAGGGAGCCTGCAAGGGATGAATATTCGAAAAATAAACTGAACGCCTAACATAAACGGGAAATGTTATAAAAATATTTTTCTGTTGTTTTGTTTTCGTTAATTTTTCGAAAATATTATTCAAGCATCAACATTTTTCTCACGTAATCTATTGTCGCAAAACACAAAACATAGGTGTTACATTACATTCGAATAACATTTTACTTAAGGAACGTGATTTTATTTAAATCAAAAAGATTTATAATTTTATAACTATTCTGAAAGCCTTTAATCTTCAAAAAGAAGTTCATAAGATGTCATAATCTTTAATAAGATGTTCTTAAGAAGTTTTATAAGTATGCTAATGCGCAAAGGGGTAGATTTATTTTTCAAAAAGTATTAAAACAAATCAGAACGCATTATATTTTAGGTAAAATCGTTTACGTAAAAGGTATGTTAAACTTTTGGTATGTTAAATAAACCTTAAATGAACGTATACACCACCTAAACACATTTTAATTATAGGAAATATAGTAATATTTATTACAAAAAACAATGTGTATTACGCTATTTATTGCGAACATATTTCAAAATTTATAAATTCCAAATTATATAAAAGGGGCGCTGAGAAAATTAGGGGGCCCAGTAAATAACATTGGAGAATGCTCAAATTTTGGATTGTGTAATAATTGAATATCATATTAAAAAGAAAATATTCAAAACTCAAAAATTTTATTTAGGGTCACGGGGGCGGTTTTTGCCGAGAGTAAAAATTGTGCTAGAAAGTTGAAATTTTGTATATGGGGTTACTTTGATACCTAATTTACAAATCGAAAAAGAATTCCCAAATTTTAGAAAAAAGTTGGTCAAATTAATATAGAACGACTTAAATATTTCAATTTAAAAACGGAACGAAAATTTGAAATGAAATTTAATGCACATACAAAAGACAGTCGTTTGCGACGGGGGTAAACTGTAGTTATATTATTATGTTGTAAATATTTTAAAATCCTTATAAAGGTCTTCTTAAAAAAATTTATGATTCTATCTCTACATACCATTTGTTTTAATTCATTCAACATTAAAAAACCTCTTTTGGGTATTGTAAAAGTAATAACTATCCACAACAACAATTTATGAAATATGGTTCTTGTTTAGAAATAGTATACATCATTTTTTGTTATTGCTAGTTTTCCTGGAATATTATACCATTTTAGAATCCTGAATAGTTGCGCCAATTTTTTAAAAAACATGCCATAGTAGTGTTCATACTTTTTTTTTAAACCACGACGAGTTAAAGTGTACTGAAAGTAAAATCTTTAAAACTTTTAGGGAAAAAAAATATTTGGATTGATTTTTATGTAAAAACTACCAGCATTCTGGGATTTTTAATGGTTGTGGTGGATAGCAGTGCTATTTAGGTTGCCGATACAAAAAAAAAATCAGAAATATTTGAAAAATTGTGGAACTAAAGTTTGCGTGGTTAATTAGACACTGGGTAATATCATGCAAAGAACGAACACACATTGCAGGCAGAACTGTCTTAAGACAAAATCATAGAAAATTGTTCAATGATTAAAATAGTACCAGCATACTCTTTGAATACCTATTACAAGTTGGCAGTTGTATGTTGTTTTGCTTTGCGGATGGTAGCATTCATAGTACATACGTTACTATACTGCAGTGGTTGCGTAGGAGTGGACAGTGTTGCCATATTGCCAACAGTGTGATTGTATTTATTCTGTAATTTATATAAAAGCTTGTACAAGTATTGTGTACAGTCTGCGAAAAAGAAAATGTAATCCTATATGGAATGTACATAACGTTTGCACTAAAATATCCAACTATGCAAATCCGAGTGAACTACCTTAAGACAGTTTTGACTTCAGTGTGCAAGCGCAGTTAGATTAGGCTATAATTACAAGTATATTAAATATAGTCAAAGTTACGATAGATCGGCGATGAGTCATACTTTTAAAAGTTCAGCTGCATAAAGCTACGACACTTTAAAAAAAACATTGTCTCACTCTTATTACTATAATATATGTGGGAGTGAAAAGGATAAAAAAAACACCAGCTGTCTGCTATGTTAAGTATAGACTGATGTATGAACGTATGTCTGTGTTTATTTTGTAAACAAAGATGAAAACAAGATATTGCAATTCTGAGATATTATAAAGAAGCACGACCGAAGATTTTTTTCTTATACAGATAGGAGATCCTGGCAATGATAGTGATATTAATTAAAGAGGACTTATTAGTAATTGTTATTTTACACCGGTCTAGCACTGACGACTTCTTAGTGCCGTCACCTCACACATGTGAACTACACCGCTACTTCCTAAGTTCTATTATTATAAGTGCATAATCAATTTAATTGTGATAACAATCTAAGAAGGAACTAAATACGAAGACACAGCAGTCTTACGTCAAACATAATTGCTTTGAGCTATTGAGCCATCATTAATAATTGTGCATAATATATTATAAATAATTATATAAAAAAACATAAATAAAGAATTTACTTTTACTCAGTTATTTGTTATTTACAAAAATAATATGTATTACAAATATTTCAATATGTATAAATATTAATTAATAAATAAGTGAATGACAATTAATATAATTGTCATATAATTAATAATGACAAATAAAGAAGTGCATGACAACTAAATCTTTAATAAGTTAATTTAGTAAAAAAAATAGTTAATTTCAATATAAATATTTTCTAAACACACTCGTACATATAGTTTTTTTTAAATTATTTCACAATAACTCTCATAGATGACGCTGTTATAAAATATATTTTGCTGTATAATAAGCGAAATACGTTCATCAAATCTTAGTCCAGGCATTTCCTAGCCATACGTCATCGGCGATCTATCGTAGCTTTGACTATATCACAGTTTTGACCAGTCTATAAAAAGCACAAAAATTATATATGATTGTTATTCCTTGAATGGTTTTTCCTCATTGTAAATATGCTTTGTATTCTTTGTTCAAAACAACTCATACGCATGGCCCCAGGGGGGTGCTCTGCTGTATAATTCATGTTTTGGACGTGTCTACATGTTTAGTATTTGTATACTTTTAAATGACTTTTATATGATACTGTGATCACACGGCTAACAAGCCAACTGAATGTCAAATTTTACGCTTTATGTTTTTACAGTGTGAGAATACCAAGTAGGGTTATAATGTATTGTGTTCTACATTTGGTTTATTTTATATTATATCATTTATTATTAAAAAAATAACACATACAGTTTTACGTCCCATGCTACGCTTTTAAATCCGTGGTCACTTTTAATTAACCGGAGCTGCTAAATTCTAATCTCTAATTAAGGCCCTCCGCACACGACGCGACTGGTTGCACACCTTAGGCCGAATCTGCTCGAAGCGAATGTGATTACAACTATGTTGTTAGTAAGAGATAGAAGGTGTATGCGAGTGAAATAAAACACGAGGAAAGGCACACGAGTCGACTGATTGCAAACTAAACGAGAAACGAAGTTTTCAACGAAATCGAACACGAGCCATGTCGAGCTGTGCTTCGTGACTCTATGGAATTTTAAAAAATAGAATAGTAGGGGGGTTTACTGTCTCGTAACCAGTCGTGTTGGTATTAAAGCAAACATCAAAACATTTTGTCCGTCGCAGACCTTCAGCATTTTTGTAGGATAAACCAAAAACCCTATACAATTTTAAAGAATAGAACTTTTATTGTGTCGTATATTTGAAGTCGCACTAGCTGTACGTTTGTAAAATTATACATAAGTGCACTCGCTCATGTATAAATAATGTCAACTATATTAATGAAAATATATAAATAATGGATGTCGCATGTTTAATAACCTATAGCCATTGAGTATTGAATATTTAAATAATTTATAAATAATAATAAATAGATCATCATCATCCTATAATATAATGTTCCAAGTGTATATACACATGTTTATTTTCTTATATGTTTCGTGTGACGTATTCGTTCTGGAACGGCAGGGATTATTGAATGCGCCTATAGTATATAGCATGCACCCCGCAAAACACACTTCAATGGGCTTGTGTCCTATGTCTTAATTTCTATAAAAGTGTACTATATATTGATTAAGTGGGTTACTAGAACCTCAAATGTTCAATTATTTTTTAATAACTCCTTATATGTTAAGAGATATTAACAATTAAAAAAGGCATTTTGTCTCTTTAATAATTAAAGGGATACAACGTTGTACACATTCCAAATGCATGTGACATCACAATCCTTCTGTAAGATTACCAACCTTACAGCTCATAAATCTCTGCTATATGTATTTATATATCAAACATTATTATATTATATCAAATATTATTTACAGCTATTTCAAGGAACACTCAAATTCCTATATTATGTCTGCCTTAGCAGGGTTAAATAAAATAAAAACTTATTATTCTTTGATTTGACTTGATTATTTGATTACCAACAGCTACAGAACATTACCGCAGAACTGACCTACTCAACAAATAACTGACGTTAAAATGCATTACACGTCATACAAATATGGCCGACCATTTCTAGCGCTAAAACTACAATTCAAACTTTTAATTGCTATATCTCCGTTAATATTTTGATATTTAATAAAATAGACACGCCAATACACATTTATTAACATCAATTTCAATCAACAATTGAAAAATCGACCTCTAAAAAATGAGGACACAAGCCCAATATTATATTAAATTATTCATAAATAAAACAGTTTATTGTATTTTTTATATCAAAAATAAGAAAAAAAATAAAATAATAAATTTAAAGTCCTTTGCTTGCATAATACTCCAAATCTGAAAATAAAAATGAAGTTAATACTAGTTAAGTACTTGTTAAGAATTATAGTTATGGCACCTACATATTTGAAATAGATTTCATCTGCATACAAATGCATTTAACCTATTATATTTGCTACATACCGTGCTTATACATATATTATTATTGAAACGCATGTTTATAAAAATATATAAAAATAAATCACAAGCAATTAAATACACAGACTGTACACATATACTCCAGAGATATACTCATGTCACGGCATCAAACTGATTGTTTGGCTATAGAGATAAAAGTATATCTGTTTCCCTCTCACATCGCAGATTTGCTCACTGTTGACCGTGTATATTATGTGGTTTGTGCTTGCGACCGAGAAATCCTAGTCGCTGAATATATGCTCAAAACCAGTTTTAAATCAGTTTAGTTACGTTCATGCCGTGTGTTTTATCTCACTCGTATACACGTTCGTTTTTTTACTAACAACACAGTTGTAATGACATTCGGTTCGAACAGATTCAGGACTAAGGTTTGCAACCAGTCGCGTCGTGTATGAAGGGCCTAAGAATATTTCCTTTTTCATAAAGTTTGATAACTGTAAACAAAAGAAACTTAAATGACAGCATGAGCGTCCACAGGTAGTAGGAGCAAACGATGAAAGTTTTACACCAGATAGATTGAAGTTTGTCTTATATTTCCACTAGATACAATGTCTTTTGAACATATTGTTAAACTTTCCCCGGAAAATGTCACAAGTGAACATTTATACCAATAAGAGTGCTGTGCTTCGAGGGGTATATGTGTCAGAACTAAAGTGTATGTCAAAACTTCACTTGTCGTTGATGCGATAGTATGTAATGGTATATTTGTGCACATGTGTGAGTGAAATAGCAAGATAACTGTGTGAAAGAGATAGAGTACTTATAAATATTTCAAAGTAGAGAATCTTAAAGTGAATATAACATTGTTTTCAGTTATTTATATAGTAGCTTTATTCTCCAAAAAGCATTACAAATATTAGTTTCTATCCAAAATTACGTCTTCTTGAAAGACGACGCAAAATAGACCCACTGCGTCGGAAGAAAAATGAATCAATAGTGAGTGATCTAATTTGTTTTTATTTTCCAGCTTCTTAAGATTTTATTTGTAATACACTATTTTGTAATACGGGCTTGTGTCCTCATTTTTTAGTGGTCGATTTTTCAATTGTTGATTGAAATTGATGTTAATAAATGTGTATTGGCGTGTCTATTTTATTAAATATCTAAATATTGACGGAGATATAGCAATTAAAAGTTTGAATTGTAGTTTTATCACTAGAAATGGTCGACTATATTTGTATGACGTAAAATGCATTTTAACGTCAGTTATTTGTTGAGGTCAGTGCTATGGTAATGTTCTGTAGCTGTTGGTATTCAAATAATCAAGTTAAGTCAAAGAATAATAAGTTTTTATTTTATTTAACCCTGCTAAGGCAGACATAATATTTAAATTTTATTATTCCTTGAAATAGCTGTAAATAATATTTGATATTTTGATATATAAATACATATAGCAGAGATTTATGAGCTGTAAGGTTGGTAACCTTACACAAGGATTGTGACGTCACATGCACTTGGAATGTGTACAACGTTGAATCCCTTTAATAATTAAAGAAACAAAATAACTTTTTTAATTGATAATATCTCCTAACATATAAGAAGTTATTAAAAAATAATTGAACATTTGAGGTTCTAGTAACCCACTTAATCAATATATAGTACACTTTTATAGAAATGAAGACATAGGACACAAGCCCATTGACAAAGGAGATACAAGCCTACACGCCTTGTTTCTTCATCTTCAATTTGTACAAGCTCATATATCTTCATAGTAATTTGAAATGAAAATAATTTGCTGAGTGCGACAACTGAAACCTACAACTAAACAGATAGAACATGAAACTTGAATAACCGTGTCAACCCTTTCCTCCTCCAAATAATTACTCATTTACCCGGTATAATATATTCACCGCTGGGATTTTGTGTGAGTGCTGCTAAAGTGATACAACACTCTAATAAATAACTTTAGATGACGAGTAAATGTGTTATGTGAATGATTGAGCAGGGGGGAAAGGGGAGAGGGGAATAGTGACTGTTAATGAACGCATTCACAATCTATATTTTTATATAGATATTTTGCCTTCATTAATGTATTTCATTTAGAATCTAATTTGTTATATTTTTTAGTTTTTTAAGTTCTGTAAGAATTCTATTGTTTAATTATTTTATATTTTATCTTTGCTTTGTTATTGAATAAACTAACAAATTCATTATCTTTGGTACACTGGCATTGTGTATCAGAGCATACTAGCCTGGTTCCAAGGTTAACCAGCTGTCTTGGCAAACGCCTTTTGTATTGATGTACTGGTCTGACACTATTAAAATATTCATTATTAACTCAAACTTTCAACGGTAAACATATCTAAACATCCTTAAATATAATTAACATTAAATCAGAATATTATATTATAAAGATATTTTTTAATAGTGAATTACATCAACGTAGCTTCGATACGAATAGCGATTCATTTAAATATCAATCATTGTAATTCCTCAGTGTATTCGTTATAACTGTTTTCAGCTAATTCTTGCATTTCGCTGCCTTTTCTTACAAACGTTGGCTCGTGTAATCATTTGATCCTTCGACACGGATTCTCCATTTGGTCAGCTTCGAGCCGGATATTCAGCATTTTGATCCTTCAAAGAAGATTCCATCCATTTGATCATCTTCAAGCAAGATTCTCATCTTCAAGCAAGATTCTCATCTTCAAGCAAGATTCTCATCTTCAAGCAAGATTCACATCTTCAAGCAAGATTCTCATCTTCAAGCAAGATTCTCATCTTCAAGCAAGATTTTCATCTTCAAGCAAGATTCTCATCAACGGATCTACACATCCATTTGATCATCTTCAAGCAAGATTCTCATCAACGGATATACACCATTTTGACCATCTTGAAGAACGGATTCACAAAATTTGACCATCTTCAAGAGCGGATTCACAAAATTTGATCATCTTCGAGAACAGATATCCAACAATTGAGCATCTTCAAAGAGGATTCACACCACTTTGGATCAACTTCGAAAAGGATTCACACATTGGTCATCTTTGAAAAGGATTCCCATCATAGGATTCATCAAGCAAGGTGAACATTCCAGAAAAATCTCACTTTCGGGCGCCAAGTACCACAGAAATCACGAGTCAGTTGCAGCCATACTGGATTCAGTCTTGAGACGAGAGCTACTACACGCCAGTGGTGTCAAGGTAATCCTAAACATTTATATAATTCCCATCCTATCCCCATTATTACCTCTATTTTGGGTTTTTGCAGTTACATCTTATATTTTACAAATTTTTACATATACTACTGTTTTAATCGTTATTTCATTATACCAAGGTGTTTGGCCATCAATGATTCACTTCCATCATAAGTTCGTATCATTGTTGTAGGATAATTTTCGAGCAATCATCGACTTTATTCGGTTTTCTGTTTTGTAGGTAATAACTCCTTGTCGCATTAGTTAAGTCATCACCGCTGCACCAAGCAATGACAATACTATAGCGCTCGTACAAGTGTTTTTTTTAACACTTTCTAGCCTCTCAATCAGGTCATATAACGTTCTTTTCCTGGACTATGACCACGAGAGCAAACACACACACACACACATTAATTGCATTGGTAGCGAATACTCTATTCCATTGTATAGCCTCTTACATTAGGTCATCTAACGTTCGATTACTGGACTATGACTATTAGAGCACATACGCCAATTGCATTACTTAGCGAATATTATTATTCCTACTTAAGCGTTTGAATACATTTTTCAAACCAAGTTAACAATCTGTGTATTTTGCACAGAGATCTTTTTACGTGCTATACGTAATAGATTACCTCTTATATTATTTACAATAATAATAATATATTTTCAATCATTTTAAATATTATATTTAAAATATCATTAGAGATTATTTTAACGTTGTATTCACAATGTCGTCAAAACCTATAAAAGCCATACAGCAAATCAAATTAACATTAAAGCAATGCAGCAAAACAATTGAAAATGTTGATTTAACAGATTCATCCACGTACGATGTGGAAGAGATAAAAATTTGTTATAAACAATGGCAACCATTAATGTCGTCAATCAATAAAGTTCATTCACAAATGCGCGAACTAACTGATGATCAAGCTGATTTAGAACGCATCGATAGTGAAAATAATGATTTTTATACACAATATGTCAATATAGGAAAAATTATTAATAAAATCATCTCAGCTTCTGAATCGATTGCTAATCAAACATTATCTACCCCTGACACAAAATCATCTGTATTTTCAGATGAAGATATGCACTTATCATCCATCAACATTCCAATTTTTTCCGGCAATATAGAACAATGGGATGAGTTTAAGGCCACATTTGAAAGCTTAGTCCATAATCAGGTTAAATATTCTAGTTTCAAAAAATTGCATCTTTTACGTCGATCATTAAAAGGTGAAGCTTTTGATACCATCGCATCGGTGCAATTAGACCCAACAAATTATCAATTATGTTGGAATTTATTAGTCACAGCCTATGACAATAAAAGAAAAATGATTTCTTATCATTTAAATGCGTTTTTGAAAATTCCTGCTATCACCTCTGAGAGTAGTACTAAGTTAAGAGCTACTGCAGCCTCAATCAGAAAACACGTCAAGGCGTTGGAAACATTATTCCAGAGGAAAATAGGTGGAACCACATAGTTGCAATTTTAATATCGAAAAAGCTAGACTCTGAAACTAAGAAGCATTGGTTAGCTTCCGACATTTCTAAAACAGATTACCAAGAAATTAACACCATGCTTTTTTTTATCCTCGAACGGGCACACGAGTTGGATGAACATAGTTGTGATTCTAATTATACTCATAAATCAAGACCGCACAAGTCTTTTTTCACAACACCACGCGACAAATGTTCCTTTTGTAACAAAGATCACATTATAAGACATTGCCACAATTTTTTAAAACTCAACGTTAGGGCTCGGATCAATGAGATCCAAAGAAGACAGCAGTGCTTAAATTGCCTACGCAAAGGTCACAATATTAGCAGCTGTCCTTCAAATTATCGTTGCTTTACGTGCAAAAAAAAGCATCATACATTGTTGCACATTGAAACTGAGGAATCAGATGATTCCATACCTAAAGCTACCACTTCTAGCACCCTCACGGCGCATGTTAATCAGAAAAGTCAAGCTATGCTATCAACCGCTTTAGTGAACATTCCTGATAAAAACGGCAAAACAATTGTCGCTCGCGCGCTTCTGGATAATGGTAGTCAAACAAACAAACTCAAATTTCCAAGTTTTGGGAAATCGAGTCTGTTAAGGAATGTAGCACTTTAACTATAGAAGAACAAGCATGCCAAGATCATTACAACAAAACTACTACTCGCGACTCAGATGGTAGATTCGTAGTTACATTACCATTAAAATTGCCCGCATCAGCTTTAGGGGATTCCAAAACCGAACAGAAAATTTGATAAAAATAAACAATATAAATCTATGTATTCTGCATTCATTCATGAATATATACGATTAGGTCACATGACTATTAACCCTATTCAGAATTCATCTGAACCTGCATATTTTTTACCGCATCACGGTATAGGAGTTTCCAAGACAGCAACTACTAAACCCTTTCTTTCACCTCAAAGAAAGTGTGTTAATAACAAACAACATAAATCAATCATATTGTCAAATCACTCCATAGCCAAGTCAAATTTTATATTTGACAAATTTTCAAACTTGAAAACGATCAATAGCGTCACCGCGTATTGTTTTCGTTCTATACACAATTCCAAAACCAAACAAAACAAGACAAACGGCATCTTTACGGTCACGGAATTGCAAAATTCAATTCAATCACTTACAAAATTAACCAAAAGAAATGTTTTATCATTAATCGCTAAAACCTTTGATCCACTCGCAGCACTATTGCCTTGTGCCATACCATGTAAATTAATGATACAACAACTATGGTTAATTAACCTACATTACAAAGTCTAAATTATCATTTTTAAAATCACATCCAAATGCCGCAAACACCATCCTTAATGATTTCTATGTTGATAAGCTTCTGACTGGGTCAAATGATCTATCAGAATTTAAGCTACGCTGTACTAAAATCATTGAAGCATTAAGCAGTGCAGGATTTTACTTACGAAAATGGATATCAAATGATCCTACTATTTTACTCCATTTAGACAATACTATAAATGACAAACTCTTCTATATCGAACCAGGAGATATAGAATATTTCAAATTTTTAATTGTTAAATGGAACTCTGAAGCAGACTGTTTCAAATACAGTATTTCACATTTTTATCCACCTGCCAAATTAACAAAACGAAATAATCATCTTAATTTCAAAGACACTTACATACTGCAAACTCAAATTGAGGCAATATTCAATTTTCACCCTCTTTATCCCACTTCCAATGATCCCAATGACCTTATTCCCATCACACCTGGACACCTCTTAATAGGACGGCAATTCACTAGCATCGCCCCTGCAGAGGACGCTCCAATCAAGTTAAGCCGAATGCAGCGCTTCTCACAACTTCAAGACTGTATTCAAAGTTTTTGGAAACGATGGTCAAGCGACTACCTAGGACACTACAATCAGCTCGCTAAATGGAAAACGTCAAAGGGTGTTGTACCGCAACAAGGAGCTTTGGTCTTAATCAAAGAGCCAAATCTTCCTCCATCGCAATGGATGTTGGGTAGGGTAGTGAAACTAAGTGTTAGTGATGATTCAACGGCTCGAGCAGCCACTATCAAGACAGCTAAGGGAGAAATAAAGCGTCTAGTGCGACATCTCGCTCCGCTACCCATAGAACATTAGTTGAAAACCAAGATGACTCTTTCAATTTTCAACGCGCGGGAGTATGTTAATGAACGCATTCACAATCTATATTTTTATATAGATATTTTGCCTTCATTAATGTATTTCATTTAGAATCTAATTTGTTATATTTTTTAGTTTTTTAAGTTCTGCAAGAATTCTATTGTTTAATTATTTTATATTTTATCTTTGCTTTGTTATTGAATAAACTAACAAATTCATTATCTTTGGTACACTGGCATTGTGTATCAGAGCATACTAGCCTGGTTCCAAGGTTAACCAGCTGTCTTGGCAAACGCCTTTTGTATCGATGTACTGGTCTGACACTATTAAAATATTCATTATTAACTCAAACGTTCAACAGTAAACATATCTAAACATCCTTAAATATAATTAACATTAAATCAGAATATTATATTATAAAGATATTTTTTAATAGTGAATTACATCAACGTAGCTTCGATACGAATAGCGATTCATTTAAATATCAATCATTGTAATTCGTCAAGTGTATTTGTATAATAAATGTTTTCTGTAAAATAATAGTGTTTCGCTGCTTTTCTGACATTAAAGTAAAATAAAAAATTGTTATTAAGTGATTAATAACAAAAAGGTCCTTCGACGTGTTTTGGCGCAATCTACGCTATCAAAGGAATTGGATGCAATCGAGCAATCCGAGATTTGGATACCGCTAACAGATCGCAGATAAGCCAACCGCGTGCTTATAGATCTCCATAGGTCCAAACTCACACAACCAGTGACGATGGAAGCAGAACTCTTAAAAATGCTTCAACTTGTTTATTACAAATCCGACAAAATATCAATTGGTCTAACAAGCACAGGGGCGTATTTCGCACTTTTTCACCATTGTCAGTTTTGTCTTAAGACCTTCAGTGTAAGGCCGTTCTTAGCTTAATATTACCCAGTGTCTAAATAACGATAGAATTTTAAATTTTCTTAAAACAAGCTTGCTATTTTACACGAACAATGGCAACGTCTTTATATAAATACTAGAGTTTACCCCCGTTATATTTAATTCTATTTTTAAATTGAAATATTTAACTCGCTCAATAATAAAATAATTTTTCATATAAATTGACAAAAAAAAACATAATTTTTTCAACAAAATATAAAATATTTTCAATTTATTCGTTATTTGACCAACTTTTTTTCAAAATTTGGGATTTTCTTTTCGATTAGTAAATCAGGTACCAAAGTTAGCCCATATATCAAATTTCAATTTTCTAGCCCAATTTTTACCCTCGGCAAAAACCGCCGCCATGCCCCCAAATAAAATTTTTGTATTTTGATTTTTTTTTTTAATAATATATTTTATTATTAAGTAATCCAAAATTTAAGTTTTCTCCAAAGTTTCCTACCGGGTCCTAATATTCTCAACGCCCCCTTTTCCAATATTTTAATTTCTAGTTTTCAAAAAATGTTAGCATTGAACAACGTAATACTTTTACTTTTCTATCTTTTACGAATTAAAAGTTATAGAGCAAAAAGTAAAAAAAAATATTTTTGTTTTTCCAAAATTACGGGTTTCCAGGAAATTCAGGGGAAAATCCGAGGACGCCAAAAGTCTTCGAAATAGGAAAGTAGTTTTCTGAAAGATCATGGAATAGTGAAGAAACTAATATTTTACTCGGATGATTACGTTGTTCAAAATAAAAATTAATATTTAATTTCTAAATATTATCTATCTAAATATTTAAACTTATAAGTAATATCTGGTTCATGCTTGAAACAATTCAAAATTTTCAAATGTATTTTTTTTACAACATCCAGTTCATTAGAGAGGTAACTCTGAGAAAAATCCATAATTCCTCAATATCTCAAAACTCAAAATTCTGGCTTGACTCCTTAATGAACTGACCGATTGATATATACATATTTAAAAACAGTTTATAATATTTCTAAATATGTATATGTAAACGAATTTTGGAACCACTGGAAAATATGAAACGAATATCCTTGAATGCAGGTATAAAAAAATTAACAGAAAATATAAATTTGATTTTCAACACAATATATGTTTATAAATAGTTGATATACTAATTAATCTAGTTATAAATAAAGCTTGAACATTTATCTAACTCATAAAGTTTATATAATTTAAATAGCTCAATCGTGTGCAAAGTTATTAACGTTTTTATATTTGAAAACATGGAGTGCTTGTACAAAGTTGTAAATCGATTGTCATTTTAGTACACTGTCGTCTATATCTAACTATATAAACATGAAGTAATGTTTCACCTTAACACAAAACTATTAGTATAATTCTATAAAATACTGTACGTACATCTGGGTCTGCCAATCCCAGCCAATAACCTCTTGAAGTCTAGTCAAATAATTATTCTCCTAGACGAGGGTCAGACATTTTATAAAAGGATATATGTTCTGCGAAAGCAAATAAATCTATACGTTTGTTTGTGTCTTTCACTAGCGATCGGGATCGGGTTCGTGCCCGTCGCGCACTTCGCAAAACCTGTTCAAACCTTTCTGAGACATGGTACAGTGCTATACCCTGGGGTAACATACAAATTGAACCTCAGATCGTGACCATACATTTATTAAGCACGGACAATTGAATTTTGAACGAAATGAATAAAAAGATGGTGATAAGATTGTTTGTTAAAGGGGCTACACCACGGTAAATTAGTCATTTGTCTGCACTTGCTTCATCCCACACTTTGGGCCTTTGGGGTTCTAGTTAGACATGCGTGTGCATCTGTTTAAGGCCTGTCGCAGTATGGGACCGTATTTAAGCGACGGCGAATTCTGACGTAAATCTGCGTGTTGGATGAGCGACTTCTATTATCAAAGAAGCCGACTGTGGCCCGGTTGCTCATCTAACTATTCAACGTATAGATAAGTACCTAACTGTTCATAGATATCTCAATAGTTATCACCAGTTCCAATAAATCCGGTTGCTGCGTATGAAAACAACAGTATGTTAACTATCGTTAGTTACCCGATGTGATTTATCATTTTTTATATATATTTTAATAAAAGTATCACTCAATAGATGGCGCTTCTATTCATTTAGCATTATTGTGTCAGATTTTATAGTTGTTATGTCATTGTCAAAATATTTTGTTTGATTGTAAGTATAAAAAAATTGTTGTATTTTGTGTAAAATAGTCTGTAACTGTTTTTATTATATAATTATCTACATAAAACATTTAAATTAAATAACCGACGCCTTTATTCATAGAAAATGGAAATAATGACGACGATCTACAATTAAATAAGAAAATAATAATACTTAAATCCGAAAAAGAGCATAAATTTAAAAAACTGGAACTGAGCGAAATATTAATTAATAAACAAATGGAGATATTAGAATTGGAGAAAAGAGTTATTTGCAACAAAACCATAAACAAGTTGGAGAAACAAATTAAAGTAGTAGAATTAAAAATAATGCTAAAGGAACTACAAAAATAAACATAATTATTCTTTAATTTATTCTTAAGTTTTCACCTATTTGAATTAAGTATATATATACCTAAAATAAATATCAATGTTTATATTATATTAATAAATATGTTTTATTTGTAACAAGCAATAATTACATCATTATCTGAAATAGGATTATATAACAGAGTCTCTAATTGTACTTTGTCCAGCTATTCGATGCGAGTAATCTTCTACGTTTTGTATTTCGTTATGAAGATTTGAATAAACAAACTCTTCACCTTCATCAATTGCAACATTGTGAAGCACAGGAGATTCCACAATAATACTCATTGATGTTTTCAGATGGCATCTAAGTCCCATTGAAAGGCATGATAATCTTCTCTTCTAAATTCCAAAAGTGCGTTTAATTTAATTTCTTGTTCTAATATGAGCTTCGTTGTATTTTTCCTGTGCTTCTGTTTGCGGATTCAATAAATTAATAAATACTTTCTTAAAAGGTATCCAGAATCTCCCAATAAATAGTTCTGTCCAAAAGTGTCACCTTCTGGATTTAGTATATACTTCAAATATAGTTGCATCAGGAGTGGACCCCGACCAACTAGCGTTGCAAGCACATTGGATATTATATGAGAAAAACACTTTCATCTATATAGTTCATAGTGACTCACCCTTGTATTTTGATATTGGTACAATCTTACATTCTATTACTCGGGGAAACTAAACAGCTGCAGATTGAACTTCCTGAATTCTTATCATTGAATTTACATTGGATTATTTCTATTCATAATTACATTTTTGCGCATGGATACTTTTTTCTTGAACTATATAATTTCCTCGTCAGATGAATAGTTTAATAATGAATCACTCGAATCACTGAATACTTGTATATTATACATTTGTTTAATTTTAAATCAAAGAAATATGATTTTTTTTAATCTTTTGAGGTTATTTTCAAAATAGCTTAAAATAATATTTTTGACATTAAAAAAAATATGGCTGACTTAACTAGACGATTTGATAGTTATAGGACAGAATTCGTATAGTTAGACTTACCATACTGTTTATCGTTGTGACGTCACTAACTATGTAAGCAGCAACCCGATTTAGTACTATTGAATAGTTACCGGGTTAGTTATCGTACATCGGATAGGTAACTATGAAAGCAGCAACCGGCCCTGTGTGTGTCACAATGCATACATACCACATACCGATACGACAGTACTCGAAGCAACTTGTGCACTGTATGGGGTGTATTGGAGTTGTTTTGCACTAACACTATTTATCATGAGACTCTCATGATGAGAGCAAACTTTTACTTTAATTTTTATCGATACGCTGGTATTAAAGGGACTTTAGCATTTATTATATATCTGAGGCAACTTGTGTACTGTGGGGGGTGTATTGGAGTTCTTTTGCATTAATATAATTTATCATCAGAGCAAACTTTTACTTTAATTTTTATCGATATACCATACCATTGGTATTAAAGTGACTTTAGCATTTATTATATATCTGAGGTTTGTTTATTGTGAATTTTAATTTACTTCTGTCGTATTTGTTTGGTGGATTGTATAAACTTAAGCCTGCTGAACATACTGGTTCACAAAGCGATGTCGTCGGTAGATCCCAAATGAAGCGGATTGAAGATTTACATCGCGCGTTCTTAGGTATTCGCTGTTATTCGCTTCTAATGTAAGAGGTAGGTGTCGCCCGTATTCGTACGCCTTTGTAGCTTGCAGTGTGAGAGTCTCATTACATTTACAGGGTTCGGATAGGTAAAGCGTAGTGCAGCGTATACCTCCGGCCGAAATTCGTCGAATTTCGGTGCCATACTGAGACAGGACTAATGAATGAAACGTAAGAGCGATTCAAACAAACGTTTTCTTTGTATATAGCTTTCAATGATATAACCTTATTTGAAATATATGAGATGTCAAATAATAGTCCGAAGTTATCGCATAGGTAGAAAAAGAAATTGTTTTTTAAATTGAATAAAAATATCACCTATAAGTAAAAAGTTAGAATGTGAGAGAGATTTGTGTATATAATATATGGTGGTATGTACATATACACTCGTAGGTATAGAGTGTAACCAACCCTAGGGCACTTTGTACGTATTAGGTAAACTAGGTGATAGACAGAACACGCCCTAGTGTATATATATAAATATATATATATATATATATATATATATATATATATATATATATATATATAAATATATATATATATATATATATATATATATATATATATATATATGTGGAAAACAGTACCCAATCCGCTAATCTTCATGGGGGGGACCCTGTAACCCCAACCAAGCGCGTCCCCAGGTGGCGGATAGGGGAATGCTCGAACCGTCTTGGACGGTGGGCTGGAGGGAAATAAAATACCTCCCGCTAACCAACAGGATTATGAAAAACTATGGCTATGTACACTGATAAAGAATATAAAACTACGGGACAAGGGGTCGGATCCCTAGAACCGGCACTTGAGGGGGTGGTGAAGCAGGCTCCCCTTGGGTCGTCATCAAGCAACTGTGGAACGCATACGGTGGTATACCAGGCCGATGCGGGAAAATCAGCTACTGGAGAAGAGAAGACGCACGCTTTTCAGAGAAGCAGGAAGATCATGAGATCGCCAGTTCGGAGCAGCTCAATGTCAGACCTGTTCTGTAAATCGGACAAATTTACTGAGAGGAACGTCGAAATGGAAGAAAATGAAAAGAAGAGGAAAAGAATTGAGAATCCGAGAAAGGATGAAAACATAGAGAAACAAGTGGAGCCAAATGAAATCCAACATCTCATTCAAATGATTGTTAGAGAAACAGCGAAACTGGAGAAAATTGTTAAAGAAAACTTTAATACAAAGAGGGAAATTAGAGACATCTCAGCCAGACTGAACCTCCATGTCGGAAAACTAAAAGCAGAAGGGATACAAAAGGCACTTGGATGATTATCTATAAGAGGAGACACTGCAGAAATGGAGACTCAAACTGACACCGAGAAAATAAAAGAAATAGCTCCAAAAGGAGAAAGGGAAGAAAAGAAAATAACAACGAAAGATGCAGGAATTCAAACTACTACTCCTGAGGAAAACAAGAATGCGCTACAAATAGAAGACAAAATAGCGAAATTCAAGCAGGAAAGGACAGGAGACATAAACTTGGCAGAGGCTTTAGATCTAGTCCACGCAAGTTGGCCGGAGGAAGCATTTAAGTCAACTAACATGGTAAGAGGTGGAGTTATGCAGGCATCAAAGGACAAGGATATGATATTGGTGATGGACCAAGAGGTGAGCGAGGATAATCCTCTTGTAAGACGGCTAAGCGAAAGAATACCGCAGATAGAGGATATTATCAGAAGAAAACTGATACAACCAGGAAAACTAATATGCATGGAGAATAAAAGCATTATAATCCAGGATAATGGAGAAAAAGAAGCTGGTAGCAGTTACACATATCTCGCAGGACTGAATGGGGTAAAAGTGAACACTGAAAACATAAAGGATGTAACAGCGTTATTAGAGAAAGTAAAGACCATCTCTGAAAAGGAGGGAAGGAAAGAACTCATATTTATATGTTCGAAGGATGGGCTGGAGTTCCAGCTTCGCAAAATCATAGAACTCATTTTTGGAGATCAAGGTTATCACATAATTCTACATACGAGAAGTGAAGGAAAAATAGTACAGGAAGGGAAGCCACAGGAATGGCAAAAAATAGACAAAAAATAGACAAACGTGAGGACAAGTAGAGAAATACTAGTGGTTAAACCACGAGAAGCTGGAAAATCATATGTAGATATAGTAAGACATATGAAAAAGAACATCAACATAGAAGAGTTAGACGTGCAAACTAAGAGCATAGAAAAAACAGCTGAGGGGTATGTGAAGCTGAGTGTTTCTGGCGGCAAAAGAGGAAATGGCGAATCGCTGCGGTCCAAGAAAAAATGAAAGACCTAGTGGAGGCAGAACTAGTGAAAAGGAAGAGAAATATAACAGTCATAGATATAGATGAAACAATCACGGAAGAAGAACTATTGGAATCAATAGTTACAGAGCTGTCTAGCTCAAAAATAAAGAGAGAAGACATCACAATAAAAATGACGGTTAAACCAAATAGCAGGGGGCTCAGATACGCCAATATAGCTCTGCCAATAAATGAAGCCACGTTACTAACGTCCAGGAAGAGAATCAAAATAGGATGGACTAGATGCAGGATAGTTGAAAGATTAGCGCCACTGAAATGCTACAAATGTCAACAGTTTGGGCATCTTGCTAGGGCATGCAACAGTGAGGAGGACATAAGCACAAAATGTATAAAGTGTGGAGAGGAAGGGCATAGAGCAAGTGCCTGTTTGAACCAAATATATTGCTGGTCTTGCAAAATAAAAGGTCACGGGACAAACGAAATGGTATGCCCAAATTATCAAAAACAAGTAAGAGAACTTCGGAAAACGGGAGCGCCTGTCAGTGCGACAAAATGAAAATGACGAAAATGAAAATAATCCAAGTTAATGTGGATAGAGGGAGAGCAGCATTCGACTTACTACATAGCACTTGTCGGGACAAACACATAGACGTCGCCATTGTGGCAGAACCAAACAAGAAACTGGCTAGTAAAGGACCCTGGCTAAGCGATTTGAATATGGACGCAGCAATTAGGGTATTCAGCAAAGAAGTTAGTATACTAAAATGTGACACAGAACAGAAAGGATTCGTATGGGTGGAACTTGAGGACCTTGTTGTTTACTCTTGTTACGCATCACCGAATATAAGTGAACAAGAATTTGAGTCATATCTTCAGACACTGGGGGAAAGCCTAAAAACACAGAAGAAGCAGGTGCTAGTAGCGGGTGACCTAAATGCTAAGTCACGAGTTTGGGGTCCCAAGGAAGACAAGAAAGGAAAGGCACTGCTGGACTGGATAGCAGAACTTTCACTAGTTGTGCAGAACAGAGGCAAAGAGCCGACCTTTGTAAGAAGAGGCAGTGAATCCCATATCGACATAACACTAACGTCTGAAGAAATAGCAAATCGAATAACAGAATGGAAAGTGGCGGAGGAAGAAAACCTTAGCTTTCATAGGAATATCTACTTTAATGTTATTTCAGCTAACTCTAGAACGACACAAATGAGCGAAGCAAGATGGAGAATAAATAAAGAAGGAATACCGATCTTTGTGGAAAATCTGGAAAAAGAAATGTACAAAATACAGAAATTAGATATAAATGAAGGCATGAAGGCAATAAACCTAGCACTAAAAGCCACTTTTAATAAAAGAGCTGCAGGAGGAAATCGTAGACCTGTGTACTGGTGGAACGATAACATCGCCCAGTTAAGAAAGCAATGTTTGAGGTCAAGAAGATTGTTAACTCGAGGAAATAAGAGCAAAGAAGTCACAGAAGAAAGTAGAGAAAGACTCAGAAATAATTACAATGGAAAAAGGAAACTCCTCGGAAATGCAATAATAGGATCAAAACAAGAAGCCTGGAAAAAAACCTGCCAAAAAGTTGACCAAGATATTTGGGGCATGGGATATAAAATTGTGTGTAAAAAGCTCAACATGATACCTCGAATTAAGTTAAGTAGCGATAAGCTAATGAAAACTGTCGAGGAGCTGTTTCCAACACGAGCGGGCCATATATAGCCATAGAGGAAAAGTGTATACCCTATTTTACTGAAGCAGAACTCCTGGAAGCGACAAAAAGAATTAAAAATGGAAAGTCACCAGGTCCGGACCAAATTCCATCTGAAATCGTCAAAGCGGCAATTAGGGAATTCCCGAGAGAGTTCCTCGAAATAATGAATAGCCAACTAAAAAGTGGAGTATTTCCAAAAATGTGGAAAATAGCCAAATTAGTCCTAATTCAGAAGCCTAAAAAAGAAGGAGACCTGGAGGCTAAATATAGACCAATATGTCTTCTGGACGTCATGGGAAAAGTTCTCGAGCAGCTGGTAGCAGTCAGGTTAACTGGGGAAGTTGAACCAAAACTTTCAAAAAACCAATATGGTTTCAGAAAGAAAAGGTCAACAATTGATGCTATGATCCACATCAAGAGATCGGTAGAGAATATAAAACTCAAGGCGCACCGGAACAGGAAATATGGAGTGTTAGTAACGCTAGACATCAAGAATGCCTTTAATTCAGCACCTTGGGATAGAATCATGAAAGCGCTGAAAGAATTCGAAGTCAGTGAGTACCTGACGAGAATTATAAGCAGCTATCTAGAGGACCGCTGGATAGAAGTCGAGGGGAATTTAATAAGTGTTACCTGCGGAGTTCCACAGGGATCGGTATTAGGGCCTCTCTTATGGAACATTCTGTACGACAAGGTGCTAAAAACTGAGCTACCAGAAGGCGCATCAGTCATTGGATTCGCGGATGACACAGCACTTATTGTTGAAGCTAAAACTGAGGAAACACTAAAGGCACACGCTAACACGGCGCTGAACAGGATTGAACAGATGCTAGAGAGGAAGCAACTACAGCTCGCTCCTGAAAAAACGGAGGCAATCGTACTTTATGGTGGAAAAAAACTGAAGGAAATACCCTTGGAGGTAGGCACAATGAAAATTAAATCCAAAGAACACTTAAAGTACCTGGGGCTCTATATTGGAAGGAATGCAGACATGAAGCAACATGTTATACAAGCGGCCAAGAAATCCGAAGAAAAACTTATGACGCTAAGTAGACTAATGCCAAATCTGAAGGGACCGAAGGCAAGTAAGAGAAGAGTGTTAGCGTCGGTGGTTCACTCAATAATGCTGTATGCTGCACCGATATGGGAAGAAGCTGTAAAACTCAAAAAATATAGAAATATGTTATTGAGTGTGCAACGTAGAATGGCAATACGTGTGAGTAGTGCTTATCACACAATCTCGGCAGAAGCTGTCCAGGTGATAAGCGGATTAGTACCTCTGGCACTACTGGTGGAAGAGCGGAAAAGGGTCTATATGGAAAAAGAAGAAAAACACCAGGAAGTAAGGAAAGAAGTTTTAAAAAAGTGGCAATGCGAGTGGGAGAAAGAGACCGGTAAAGCGGTGTGGACTAAAAGGCTAATACGGAAGATCAGTACTTGGAAAAATCGAAAATACGGGGAAATTGATTATTTTATAACACAATTTCTCGGAGGACATGGATGCTTTGGGAGTTACTTGAAGAGATTCAAAAAGAGAGAGTCCGACAAATGTTGGTACTGTGAACATGTCGATACACCAGAACATACGTTCTTCTATTGTGGCCGATGGACGATGGAAAGGGAAGAAGTACGGACGATAACGGGAACCACACTGACCGTAGATAATATTGTTAATATTATGGTGGAGAAGGAAGAGTATTGGAGTGCGGTTCGAGTCTTCGTCACGAAAATTCTCAAAACCAAGGAACTGGACGTCAACACAACATCGTAACCGGAACTCGGGTATCAAGATCCAGTCTGAAGGAATGCAATTGCGGTACCAGATTGTGGTCTAGATGAAGAGAGGGGGAGTTTTAGTTGGTAGGCGCTCTTCCAGCGAGGGTGAATCCAACACGTCCCGACGGGCTGTCAGGCGACAGTCTTATAGAAGATTTCTCCTCCTCACCACAAAAAAAAAAAAAAAATCCGCTAATCTTATGTGGAATTAAGGTACTCTTATTTAATTTAGGGCAAATGTAAATTCAATTAATATTCAACTATGTAATTTCTTAGTTTCTTGTCAGGATGATAAAGAATCACATAATTTGTTTAATACATTTATTTAATAAAATAATAACGATGATAATAATACAATAAGGTTACAATATAAACGTTGGTATTTACTTTACAAATACAATGAATGAACAAACCATCTTAAATTCTAGTTATTATATACTCAGTCCTACATCTAGTTTTCAGCTAGACTTAATAGGTTTATTTTTATTACTTTTGAGAATTCGTTTAGTTAATTTCGATAAGCACATTCCTTCACGTATTCAATCAGTGGTTTAAAGTTTCATACATTTTAATTGCTTTAACCTTTGACTTGGTTTCCGTTCACAATATACACTTATTAATCACATTCTTTTACGACCTTTCTAGCTCGGGTGTTATATGATTACTTTGTATGCTCGATATATATATATATATATATATATATATATATATATATATACAGGGTGTCCAGAAAGGGTATCGGGTATTTGTTTTCGCGCCATATTCGAAACGGGGCGTCTAAAGGGTGCGGGGAGGGGTTCGTGGCGTCCGCCATTCTGTGGAGTTTTAGTCACGATGGAACAGTACTCGGGGATGCATCGCGCATTTTGCGTACGAGCGTATTATCGTAATGGTGATTCAAAGTTAACAACGTTAACTGTAAGGTACAATAAAGACCTAGGAGGCTCAAATATTAATATGAGATAGTCTAGACACTCCTTTATAAAATTTATATAACGTTTTTATTAGGAGCCTTAAGGGGGCCACACTAGAGCCATGCATTCAATGGGTTGCAGAAGATAAGTTACATTCAACAATGACATAGCATGCTTACAACGTTAACTAAAGACCTAGGAGGCGAAATTTTTTGGTCCCAGAGTTGCAGGAGTTTGCAGGTTTCAACTCAAGAACGTGGTTCCAGCAAGATGGGGCCACTTGCCATACCTCAAATAACTCAATGGAAGTTGTTAACGAGTTATTCCCTAATAAAGTCATTTCGCGAAGGGGTAACATCAACTGGCCTCCCAGAAGCCCCGACCTTAGCCCGCTTGACTATTTTGCATGGGGATACCTTAAAAGTAAGGTTTATCAAAACAATCCGACGAATCTAACCCAGTTAAAGCAAAACATCAGGTCAGAAATGGCAGCAATATCGATAGCTATGTGTCAACGTGTTATCGCCAATCTTCGTTTCCGTTTAGAAGAGTGCCAGCAACGTAACGGTCATCATTTGGATAACGTCATCTTTTCCAAATAATTCTCCAATTCATATGCTAATAATAAACAATAAACTTTTATTGCATACAAATAATTTTTGTTTCATTGAACTTACAAATACCCGATACCCTTTCTGGACACCGTGTATATATATATATATATATATATATATATTTACACTTTCTGTACTTATAATTAAAAAAATTACGTATAACTTAATAATTTAATTGCAAAAAGGGCTTAGAAAATAATAACTAATGCGAATGCACTAGGTTTGCGTGCTCTAATAACTAATAACTCGAAAAAGTTGGCGTCGCAAGGTGTCTGTTCTATTGTGAGCGAAACAATGTGCGTTACAGAAGTAAAGTGTACCTCAATATTTAATAAAAATATTTTTTTATAAATAGGTTAACTAATATGTCTCTTAGGTAATTACAAAATTTCATTCTTACCTAATTTTTATTTACTTCAAAAATTACAATTTAGTGAAACCATGTACAATGACAGCTCTGTTGCATATGTGTATAGGCAACTCATAAGATGCTTAAAAACCTGAAAATCTTCAGTATTTAATGAAATTATTCCTTTATAATTAGGTTAACTAATATCTCTCTTAAGTAATTACAAAATTTCAGCCGTGACTAATTTTTATTTAATTCTGCATTTGTAATCTGTAAAATTCAAAGATAACGTTAAAATTCAGTACGTCTATAAAATCTGGCAGCCGATGCAGTGTATATGTAATACTTTAATGGAACGGATCTCTTGCATTGACCTATTCATATCGGCAAATGAAATCGATAATGCACTCCTTGCTAGAAAACATATTAAATTTTCCTTTTAGAAATAAATTAAATGATATGTCTGTTAAATAGTAACACAATTTCAGGTTTATCTGAGACTTATTTACTTCAAAAATTATAATTTATTGAAACCATGTACAATGACAGCTCTTGTTCATATGTATGCAGGTAACATACAAAATGCCTATAAATATGATATCAGAAAACATTTATTCAAATTTTGCGCCAATACCTTTATAGAAAATACCTTTATTAATACCTTTATAGAAATACCTTTGTAGAAATCATTATTTTAAATTTGAAGGAAGGAAATAATGTAGAAATATTTTGCGTTACAGAAGTAAAGTGGCCGCTCTGTTGCTTGACAGACACCTGCAGATCAATGGAATATCCGTTGGAGATGTTATGCGTGAACGAGACAGTGTTCAGATGGAACCGATCGCCAGCAGTAAAATGCGCAGGGAAAGAAAAGCTGCACGTACACTGGGCATCATCATGTCTGCTTTTCTAGCTTGCTGGCTTCCATTTTTTCTCTGGTTTGTCACTTACCGTTAATATTCATAATTATATACAATAGGCTTGTGAACTATGACTTAATTTCTATAAAACGGGAGTATATATTGATAAAGTTGGCTACCAGAACCTCAAATGTCCTATTATTTTTTTAATAACTCCTTATACTTTAAGGAGGTACAGGACGTATCGTCAATGCAAAAAGTTTATCTCTCGGTAATACGAAATGAAAAATACGAAGTACATGAGGGACGAGCAAATATTGGGACTGTACCTTTGAAAATGAATTTTTCAATTCCCTATTAAACTGCTTTTTACTTGTTAAAATGATTTTTTATGCATAATAATAGTTTAATAAATTAAAACTTATCTATAATTAATATCAAATTTATATTAATTCAATTTAAATACAAATTAAATATTTTGAAAAAAGAATAATATATTTTGCAACGCTGCAAATTTACGTGTGTTGACGCATGCGTGATTTGGTTCTTTGACCAATAAATTGTTATATTTTATATAACATTTATTCCGATTTTGAATTTCCCGCTCAAATTGGCATTTGCAACGTTGCCGGCTTATAACCTACATTTACTGTTTCTTAAAGGTTTTATTTAAATATTTTCGTAAATAGGTATCCTTTTGATAATTTTCTTTTTGCAATAGTTACAGAAAAGATTATTTTATATACACCTAGTTTTTGAAAGCCGTTTCACCATTTTTTATAGTTAAAAGTTATATTATATGGTAAAATTGAGCTAAAAATTATGATTTGTATGGAAAATGACTATTTTTAATCATGTATAAAAAGAAAACTATGAACCCTAGGTCTCTAAAATTTTGAGACAGCATGTATTTTAACTATTTTTATCGACCCTCCAAATTTCATAACGTTTTCATCATTTACATGAACATCCTGTACCTCCTTAAGAAATATTAACAATTAAAAAAGTTATTTTGTCTCTTTAACTATTGAACGTTATAGAAAATTCCAAAGCATGGTACTTCCAGTGCACTATAGAGAGATTTAATATATATTTTTTTCTTTCCAGGTATATAATAACATCCTTGTGTGGCGATTACTGTTATTGCCCCCCAACGGTTGTGGGGGCCGTGTTCTGGGTGGGCTACTTCAATTCAGCTTTGAATCCACTTATCTATGCATACTTTAATCGAGAATTTCGTGCTGCATTTAAAAAAACTCTGCTGGCATGCTGGCCAGATATTGGAGAATGTACAAGCAGTATTATAAGACGACAAAATATAGAGCTCCGCAGAGAGGGCCCACTTCATTCCACTGCTAGCTCAGAGATACATATGAATTGTGTGAAAATGAACACTGACGATTAGAATTTAGCTGTAGTAGACGTAGTAGATGTAAACGTACGTAGTATGCGTTGTAAATCTTTCTATTATCAGTTGCTTTCTTTTGAGAGCCTTTCTTTCTAATAACTTTGAATTAGATTTCCAAAAGAAATGGTAATAAAAGATAAAACGATTCTAAAGGTATGTCAATCATTTTATATTTTGTTTAAACTGGTGCTCTGCTGGTCTCAACATAACTACGGTCTAAAGCGTCGTCCACATAAGTGCGACATTTAACATTTGTTAGAAGAAGTTGATCAACACGTCCAAACACGAAGTAATACGTTATTTAATACATCGGCATCCTTTGTCGGATACCACTTGTTGGAGTCGCACTGGTGTGGCCGATACTTAAGGGTGCGGTAATATATTTTCCCTTCTACTTTTCCATGTTCACAATTTTTATTTCATTGTAGGTAATTTAAAGAGTATTTTATAATTATAATTAAATCAGTACATTATAAAACATTCTTTTTTGAATAATTACGGAGGAAATTTACTTAAATATATTAATTTATATAAATACGATTTCCTGTTTCTTATAATTAATTTATTGACCCTGCTTTTAAATAGGAATATAACTTTATTATTTCAAATCGGGTATTGTATTGGCATAACCCGCCTGTAATGTTTAATATTGAGGTTTTAGATGTTCGTTCGCGTTTTATTTTCCTATATCAAAACAACAATATAAGACACTAATTGGTGAATTTATATATTATATAATAATATTTAAGTTACTTAATACTTCTACAATCTATTATCATTTAAATATTTGCTTAAATGCTCCGATTAGCCATGTAATTTAAAGTTCGATTTAACACCGAATTAATTTTGAGGGACACCACTAGTCCGAATCGACTGCTATCGAATCGGCTGCTTACTTCACCGACGTAAAAAGAAATCTTAACATTACATTATAAAATATACATTATAAAAATAGAGTTACAAAAGAATCGTGAATTTATTCGGCCTCTCCGAGAGAAGGCCGAAGTATTAAAGATGTATAATTTTACTTTCTGTTGCAATTATAGTTTCAAGTGATGTTATAGAGTCTTTAAATAGGAATGTTTTTTCCCATTGGGTTCTTGCGTTTTTATACTTTGCAATATGCCTTTTTCCACTTCTGGTTTTTTCATTTGCTGATTTATTTCCTTATATTTGTTTTATTACAAACTGAACTTGACCCTCGACCTCCAAAAGTCAAATATTTATTTATCCTAATATCACTTTTACTCATTCTTAATGATATTTGTTTTATTACAACCTAATTTGTTTAAACTATAAACTTTCTTCTGGCTTTATCTTTAGTCCACTCGTCTGGACTCAACGACTTTGGATGGTTACAATTTAATGTACAATGTCGCTGATAGGCCAGTGCCGTAGGATGGTTACATTGGCTAAGCACTTTGGGTTCCTCGTACTGCAACACACTACGCAGGATCCTCTGCAGCATAACTATGTCGGTACGTTTTGTATTCACAAGGTTAGAAAAGGAACGACATAGTTATGCGACCAAGAATCACGCGTAGTCTGTTCCAGTGTGAGAGACAGCCTTACGCGCTGACTTTGTCAGTAGGCTGTATTCGAGGTAATTATTCGATATAGCTACACCTTTTGTTTTTCACTTTGTAAAAAAAACTACTGCATTTTTATATGTTTTATTATGCTTATTGTAATATTTATTTGACCATTTTTTATTATGAAATAGAAGATATATAGAGGTTATGTCACTACTTTTATGTGTATCAATTGACAAATTTTTTGCTTAATACTGGCTTATTTGAATTCAAACCAAATCATTTTATTAGGATTCGTACCATATGGTATAAAAACAAAACGCAGTGCTTTTAAATACTTAATTTTACATGTTTCTAATTTAGTAATTATATAGATGTAGGGTTTACACTAGATCGATAAAAAGATATAAATAAAGATAGCTATATATAATTACTAAATTAGAAATATGTAAAATTAAGTATTTAAGAGCACCGCGCTTTTTTGAATATTTGAAATCATATACCTTTTGTAAATTTGTTTTATCATATATTCAAACCCATCACATATATTTATAGTTGCTTTGAATCTTGGGGAGTAAGTATTACACTGTCCTATATTAAGGAAATTATGTGTAAAATGATGTCAAATGTCACATTTTTTGGTCAACTTTAGCCATCAATATCTTCTATTTCCTAATAAAAAGTGGTAAAATAAATATTACGTAATGATTTTGACATGTTTTGAGTATACAATAAACATAAGAAAACATACAGAAATGTAGTAGTTTTTTTTAACAAAGTGAAAAACAAAAGGTGTAGCTATATCGAATAATTACCCTAGGGGCAATACAGGTTATTATTATATATCTGTATCGTTTTCTCCTATATAAACACAAAGGTCAGCGCTTAGGGTCAGGTCACTTTATGTATGAATATGCATGTATCCCAACATGTTCCGGATGTCTGGGGCAGCAAGTAGATCATAGTGTCGCACTCTGATATGGATGCATGAAATACACACTGTAGTGTAATAATAAACAATAAAATAGAAAATCTTCTCCCAACTTCAATTCAGTTTCAGTATCAAACACAACAACATATTCCATTCTATCCAGTGCATATTTATCTTAGATGCCATTCCATTCAATGTCTGCTATAATCCAGTATAAATTTGTTAAATATTGATTGGTACGATTTTTCATTGTGTGCCTACTTCTTTAAAGACCGTGTTATTTAGAGACTTTGTTATTCTATCTTCCAAATCATTAAAGATTGTAGTTTATATAAATAGTAAAACTTTATAAATATATACATATAAGCAAGCACAATCATAGAATAAAAGATCTATTTAATGTTATATATGGTAATTATCTTGTGTAGGAGATATAATTAGCCCTCATATACGTAAATTGTAACCTATTTTCCTGTGCGTCTTCCTCAGGACTGTTCTAACATTTATCATTTTCTTGTTAGAGTATGTACATTAAAATAAATACAACCTCTTCCAATAATTGTATATGGATATGTAATTATGAAATAAAATGCTTCTGACAAAAATTGTTCATTTGAAATATTTCTTAAGTTTGTATATATACAAAGTGGTTTATATTTTGGGGAATAAGCAATATAAATATTGAATTAAATGCTAATTATGTAGTTCTAATTAACTGTTGACTATTGCGAGACTTTTATCAATTATTCATTTAATAATTTTGATTAATTTACCTTTATTTTTTCTAATGCAGATCAGAAAAGTGTATATTGCCTTTTATATCTCATTTTACTTTAATTGTAATGTTTAATTGATGTTTATTTTCTTTTTTATTCTCAATGTGAATTTTGTGAAATTAAATTTCCCGCTTTAAAATTATTACGAATACTACTCTGAGCATATTATCTCTGGCTCTGAACGCTCTGAACTGTGTGTACTTCAATGCCCCACTTAGAGAATTTGTCACTCTTGGATAAATCACATAGAATCACATCATGGTATAGGAACTAATATAGGGACAACTGGTACTATGATAACTTCATGTCGAACAATGTATATTATAAAAAAGTTTATAGGCTGACTGTACATATTTTAGACATACGTCATTTAATCCAGGTACCACTTCAGAAAGAGTTATTTAAGTGCCCTAGAATATTAAAAAAATTAAATTATCTTATTTAAAAGGAAAGAAAAATGAACAGACATAGAAAATCAAAGAACCAAATATTTATATTTGCTTTTAATGTTAATTTTAGTTATAATTATTTCGAATAAGTACTTTAGGGTCACCATTAGAAGAATTGGATCTTTTATATTAAGTATAGACGTAATTAATTACATTTTTTTACAGATAAAATCAGGAAATGTTGTAATGTACAAATAATAATAGGGTTTTTAGTCTTTGCTTTAGATTACTTTGAGTATTTTAACAAAACAACTGTGCTTTTAAAGAACGCCTTCAATGAAACTTCTAAATACGCCTCTTACTAATATACAAATTTATCTTAGTCCTCTGACGTCATATTTCCGAGCATCTCCGACAATCTCCGAGTTTTATGCATATGGCTGACGTATTGTTATATTTCTAAGTGATTACTGTTTTATTTTCAATTAAAAGTAATAAATAGTTTAAAAGTGCAAATTTAATTGAAGTTTCTCGTATTTTATACAAATAGCGATAAGAAAAATAATAGTTGGCAGGTAAAATATTATTAGTTGTTATTATCTTAAAGCAAATACACTAACTCTAACAGTGGCGTCATTGTTAATTATATATAACATATTATTATTTTATTAGACTTTATGATACTTTTCAGGACTATATATTGGGGCCAAAGCACTATATATTGGGAGCTGCCAAAGAAATGTAAGAGGCAATAGGCAGCAGATGAATTAACTAGCTAGCTAAACAACTACATCATCAAAAATCAAGAAGGACTTTGGTTTATATACAATTACATTAATTAAATAATTTAATATTTTTGTTTTTTTAGTAAGAATTTTGATGTATATACAAATACATTAATTATAATAAACATTGTTAACTAAAAATTGCGGTTTTTTTTTTATTTATAAAATTTTTGATATTTATAATAATTCAAACATCTACTCATTCCCGCTTTTTTTGTGTCTTGCAAGAACTTCATGTCGAACAAAGTCCCAAATACCATGAATATATCATAGGACCAAAGCTTAACATGGGAGTTACCGATCTATAGTATATATTATCTTTGAATCACATGTAGTTAACTTAACCTGACTTAACCATTTACCATAACTTTACAAATAGTAAAAATAAATTATAAAGTAAATAATAATTACAGTAATAACTACAATTAAATTAAAATGAACGATCTAATAAATATAATAGCATTTATTCTACCAGTTTTGTGTATATTTAGTGTTTTACTACTAACAATTTCTAACCTATATTTAAAATTCCGGTATGGATTTTTATTCAGTTTAATTATTAAATGTTTAATATTCACTATTATTACTATTTATTTATAAAATCTATTTTATTTTAGAAAAAAATTTCCTGTTCGTGTAAATTGTTGGTTTTGTGACACAAATTGGCGGGTTCCTTATAGCATCCGAAATAGCTGGACCTGTGAGAAATGTCAGCAGTATAATGGATTTAATGAGGTACTTATTCTGCAAGATAAAATTTATAATTTAACAGTGTTCTTAATTAATATATGTGATTTTCTGTGCAACTTGTCCTATACTATTTTAAGTTGTGAAACCGTTGTACTTTGACGGAAAGAAACTGTTAAACAAACATAGCTTTGTTTAATCGAACTTGTTTTCAATACGCCTTGGATAATTAAATTCGCGTAAAACAAAATAATAAACTGCACTAAGGCTCTGTTTTTCCCTGAAATGTATTTTATATGAATCTGAATATTATTGTCTTATTAGGATGGCGATTATAACCAGGATATACCTGAACAGAGGGCCCCCTATAAAAATTTATTGTACAACACTAATCGATCTCCAAGTGTACCTGCTTCTAATGGACTGTGTGTATCTTGTAACAAAAACCAAGAATTAAAAATAAAGCAACTGGCTGCTTTTGCACCCGTGTCGGAAAAGAATTATGATTCAGAAATCGAAGCATTTAAGTACGTATTACTAATTATGAATTCACGAATAATGTCTTCTTATTTATGGTTTATACTTTGGTTTACTTGGTTTGTATTTATGTTCGAAGTTTAGTTTTTATTAGATTATTTATCTAATGCTTCAAAAAAATAAGATACTGTCCTATACATAACGTTTGTACTTAATATTCGATTATACTTTTGCTTACGATTGTCGTTGGTGATTTACTTTAATTGATAACTTAAATGTAATTCTGTTCACAGGGAACAATTGGAAAAGGCGTATACGTTATGTAAGAAATGCAAGAAAACGTTAAAGGTAGCGATAAATAAAACAAAGACTATTTTAATTAGTTCTCGTCTAACGTACCTGAGAAACCGAGGACTCAATTTTATCGACTTAAACGCTGCTACAAATAATATAACACCAAGTCGGAAACAGCAATTTGTTTTAACATTATCAAGATTTACGTTAATTTCATTAGCTCTATTGTTGCTGTATATAATGATAGAAAAGTATGACTTTTCTGAGGAGAACATTCATAATAACGTCCACAGCTATTTCTCGAGTTACATTACTACTGCATTGAATTATTTGGCTTTTGCTCGAGATTTTATAATGATTCAACTGACTATCACTAAGGCGATATTGGTGAATATGTTTTATAGTATGTTGCATCATGAACAGATAATATTATATTTCGAAGATATAGCGATACCAGAAAATAAATACAGCAACGAATTAACCATTACATCTGCCGGATCTCTTTTGTCTTTGGTGATCACGCTATGGCAAGGATGTGTTATTCGTAAAGATTTAGTAAATACATTATTTTGGTTTGCTGCTTATTGTACTTATTTATGGGAAAGACATGATGAAAGTTTAACAGATTTGCACATTTTTTCTATTTTTAAGGTATTGTATTATAAGTATTACTAGGCCCGGATTTATATGCAATAAAAAATCTTAATTTTATACTTATTTTGCAAGTAAAACGAAGAAAAATAAATTATGGTGCTCATAAGAATGAGTGATGTTGGATTACCACTATTAAATACATGTACATTGGCCATTGCGATTATAATTTATTTGTGGCGTTTTTATTATACTTTATTGCTTCATTGATATTTTTGATACTTCCCGCTATCTAATGCGGAAAATCAAGACACCTAAAATATGGTGTACAATATGGTAGCAAATAAATTAAAATGTGCAACAAAGATATGAAAAAACGAGATAAATATAGGCAACTATGCATTTTTCCTATAATAAAATTAACTTAATTTATTACAAATGTAAATCCGGGCTCTAATTATTACATTCACATTCAAATTTATAATAATTTAATATTGTCTTTGTAAATGATATATGATTATTTTTCAGATGGTTGTGGTCTCGTCATTATTGTTAACTTCTATAAAATTGAAACCTCATAAAGTACAAAAGAAACAAATGAAGAAACTAAAAGTAAAACGTATTGAAGAATCAGACGTCTCAGATTTGGAAGAAGAATTTTGCTCCGATTCAACGAAAAGTAGTTTTAGTTCTCCAATTGAGAATATATCACAGAGGAAAAATGTTTTTAATGATAACTTAACGAAACCAAGTTTTACCGATATTGGTATAGAAAACCATTTGTTAAATAATAGTCTACCGACCACATTTTCAAATAATTTATCATTGTTTAATGATGGTTACACATTATCTCGGAGCAAAATGTTAGGCTCAAATTACGAATTCGGTAAATGTTATTTCGGAATCAATGACCAAATAAAACCTCAAACATTTATAATAAATAATATGATTGCTATGGAACCGGAGATCGATTTAACAAATCTTTCCCTGTCTCAAAATAATTCCAAAATTAATTCAACAAATACGTTATTCTCAACACGCCAATATAGCAACGATGTTTCTCCAATATTTACAACAAAGATAGAACAAGGTCTTCAACAAAAACGTCCAATTTTATCACCATCAAGATTAGATAAACCAGTCACTCAAGCTTCATGGGTTGCTGGTGGATATTGGTCGCCAACCAAGTCCCCAGCACCACCCCTCTCTTTAGATTATGGTTTTGCACCACTCAGTCGAACTTCTAGTCAGAGTTCTGGATTCGAATCACAAAGCTCATTGGCAATGCCTGATTTAATTCCACCACTAAATTCTTCCGACGAGTATGATCGGTCTTCTGTGCTTTCCGAACCTGCTTACTATGGAAATAACATAAATCTTCACAAGGGTCGTTCTTCTCATAGAAATATTGTCTATCCTAAAATCAGAGTTGATCGACCAACGTTTATTCGACCTGGATTTACTTCCAGAAATGTCCCTTCACCTATAAACACGTTTAGACCAGTTCAACCGAACAAGACTAGTTGCAATAATAGTATTTTCAATTTCAATCAAATGAACGAACATTTAAAATATACGAAAGGAAGTTTACTAAAGAAGTGGTGCGGGGAAAACCAAGTATGTCCGATAGACCCTATGGGAAATTTACAGTTGTAAGTATTTTATGCATTTAGATAAATTAATTATACTAGTTAATACCTAAAACATATCTTCAATTGATTTTGAAATGGTAAACTTGCTTGACTTGCGAAACTTGATTACGATCGTTTCCTTTTTTATCATCGATTCTACTATGTTTGAAAATATATATCGACAGCCAATTCTTATAAAATTAAAGAGCTTAAAATCTCCCCTTAACTGTTTTAAATACGCAACAAATTAATTATATATTTTTTTTAGGTGAAAATTATTTTATTATACATATTTGTTTCATTGCTTATTTTTCCATAACAGAGAAATTATTTTAAATTTTATCAACTAACAAACAACGTATAAATACTTTGGTTTTTTATATTTATGTTCTAATTTTATTATTTAATAATCAAGCTAATAACTAAGATATTGCCATAAGTTAAAACCCAGAAGGCAGAATTAAATTTTGAAGTACAAAATATATTTAAGATATTATTTCAAATTAATTTAGAATCATTAATTGATAGGAACGGATTTTTAAAGCCGGTTAGTTTTTATTTAAAGGAAATGTAAAATTGAATCGCTTGTTATTTTACTATACTCGTACCTTAGGCACTTGTCAGGTCAGAATATATTGCACGACACCCTTACACAAACAATGTTATAAACTCAGCAGAATTTCGGTTTAGAAGTTATGTATTAGAAGAAATGATCTCTTTCAAATCAGTTCAGTTGTTCTCTAGGTATTTAGCTAACTGATATTTCTGAGTGATAAGTCTAAAATTTGATTCTGTGTTTTCCTTCTGTTATAGAATTTTGATTTTGTATATTAAATATTGATTTTCTTTAATTTAGAATACTGTTTAAGGATTCACAAATCCAGTGCTTTTTTTACGTATAGAAAAATATTGTCTTCATATACACTGCCAATTTACAGTCTAAAAATAGAATAATTAACTCTAGTTATAAAGAATATTGTTACTATATTTGAAGAAAAATATTATTATATAGTTTATTAATTTTTACACAGTAAAAAAATTATATGCAAATATTTTTTTTAAAAGTAAGATAATTAATTTTAATTATGTTAAGTTTAAATTGTGATTTTTATAAAATTTGTGATTTTATTTTAATTTTTCTAAAATATGATTTGTATAAATGTAAAAAGTATAATTTTGTAAAGTTAGTTTCTTTTTAATTTTTTTTCCATTCAACTAAAATGTTTTAACGTATACAGAATCTGTAAAATTAATTATTTTTAATTAAAAATATTGGTATTACAATTTCTAATTAAATTTTTAAATATCTTGGTTTCAATATCTATATTTTAAATTACAACTAAATATTCTGGTCGTGAGACTACCTCGAGCCGCCATCGGTGCCGATCTTGGTAGTAGTAGCAAATACTTCTTCATTGGCAGGGCAACTAGCGTTATGCCTATACTCAGCCGTTACGGCAAGTGAAGTATTTATAAATTGCGTTATCCTCCTCCTATATTATAATGTTCCAGGTGTATCTGAGTTGTTTATATGTTTGGTACTGAATTTTGTATGGTAGCTCGAAAACAGCTTTGTCAATGTTTTTAAGAATTACCTATTTCTTACAGAAAAAAATTCTAAGACTTTTGGCATCCCCGGATTTTTCCCTGAAATTCCTGAAAACCCGTAATTTTTGGAAAAACTAGAGAAAAAGTGTGCTCTTTTTTGCTGTATAACTTTTTATTTGTAAAAGATAGAAAGGGGAAATTTTGCATGTGTATTAGGCTATTAAATGCAAACATGTTTCAAAATTTTATAAAAGGGGCGCCGAGAAAATTTGGGCAAAAAAAGTTGGTCGATTAACGAAAAAATTAAAAATATTTTTTTAGTCAGTTTATATGAAAAATTATTTGTTATCTTCTTAATATATATAAATTACGTGTCACGTTGTTTGTCCGCGAATGACTCCTAAACTACTTAACCGATTTTAATCAAATTTGTACACCGTGTGCAGTTTGATCCACCTGGAAAGATAGGATACCTTACATCTCAATTTATTGTCTATTTCAGTGTTACCAACTCGAATTTTTTCAAATACTTCTATATGACTTTAAAAGTTGGTAGTTTCCAACAATGCTTAATTCGAAAAGTAGGTAGATCTACCAACTACTTTATTTCGAGGTTTATAAAGATTCTGCCCTGAGATATAATACCCATAATTGACTTTTTTAATAAAAATAATTTGTTTTAATAGAAAACAATAAAAAAAATGGTGAATTTTTTTTATGAGCTATTTATTCAAATATTTTGTGCATGTAAAAACAAATAATAAAATATGAATTATTAAATAAATAATTAAATTGTATAATTTATATAAATTATGAATAATTAAATAAATTTTTGACTATTTTAATCTTTAAAAGAATACATATTCTGATTAAATAATTTATAATGGGCTTCCGTAGGTACAGGTTCACTTTATTGCACTCACAACTTTTTTTATTTCAAATGCTGAACTTTTGTTTAATAACAATTATGGCTGACACATAAAAACATACATAAGTAAATATATATATTGACATAATATGTCAATAAAATGACGGACGGTTATGTACAGCAACGCCCTCTTTCTATTTTGTTTAAAATTCAAAATAATTCACCGAAGAGTAAAACAATTAAATAATTTGATTGGTGATAAGGAGTCAAGGTATTAATATATTATTTTTACAAAAAAAAATCAAATTTTTTAAAAATTAAAAAAGTTGGTAGATTTTTCATCCAGGGTAGTAGATTTGAAAAAAATGTTAAAAGTTGGTAGATCTACCTAAAAGTTGGTAGAGTTGGTAACACTGGTCTATTTGTCTATTAATTATCTGTTAGCTCCAAACGATGACATATGGCGACATCTGTTGACTAGAAGTCACAGCAACGCGTGGCCGGGACAGCTAATATATATATAAAATTAATATAGAATGAGTTAAATATTTCAACTTAATAATGGAATTAAAATTTGAAATAAAATTCAATACACGGGGTGGTGTGAGCAGAAGGGTCTGGTCGAGAGACTACCTTTCTGCACACACCACCGCGACCATCGTACTCATAGAGGCTTTATAATAATTATAACGCTAGTGATAAATACTTCACTGGCCCGAGTGATATATACATATACGATATACAAAAATAACTTGGGCTCTAACACTGTAACAGACTGCTTACGACCTCTGATTTTTACAGTAAGGGGTATTTCATTTGGGGTTGTTACGCATAAACACATTTTTTCCATAAGAAAAAATTTCTATTTCAATATTTATTAATACACAAATCTCTATCAAAGTCTGTAATTCATACGTATGTGCATCAATGTACCTACTTTCTAATTTGCAATTTTTATAAACTCTCTGGGGTAGATACAATTTCTTACATACCCAGTAAACATTTTGGAGTAAATTCTACTTAATTTCTATTACATATCATGAGTTTTTTGTTTGGAACGTGTTCGTTTCCTATTCAGTCGTTCATAGGAAAGGGCCTTTTTATGACCTACAGAGATCGCAACGACGGTTCACTGCTGAATTAAAAGCGGAGTCGGTTTATGATTTATGATCGGAGTTATAAACTTGACACTAGCAGGGGTATAAAACTTAATGGAATTCTACTTTTTAGAGTCTGCAAAATATAAATATTTAAATGAAGAAATAAATAGATATAATCTTTAGTACGGATCGTGATTTTTTTAATGAATATTATTCATCTTCTACAATACTCGTTATATTAGTTTTTTACATTGTTTTGGTGATTCAAAAATCCACGATCGGCAGGTCTGCGTTAGGTTTAAAACCTCTGTCTTAGTATCGCTGCTTAGAGAATTCGTTTAAACTCATTATATTCGGAGATTGAGGGAGACAGCGTGTGCCTATTACCATTAAAGAAATATTTGTTGAAAAAGGATAGCATATACTTTAAACATACTGTACTGAACGAAATACTATACAAGTGTAACGGTGAACAATATATTTTACTTGTCTAACCGCATCTCGTTTCTCTCTCACTTTGGAATGATAATGAACTAACAAAAAATATATTCTAGTGTGAAAGAAACAACTGCTACTTAATGAATGATGTTGGAAAAAGAAAGAATATTATTATGAAAAAATTCTAACAACTAAAACAAAATCTGTGACAGGTAGAGAATCAATTTGAACTAAAAGCGACTTTTGTGTACCACTTTTGAACTATTAACGAACTTGCTAAGACTACATATATCAGATTTTATTTCACAAAATCTTGACAGGTATAATAAATTTGAACTAAAATTGGTTTCTGTGTTGTTGCTTCGAACTTGTAAAGCGTTAGAATAAAATTGTACGAGTGACTCGAACTTCACCAAATAGGGCACTTCACCAAATTGTTTACTGGAGAGTTCATTGCGAGCGGAAAATGTTACAAATATATATATATAAAGTGCATATTATAATATGGACATATTATTATCTTGCATGTAGTCGTATACATATTGATAAACATTAAAGTAGAAACTTTATCTCATGATAAATGTACTAATGCGAATCAACTCCATTACACCCTTCTGAAATGATTTATTTTATTGTTAATATCTCTTAACATATAAGGAATTATTAAAAAATAATTGAACATTTGAGGTTCTAGTAAATCACTTTATCAATATATAGTGCACTTTTATAGAAATTAAGACATAGGACACAATCCCATTATTAAAGGGAACGTTGTACACATTCAAAATGCATGTGACATCACAACCGCTGCCAACCTTACAGGTCATAAATCTCTGCTATATGTATTTACATATCAAAATATCAAATATTATTTACAGCTATTTCAACGAGCAATTAAATTCCAAAATTATGTCTGCCGTAACAGACACTTATAATAAAATAAAAACTTATTATTCTTTGACATGACTTGATTATTTGACTACCAACAGTTACAAAACATTACCACAGCGCTGTCATTATTCACTGACCTACTCAACAAATAACTGACGTTAAAATGCATTTTACGCCATACAAATATGGCCGACCATTTTTAGCGCTAAAACTACAATTCAAACTTTTAATTTCTATATCTCTCTCAACATTTAGATATTTAATAAAATAAAAACGCCAATAGACATTTATTAACATCAATTTCAATCAACAATTGAAAAATCGACCACTAAAAAATGAGGACACAAGCCCATTAAACTCGAATACGGAGTTTTGAATTATTCATGTAACATTATCCATGCAACTACTACTCAATAATAGATGACACCACTTGTGTTCTTTTTGTAGTAAAAACTATATTTTTGACCAATATTAAATAGTTAAAATAGAATTTTATTTCTAAAATAATTTTTTATCAATTTAATTAAGGAACAAATTTATTACAAATCAAAAATTTCTTTGATTTAGTTCAAGGATAGGTAGTAAGGCTAAGGTATCTAATATCATGATATCATAGTATGATAAAGACATTAGGATTTTCAAAATAAATTAAAGGTAATATGATATGACAGTAAGAATTTTAAATATATATTTCTGAATATCATATATATTGTATATAATAATACAAGTAACAAGTACTTCATGTATTTACTAGAGTTAATTAAAATTAACACGAATAATTCCGATATATTCCGACTGGAGAACTAAGTGGCAACACTGCAGAGCTTTCATTTTATTATTGTAAACTACTGTGAAATGTCGAGTCGTTTATCCGTTCGTGTCTTTGCTAAATTTTTAGTTAATTTTTAATAGTGTAATCATTAATTATCACCGTTTTATATGTGAATTTAATAATTCCAATATATTTTATTTGTGTTTGTTTTTGTTCAAACAGCAGATTCAAGAAGTTTTGCATTTAAGGTTAGTTTTTTCTATATTGTATTTCAAGGTTTTGTATACTAAACAATATAGTACGTAATTATATATATATATATAAATATATTATTAATTATATATTTATGTCATACTAAAACAATAATAATAATGTCATTGTTATATTACATATCACTTTGTAAACAATTTGATAATACATGCTTTCGTATAAACAATTTGATATTTGCTTACGTATCATATTTTAATATTAATGAGCAATGTTTGAAATATTTTAGCTGTACACAATATTTAATTATCAGAATGTACTAATTTTTCTCATGTCACGTCTCGTTATCACTTATCTAGATTATCAGTTTTTAGAAAAGTAATTGAAACTTGGTATTATCTATTAGTCATATACAAAATCATTGTCATCTTTATTTAATTGGGTAATTAGAAAACCCGCTTTTTGTTTCTATATTCCAAAATATGAATACTATATGATATTTGTAACATGGAATATATTTGTTTATTTAATAATAGGGCAATAGAAATTGCAATGAATTTGCTATTAATACTTTTAATTTCATCAGAATTACTTTCTCCAACCTCTATGTATTGAAGAGTTTATAAAAGAAAGTGTCAATAGTTTTTAAAATAATTAAATTAAGGGGGTGTTTCGGAATAACGCAATTGCGTTTTCCTGAAACTTTTTATTAAAATTGTTTTATTAATAAAAGTTATTTATTTATACTCATAATTAAAAATGTATACGTTAATTAATTTGTTTATATTGCAATATTTTTACCGGATATTCTTAAACACATATCTGAGAAAATGCATAAAGATACTTGACCCAAGTTGCCAATCTAATTATTTTCGTTGCTATACAACATTGTAAGTCCGATCTTTATCTCCAGTGTAAGATATTGCGTGTCATTATGATAAGTACATATTTCTGCAAAATCATTCAAGTTGTTTGTGTTTTTATAGAAAAATTTATTTAAACCGCAATAAACTGTAATCATCAAACCATGGTACTAACATATTCTATCTTCTGACTTATGTCATTTAGTTAATAGGTAGTACCGAAGACTAAAACAATAAATACGACCTTGTCTTTTGTCGTTTATAGATAATGACTCTTATATGTTGAAAATAGGTTCTCAAAATTTCGGGATATTAATTTATGTAATATATTATACCTTCACCACTCAGATTGTGTCAATTATTCAGCACAAAGACTATGTTTTATTATTTCTTTATTTTCAAGACTCTTTTTCTTTATCCAAGTAGCACTATTTACTTAAGCAATTGTGACTAAATGTAATACTTGAATTTGGCGAAATTTAACAGATACAATTTATTTTGGCGAGAGGCAATTGAAATTAGATACAATTGATTTTGCAGAGGCAATTGTGATTAGATGCAGTTGATTTCCCGTGTGATAGAAGAAACGTCGTGTATTTGGTTTAAAAGTTAAAGTTGGCAAAAAGTTAATTCCAGCCCGGTGAAGTAAAAAATTAAGAGAATTAAACATGCTTTTATTTGTTGTATCAAAAGTGTACGGCAACTGTCTGCATTTTTAACAACTTTTAATTTCACTTTTACTTTGTTCATTGTAAAAAAGCGATGCATAATTTTATAATTGAGGAGCTGTCCTTGAAAAGTCGTATGTCCGTCGGCCTTAATGCATAGTTTCATTTCAATCAGTTTCAATTATTAGTACGGGGACAGACAATTGTGAATATATGTATATCTTCTAGAATCTGTGAACGATCAAGTACACATTTTCTGTTAACATGTATTTTGTAAATCACAGCCACAGCCGTGCGACATACCGACGTACCAGTTAGTATTTGATGAGTCATACTTATCAATAATTAATTTTATAATTATCACAGTGACTCCACATTTCTCTTCGATTATTTTATGAAGGCTGAAATATTCGTATGTTACTATCAGTTACTACACAGCCAACTGTTAAATCGACATGTCTTAGATGTGTTCGAACTGTGTTTAAGTTATTTTATAATTGTGTGCTTATCTTTATTCGTTTTACACTTTAAGGTAATTCTAAATAAGTGTTTCATTAGCGGTTTCATTCGTGTTACTAATTGTGTTTTTTTTTTAATAATATTATTAAATTATTATTAATTGTTATTAATATTTCATCAACCATTACGAAACTAATTTTATGAAGTTACAGTGGTTGGTATTGCTTAACTTTCTTAGTGTTTTGTTGTTTATTACACGCGTAAGAATCGTAAAAACTTTTGATTTATATCTCCTGCGATTTATTAAAATATAATAGAACATTTGAGGTCGTGATAGTCAACATTATCAATTTATAGTACGGGTTTTTACAGGGTGTCTCAAAAGTAGCACGTCAAACTGACACCGGAGGTATACCTGCTTCAGACGCATCGAATAAGCCTAACATGAACCTAATAAAAATCGCATCGTTTTCGATATAAACTTTTTTTTAAATTATCCATTTTTTAACATTGTTAATGCCAGCGTATTTTTGGATATCTCTCCCTTTTAGTTTTTTTTATTTCTACGCTATCGTGAATAGTTACTTAATAGAGGTGTACCTTTGGTGTTAGTTTGAAGTGCTACTTTTGAGCACCATGTATAAACTTTGATTGTAGCTTCACTGTCTGTCTTTCGTTTCACTGATTAAATAATAATTTTGACATAAGGCCGTCTACCACGTTATTATCATGCATTGTTCTTGAATTTGCGGTGAATACGTTATACCACGATATAGATAGGTAGGAGTATTATCCATTTCATGGATATTCATGATATCATTATGTTAATACAATACGTATTTGTATCACTTTATAATGACATCCAATACGAAAGTGCAAATGCAACAAGTGGTCGCTGTTACATATGTCGTCAGAGATATTAAATTACTGACTTTTAAAGACTTTCTCGTTTACAACTTACGTTAAAATATTTATTATTTTTGTAACTTTGATCGTACATGATCTGTTTGTTTGTATAGTAGTATAAATCAACTTTCATCGGAAATTTTTAAAATCAAATATTTATATTCCGTATGTAAGTCAATTTAATCTATATTTAATATCGATTGTAAATATATTTTATTTACTTATCGTTGTTATATTTATTTTATGAGTCCTAAACCTAACAGTGCCCATGTTTTTCTTAATTATTTAGTTCAATTTTCATTAATTATCGAGATAATTCTGAATATATATATACGAGGTCTGTTCAAAAAATGAGGTGATGCAAAAATTTCGCGGGCTACGTTCATTCGATTATCGTTTTTTTTATTTTGTTATGTTGGTACACTCGTCTCTAATATATGTTCACAGTTTTAGCTATATAGCACATTTAGTTTGTTTGTGAGAAGCATAAAAGTTAGAAGTGTTTTGCGTGTTCGGTGATTTTCTCCTGTCGAAAAACATGAATCAAAGAGTTTGCATTAAATTTTGTGTGAAAAATGGAATCAAGTGCTCCAAAACACTTGAAATGTTAAAAGTGGCATACGAGTCTACTTTAAGCCAAAAAAATGTTTACAAGCAATACGAGAAGCGAGAAGCAATACGAAGCAGTGTCTCTCATTCGCAAAAAATGTCCATGAATATAAAAAAGGTCGCATAAAAGCCAGACACTCGTAGTTCTTTAAAATGTAATTTAGCAATTTATTTTTATTTTAGAGCATAACTGCATCAACATTTAAAAAAAAAACTAAATATTAATTTTAAAAGAAATGTCCATTGATGGAGTGGTTTTCGAGTCACCATACAAAACGCGTAAACATATTTTTAACAGGGTGTTTGAATAGTTTGGATTCTTATCAATTTTCTGGATAAGTATTTACTTTTAAGATTTGTTATCTTTCAACTTCCACTACGTCTCATACTGACTGGACTGATATATTTTAGATGTCATTATTTTTAATTGATAACAATTCTAAGACGAGGCCGCCGATAATTATTTAGAATATTTGTAAACGTAACTTTGCGTGTGGCTGTGGCTGTGGCTGTGGCTGTGGCAATGGCGTAGCTTACATCCGAGGCCACTACATTATAAGGTTGTCTATGATGCATTTACTTATCGTTTTTACTATCACGGTTATGTGTATAAAGCAAATGAGTTTATTATCTCAAATTGTACATGAGGTACTTCGAAATAGTTGAACTCAACAAGACCTTGTCCATCAAATCTATAATATCGATTATGTTTTATTATCGCTCGAACGTCCACTCCACTTCGAACATTTCAAATTTCAACACAAGTTGTTTGATTTGTTTCTGTGTTTACAGATAGGTTTATATTTAGTACAAATTGTCATGATCACTAGTGACTGATAGGCAAAAGTATAGTCGGTAATTAAGTACAAACGTTAGATACACTAAGACAGTTTTTTTTTCGGAGGCTGTCCTCAATATATATATATGTAAACTTTTATATACATATACAGACTGAATTCAATGGGCTTGTGTCCTCATTTTTTAGTGGTCGATTTTTCAATTGTTGATTGAAATTGATGTTAATAAATGTGTATTGGCGTGTCTATTTTATTAAATATCTAAATATTGACGGAGATATAGCAATTAAAAGTTTGAATTGTAGTTTTAGCGCTAGAAATGGTCGGCCATATTTGTATGACGTAAAATGCATTTTAACGTCAGTTATTTGTTGAGTAGGTCAGTGCAGTGGTAATGTTCTGTAGCTGTTGGTAGTCAAATAATCAAGTCAAATCAAAGAATAATAAGTTTTTATTTTATTTAACCCTGCTAAGGCAGACGTAGTATTGAAATTTTATTGTTCCTTGAAATAGCTGTAAATAATATTTGATATTTTGATTTATAAATACATATAGCAGAGATTTATGAGCTGTAAGGTTGGTAGCGATTGTGATGTCACATGCATTTGGAATTTGTACAACGTTGAATCCCTTTAATAATTAAAGAGACTAAATGACTTTTTTAATTGTTAATATCTCCTAACATATAAGGAGTTATTAAAAAATAATTGAACATTTGAGGTTCTAGTAACCCACTTTATCAATATATAGTACACTTTTATAGAAATTAAGACATAGGACACAAGCCCATTACACTGTTGAGAACTTTATCAACGATGTCCACTGCAACGCAACCACTATGCTGTAGTAATGTATGTCTCCGTATGCTAACGCGCGCAAAACATGACAACATAATATGTTGCCATCTAGCGATTGGTATCCTCACTACACGTATACCTATATATATTTTTTACTAATTGTTTAAACAATCTTAAAAAAGGAGCTAAAATTTTACTAATTTATTTCTCAGCAAATTATCAGTTTTTTTCTTTTAAATCTGTAGAACCGTTCTCGGGATAAACGTTAAAACAAAACCTTTTTTATTTTTTGTACGCCTCCTGCATGTTAAATATGCGCACTTTAATAATTACTATCTCGCTTCAAAGCTGGTCAAAACATTTAAAACTTTGTAATTAAATTAAGGACTCTTATATTAACATCATATTTATTTTATTAAATTATGTAGAAATGTAGGTGTACTAGTGATCCACCTTAATTCCGTTATCGATGTTAAAGAGATAGTTTGAAAATGTCTCTTTGCGTGAAATTTATTTGAAAAGTATACAGTTTATATTACATCATTTTAAGATTTATTGACGCATGTTTACTGCCACCTTCTTCACCTGATTTGCATAGTTGATAGAATAAGATTTAGGTGCATAATTTTATGTTTTTACGACTCATGCTCAGTTGTATTTATTGGCGTGCAAATGCAAAATCTTACAATATGCATAAGTTATGTACATATGTAAGACTATAAGATATTTTCGTATTCGTGAAGCCAGCAATAAAATCTTATCTCGGTACCAAAGTTCAGTTAATGTACATAAGCCCGTATAAACTTGTTCGTAAACATATACGTAATACCAAAGATGCATTGAACTAGACGTTAGTTCAATGTTGAACAAAACACAAAATGTGACACTACATGTGACAAATTGGTGGGAAGATGTAAAATCAAACTTTTCTGACTAATTTAGGTGCGCTGATTCTGAATTATTTCTTTGCCTTTTATAAAATATTTCAAAACAAGTTACAGAACGTTAAAAATCCTTACAAATGTTTATCACGCATTGGTGTGGTATAACAGTCTTGTAAGGTAAGTATACAGTCTTGTAGACACATAAACACAGACAACGATCAACTGGAAGAAAATGAAATTGATTTTTAAAAACACGCACTTATTCGAATGCAACAACAGTGTGTTAATTTCAAGTCTATCGATCGACTACATTTAGAGTTTTGTTAGCACATGAATGGGTTTAAGAAATATGCGGAAAATTGTAAGTGCGTGCAGCTTGCACTCATTGTTGAATGCCATCCGCTGTTTTGAATCATTACTAATTCTATTTTACACCGGTGCCCCTCAATATCTTTAAGATGTACAAAAAAAGAATGTAGAACACAAATTATAAGAAATTTATTCCTCTATCAGATTGATATAGTAACTGTTTTTAACTTACGTTTCTCTAATAGTATTTTTTTCAAGATGGATTCCTAACCAACAAAATTGAAGAGTATTAGACAAAATGGTCGAATCTGTTTTTAAAGTAAAATAATTTACATATCACTAATTCATGTATGAATTTCAATGTTGCTAATGATATATTTGTTCATTTGCTAATACTTTAAATTACATTGTCTAGCAATGAAGTAGCAATAATTTTATTGTTTTCACCAACACAAGAAATGATATCTTAAGAAATGGTTATGTTTAAAATTATTATGGATTAAGGATCTGGCAAAGCAAGCGTATGCGCCAGTGTGCGACTGCATATTGGGACCCGATTGGCATTAAGATAATTTTGTGTTTGTCGTATCAACTACTAGACATTTTGTCTAAGACACATAGAGCACATTATAGATAGTTAAGCCTTCAACGATAGTTCATCGGGTAATACTTTTTTACAAATATCGGCGTAAGTGGGTATTTTATCAGTTAAATCAAAAGGAATCGAATCTGACATGTAGATTACACAGATTTTTAAAGTTTTGTTTCATAAATACTGATATAGTTGGTTTATTTAAACATGTTGCTGGTGAGGGAAAGGCCTATGTCGTGTTAATATCGTTTCAAATTTGGCGGTCAGGTATTAGTCGACTTACGCGGTTTTCCAACTTGAGCGGAAATCCCTGAATCGAATTAATCGCAAAAGTTATCAACTATTCTACTCGTATATTCGGTCAATCAAATGAGTTTGTAAATATAAACATTTACAGAAACAGAAAATGCTCTTTTTAATAAATACCCAGCTTATTAATTAACCAGATAATACCGAGTCTGCATAACATCTAATTCGGGCCACACGCTGTCATAATGTCATAATAATACTTAGCGGATGTCGACTAGTAAATTACGACAATCAACTCTTGAACCTTGATCCTTACAAATAATGGTCTACGTGTATCGCGTATTATATCTATCTCGCTCTATCCTTGTATCTCTTTCTTTCAGTCTACATAATAAATTATTATAATTTTTATTTTATTGAAAATGAACCTTTGTACATGTACATTAGAAATTATAATTTTAAAATACGAAATTTATGAATAAAATTAACATTAGCAAATGCGTGTATGTACGTACAATAGTGTCGACATAACTTGGTTTATAACTACGGTTTATAACTATGTTATCGTGATTTCATCAGCTGTGGGGCCAAGGGCACATAACTGTCGACTGGCCGCCATTTATTGTTACAATTGCCGTAGCAAGCATTGACGCACATTTTCACCATTTTTGTTAATTTTACATACATTATGCATTGTGAAAACAGTTTGTTTCTTAAAAATGTAATGTACATAAATAAAAATAATTAAGTATAAAGAAATGAAGAATACGTCAATAAAAATATGACTGTCAGGTTCAGTCAGGTTGTTTAGTTGAACGACTGGATACCCTTGAACGAATTTCTGTACGAAAAAAATCGGTCAAGATTGCAATAAAATGTCTAACTGGAAATTACTTATTGTGGTAGATTCTTGACTATTAAATAAAGAAAAATTCTTATTTTTTCGTAACTCTTCTTATCACACAACCACAGCTATGTACAATTTACCTACCGCGCAAAAAGTCCGGATTTGTATTTTGTATTTGTTTATATAAACAAATTATGTGAGCAAACTAGATTTATATGGATACTTGGTTTTTCACTACTAGCCCCGTACAAAAAATATTTAATAGATCTTTACGTTTTTCTACTAGCACAATGAATATTCCTGATATTAATTCAAGCAACACTTATGTTACCAGCAATAATGTGTTTGCAGCTTCCATATATTTCTTATAATCATTGAATAATTGATGATTACAAGTTATAACCATACACGCGCTCTTATGCGCCGTAATTCGATGACCTTGTGTTGAAATTGTTTGCCTCTGTCAATGAGTTGTAAGGTAGCAGTGCTTCTAAAACTGTTTTCTTATTTTTTTAATAATAATTTATTCTTTATTTGCAGTATTTTTAAAAATGGATTCCGAAGTGCCTGTAAATGACGTTCCTACAGATCAAGCATTCTTTAGTATATTAGATATCATTCTCATAGCTGGTATTGTGGGAGTGGCAACCTGGTGGTTTATGAAGAACAAGAAGAAAGAAGAAGTCGTCGCCTCAAAAAGCTACTCAATACAGTAAGTCAAATTTTTTATATTTCATACGTATATAGACGGTGAAAATCTGCTCCATGCGGTAACCATTTTGAAAATAATTTTGTAGTTAGTTTTCTTCGTTATCTTGAAAAATTCGAATATAAGTCCAAATCCTACCTAAAATGCAAGGTTCTATATCCGATTTCATCGACTAATTTTCTTTTTTCTCATTTTTAGACCTACAACAACTGGTACATTATCGGTAGCTGAAAATTCCTTCATAAAAAAATTGAAAAGTTCCGGACGTAGTTTAGTAGTATTTTATGGCTCCCAAACAGGAACTGGAGAAGAATTCGCTGGGCGATTGGCAAAGGAAGGCATCAGATATACAATGAAAGGCATGGTTGCCGATCCGGAAGAATGTGATATGGTAAATTTGATATAGAAACTAATTTTAACAGTTTTCTTCTAAAGACAGCATTTTTAATCAATCATTTTTGTTTACAGGAAGAATTAGTTAATTTAAAACAGATTCCAAATTCCCTAGCGGTGTTTTGCTTAGCAACTTATGGTGAAGGAGATCCTACTGATAACGCTATGGAATTCTATGAGTACATTCAAGGGGGTGACGCCGATCTCACGGGACTCAACTACGCAGTAAGTTATTTCTTGTTATCATTCTTAGTTTTTGTTTCTCATTACTTCTCGCTGAACACACATTACGTGTATTTATAGATTATCTAACATAGTAAATGTTACGTGTTACGTAAAAGATTTTACTTAATGTTGTGTTAGAGACATTACACACTCATTTATATATTACTCATATAATTTTATATCTCTAATTCTAACTCTAATAACAACAAAAAAGTTTAGCAACCTATTAAATTTATTGCCTTTCAAGGATAGTTTTATAATAATTGTATGATGAGATGGACGACGGATCTATTTTATATAGTTAGGTTCAATGTCATTATGAAAAATAACTGCGTCATTGAAAATGTAATATGTGTTGATTACGCAATTAACATAACATTACACACTGATATATATTTTCAAATCAAGTTTCGGTATTTATTAATTTAATATTTAGATTCTAACGCCATCTATTTTCGGAAATATGTTAACAGTTAAATACATGTGCAAAATGGAGTCCAAGGGTAATATGAAATTGATGTTGTAAGTGCATAGTTTTCATAAAATAATAATAAATATTTAGGTTATATATATTAATTTATAAAATATATATTACTGAGTACAAATATCACTATTATTATGTATCAAACAAAACATTTATTCAATATTATTTCTAATTATATCAAATCAATATATACACTTGCTGTTTTTGAGGTTATATTTCGAACGTAATTTATTTAGGTGCTAAAGTGATAAAATATTGTGATATTAAATGTGTTAGGTAATTAAAGTGAATTATATTTGTTAATAAATATTTAAATAATCAAGTTTATTAACGTTTGAATGTATATAACTCATCCTTATAATTTGTTACAATGTTAAATGTATATAGAAATTGTTTTAAATTATTTAAACGTCTTAATTTACTGAAATCGAATCGATGTTATTATATAGAAGCACAATCTAATCCGGTAAGAAAGCTAGATATATATAATTTTTTTTAATTGAATTTTTGTATGTGATTGTTTAAATGTTTTAAATTTATATTATAGAAAGATTGCTGAACACATAGTTATCGCAAAAGAAAGTTAATATGGTAAAATAAAAAGAATTAATAGTAAATCGTTCGGCAAAACCTCTTTAACTGACCATGTTAACTAAGTTTTGCGGTAACTATAAATTAAGCAACTGGCTTAAGATTGCTTTTTTGAATGGGCTTGTGAACCAAGTCTTAATTTATATGAAAGTGTACTATGTATTGTTATATATAAAGTTCAATGTAATCAATTATTTTCTAATAAATCGCAAGATTAATTCACTTCAATCATTAAGTGAAGTACAGTTATAAAAAAATAGTTAGTTCTCTGACGTACACCGATTCCTACTCTCTTGTTTTCTATGAATTTCAAACAGAGTTAAATGAAATGCATATCAGTGTCAGTAACTACGAGTATTTATAGCTGACCCATCCGATACATCAGGTTTCAATATTTTGATTGTTGTAAACATAAAAAAATAAAATCAATTACCTATTAGTGGATAGTCGTTACGTGACGTCAAGGGGCGAAGCGACAAAACTGAAATTCGAATTTTAAATAACTGTTGCGATAACTAATTAGTGCCATTAACCTATTTTTATTAAGCTATATTTCAATCTTTCAAAAAAGTTGTAGATATTTAACAGAATATTGAACAATATATTAAAAGTTATTAAATAATTCTTAACAGATTCGAATAACAGAACAGAATAATTCGTAGCAGGTGGTTTTAAGAAGTAAGCTTTGCTAATATTTCTTGTTTCTGCTTTTGCAGGTGTTTGGGCTTGGAAACAAAACATATGAACATTATAACCAGGTGGCTATCTATGTAGACAAACGACTGGAAGAACTCGGAGCAACTAGAGTCTACGATTTGGGTCTTGGAGATGACGATGCTAAGTATGTTTTTTAAAAATCAACATTTAATTTATATGTTTACTATTAAATATAGTGATTGTTTTATTTCTATTTTAAGTATTGAAGATGATTTCATTACATGGAAAGATAAATTTTGGCCAGCAGTTTGCGATTTCTTCCAAATTGAAAGTACCGGTGAAGATGTCATGATGAGACAATATAGACTTCTGGAGCAACCTGATACACCACCGGAGAGAATATATTCTGGAGAAGTTGCAAGGCTTCATTCACTTGCAAACCAAAGACCGTAAGTATCTTGTTATAAGTTTAATTATTTAAATATTGATTATTGATTTTAATGTTATGTTATTATTGTAGACCTTTTGATGCTAAGAATCCATTCCTCGCCGCAGTTAAAGTTAACAAAGAGTTGCATAAAGCTGGTGGAAGAAGTTGTATGCATATAGAGTTCGATATTGAAGGCTCGAAGATGCGTTATGATGCTGGCGATCATCTTGCAATGTATCCAGTTAATGACGAAGATCTTGTCAATAAACTAGGCAAGATTACCGGCACTAATTTTGATACGGTAAATAAATCTTCTAACACTTGGCCTAAAATCGCGCAAGGATATTGTTTATAAATTGATATTTCTGTTTTAGGTATTTTCTCTAATTAATACAGATACGGATAGTAGCAAGAAACACCCATTCCCTTGTCCTACAACTTATCGAACGGCTTTGACCCACTACTTGGAAATCACTGCTATTCCACGCACTCACGTGTTGAAGGAATTATCAGAGTATTGTTCTGATGAAAAGGTATAGGCTTCGTATATAGTCTTATTATTTGCATTCGAGTTATTTCGTATTGAGTTTAGCATGAGAGAAAGTTTGTACTTTAATATTTATCCATATACCACTTGTATGAGGTGTATTGATAAACATTAAAATAAAAGCTTCACCTCATAATACCGTGAGCCAATGCGACTACACTATCTGAAAAAGTCGGATATCGTATGTAGTCTGTTCCAGTGTAAGGACAGCTTTATTCGTACAATGTCAACACTTATTGTAATAAGTATATTAGGTTTGTGTAATTCAAAATATTTTTTTATTTGAATTTTAGGAGAAGGAACATTTAAAGAGTATGAGTTCGACGACTCCGGAAGGAAAGGCCCTTTATCAACAATGGGTCATTGACCAGAATCGTAATATAGTGCATATTTTAGAAGATCTTCCATCTTGTAGACCCCCAATTGATCATCTTTGTGAATTACTACCTCGTTTACAGCCAAGATATTATTCTATTTCTTCTAGCCCTAAGGTAAATTATACAATTTGAAACATTTCATTTATTAATAGGTTAAATAAGGTAAATATTTTAATATTGGTTTACTTTAGTTGCATCCAACAACAGTACATATAACAGCAGTTTTGGTCCAATACGAAACTCCAACAGGGCGTATTAATAAGGGAGTTGCCACCACTTGGCTATCAAAAAAAACACCCGATGAAAATAATCCACAACTAGTACCTATTTTCATTAGGAAAAGTCAATTCAGGTTTGTAATTATTTTACATTTATTGGTTTAAAGCCGTCAAATGCAGTTACATATATGTAAGGTTTATGTAACATAAAAATGTTTAACTGTTACATCATATTTTTTTAAAATTAATATAATGTAAGATTACATAACAAATTATCTTTCGACATATATGTATGTTTTCTGATGTTAGTAAAGAGGTTTCTTCCAATAATTGCAGACTTCCCACGAGGCCCCAGACTCCGGTTATAATGATTGGCCCCGGAACCGGATTAGCTCCCTTCAGAGGATTTATACAAGAACGTGACTTAGTGAACACAGAAGGAAAACCTTTGGGAGACACAATTTTATATTTCGGTTGCAGAAAAAAGGCTGAAGATTTTATTTACGAAGAGGTATTTACACTTGGTGCATGTTTAGTTACTTTCCAATGTTAATACAGATTGACATAAATAATTGTATGCTTTTAATTTTTTAGGAATTAAACGAATACGTGAAAAAAGGTTCTCTTAAATTGCATGCTGCTTTTTCGCGTGACCAAGCGCAGAAGCAATACGTTACCCATCTCTTGGAGAAAAATGCTGATGAATTATGGAATGTTATTGGAGAAAATAGTGGCCATTTATATATTTGCGGGTAAATTTATTTTAGTTTCTGTTAAAGTAGTTCACTAGTGGTAATCGTAGGTAAAAGTATAGTTTCAATTTGTGTCATTTACTTCAAAAGTAACACAAAACGTTAGCTAAATTTAACATAAGGCTTACATGGGATTTTTTTGTACAACGCTAGTATTATTTTGAAATTAATGATATAATATAGGACTGGAGTAGAAACGTTACGTACACTCCTTATAACATGTAAGCTTTTATATTCATATATAGACAAAAAGTAACCACACTATTGAGAAATATGGCAAAGGTGTTCTGCGACACATCCACTGTTATATAGTAACGTATGCACTTCGCATGCTACTCCCAAGTTACGATCGGTATTCCCACACTACATGATACACGTAGTTTATCAAGTCTCAACTTTTATATCTTTTTTACTAATTAATCAAACAATATAAAAAACAGATAAAACTTTCCTAAGTTATTCCTCTACAATATGTCGGCTTCTAAAAGAATATGTAGAACCGTTCTCGAGATTTACTTATAATCGATGTCTTTTTTATACTTTGTAGACATACGACTGCAACTGCCGCGCGACAGGTGCAGTCGTATGCCGGAATCAGTTGCATACAAATTAATACTGCCGCGTGGTACGGAATAGCACCTGTACACTTAGTGTTTTAGTCATTTAGTCATGTTTTTTTTAATTATTTTATGCTATAAAATTAATCGCCTACATTGAGATGCAGTGAAGATCAGAAGAAGGATGAGGGTAGGAGTCAAAAGTAGTTCAAAGATTCTGATTTGTATGTGTATGGGTGTACATCGTTTTCGAGTATGAAGGTTTTGAATAGTATGCATTTCATAGAGATGTGCACAAATACTTTTAAAAAGTATTTAAATACAGTAGAGGCGCATTTGTGCTCATCTCTGGTATGTGGCATATCTGCAGTATGCTGTGGTACTTGGTGTGTGTCATCTCTCTAATTTATCATTTCATTTGCAGTGACGCCCGTTCCATGGCCAGTGACGTTCGCAACATTATTGTCAAAGTTTTTATGACTAAAGGAGATATGACAGAACAACAGGCACAACAATATATTAAAAAAATGGAAGCTCAAAAGCGTTATAGCGCCGATGTCTGGAGCTAACTATAGTCTTTATTTTATTAATTAAAAATATATTATACAATTATGTAATATATATGTTATACCGAATCAGTGAACTAGTGTAGTTCGTTAAATAGGTTTATAGCCAGAGAAATCTGTTGTTAAAAGGAGGTAAGCGTGCATTTTGGGTAGCATGTTTTCTTTGTTTATTATGTCCTTTGAAAATGAAACGAATAAATTGAGGCCTACCCAAAATAACACGGTTAAATAACTGATTTTCCGACTAACCTTGTGTATGAAACACATATATCTTCTATTATATTAAACAGCCATTTAAATTTGATTTATTTCAAATATTTTTCTTAACTCTTCAGATACTAAGCAAAAAGGTTGAGTCGGTCTATTTAGCGAACTAGCCAAGTTTACTAATTCGGCGTAACATATATATTCTAACATTCTTATTATTTTATTTCAATTAATTAGCATTGTTTCTATTTATTTTTATTTCAATGTTTTTGTTTGTTATATGATTCGATTCGGGTTGGAATCCTAGCATTTTTAAATATGAATCTGTTCAGGTCATTAGAATGTTAAGTCATCAATTGTACTTTTATATATAATCTAGGATTTAGAATGTCTAAAGTTCACGGGCTTCTTTAAGGATCAGTTTTTACAATTTCAAGGAAACTAATGTTTCTGTTTTTAGAAGTAGATTTTATTTTTTCTTTATTAATACCCGCAGAAGCACATAATATGGGTGTCTCCTTAGTATCGCAAACCATTGTGATATCCAACATTCAGATATTTTCTTTCATAAATTAACGTTTTTTTGACATGGGCAACATTTATATAGATGTATTTGCTACCTTTAAAATTTCACGTGGCATTATGGCATTTTTGTTATCACTTTTTGCATATGCGTTATCGGACTTGCCCAATCGAATTACAACTTCGTTTGGTACGTGTTGTACAACATATGTTGGATGTCGCATTAATGTGGACAACGCATTACGTTATTGTAATTACTTAAGTCTTATGTTGTAGCTTCTTTTTAAAAGACTAAAAAAAAACTTCATTCAATTTTATAATCTTTGTAAGGGTGTTCTTAGGAAGTTATATGAGTAATATCCGCTAGCACATATGTTGAAGGTTTATTTAACATAGAAAAGTTTACCTGTTGCATACATTTTTCTAAGCTATTATATTGTGAGATTACACAACAAAAATTATCTTTCCACATAAATTTACGTTTTCCGAGATTATTATTTTTTTTTTTTTTTTTTTTTATTTAGGCTTTGGCTTATTCAACCTTCTTGCCGATCATATTTTTAATTTGTCTTTTAATTTTTAATCAGTCAATCAATCAGTTAATTTTTAATACATGTAACGTGTATTTTTAACACCATATCTACAGAGTGTTTATACGATTCAAATTCTTATCTTATTTGTTTTAATACTATCAGTCTCAGTTCATTTGTTTTTTAATACTATCAAATTAATTTCATAATAACCAAACCCAGAAAATATCTATCTGGTCCGGGGATCGAACCCGAAGACACAGCAGTCGGCGTCAAGCATCAATGCTCTCGCCCACTGTGTCGTCTTTCCAAGATTAATTTACTGTTTATTGCAAAGTAACGTTATGTAATATTGCGGTAAATAATGTATCAGCTTGTGCTTTGTGTTTTTATTTGTTTTAAAAACAGTAAGTAAAGTAGGTATCGTTAAACCTTAAAATTCCTGATAACTATGTTTAGCTGATATGAATAGTCTAACGCTAAGTGCACACAAAACTCTTGTCAGTGATCTTATAAACAAAGACAACACTAAAAATTTTGTCTAAAAACAGTCTAGCCCTGCTTTGTAATCGTATCAAATAATTATGCATATATAAAACAGTTGGAAAGAAATGATAGAATATTTATTTTTAAAAGTAAAAAGAATTAATTGAAATTTTAGTAACAAATTATAGAATTGACAAAAAATATTTTTAAAAAGTGGGAAATTTGTAAATAAAATAGTAAAATATATACTTAAAAGTTATTTAGATAAAAGATTAAAAAATATTTAAGTTTTTCTATATATAACTAGTTTTAAGATTCCTCCGGGACCAGGTAAATGTTAATAAAAAAAAGTGATAATATTGGATCTTTGGTCTGTTTTGTTAATTTTGAAGTAAAAACTATTTGTTTAAAAATCACGGTAGAACTTTTAGTTAAACTGGAATGTAAAAATATTGCCTGACTATTTAGCTGTTTGAGATCATATGTAGTGCATCGGGTACTACTATATGATCTATACTCCTTGCTGATGCTGAGGATCACAAATGTGAAGTGTGATATTATCTTTGGTAGCATTTGGTAGTGTGTACAAAGTCCGATGTAAGATGCTTCATATAACGCCATGTAGTTCTGGTTTTACATCACAGATGTCGACACAGGTCAATGGAAACTGGAATTATAACTCAACTACTACATATTTTAAATATAAATAAAATATTACTCATATAAGTTTATATAATAATAAGAGTTACATATAATTATGAAATTATTTTTTAGAAATTAATTAAAAGCAAATAAATTACAAATGGAACATAAATAACAGAATTAATATTCATATAACTCGCTGAGGACGTCGGCCTGGTGTACGTGTCCACGATATGTATTTTCCAGCCCATATTTGCATGCGTAAAACTGTTATAATAAACAACATCCGGCCAAGAAGAGTTCGGTGTAACTTCCAAAATAGCTGGGTCTCCTTCTTCACAGCTATATCTTAGAGTACGATTAAACTTTTTAAACGTGGGGAAATTATCGTCCAGTCGACGATCTTTTGAAGGGTGATGTTTCGCAACACAAAGCGGCCCCGCTAAACAACGAAATACAAATTTCGTTTCATAATTGTAAATAAATTTTATTTAAACAACAAATTAGCATTACCTGCTGTTGGTTTAGGTTGTCCCCTTCGCGTAAATTCAACTCCAGCTAAAACTCTGACCTCTTTTTGTGCTGCAGCTGTCAATCTATCAAAGCCTCCTCGAGATTCATCAGTAATAACAAGAGGGTGGTAAAATTCAGCGGAATGCGGATTATTACCTCCTCGTACCTACGATGCAATGAGAACAATTAGTAACACACAAAGACACTTTACAATACTTAAAATCGTGTTCTGAGGAAGTTTTATGCGCAAAACGGTAGATTTCGTTTTCAAAAAGCAGTAAAAGTTACGTTTGTGTAACACGTTAGGTTCTAACTTTAAATATACGTAAACCCTGTCGCAGTATGGCACTGTATTTAAGCGACGGGGAATTCGGACGTAAATCAACGGGTTGGATGATCGGCTACTATTCTCAAAGCAAACCGACTGTGTCTGTCACAAAACAAACATACCTCGTACCGATACGACATTTGTGACATTGGTGTACTGTAGGGATGTATTGCAGTTGATTTGCACTAACATAATTTATCATGAGAGCAAACTTTTATTTTAATTTTTATCGATACACCATTGATATTAAAGAGACTTTAGCATTTATTAAATATCTGAGTTCTGGTTGGCGTGAATTTTAATTTAGTTCTCAATTTGTTTGATGGTTTGTATAAATGTTTGAAGCATGATGAACATACTCGTTCACAAAGCGATGTCGCCAATAGATCCCAAACGAAGCGGATTGAGGCGATACAACGCGCGTTCTTAGGTATTCCCTCCATTCTGAGGCGGCTGGTTTAGCGTGTGGTGGTGGTATCACTTGGTTAAAATTCGCTGTTATTCGGTTCTAATGTGAGAGATAGGTATCGCTCGTATTCGAACGGCTTGCAGTGTGCGAGCGTTCATTACATTTAAAGGTTCGGATAGGTAAAGCGTAGTACCGTGTATACATCCGGTCAAAAGTCGTTGAATTAAGGTGCCATACTGAGACAGGATTAAGGGTAGTATCGCACTAGAAGCGATTACTTGCGACGTCGACTTTTTCAGTATGGAGTTGTCGCAGTACTACAATCAATCATGAGATACAGCACTGTTACTTTAAAAGTATGTATTTCATACGTGTGTATATCAAAATACCGCCCACCGTTCTACACGCAGTCGTATGTATCCGAACTCGCTTGGATCTTCGTACAGAACGATTGCGGTTCTTCTTGTGTATTCTCTTTGTGATATAGATATCCTATATTATAATGTTCCAGGTGTATATTTATATTCTTATATGTTTGGTACTGAATTTTGTATGGTAGCTCGAAAACGGCTACTGAGAAATTTTTGAAAATTTCCTGTGTCGTAGAGAAAAAATTCTAAGACGAATTCTGTATAACTTTGTATACGTCAAAGATAGAAAGTTGAAATTTTGCATGTGTATTACGCTATTGAATGCGAACATATTTCAAAACTTAGAAATTCAGAATTTTATAAAAGGGGCTCTGAAAAATTTTGGGGGCCCCTTTTATATTATTTAATCATATTAAAGAAAAAAAATTCAAAATTTCAAAATAAGAGTAAAAAATTGTGCTAGAAAGTTGAAATTTTGTATATGGGCTAACTTTGGTACGTAATTTACAAATCGAAAAAAAAAATCCCAAATTTAGAAAAAAAGTTGTCAAAAAACAAATAAATTGAAAGAAAATATTTTTTATTTTGTTGAAAAAAATATATTTTTTTGTCAATTTATATGAAAAATTATTTGCTTTTATATGTAAAATTTATATAGAACGAGTTAAATATTTCAAATTAAAATTTGAAATGAAATTCAATTCACACATAAAACACTGTCGTCGCTTACGACGGGGATAAACTCTAGTAGATATATAATATAAACTTTTATTACCTTCAATACAATGGTGTATTGATAAAGATGAAAGTAGAACTTTCATCTCATGATAAAGTGTACTAATGCGAAACATCTCCTATACTATCTACTGAAACGGTCAGCGTCTAGCGGTAGTTTAGCGGCAAATTACCTTAAAAACGTATGTCAGTCCTCTACGAAGCCACAGTTCAGGAGCCAGCTGCCCGTTGATGTACCACGATAGTCCGTTAGAAGTTTGACCTTGGATCAAGTAATTCAAATCATACGTTCTTCAACAATCAAAGCAAAAAAGCAATTTATAAATAAATGATTACCAGTGATTCCTTGATAGCCCCGTTTTCCTCCAGAGGGTCCTAACGTTGCCGAAAAGCTTCTAATTGAACGGTCAAATATTTGAGTTTTATCCCACGTTTCTCGTAGCGCTGTATCAGACCTGTAAGGAATGCAATGTTCACATTATTTGCAGCGAGATGACGGGATGACGGGATGAACCACGTAGTGGAGAATATACAAACCTAGTGAAGCTGTAACAATTATCTTCGGGCTCTTTTGTGTTAAAATTAATTTCAATGTCTCCTTTTGGATATATATCGTGGAAAGTTGGTTCCTTCTGCGCATATAAACGTCCTATTCCCCATACGATGAAGGAACTCCGATCCAGAGGAAATTCCTTGTCACCAGGATCAGCTGAAATTATAAGGATTAGCTGTTGTCCTGTTGAGAATATAGATAACTTCGTAACAATTCATCCTGCGTCTCCTAGGCGTAATATGTTAACCTTGACCTTTTCCTAATTAAAAATCCCCATTACTTATTTAGTTATTCGACAAATAAATCCAACAAGACGACTAACGAGCTCTGCAGGCAGGCCCGGATGAACAAATAGAAATTATATTGGCCAGGGTTATCTACAAGCTTAATCCGGAAGTGGTTTCAGGTGTAAGCAACATGCATTGATTATACAAAAGGTCTAAGTTATAAACAGAGATGTGCGTTTTTCAAATACATATACTGAAAATGCAAATACAAAATAGTAAATACCTAATTTCTATTTTGTATTTAAATATCTTTTAAGAATATAGAATTTTATATTTTATTTGAAAACTTTTACAAACCTATTTCATAGTGTTAATCAGTAAATATTATTTTTTGAATATAAACTTAAAACCCATCTATAATCTAAAAGTGTCTGCTCAATTGTCTTAATAATTCTAATTTAAAATGTTAGATGTGTCTATTATTTTATTATCCTTCCTGTTACCCCCACCATTATACATCTGATTTTCGTTTACCTAAATTTGTTTATCATATTTTTTTGTTCATTATTTGTTTTACTACAAGATAATCACACCACTACATTCCTTACTGAAATATATATACATAAATATATATTATTTTACATACTAACCTTAACACTTGTCCGCTTTAATCTCTAAACTACCCCAACTACATATAAATATTTTATCCTTCTACAAAATAAAAGTAATTCCATCAACGAAAAATGAAAGATAAATTATTTGAACAAATAGTGGTATTAAAATCCATGACATAAATAACATATACACATATGTATATTTTATGTAAATTCTTATAATTATTAAAAAAAATAACATTTATATTAGTAACATAAAGAATATTCTATTTTCTCAAAAGTATTTTTAAAATACGTATTTTGTATTTAAATACTAACATGAAATTTATTTTTTATTTTGCATTTGAAATAGATAAATAACGATGTATTTGCATTTTGTATTTAAATGCTTTTGAAGAGCATTTGTGCACATCTCTGGTTATAAATAACTATAATAAATAAAATAATGAGAACTTTAAAATACAGCTTACGTGAAATTAATGTGCGCCTGTATGTTATGATGTTAATTCCATTTTCACGTTGTGCAGTATGTAGTTGAAAGCTGTCCTGCCCTCCTACTAAATCGTCCCGACAAACTCCTTTGTAACGGCCGAGGACAAAGACACACTAAAATATAATATATATGGTTATAGCATATATAAATGGTTTGTAACAGAAAGAGGGTAGGGGAGAGGGTGGTATCAGAATATAGAGGAAGAAAGAGAAAAGGAATGTAAGGAGAATTGGAATGGGAAGGGAAAGGCAGTAGGTATTGTGAAAAAGAGAGGAAAAGTTATGCAGAATGTGTAAGAGAGAAACAGACGTTAAAGCGTATAAAAGATTATACATGCGAGTGTAAAAAAGATAAAAGAGCTGATGAGCGAAGGCAACGAAGGGAAGAGGTGGATGGCGGTAGAACAGATAAGAAGGAAGTCGTGGAAAAGGAGTATAGTAGTAAAGATATTATATTTGTCAGTGTGTAGAGCTGCTGAGAAGAGATAAGAAAGGAAGAAGGTGGTTGACAGAGGTAAAGAGAAGGAGGAGGAAGTAGTAGAAAAAGTAGTAGCAGAGGGGGAGTAGTAAAAAAATTAAGGTTGTCAGTGTGTAGAGTTGCTGTAACGTAAAGAAGGATGGAAGTGGATGGCAAAGATACAGAGAAGAAGGAAGGAAGTAGAGGAAAAGAAAGAGTAGCAGAGGGGACTAATAGTAAAGAAATCAAGGTGCCAGTGAATAGAGCTGCTGAAAAGAGACAAGGAAAGAAGGAGGTGGATAGCAGAGATACAGACAAGAAGTAGAAGAAAAGAAAGAGTAGCAGAGGGAGTAGTAGTAAAGATATTAAAGTAGTCAGTGTGTAGAGTTGCTGAGAAGAGACAAGCAAAGAAGGAGGTGGATGGCAAAGATACAGAGAAGGAGGAAGAAGAAAGAAAAGAGAGAAAACTATGAAGTGGGAAATGTTGCAAACTTGGCAGTCCTATTGTAGACAAGAAGAAGACCGACACAAGAAGAAGAATAAAGAAGAGAAGAAAAAATAAAAAGATAGGCGGCGATTCATGCTTAAAGCAAGTTGTACTGTAAAAATGTTAAACTATAAGAAGGAATAAGAAAATATTCAACATTCATATTATAATTTTAAGATAGTTCACTTGTGACAATCGTTCTCTAAAGTTGAGAAATATGACAACGCCGCCCACTACGAAGCAACCACTGTAGTAGTATAGTAAAGTATGTATTTCATATTCAAAACTTTGGAAAATTTATAATTAAATTAAGGACACTTATATTAACATCATATTTAAATTCTGTAGAAAAGTGGTGCTGTAGCTGTAGTAGAGCTGGTTGCCTTAATTCTGCTTTAAAAGATAAAGAAGTTCTTGTTAACTTACAGGAGCCAGTGCGGTTATATTGTAATCTACAGCGTAGCCCCTAAAGCCATCTATGTAGGCCACAACTACGTCGGCTCCCAGCATCTTACTGCTATCTTCCGACCCTGATAAACCAAAGGACATATACTCATCTTCCATCACCTAAAAAATAACAAAAAAATACAAAAAAAATCAAGAAAGAATCTAATCCACACATTGCTTCGAGTGTGTACCTGTCCAGCAAGTTCTATCGTAATTTGGGGCCCAAATACTTCCCAGGAAATTTGAAAATCTTTGTGTAACTGAAGACAATTTGGTAAAGCTTTTTTCCGTGGCTAAAATAAAATGTACACTGGTGTAATTATTAAAGATGACATTTTTATACTTTATGCATAATCTTTACCTGAACTTTTACTAAAGAAGGCGGCACGTTAAGTCCATCTGGTATGAGAATAGAACCAAAATTCTCTTTAGTTTCAAGATCAAATACGCTAAACCAATCTATATTAAATATAGTCAAATCTCCAGGAATTTCTAATGTCACTGTCTCTTCTTCATATTTACGAATTGGGTCTAAGCTACAAATGATAATACATTTTACTCACTACACGTAAAAGAGTTTACCTATTACATAACATTTCTTAGGTTAATATAACGCTCCGTAAAACACAGAACATGTAAGTTATCTTATATTCATGTAACGTTTTACATTTTACTTTTGAGAAACTTAGTAATATTTAATCTGATAGGGTCTTATGTTATAAATATTATAAAAGTCTTTATTCTTTAAAAGGTGCATTTAGGAAGTGAAATTAATATATTTATTTAATGACAATGTAATAAAGTTATGTTATACTTCGTTAAATAATAAAAAACGTAACGTAAAATATCATACACATACGTGACATAAACATGCGACATCAAACATTTATATATTTTCATTCCTAAGTAGACATTATTTAGACTTGACTGTACTAAATGTGTTTTAGTTTTAAGTTGTACTTACATACAGACCAGTGCGACTTAAACATGCGACACAAATAAAATCCTTACTTTTGCTATTTTTAAAAATTCTAGGTAGTATTTTTATGAAATAAATATGTTTCAAAGAGATGTCGGTAAATCAAAGAGAATAGGGTTTCTCATTGCGCGTTGACGTTCTTTTCTAGTTGCGTTTGGTAAATAAATAAAAATAATTGAAAATGGTGTTTAAATGAACAAATGAAATAGACCTGAACAATAGACGGGTAATCACGGGTTAGCAAGGATTTTGTTAAATAATTGAGTTTTATTACTTTTTTTTGTAAATATTTTTTTTTTGTTAAAGAAGTTAAAGGAATTCGTTCGAAAAATCAAAGCTACCGACGTATTAAGTTGCATATCGCACTAGTGTGGACGTGTTGTACAACTTCTTCCAACAAATGTTGGATGTCGCACGTATGTGTACGGTGCATTAGATAAAATGTAATACATGAATTTACGTTTTGTGTTTTGGTTAAAAATAACTTACTATCCATATTCGTCTGGAACTTTAAAACCTTTTGAAGAGGGTTGTGGACCAACGCCGATCCAAAAATAAGTCCTAGCTCCTTTTCCATCATATACAAAATCGGGAATCCTAGAAAATGAACAAAAAACTTATCTCACCACTTGTACAACTTAAAATAAAGACATTGAAGAATTGATTGTGAAGATACCTGATAGTTTTGGCGTCGATGATTTCGATAGCACCAGACGCAACTCCATGCATTTTCTTGCTTAAGGCGCCAATTGTTTGTGGCGCCGGAGGTTCAAACTCCTCAGGGATGTAGACGTCTCCAAAGTTATTTTGTGTTGACAAATCATAAATTGCGAACCATTTTATTTCCGTTACTTTCTTATTGTCTGGTAGAGTTAAGGTGAAATCCTTATTGAAATATCGCTCCAAGACGTTTGTCCTAAAATTGATGTTCATATACAAAGATTAGTTTAGGGCTTTCACATACAAGAACCGATTACGCATTAGCACAATTTATCATGAAATGAAGCTTCTACTTTAATGTTCATCAATGCATCATTGTATCAAAAGTAATAAAACCTTCATATGAAATTTTTAATATAATCAAAAAATTAAACTTCAATTTGAGAAACACAGATTTCATTAACAAAAGTCAGTTAAAAGGAAGAGATTATTATATGTTACATCCAAATTAGTAAGTAAGAAGAGATGGTTTAGAAATGTGTCCCGCAAAATTATATCAACTATAATCATTGCAAAACTCCAGCTCACCTGTACAAAATTAATATTAAATCTGACGATAGATGTCAATGTGGTGAAGAAAGAACTTTGGATCATATTATATTTGAATGTATAAATTCTAGTTTAGAAAGATCAAAATTTAGTAGTGATATATTAGATGTGATTAAAACTTTTCCTGTTAATACTAAATTTTTGTTAAGTGATTCAAAATTAATTACTGAATTATTGAAATATTTAGAAATTTGTAAAAGTGAATTATAAATTATAAAAGATGTATAAAAAATGTTTGATGGTGGCTATGACGAAAGAAAGTCAAGGCAAATAAGTAAGTAAATATAAAAAAAAAATAATAAAACTGCTTATTATATATGTTTCATTTTTCCCTCTCAAAAATTGACTGTCCATAAAATTGTAAATACAAATAAGACCGCGATCGCTCTGTACAAAGTTGTTTCTCTCCCAGAAAGTAGGGCGATACTTTGATCTATAGTTCAAATTACGAGAGTTCGGCGACTCATACTTAAAACAAATTGTGGGGTATAAACTGCCGATATAACTAAAAAGCACTGACTCACTTATTTTTCTATAAAGTATATAGAAACGAATAAGATAAAATTAATTATCGAATTATAGATTTATACCGCTCTTATAACCTCTTTTAAGTATAAGTCGCCGCCGAACTCTCGTGATTTGGACTATACATACGTATGAATACATAACATTTGGTATAAAAATTAAAGTAGAACTACAATAATTGCGAAAAGTCGGACATTTACATCCGGGAAATACAAATACTACTATAACGTGTACGTACTTTCCGTATTCGTCTGCAACGATGAACCCTTGAGGTCCGGGTCTGTTCGCTGCACCAGCCCAGAAGAAGGTGTCGGCACCGTTGCCATCATAGTTAAAATTAACGATTAAAAATGTGTATTGGTCCACCACGTATACGTCTCCAGAGACCTGAAAGTCAATTTTACTTTCTAAGTGATCAGGATTTCCGGATTAATTTAATATGCCTAAAAGTTTCGCGAAAAAACGCAACTAGGTCGATTAGGAATGTGAGCTTATTTTATACTCATTGTTCAGACATCAAAAGACTGTCGAAAATTAAATAGCAACACAGAAATTCAAATTTGTAATAGCACTGTCCGTCAACTTTTGGATATTTAAAAAAATGCTAATATGTCCAGAAAGAAAATTGTGTCGTAGTGCAGTTTCGCACTTGCTAGCAATTTTATACATAGGTACATTTAATAACATAAATTTAAATTAAATTTAAAATAAAAATAATATTTAAAAAAGTGTACAAGTCCATTGTAACCCAGTTATAAGCGGATATAATTAAAGGTCATATTATAAATACCTGGTGGTGATATGAATTTAATTTGCCCAGATATTTGCCTTGATAAGGACCATCCTCGTCATCTTGGCCAAAAGTTCCTTTAAGACAATAAAAATTAACATTATTTTTCATAACCTTTAATACCAAAGGACAAAGAAATGTTTTTTATAAACTTTCCAATCTCGTTAAACATTAGAAAAAAGGAGAGCACAGATTTGCAAATTATCGCAATGTCGAATTTATTTCAAATAAAGACACAATATATTACACTTGAAACCAATTAAAAATTAAATTGTTAATTAAAATCTGAGCACAGTATTCAAAAATACATATCAGGTGATTCATTCGTTAATTAATAAAACACCCAAAATATGTTACAATTTATAAAACTCACCAAAAATTAAAAACTGTATTAACACAAAACCAAATAAACTTTTTCGACTATAAAAAGGCATTTCAATATAAAACTATATTAATTATTATATTTTAAATCATTTTAACTTATTTTTAGTAATTTTCTTTCACTAATTTGACAAAAATCTGACGTTTAGAAGACAATATGTTTTAAAAACTGATTCATATACCTGTGTATACTTTGTCTTTGATTTTATTAAATAAATTGATGTTAAAATGAAATAAATAGATACATTTTATACGTATGATAGAAAGAGATAACCGTATTAATGTGTTCAACTATTAAATCCACGTAAGAAGTTACCGTTATATGTTTCAGACTAACAATAAGAAAGTTTTCAATGACCGCGAGTTGGAGTTACAAATACCTTTGATTATATACATATCACAAAGTTAATATAAGTGTAAATAAATTGAATACAAAATAATAAAGAATATAAAAATTATATTTCATTTGACTCACCATTGTCTATAGTAAAGCAATAACCCTTGAAGCCAATAGTTTTATCAAATACAAAATATATGATAATCGTTTTAAAGTTTTATCAATTACAATAATGCATAAACTATACCTCGACTAAGATATGTGAACATCAAATTCCTTTCAAGCAATTTGAATGGCTTATAGCAACCTTAGTAAAGTTAATGTAACAGCAACTTAGTAACACAAGCACTATAGTACACTTTTATAGAAATTAAGTCATATGTAGTTCACAAATCGATTCACGGATTCATCGAAAGTACAGTTTTAATAACTTATAAAATAATCTCTTGTCTGCTAATCCGTAGGTATATAGTCAAAGATTTTCAACATTAAAGCCGGCCGCACATGTACGGACTCCTGGTTAGTTGTATTTCTAATACAAAAAATCTAACGTGTGCGCTAGCTGAGTCAATCAGGCCGGCCTAAAGCAGACAATGTATACTGATACATATTTTGCAACGAAATAAAAATCATACAAGCGAGGGCGAAGATAGAAGTCAACAAAGTGAGTAGCCGTAGAACAACTAGACCTGGAGGCCACTAGAGCCCAGAGAGTGGTCTTCGTGGTTTCCGCGCATGCGCAAAGTAATACAACAACTATTACTCATGCTAAAATAATAAATATTTCAAACAAAAAAAATGCATGCATATTTTTAAAAACTTATAATTTGTTCATTTATATATACACATATATTATATAATAATTTTATCTAAATAATTATTTTAAATAAATTACTTAAAACTATTTTGCTTAAAATGAAAATAATGAATGTTCTTTTCTCACAATGATTAACAATTTTTATGAATTAAAAATGTATATAATAATGGATATATATAGATAATAATGATTAAAAATGTAATAATATTAAAATTAAATAAATACTTTTGGTGTACGATCGCTTCGAATTTCTTCAATGGTTTAAAAATTATTGTTTAAATATTCTACGCTTATTGCACCTAACATCCGTACCCTGGAGATGCCCCCATCAGGTGCCATTGTGATTTTAACATGTGTGTAGGACTCCCCACAGTTAGCTAAATCAACAAATTCATGTTCTTGATGCGCACTTAGCTGGAAAAAAAGAAATCAGAATTAATTCAATCCTTAAACTTTAAAGTAAAAGCAGCAAAAAGCAGTAATAAGAAATACTTACTTTTACGTTCCCAAGAAGTGGCTTCCACTCGACCCGGCTTAAATTTCTGCCAGTCCAATCTCTATCGGTTTTTAGAAGAGCACCTTCGATTTTAACAGAGTCTGGGAAGTTGCCTTTGAAGTGATTGGTGTCCACGATGATTTTACTAACAGAACCGGCGGTGCAAAGACGGAAAATAGCCCACTCGTTTCCGGGAACTTGAATTATACCACAATCGTCACTTTCCAGGATGGCAGGCCTGTCCAACCTCCTGGCGGTCTCCCACCCATCCCCCATGTTGACTCCTCTACCAGCTTTGATCATATTTCTGAAAAAATAACAATTATTGTTAGATACTTTATATGTAAAAGTTGAAAAATAGAGGTGGATTTATAGTTACCTGGGATGACCAAAATGAGCATTGGAGTATGCCAAACAGAGGCCCCCATTGTTCACTGAAATTAGGTCGATGGGTGCTTCGCTGTTGCAGAGTTGTCGGATGTTAGGTTTAGCTTGGCCATACACTCTGAGGCGAGCAACTCCTCCGTCGGGGAACATGTTGAAACGCAAATGAGTCCAGACTTTATCGGAGGAGATCTGTGAAAGGAATAAAAAATAATTATTCTCTAAGTTAACCGGATGCAGAGAAATGTACTTTATCAAATGCTCATATAATTTATAACAAATAAAATGAAATCTTACCTTGAAGTAATTGTGCTGTGTATCTTCATACCCAGGTCTTAGGGGGGTCATTTTACAAAGTTCTTCCCATTTATCAGACTCCAGCGCTCCAATTTCTTTCAATTCTTCTAGAGTTGCAGCTGTTCCAAATTCTCCATTTCGTTTGGGGATACAATTCTCTTCTGTGAACAAAATAATTATTGAAAAGGGTTCTAAAAAGAAATGCTCCTAACTTTATTGATAACTAAACGATACTTTTAACAATAAAAAGTGTTGCCAGAAGTAGTGACAGGTATTAGCTATATATCTGGGAACAATATCGTTACAGCATTTGGGGAGGTATATGTCTTACCTGCTTCAGAGAGACAGGCGCCTTGCAAACTAAATTTGGGGGCATAATTTCCAGTGAAGAATGCTGTATTCACATCGATGCCGTGAATAACAGCATCCGTTCCAAGTTTAATGATGCACCAATCGTGTCCACTGATCCTTTTCCTTCTGGTTTCCCAACCGTCCATCCATTTTCCTTGATCCGTAAATTTTTCAGCGATGAAAACTGGATCGGAATCTGCGATCATCATTTCTGCAGGTGCAAACCAATCATCCGTTGCGAACATCACACGGCCACCGCTCTGCAAAAATAATATAAAATAATGTCACAAAAAGAAACAATTACAAACTAAAATTTTGCGCACTAATGTTTCCTTTAAAAATGATTTTCTTTCATTCGGTTAAAATAATCAATTCGAATCGATTTTTAAATGTGTTGTAAGAGGTAACTTAAGAACTCAGGCTGTTCTATTTGTTTATACAAAAATTAATAAATTAAGTCAGAAAAAGGTTTGAATACAACAGAAATAGAATATTTGATTTACTTAATCTTTTGAAGCTCAGATTATGCAAACTCCAATACAAAAGATCGTACATTTACCAAAAGCTAAATAAAATATTTTAATTCAATAAAGATATTAAAAAGACGCTAATTTAAATTAATATATTTTTATAATTAAGAAACTTACCCCTTTTGAAAGAAACTCGTTCAATTCAATAAAAGCAGGTGGTGCTACTGTCTTCTTTACGTATTTCATTTTAAATATTATATTTAAAATAAGTTCAGGTTAGAAATAATTTCTCGTTAGAAATATTTAGAAGTAATTATACTTGTAGAAAGTTTGATTTGATACTAACTAATGATGGATTGATTGGGGGTATATATATTGCTCCGTTATCAGCTATTTGCTAAAAATTATTAATGTAATAATAACATTTATATATGTATAGGTTTTTGTAGACGTATTTGTGAATATTTGAACTCGTAATACAGATTGTGACGTTTCGAGTCAAATTAACGAAGGTTGAATATTTTTTAACTTTTATAGAAGTTGCCAACGAAGATTGCGTAAGACTTTAACCGAAAAAAAGTTTGATAAAAGTATATCACACCAGTATTTTTTAATGCGCAATAGCCTAATAATTCTATTTTTAACATACATTTTTGAAATATCATCTCCTGGAAATAATGATTTTAGATAAAAATCTTTAAAACATTCGATTTAAAATTTTCCATTATTGTTAATGTTAATAATTAGCTAATATATTTAAATAGGTTCTTAGGAAGGTTGCACTAGCAAATGAAACTCAACAAATCTTTCAGTTGGGTGTAATCGCATTACTGCACTTTATCACGAGGGAAAGTTTCTATTTTAATGTTTATCAATACGTCACTGCATCAAATAAGTGTGTATTTTATGCGTTCCTATTTATAATATCGTTCATGCGTATGTAAATCTAAGTGCCACTTTCCTTTTAAGTGGGTACGAATCCGAGCAAGGCGTATGACATTCAGGACCCATATAAAGGGAATGCAGGACTTTGATCTACATAAGCAGAAACCTTAAAATGACGACGGACGTGTGAACTGAGGATTGATAAACATTAAAGTAGAAAGTTACTGAAAAAATCGAGTATCACAAGTCACAGTCGTTTCTAGTATCAGAGAACCCAGAACAACAGTAATATGAGACTTCGCAGACGCTTTCTGTTAACACCGCCTTTTTGATTGAGAAACCGAAATTTATAACAGCAGTAGCCATGAATAGATCATTCTTGTTGTCTGGATACAAAGTATAAGAAGAAGCAGAACAATATTAGGCGCGATAAAAGGCTACGTGCCTAGGAAGCCCGAGAAATTATATATAAAAAAAACAGTAATATGTTCAATGGGTGGTAAATTTTACATAATGATATTTTTAAGAAGACTTTGGTATTATAAGACAATTAAAAAATAATATATTTATGCGATAATTAAATTTCTAATACATCTGCATGTCTGAAATAAATTAGTAATTTGAAAACCAATAAAAAAGTATGTTTTGCTGGAACTTTTGTCAATGTTATTCATTTCAAAAATGTAATATTTATTTTAAAAAAATTCCTAATAATATGTTTTTGTTTATTCTCCAAATAATTTCGATATCTGGTTTATTCCATTGCGGCATTGCAATCTGGCTTCACAAATCGAAACTACGCCGTCAACAGACCAGTTTCATGCGGCATGTAGTAAACTGTTCTAACATAGACAATTCAAATAACAACTTTATACGGTTACAATAAGGGCTAGGGCTAGAATGTGTTACATGATAACTAAAATAGATTACAACGTATAAAAAGCTGTAGGCAGTGGCGGATCAGCCTGCCTGAGTGCCCTAAGCGTTGCAACCAAAATAGCCTTATTATGCGCAATTCAATGTGTAGTAACAATCGTAGGAAAAAATGTAGTCTGATATTAAGTACAAACTTTACGTATAGGATAGTATTTTAACTTTATTGGATATGTAGTTTGAGTAGCCTGTTGTAAAGGGACCAGAGGCGGCTGTCTATGCGTAAATCCACTACTGTATGTCTGTGTTCGTGACGTAAATATCTGGCTCTAAATATATTTCCCAATACTTGTTACGTATATTTTTTTGAAATTTTATTAATTCATATTTTTGTACGATTTTGGAGATCTGGCATCATAGAGATATGACTCCTATTGCCTAAATGTCGCGTCGCAATGAAATAATATATGAAGTAACAAATTTGGTCGAGTTTTTGACCTATGACCGCTAGATTATATTTGACGCGTGTCCTGACACTTTGTCCCGGTTAAATAAAAAATTACAAATTTAAAACAATTAATTTTTTTATTATTTTTAATCTTTATCTTAATTTTTTTTTATTTTACTGGAATTTTTATATTTTATTATATAATTTATATGATATTTTACATTTATTTAAAATATAATTATTCATAAAAAATAAAAAATGGGCGGCCAGACACTAGCCTGATGCTAAGTAGTATATATGTGTACTACATCGTCAGTAAACAATTTGGTGACGTGTCCTGTTTTGTGACGTTTCTATCTCTTTTGCACTTCAATTATAGTTCGCATCAACTTTATCTTCATTTGTATTCCGACAGGTGGACTGATTTCGCCATTTGTAGTCGATAAAATAGACATTTCATATGAACGACTGTGAGAAACTGTAAATGAACTCTTTCATGACAAATAAATCATACGCATCTTCAAAATGTTTGCTGGGTTGCCTTATAAGATGTATGGTTATGAAAGCAAATAAACAAATTAATATTTAAAATAATCATTTAAATTTTCATTTTAAAATATTTAAAATGAAGCGTAAATGCTCTCAGATGCTGTTTTAGAAAGAAAGAAATTAGGGCTTTACAAGAGACCAAAACAGGCGAGAGTTTCAAAAATCTCGACTCGTTCTCGTTAATTTAGAAAAGAATAGGTATCGTTTTAGTCTCGTTCTGTCTCGTAATCGTTTGTCTCGTTTCGTCCCGTCACATCTCGCTATTGTGAGAACTTACTCCTAAGATAGTCCTAAACAAAGTAATTCATCATATTATTTCGACTAATTCTTTTTTTTTTCTTAATTTTTCGCACACTAAGCATATCGCTTTTTTCTCACCATTAGTTGTATTGAATTTAGAAAAAAATTTAAACTTCGGAGAATTTTTTTTATACACAGTTGTTCAACTGGTTCAATTTCACTTAATGCATCATCACTTTCATCTAATCTCGGCCTTTTTGTCAGGTTGACACTACTAACACCTACGTCCTACACTCAACGACATTTTTGCGGCAAAATGTCTTCAAACAATCGCATTTTAAATAATTTATATTCACATTTATATTCCCTTAAAACATTCGTTTCTGTTCGGCTACAAAATGTTGTAAAACACAAAATTATAAAATAAAATATTTTGCAGATGTTTGTTTACCAGATTTTATATTTCGTAAATTTACGACCTAACCTTTTTTGTAATAAAAAAAGGTTGAACCTTTATGTTGCTGTTTTCTAGCAATTTTTTTTTTAAATAACGTCAACGAGAGCAGAAACGAGACTCTCGGATCTCGCCGTATGTGGTCTCGGTACCTTCTCAATAGTTTTCAAAAATGTCTCGTCTTGAGAAAAGTCTCTTGCTAGTTTGAAACCCTAAAAGAGATACCATTATACAAACACATTGAGGGCCTTATTCTGTAACTTTTCAAAAAATCGACCTTATTTTTCTAGCGGTGGAAATATTTAATTTTTTATCAATAGAATAAGGTCGCTGTATTTAAAATATCTAAAGTGGTATTCTGTATGCAAAATTTTCCACCGCCCTTATAATGTACAGTAGTGAAAGAGTATATATAAACTGGTATTGATGACATTTGACCAATCACGACAAAGTATTAAATAGAAAAATATAAAATATTTTAAATGACAGTTGTTTATATAATTCCTACATGTTAAAATCTATTAAAAAAAGTCAATATGGCATCTACGACAAGGAAAACGGGAAAATCAGTGGGGAAATAATTATTATAAATAGAATTTCAAATGCCCATGCCCAATTTATGTAAAAAAAGCATTCACCTGAAGCAATAATTGACAAACAACATAACCTCCCTTTCTGATATCTATATATATAAAACAAAGACGGGTTTGTTGCAACACTTATAACTCGAGATCTGCTGAACCAATATTCATGGTTATTAATTCGTTGGATTTGTCTTTGCCCCGAATAGCATAATACATCTTAAAAACAATGAAAATATATAAAACAAAGACGGGTTTGTTACAACACTTTCAATAGCATAATACATCTTAAAAACAATGAAAATTCGAAATTTAAAAAACTCGACAATGAAAACTCGATACTTAATCATTTCAATAAATGCTGATTTGTTTATTTCATGTCAAACATTTGTTGTCATGACAACATGTTGTAACAACTATTCATGTGTGCGTTCAGAAGTTTATTTTTTGTAAAATGTCTCGAAAGTTCAGGTACTGTTATATTTGTTTGCTTTAGACATTAATTTGTGTAAATTATTTATTAATTATTTAATTTTTAATTTCAGAAAATAATACCTAAGATTTATTGTACAGGTTAACAAAAGTGTAAATGTCTTTTTATAGGTTATCTATACCTATAATTTTTCTTGATAAGCTATTCATATGTAGTGCTTATATACTCTTTGAGCTATTGTCTATGTCTAGAAAGTGGTTTTTTGTGGTTTTATGCGAGTGCACATTCAGTATTAATATTAATAACTATGTCGCGTCCTAGAAGATCTAATCTTTCCCAGCGGAGCAGTAATGCAATTAGGCAACGGAATATCGCAAGTCAATTATCTGATGAAGAACGAGAAATTGCACGAGAAGAGCATTGCGTTAGTATGGAGCAAAGAAGGGCCTTAATTCGTGCTTCTCAAACACAAGAGCAAAGAGAGGTAGCCCGTGAAACGGCTAGGTTAGAAACGAGAAATCGTCGAGCTTATCGTACAGATGAACAGAGGAATATTCTTCGAAGTGCAAGAAGAAATGGTTCAAGAATTGATTTGAATCGAGCAGCGTTTCTATATAATTGCACCATCGACTACAGCTTGCATCGTTTAGTTTGCATTGGTCCAATGGACGTTGTTTGCCAGCATTGTGGAGCATTGAGGTTTGCTGGTGAACGCTTGGTTTGTGCTGCCTTAGTGGTAAAGTGAAATTGCCATCATTGGTCCCGCCACCAGAGCCATTGTGCTCCCTGCTTTATGGCGAAACATTAGAATCGCGACATTTTCTAGCGAACACTCAAAAATACAATGTCTGTTTCCAAATGACTTCATTTGGGGCGGAAATTATCGAAGAACACAGATATAATCCGACATTTAAGGTAATTTACGTTAAAAACTATATTTTCTATGATTGTAAAAAAAATCTGGAATGTAGTTTGTTAGATTTCTGTATTTGTCTCTGAAATAAAAATGGCATGTTATTATTTGAAAAAAAAAAGTGTTTGTAAAAGAAGTGTTTGTAAATCTAACTATAACTATGGCTTTGACTTTACAGATTCAAGGCCAGATTTGCCATCGCAAATGTTGGTCGATTGACTATTTTACCGGCGACATTCACAGGTAGCCCGCGTCATTTGCATGAATATGCGCAAGATGCAATGACATATGTTCGTCATTATGGTCGGCCAGATCTATTCATTACATTAACATTTAATCCGAAATGGATAGAAATTATTCAATTGCTGCTTCCCGGACAAACATCAAGTGATCGAAACGACATCACCGCACGTGTTTTCAGGCAAAAAATTCGGTCACTAATGAATTACATTGTTAAGCAACACGTCTTTGGGAATACTCGATGCTGGATGTATTCAATCGAATGGCAAAAACGAGGCCTACCGCATGCTCACATTCTAATTTGGTTAGTCGAAAGAATTCGGCCAGATCAAATAGATGACATCATATGTGCGGAGATTCCTGCTCCTGAAACCGATCCAGACCTACATGATGTTGTAATCACGAATATGATTCATGGACCGTGTGGCACTATCAACCGCCAATCACCGTGCATGGTCGACGGCAAGTGTTCCAAACGGTATCCACGAAAATTAACGGCAAAGACCATTACAGGCAACGATGGTTATCCATTGTATCGGCGTCGATCGCCCGATGATAATGGTAGAACTATCACAACTAAAGTGAAAGGAAACGATTTCGTAGTTGACAACAGTTGGATTGTTCTATATTCACCACTTCTTTTCAAAACATTCAAGGCACATTGTTATGTTGAGTATTGCAATTCGGTCAAGTCAATTAAATACATTTGCAAATATGTCACGAAAGGGAGCGACATGGCGGTTTTTGGTATCCAAACATCCAATATCAACGATGAAATCACGCGCTATCAAGTCGGTAGATATGTGAACTGCAATGAAGCAATTTGGCGTATATTTTCATTCCCTATTCACGAACGTCATCCCACTGTTGTACATTTGAGGGTGCATCTAGAGAAAGGTCAGAGAGTATATTTCACAGCGTCGAATGCTGCTCAACGTGCCGAAACACCTCCAGCGACAACACTGACCAGTTTCTTTGCGATTTGTCAAAGCGATCCGTTCGCACGAACTTTGCTTTACTCAGAAATGCCACGTTATTACACTTAGAACGCTACATCGAAGAAATTTCAACGTCGGAAGCAAGGCGATGCAGTTCCTGGTTATCCAGATATGCGTTCTACTGATGCTCTTGGTCGTATTTACACAGTTCATCCGAAGAATGATGAATGTTTCTATTTGCGGTTGTATCTATTGTATCTATTGCGGTTGGGATCTAGAATCTGCACAACATAGTTTTCAATCATTTTTTTCTGACATGAGTTGAAATTACTTAATTATTATTATTTTTTTAATTTTTATTCTCATTTTGTATGTTTTCATCATCATTCATTATAATAAAATACTTTTATGTTTCTATCTATATTAATAAATATTATTTTGTATTATTGTATTACGTTCATCAAAGCCTAAATTAGTTCAGCTAGAAGGTAACACGACATTCATTGACTGTAAGGCGGTACGAAGTTCGCCGGGTCAGCTAGTATTTATATATTCATATGTATACATATTATTATATCTATGGATAGATTGTAATATTCTGGGATGTCAATAAAAAAAATAAAAAATATATGTGTACATATAAATACTAACTTCTTTTCTATTTTTTCATAGAATCCTCCAACTACAGCAAATTAATGTTCAAATTGTTTGACAGTTCTCAAAAATACAGCGATGAAAAATTTTAAAGTCACCGCTGAAGGCGACCTTATAATTTGGTCGATTTCTTCCAGGGACAAAAATAAAATCAATGGAAATTTCTTACAGAATACCAAATAAAAAATCATCGCTTTTGTGACGTCATTTTACAGCGATGAAATTTTTTCACCGGTGGAAATATTTTGCAGAATAAGGTCCTGAGTAAACAGAGACAAGGCTAGCACATTAATGCACAATTTAACAACTTATATCGAACGGTGATATGTTTTTCATGAAATTTAATGTATTTAGAACAATGTCTTAAAAAAATAAAGAAAAAGATTTATAATAATAGTCCTTAATTTAATTACAAAACTTCAAACATTAGTTACATAATTTTCCTGCAACTAGTAAATCGTAACTCGTTCATGGAATCGAGGCATGCTATCAGCGCGTGCCCAGACTCATTTTTTCCGCATCTCTTTCACTTTTAGCATGAGTTGAACATCTGAACATCTGAGTAGCCAGTCTAACGGATACGAGCACGTTCAAATATCTAGATAAGCTCTACGAGTTATAATTAGGTTTTGGATTTTTTGGGTCTACAGTTTATTCAATGACCCCTTGCTCATGGGGTCAGTTTGATAACTGAATCTGGATTAATCTAGATCTTAGATGATCTACAATCATCGTTAACTTGATGCACTGACCAGGCGTGTGCTCCTTTCTTTTTTTTAATATTCTATCGAATGACGAGACTAAATAATAATATTATTAAATTACGACGTTCTGTTAAGAAATTGTGCAGAAACATTATAGAGCAGCGGCGAAACTAGGCTGGTGCAACCGGGTCATAGACCGGGGCCCCCGAAGTAAAGGGGCCTCTAAGATAGGAGCTAACAAATTAAGTCGTAATATTTCATTCGGTTTACAGCGGATGGAATGCATAAATCAAATACGTTATTGTTACAGAGCGAACAAATTTATGAAGCGTTCAAAGGGAGAAACATTTGTTTCATTCTTTATCCAGGCACAATTTGCGTTTTTGTCCGGGGCTCCTAAATGCCTAGTTACGTCCCTGTTCAAGGTAACGTTTTTCCAAATGTAAAAACTGTGGAAAATGAGTTCAATGTTTAAATAAAGCATAACTTATATAAAGCGGAGTTCTCGGAATTTTTTTTGTTAAAGTTAATACCTGTCTCTACATAATCAATTTAATTTGATAACAACCAAAACCCAGAGAATATAATTCTGGTTCGGTAATCAAACCCGAAGACATAACAGTCTAGCATCAAGCATCAATGCTTCTGCCCACTGTGTCGTCTTATATAATTCTTAAAAAGGTATTCTTCATAAGTTTTATGATTATCTTCTTGGGTAAAAAGGTAGATTATTGTTCAGAAGTAAAATAGGTCAGAAGTAGTTGTATACGTAGCATTGTTTCCTTAAGGTAACGTAGGTTCAGGTAACAGGTGTTACGTATATATATGGAATGTGAATAGCCTGTATTTCCTATAGATTAAAAGTGTGTGCAAAATGTATGCGAGAGAGAAAGGTATACGTTCCTATTTGTTGTCTATGCGCATGCGTCGAAAGTGACGGCTGTCTAGATATAATAAAGAATAATATTCTATTAATATTTAATAAATATTAAATATGTAAAAAATATTATATTTCTTTAATTCGTACAAAGCTCGTCTGTAGGTAAAACAGTAACCGTTCAGTGAAAAATATACTCATGAACGCCATAGATGTTGCAATAGAGATAACGCCCAACACAGTTGATATTTGGAGTGGACAGAACTCACTTTTAGTTATATTTATATATAATTTATTTATATTTATACATATCTACATTATTCTATATCAATATAATGTCATATTTAACAACTGTCACGTATTATATCTAGACAGCTCCGACTTGACAACTGTCACTTTCGACGCATGCGCATAGAAAATGAATAGGAACATATACCTTTCTCTCTTGCACACATTTTGGACACACTTTCAGGTATGGCATTCTTTCTCCATATATATATATGCTCTAAGTATTAGACAGACCGTAAATATATTTTACTATGTAAGGTAAGTGGGGGAGGGGGCAATATCGTGTTGGACCTGCAGTTTAATATTGTGATTGTGACACATCGACATGTCCCCATCCTCCCATCAACACCCAGTCATTTGTTTTGCTCGTGTCCAGACGTTGTTGACGGAGCCCGACATGAACCGACCAACTGTCCTATCCACTGCAATTCACTGCTACATTCATAACACATCTCTTTAATTAGAATTCTGCATTTTTACGTTTTAAGTTTATATTTGACCCGAAAATCTTGGGTCATATAGATATCAAAATCCAGTTCGAACCGGTTCGTGTTGATGCTGCATTAATAAGATCGATAAATAAAACTGGATTACACTTTGAACCCGCAAGGAAGTGCTACATTTTTTTTCTATTTCTAGTTTTACATTTGATAACAAAATAATTAAACCTAAATTTAAAATGAATAACAATCAAATTCTTTGATAATTGCAGCCATGTTTGTTATTTTTGATAAGGTTTGTTTTGATGTAGGCTCGTCTGTTATTGGAGGTGTGTCTCAGAAAGTTTGTTTCATTTCATTTACGCATTTCGTTTTAAATTGGCAATGACATGTTCTTTTTAGTTCAATACGGCCACACTTCTCTGTGGCTCAATCTGATATGGAATGAATGGGCTTGTGTCCTATGTCTTAATTTCTATAAAAGTGTACTATATATTGATAAATTGGGTTACTAGAACCTCAAATGTTCTATTATTTTTTAATAACTCCTGATATGTTAAGAGATATTAACAATTAAAAAAGCCATTTAGTCTCGGTTTAATTATTAAAAGGATTCAACGTTGTACACATTCCAAATGCATGTGACATCACAACCGCTGCCAACCTTACAGCCCATAAATCTCTGCTATATGTATTTATACTATTTCAAGGAACAATAAAATTTCAATATTATGTCTGGCGTAACAGGGTTTGATTTTAACTTATTATTCTTTGATTTGACTTGATTATTTGACTACCAACAGCTACAAAACATTTCCACAGCACTGACCTACTTAACAAATAACTGACGTTAAAATGCATTTCACGTCATACAAATATGGCCGACCAGTTCTAGCGCTAAAACTACAATTCAAATTTTTAATTGCTATATCTCCGTCAACATTTTGATATTTAATAAAATAAACACGCCAATACACATTTATTAACATCAATTTCAATCAACAATTGAAAAATCGACCACTGAAAAATGAGGATATAAGCCCATTGGAAAGTAAATAAAAGACACACACAAACACAGACAAAGATCAACTGGAAAAACACGAAAAAACGTTGTGTAAAGATTTCAAGTCAAGTCAGTAATATTTTACCTAACTCTTTTGTTATTCTTTTATAACTATTATTCAAAGAGACTTCATAAAATTTTAAAATCGTTCTTAAGAAGTTTTATGAGTATGTTAATGGGCTAAAGGGTTAATTTATTTTTCAAACAGCAGTAAACTATAGGTTACAAAACTTTGTATAATAGATACGATACATTCGTTTACGTAACAGGTAACTTTTGTTATATTAGATAAACCTTAAATATAATTAACAGTATTTAGCGGGTATTGTCTTAAAAAAGCAATGGGCTTGTGAAACGGCCCCATTCCACGCGTTTTAGCCACGTTTTCTTAATTCTAGTCACGTAATAGATCGTTTTTAATTATGTTAAATTATTTACAAGGATAACTGATAAATTAAATCACTGCATCGCAAAATATCATTCATTAGTGGGCTGATACCACTGACAGACAGAGGGGCAGTAGAGGGGTGAGGTGTGGTTGTTTAATGGAGTTTTGTACTCGTTTTTATTTTATAAGTATTTGTCGCATAGATTTTTGTTATTGAACTGTCTTTGAAAACATTGAATATTAGGGATGGCGCTCTGAGATCGATTAATCGACTAATCGATTTTTTTATCGATTTTAAACAATGGATCGATCTCAAACACTCGAAAATCGCTTGATTTTTTTTTTTGTTAGAATGCAACTATACAGTTATTTACATTATGTATTATAAGCTTGGACATGAAATATTGGGAATTATAATTATTTTATTCTATAATAAATAACGTACATGATTTTATTGATTAATCAAAAATCACTCTTATTTTTAAATTATAAGAAAGGCTGATATTTTTTTTACAAATTTAATAAAAATTAAATCGATAAAAGATCGTTTTCTTTTCTTTCTTTTTAGGGTTAGTGTCTGTTTTTTATATAAAAACTCAAAAAGAATCGAAAAATAAATTTTTAAGAAATCGATCTTCTAGACTTTGATTTTTTTCTGAATCGATTAAAAAATTGATCTTTTTTAAGAAGAATCGTCATCCCTATTGAATATATAGACGCTAACAATTTTGATAATTAATAAAATTTGTAGGTAATATTTGATATCTACAAAATAGAACTTTGCAACATTTTAACGGGAATTACGGTTTTTATGATAAAGGGAAAAAACGGGAATGGGATATTCCGACCTGAGAATTAATTTTTTTATCAAAGTTTAACCTTTCTACATGTTGAAACAAAGATATGGTGACTACCCAAAATGTGAATTTCCCCGACTGAACTGCTCCTCTCTGAAACGAAAGGGGTGAATTACATAGAAACGCACTTAATAAAAACCTTGTACTATGAATTAGCAAATCATTAAGTTTTCGCAACGCAGAGAAGTTCAAATGTTTCGACATGTACACCAATTATGAATTTCAATAATTAAATAAAAAACTTTTTCAAAGTGATTAAGAAAGTCACCAGTTATTATAAAAAAATGTTATCATTTGTAAAATAAATAAAAAATATATTTTTAGCGCAGGTTAAAGACCAGTGTTGATATACGAAAAAAATTTAGTGACTTTTTGACATTATAGTATTTTAAAGATCACATTTAATAGAGGCGCGCTTGGCGAACGCCACCTCACCGAGACTGGGCCGGGGTCCGGGAGGCGATAACACTGGTTGATGATGCCAGAATTAGACATTGTGGATATCGACCAAAAAAGAAGAAAAATAACATAATCGCCAATATTTTTATGCAATAAAATAATCAATCACCAATTTCATAAATAAATGCAAATTATTAGTTAACGTATCGATCGTCCAGTCTATTGTTGGAGAACCTTGTATTTTATGGTTCTCTTTTTTAAATAATAATACGATATGTTATTTAATGGAACTAATTTAATTTAACTACCATTGACTACGCTAGTCAACTGTTCTAATTTAGACTACTGCTATTAAGGAACAACTTATCGAACAAAAAAAAATATACTTGATATATATATAATATAAAAACAATATCTTCAATACTCTGCCTTATTGCATTAAGAGGTTTTTACACGATCCGTTCTGAGTTCGATTCCGATTCCGATAAATAGTCTGTTTAAGAAAAGTTGAATATTACTTGTTTGTGTTTCACATTACACATAAGATCCCTGTCTGTCTTGTTGATTCGAGTTGCGTTGTCAAAGAGTACTGAGGATGACGACTCTCTAGGTTTAGCTTTGTTGCTAAATAAGTCAAGAAGTACATGGACGAAATCATGGTATCTTAAGAGAATCTTTATCACATGTGAATTTAATGAAAGAAATTAGATTAAAACCGTGCGACTGACTAAATGTCTTAAAATAATTATTCAGGTTAACTTTTTATCTTGAAAGTTATAAAGATGCTTCTGCTTTTTCATATGTGTAATGATGTTTGTTCTATACTCAAAACTTTTTTAGGAATAAATAAGGAGCTGTATCTGAAATTATTAAGACTTGTGACTCCTCCTCTACAAAAAAGGACACTAACATCAAGGAGGGAATAAATCCTAATGAAAGGTTAAGTGCCACATTAAGATTTTTAGCTAGTGGAAGCACTTACATTACATTATTTCATATTAACTAATACCATTAAAATCATCAAATTCATATTAATTTTTACATTAATTCATTTAAAGCTATAAGTCTATTAGTGTATTTTGTCTGCCATATTACAGTCAGTATTTCAATTATAATTAAAAATAATGGAGTCTTGCGTTGCAGCAGTTGTTATCTAAGATAATGTTATGGCTGTAATCAGCTGTAATGCCATGTATATTTTGCATGTGCAGTGACAAACGTATTGACACGTTGGTCAAATTTTACAATGCCAGTCATGAATCAATAGTCCTAGTTCTGACTAGCGTCGTTGATTTAATTGCGGTAATTTCAAACAGTTCGCACAATATCGAATCGAACACTATGGTCTTCCCGTACTTTGCGATTCCACTGTCAAATTTTTAGTGTTTACACTTACGATAATCGGACTGTTCGTCGGAATCGAAATCATATGTCACAGTGCAACTGGCCACATGTAACACAACACGTTTAATATACGAGTATGTAAAACACAGATTCAAGTAATATCAACTTTTTTATGAACAGACCATTTATCGGATTCGTAATCGGACCCGGAACGGATCGTGTAAAACCCTCTTTATACTAATTTCTATATATCACTCTAGTCCAATTTTTGTATTCAGTGTCTCATGTCTGGATGTACTAAGTGATTTTGTAAAAATCATCTGCATGTTAGTTTTCACTCACTGCTAACTTTGGATACTTCTATGTCATCTTCTTGTACTCTTTCTCTTACAATTATGTCATCATGACCTCTTATGTGCTTTGTCCTTTTGTCAAACTTTGGTTTCTTTCAATTGTCCAACCCTGTACTTTGCGAGCCTTCTATTTCTTGTGAAGCTAATCTAAGATCAGACGTCGCTTCTTCAGAGAGTTCAAAACGTTTTTCTAATTCTTTATGTTTTTGAACACACTCTGTTTCTCTAGCGGCTAATATGTGAAATTCATCTCTAAGCTTCCTATGGCTTCTTTCTAGTTTTCTAACACTATCCTGAGCATGTTGTCCTTATGCTGCGACATTTGTATTTCTCTGCGATTTCTTGTTGTCTGTTCTAATTCTAACTTAGACTCTAATTCCTTGACTCTTAATTCTAAACTTAAGTGTTGCTGACTCGCATTAGCTTCTAGTTTTGTAAATAATTCAAAAACAGTTTCTTTCAGAGCAGATTTCTCACTTTCTAATTGTGATACTCTACTTGCTTGTTCTGTTATTGAAAATTGTTCTTGACTAACCTGACCTGTTGGTCTGTATTTCTCATCATGTAATACAACAGTTAGTTCCTCTTCGTTTTCTAGACTCTTGACTTTCTCAAATTCAACTAATTCTTGTTGCAGATCACGATTCTTCTTTTGAACCGTTACAAAATCTTCATTAACTTTGTTTAAATCTATTCTAAATCTTGAATTCTCGATTAAAAGTTTTACTTCATCTTTTCTTACTCTAATTAGCTCTTCATTTAACTTCGCTCTTATATACATATAAGCTCTTGGATTTTTCGTTGTAATACTTCATTCTCACCCTCGATGTTGTCTAAAAAAGTATTTACGTGTTCTTCTTCTCCATTTATCTATATCATCCTTACTTTTATCCACTTTGATATATAAACTGTTCTCATTATATTTCTGCGGTTTTTTTATGCTTGATCTTTCTCTAAGTGATCTGTGTCCAGTGATGTCTTTCTGTTTTATAACTTCCTGGCTTTATCTTCCTGAATATAATTCAAATAAGATGGAACTTCGAATGGTCTACAGAGATCCCTATGTAGCATCTCTCCCTGCTTCGTTGCCTTGGGTCTTATGCTGGTTTTCAGTTTTAGCTTTTTATCAATAACTGCCTCGTATTAAAGTAGTATTAAATCTTCACCTTCTAAGGTGTTTATTTCTCTGCTCACCTGTGACTTAACATTTATTTTAATTTCATATAGACCTCCATTTTCTTTACGATATCCGTTTAAGTATGTTTTCTTGTTTACCTTTAAACTGCATTTACGTAGATTTGAGATAAACTCTCTATTAGAGTGTCGATCATGAATTTTTAACACTGGAAGAAGGTTTCTTTTAATTTCTGGTACATACCAGACATTTTCAATATTTAGATCATATACTTTGCCATCTACATATGATTCTACTTCAATTATTCCTTGGCCTAAACCTCCTGCTTCTTGTGCATTTGCAGAGGTTACTTTTATTGAATGTATAAATTCACTATATCCTTTTAAGATCTCCTTTTGATTAGTAATGTGCCTATTACACACCATTATCAAAATACCAATTAACTTTATTTTTATCTTCTCTTGAATTTTCTGATTTTCTTTTCCCATTATAAGAATATCTTTCTCTTTTTGGTCTTTCATCTAATATCCATTTACGGCAATCTTTAATCCAGTGACTCTTTTTCTTATAGTAATTGCACGGATACTTATCCCATTTGCTCTTCGTTCGTGTACTATTTTCTCTATATGACATAACATTGTCATTAACATTTGTTGATGTCTTTACTGTTAGATATTCTTCTTCTTGTTTATATGTTTCCTTTCTCGAGTTTAGTGTGGTTTCCATATTTCTTTTTCTTGTTAACTGCGTATCAATATTTACTTTGAATTGTTCTTTATTACCTTTGAATTCTTCTTAATTTCTTTGGCGTCAAATTAGCTTAGAATTCTTCTTATTTATCTTTGAATTCTTTCCTAACTTCTTGGCGTCAAATTATCTTAGAATTCATCTTATTTATCTTTGAATTCTTATTTAATGCCTGGGCGTCATAACCTGTGGGAGAACCTTGTATTTTATGGTTCTCTTTTTTAAATAATAATACGATATATTATTTAGTGGAACTAATTTAATTTGACTACCATTAACTACGCTAGTCTTCGTTCGTAGGAGGTAAAGAGAGGTAAAGAGGTAAAAAGGGAACTAAAGAGATGGAAGAAAAAAGAATCAAGTAAAGAAGACTTCAAGAGGAAGCAAAGGGAATATAACGATAAGATAAAAGATAAAAAGAATGAGTTCAAAATAGGAATAGAAAAAGAAATTAGAGAGATAACAACGGAGAGGCAGGCATGGGATTACATAAATAGGGAGAAAAAGCGAAGGAAAGAGCCAAGCAAGGAAATAAAAATGGAAGAGTGGACGAAACATTTTATGGGAGTACTAGGAGGAAAGAAAAGAAACGAGAATACAAAGAAGGGGATAAAAGAGAAGGAGAAAGTAAACGAAATAGAACTAAATGAACTAAAAACACAAATTCAAAAACTCAAGGAAAAGAAAGCACCAGGTAGAAATCTACTAAAGAACGAAGCGTGGAAAGCTGGGCAAGAAAGGATAGAGAAAGGATTACTGACAGCGATGAATAAGATATGGAAAGGAGGAAACCTGCCAGACAACTGGAGAGAAGGGGTAATAACGCCGATATATAAAAAGGGAAATAGGCATGAAGCCAAAAATTACAGGGGTATCACACTACTGAATACAGGGTACAGGATTTATGCAGGGATTGTGAGAGAAAGACTGGAAGAAGAGGTAAAAGTAAAAGAAATACTTCCCGAGACACAAGCAGGCTTTAGAAAGGGACGAGGGACTTTAGACAATATATACGCATTGAACCATGTAGTTGAAAAAGAGCTAAGGGAAAAAGGAGGACAGATATATGCAATGTTCATCGACCTTAAAGCGGCGTTTGACATGGTCAACAGACAGAAACTGTGGAAGTACATGAGAAAGAAAAAAATAGATGAGGACATAATGGAATGTATTGAAGAAATTTACGAAGAAACAAGAATGAGAATAAGAGTTGGGGGTGAAGAATCAGAAGAATTCTGGACAGACAAGGGGTTGAGGCAAGGTTGTCCTCTGAGCCCCATTTTATTTGCGATATATACAGCAGACTTGGAGGGGGTAATGGAAAGAGGACAAGATGGGGGGTGCTAATAGGAAGACACTACAAGATATGGACTTTAGCATACGCTGACGATATAGTCTTGTTGGCAAAAAGGGAAGGAGAGCTGCAGGAGATGGCACACCGGCTAGGGAGGTATATAGACTGGAAAGGACTAGGGTTAAACGTGGAAAATACAAAAATTATGGTATTTAAAAAAGGGGGTGGAAAAAGAAGACATAAAAGGTGGAAATACAAGACAGAGGACATTGAGGAAGTAGAAGAATTTAAATATCTGGGCTACACTTTTAAAAAGAACAATGGAGAAGAGGCTCAGATAAGGGAGGTAGCAAAGAAGGCAGAGCAAGTAATGCGACGGGTATGGGGACTAGGGGAAAAGGTATTTGGGGGGGACATACAAAAGAGAATATGGATATTTGATAGACTGATAGCCAGTATGATGTTGTATGGAGCAGAGGTTTGGGGGTGGAAGGAACAAGAAAAGTTGGAAAGAATACAGGTGAGATATATTAAATGGGTACTAGGGCTGGACGCCAGGATACATGGTGATGGAGGAGCTAAAAAGGGATAAGATACGAATTAAAACAGGGGAAAGAGCAGTAAAATACGAGGAGAAATTGAACAGAGCGGAAAGCAAAATTTTAAAGAAAATAAGAGAGGATAGCATAAAGAAATATAGGAAAAAGGAAACAGATACTGGGAAAAGAGTGAGGAAAGAAAGTGTAGAATGTGCGAGGCGGAGGACGAAACACTGGAGCACATTAACTTTGAGTGTAAGGAAAAAGTAGCGAGCGAAAGGAATATCGGCCAGCTATTAAAGGGAATCAGTGAAGGAAAGAGGTGGATGGCGGAAATAGTAAGAAGGAAAGAAAAAACAGGAGAATAAATAAGCTTGTGGAGAATAATGTAAATTTAATTGTAATTTGAAGTATGTATTAAGAATGTAGATTGTAAAGCCGAAAGGCGAACAATAAACAAACAATAAATAAAAAAAAAAACTACGCTAGTCATCTGTTCTAATTTAGACTACTGCTATGCTTTCAACTCGAATATTATTTTTAAAAAATATTTAAAACCTTTGAGATTAGATCCCTGTGCCTTTGAATCAAAAGGATTTGTATTAAGCGCAGTAACGAGCGCTTCAGGTAACTGAGCTATTAGAACCAGTGGATCGCAAAGAATTATTTGGTACTCAAGGAACATTGTCTAGAGGCAGTCCTCTCTACAAATGATTCCAACTTTATAGATTGATTGCAGCCAACATTAATTAAGTACCAAATAATTTTACGCGATCCACTGGTTCTAATAGCTCAGTTGACTGAGGCGCAGACTACTGAATATTAGCATAGGTTAATAATTCCAATTTTTTAGATCCAAAGGTACAAAGATCTGATTTAAAGGCTTAATTTTTAAACATTTTTTAACATTTTACACATGTTAACATTTTTTGTCATGAATTACTTCACGTGTTGTAACATGCTGTACAACATATCACAAGATTAATTTCAAATCGATTCTACACTACCAAAATATAGATACTGGAATTTGAAAACATGTTTTATTATGACATGACTTAAATAATAAATAATCTTAAATACATTCTATAGATCAAGCTATCTTTTCGTTAAATATATAATCAACTAGCTTTCCGTCCTGTTGCGAGGCAACAGGTGCAAGTTATGACCTTTTTATAAAAAGTCTTGCACATTTCTTTAATATATAATATAAGTAGTATAGTAAAATATATAAATAATTTTCTTTAATATATTTTTTAATATATTTTCTTTAATATACAAGTAGTATAAGTAATAAATACTTTAGTGAGACCATGTTCACTATACGTTAAATTATGAAAATATTTAATTACATTTAAAACATCCAAGTTTTTCTGATTTTTATGCAACCCTTTTCAGAATTGTTTACGTTTTTCAAAAAAGATGTTTGCGTTTCCTTGAATTTTTTTGATGTAGTAATGTTCGTTTTGCTCTACTATAAAAAACTGGTTCATTACATTTAAATTATCTATTTTTTTGTAGCATTTATGCGACCTTTTATAAATGCCATGGACTTGTATTTCTGCGTGCCTTAGACAGGCCCGGTATCAAAATGTATTGGGGGGCGAAATGATGGGTAAAGCTTTTTCACAAAAGGAACAAAAACGCTCGCATTGAATTAAAATAATTATATATTGATTATACGTTATTACTTATAATTAATATTCTTAGGAACTAAGCTAGCCAAACAATTCAAATCAAATATACACTTTTCTTGCCTTTTGTGAACTTATTTATTAAATCATTTATAGCTGAAGACGATTTCAGTTTTTCTAAAATTTCTGACAGTTTTAATTTGGAAAAACTTCAATCAGCTGTTGCAGTTGTAACCGGAAGGGTCAAGAGTAGAAAGCATGCTGTTATTACCTCCGGAAAACTGAATGTAAGGCTATTGAATTTTATCAGTGAAAATTCCATGAGTTCCTTAATGGAATGAATTTTCTGAATTCATAAAGCTCAACTGATATGTCTTTACTGTATTTAGCAGACAGTTTTCTGGCATACTTTTTTATTATTTTCTATGAAAAAAATTAAAGATTCTCCGGTTGTAATACTTCTAACATATTACTTAGGTCACAGAGGCTCTGAAATCTTTGTTTAGTTTGATAAATTAATCTATCTAAACAGCAATAGTATACATTGGCTTTGAAGTACGATTCCGGATCTGAAATTTCTCATCTTCTGATAACACATAAAAAAATCGCTTCGTTATCTTCTTTCTTTTATTTTTGAAAACAGTTGTTACTCCCCACTCTGTTTGCTAGATCTCTAGACTCGTTCAGCAAACCATGAAATTAATTTCTTGTTTCGCTCTGTCGATTCAAAAGATTAATTAGTAAAATGCTACCTTTCTGTAAGTCATTAATTTCATGTGTAGAGCTTTAAAAACAGGATTAATGATTTCAAATAGTGAAGAAAAGGCGACAAGCACTATAAAATCGAAGATCTCTGAAATATAAATTCTATTTTTACATTCGTCACGTTCGTCTTTTTTAGTTAAAATTAAATTTAGTTGGTACAAAGTTTTCATTATTATTGAATAATTTTTCCTTATAGCTAATAAAGCGTCGTTTCTTGAAGACCATCTAGTACGACACACCTTTTTAAGGGTAATTTTATATTTTCCAGATGAATCGTTACTCAACATTAACCAGCGTTTTATAAAAGTAATACGTTTAAAAAAGTATATATTTTTTCCAAATTATCGAAAAAAATTGACACTTCAGGAACACGTACCGCAGCATCGTTTAAAATTAAATGAAATGCGTGTGCCGCATAATGAATATAATCGGCATTTGGGGCATGCTCTTTTATATGGGCTTGTAATCCTCCATACACACCTGACATAACATTTGCTCCATCGTAACCCTGCCCTCTACATTTGGACAAATCAATTAATTCCCTTTTTTTTATGGTATATCTTGGGATTCCTTTTTTGACTTTCGTTATATTTGAAGTGAAAACTTCTTTACGCACGTTGGACACTTTTAATGATATGATTCTTTTCTCGGTAAATACTGCCTAAGAATTTAAGTGAGATTGTCGATAACATTTTACAAATTTTTGCTTACACACCCTGTAGCCTGGGGGGCCGTATCATTGATACGATGGTAGCTACGCCACTGCATAAAAGACACAAATGCGTAGATTATTATTTTTATTGTAATATTTTTGTCATTAGGAACACAATTCTTCCGCCTTACATCAATATATTACATATCATTGTGCTTAATTACATACCATTCTCAATTCATCCAAAAGAAAAAAGAAATATACAAACAAAACATATAAATTGATATCCCTACTGCTTATCTCTTCCTGCTACTTTTGTTTGTACTCTGCCCTTCCTTCTCTCTATCTCCACACAATCTTCTTTTCACTTTTTACACTTAAGGGCTCACTCAGGAAGCGGATATGACTACAGACATACTAAAACTTGTAATGAGATTTATGAGTTCTGCTGAAGTTTGGAGTGAACTGAATCGGCTCTTTGATGGGTCTGTTGAGGATCGAGTCTTTGATTTATGCTTACAATTTTTTAGTTATAAGAGAAATGAAATAGATGACAGTCTACATTGAAAAACATCTGCAGTTATTTAAATGTTGAACTTACAAAGGACGGAAGTTCAAAACTGCCAGATTTATTATTAACATGTAAAATATTGGATTCACTGCCTGAAAATTACTTTTCATTTAGATCAAGTTGGATGCTTGTGTCTAAAAAAGAAAGGACCTTAGATAAACTCACTACACAACTCTGTATATATGAGAGGGCGTTAAATGGGAAAGAGAAGATTAGTCATGAAGCACTTCTCACTCATAAACCCTCTGATAGTAGTAAGATTGAAAAATATAGAGGATATAAATCTAACCAAAAGCAATATATTTGTAATTATTGTAAAGGTCCACATAAAATAATTTTTTGTAATAAATGGAAGGCAAATGGAAGACCTAAACCTGAGAAAAGTATTAAACCAAATGATATGGCTGGTAGGGCAAATGAATCAAATATACTTTTTGCGTCGTCAAATCTTGTTCTAAATACTGAAAAAACTGATGATTTTTTCTATGTTGACAGTGGAGCGACGAGCCACATAGTAAATAAAAGTGATGTGTTCGCACCTCTGAGTAAACACCATGAGACGAAAATATTTCTCGTAATGTGATGACTGCAAATGGTGATTGTGTTAAAGCTGTAGGTAAAGAGACTGTTCAGGTTCAAGCAATGATTAATAACCAATGGAACAACCTAACTTTAAGAGATGTGTGGTACGTCCCTGATATTAAGAAAAATCTGTTTTCATCCTCGGTTACAAGTTCCCGAACAAAGAAGTGTCTTACAAGTATGTGTTTAGTTCTTTTATGGAATTCCGGGTTTTGTGAAAGTTTCAAAGCTGCTTCATTATCAATGTAGAGCTCAGGAATACTTTCTAGCTCCACCATATCTGCCATCAGCCCTTTTAGCCACACAGTTTCCTTAGCTGCCTCACTAGCTGCTACAATCTCAGCTTCTGTGATTAAGATGGCCACTGATGACTGCCGCTTACTAATCCAGGAAATGCAGCCACCTGCATACATGCTTACTACTCCAGAAGTGGACCTACCAGTTGTAATGTCCCCTGCATGGTCAGCATCAGTATAGCATACCAATACTTTTTCACAATTATTTTTATAAATGATTCCACGATCCAAGGTTCCTTTTATATATCTTAAAATCCTTTTAACCTTCAATCAGTCTTGATAGGTTGGATTTTCGAGTGACCTGGACAATACTCCCACTGCGTAAGCTAAATCAGGTCTTGACCCAATCATGAGGTACATTAGTGCACCTACAACCTGTCTATATGACTAACCAGCAATGTCATTCATTTATTTCCCGGCTTCAGTAGTAGTTGATGTCTCTAGTGGGGTTGATACAGGTTTGCATTCTTCCATTTTAAGATTTTCTAAAATTCTTTTAGCATAAGAAGATTGACTTAATTTTATTCCATTTTCAACATGTTCAATTTCTAATCCCAAATAAAAATCTGCAGGTTTATATGTTATTTAAAATTCATTTTTCAGATTAATTAGAAACTGGTTTAACATTTCTTGACTATTTGAAGCAAAAAGTCCGTCATCAACAATTATAGTCAACATAAGTTTTTCATTTCCATTTTTCATTACAAATAAACATGGATCAGCATCACTTTGCTTAAACCCAATTTTATACAAAAATTCATTAAAGCGCTGATTCCAGCATCGAAGTGCTTTTTCAATCCACACAAACTTTTCTGCAGTCTACAAACAAGAGCACTACCATCTTTGTAGCTATTAGGTTGCTTCATATAAATATGACTTTCTTCATTATCAATATTTCCATAGAGAAATGCAGTCGATATATCAAATTGAGTCAATTGCAACTTTTCGTCTGCAGCAACGCTTATCAGAGCTCTAACTGTACTCATTCTAGCCACTGGGCCGAAAGTTTGATTGTAATCAACATCCTTCTTCTGCATATACCCTTTTATAACCAAACCATCTGGGTTTTTCTTTACTTTGTATACCCATTTACAAGGTATGGGTTTTATACCATCAGGCAATTTTTCTAATACCCAGGTACGGTTGTCTAATAAGGACTTCATTTCCTGATCCATAGCAAGTTTCCATTCAGAATAGTACTGGCTCTGCATCAGTGGCGTAGCGTGTCTTGTCGGGGCCCCGTATAAAAAATTTGCTTGGAGGCCCTTATATGGGGGTAAAGATTTTTCACAAAAGAAAAAAAATATTGTGAAAAGAAATATTTATTTATCATAACATAATTTAACCATTTTACAAATAAAAATCAAATTTTAAATATTCACTCTCCTTGCCTTTTTTTCGGCAAACTGATTTATTAAATCATTTATGGCTGATGATGATTTTAGTTTTTCTAAAGTTTCTGCCTCTATGGACAATAGTGAGAGGTCTGACAGCCGTTCTTGTCCCATCGAAGTTCTTAAGTAATTTTTTATCAGTTTTAATTTTGAAAAACTTCTTTCAGCTGTTGCGGTTGTAACTGAAAGGGTCAAGAATAAAAAGCATGCTGTGATTACCTCGGGAAAACTGGATGCAAGACTATTGAATTTTAGTAGCAATAATTCAATGAGTTCTTTAATGGAATAAATTTTTTTAATTTCAGATCTTAAGCATGTTTTTAGAGCCTTTAATTGGTCACAAAGATTAAGTGAGATGTCTTTACTGTATTTAGCAGACAGTTTTCCGGAAGCGTTTAATATCTCTTCGCTTGAAGAAGATAGGAGTTTCTCCGGTTGTAATATTTCGAACATACTACTCAGGTCGCAAAGGCTCTGAAATCTTTCTTTAGTTTGAGAAATTAATATATCTAAACAGCAATAGTATACATTGACTTTGAAATAGGATTCCGGGTCGCAAATTCTCTCATCTTGTGATAACTCATCAAAAAAACGCTTCGTTGTCTTTCGCCTACTGTTTTTAAAAACAGTTGTTACCCCCCAGTCTTTTGCTAAATCTTTGGATTCATTTAGCAAACTATTAAATGAATTCTGATTTCTTAATTGGCACAGTCTATTTAAAAGATTACTTAATAAAATACTAGATTTCTGTAAGTCATTATTTTCATTCTGTAGAGCTTTAGAAACAGGATTAATAATTTCAAATAGTGAAGAAAAAAATGTAACGAGCACTAAGAAATCATAACTCTCTAAAATATTAATTATACTTTTACATTCTTCACGTTCATCTTTTTTATTTGAAATTAAATTTAGTTGGTACAAAGTTTTCATGATTAGTAAAAAAATTTTCTTTGCCGCTAATAAAGCGTCGTTCCTAGAAGACCATCTGGTAGGACATACCTTTTTAAGGGTAATCAAATATTTTTCAGATGAATCGTCACTTAGCATAGCCCAGCGTTTTATACTATTGCCAAAAAAAGTATATATTTCGGATTATTATCGGATAAGTAAAGCGTAGTAGCCCGTATACGTCCGGCAGAAATTCGCTTAAATACGGTGCCATACTGAGACAGGCCTAAGGCGGGAAAAAAAAGTAATTGCTTTATAGAATTTTGTCATTTGTAAAATAAAATAAATTAGAAAGTTTTTATTTTTTTTCCTTACACACTTTGGGGGCCCCCGTGGCCCCGTATAATTGATACGGCAGATACGGCGGTAGCTACGCCCCTGCTCTGCATAGCCTCTTCATATGTAGTTGGTTCATTATAGTCATTCATTATGGTATCACAGGACATTACAAAATCGGTATATCTTTGAGGTGGTTTTAAAGTACTTCTGTCACGAAGTCTAGGAATGGTAGATCTTCCAAGATTCTCCAATTTTTCCAATTCATCCTCATCCGATATTTCTTCTTGTGAACTTTTAGAAGACAAATCCTCATCAGCATCAAGAGGATTTTCACAAGTTTCCTTCTGAGGAGGTACAATATTTGCATTTTCACAACTGATTTGGTAACAGTGACATCACCAACACTTGAAGAAAGAGGTCTTTCATTAAATACAATATCACGACTTCGAATGAAAGTTCCATTTTTGCACCAAATTCTATAACCATCAGTGTCATAGCCAACAAGTATACCCTTCAAGGCCTTTTTGTCCATTTTCTTTCTCTTCTGTTTTGGAACATGAGCATAGCACTCGGAACCTATTATTCTCAGGTGTTTTATATATGGCCGTTTCCCATGCCATAAATCGTATGGAGTTTTTTCTAAAATACTAGAAGGTCCAGTCCTATTTAATACATATGTGACAGCATTTACAAGTTCTGCCCATAAGAACTGTGGTAGATCATTTCTTGAATGCATCATGGCTCGGGCAGTCTCTACGACAGTGCGATTCTCCCTCTCACAGGGATTTTGCTGTGGTGTATATGGCATAGTCAATCTTTCGGTAAGCCCCTTCTCTTGTAACATTGTCACTCAAAATAACTCTTACACGATGACCAGCATTTTCCGACGCAGCAAGCATCAATTTCAATTTTTCAGGTACTTCAGATTTTTCTCTCATAAAATATACAAATCTAAATCTAGAGAATTCATCTTTAAATATAACACAATATTTGAATCCAGATTTAGATGATTCAAAAGTACCACATACGTCAATAGATACTAGCATACCTGGTTTATCAGGTTTATCTCTGGTTCCAAATTTTCTTCTATGAGTTTTACCATATACACAGCCTTCACACAGCTCACTGTCTAGTTTTACTTCAATCCCAAGTTCTCTTTTAATTGTGGCTTTCACATGCCGTTTATTTTGATATCCCATGAAAGAATGGGACATCAAAAATACAAATCAAAAGCTAATCAATAACCAAAGCCAACTGAATATGACAAAATTCAATATGTTTATACTCTACCCTTCCTTCTCTCTATCTCCATACAATCTTCTTTTCCCTTTTTACACTTTAAGGCTCACTCAGGAAGCGGATACGGATCATGTTCTATTCCTACGAGTTTTAACTGCACTTCCCAGAGTTTTAGCGCTGGTTTCATCAAGGGAGTTGCTCCAGAAGCGGTTACTCTACTGTCACTTTCTATTTTCAAAAGTACTTTTCTGCTTCTTCATCTCTTGACTCTCTCCCTTCATTTTCCCTAGTTCTCCTTCATTCTCATCATTTCTTCACCTCTTGTCTTCTTTGTCTCTTCGTCTCTTTATCACTTCAGATTAAAATCACTTCTGCTCTGGCGTTACTTTTCTTTTCCTCGTTCTTTTTCTCTTTTATATAATCATCATTTCTTAATCAGAGAATTTTACCTGCTCCCTGATAAGTACCGCGTAGATATTCTCAATTTAATTAAATACTTTACGAATTTAACGTTAGTAGACATTAACAGGGTTAAACAAATTCTAAATATTTATTATAATAAGAAGATGCATAGCGCACACTTGTTGCCTTGTTTTGGAGAGACCATAATAGCAGCTCACATAAGTATCCATTTCAGTAAAGCGGCCCATGTACTGGATATAGCACAATCAGCAATATATTTATGTAATATTGCTATAAAAATATTTGTTAATTTTACAGCCTGGCTTTACGCAACCATTCGTACACAGTTTTTAATTGAATATGATTTAAGTTATTCAATCCTTAAGAGTAAACAGTTTTCATGGTTTTAGGTCAATTATTATTAGAAAATTAATTATGTCAAAATTATCTTTAATATATCGACTAAATTCTACCTGCAGGTATGTTAAAGTGATGTGTGTGTGTGAGTTTAATATGTAGAGTAATCATTTGATTATTTTTAATTAAAAAATTTAAACCTTTAAGTAGAAGATCTCGGTACATTTGAATCAAAAGGATTTGTATTAAGCGCAGTGACAAGCGCTTCAGGTAACTGAGCTATTAGAACCAGTGGATCGCGAAAAATTCTGTATTATAAGATTTCAAGTGTATATTTATTTATATGTTTATTTGTTTATATGATATGATTATGAATAGCACAAATTACTATTAAAAAGCATACACACCCACAATGTAATGGAACACTTTTCACTTTAACACTTTCAAATTAAAACGCATAAAACATTTATCAAATGACAGATGACTTCACACAAAAAAATATTTCACTGCGATTTCTAGTGGACAATAGTGGAAGTATTAGGTTTGAATATATGATAGCTATTTATTTTCTCCAGGACTTCTACAATATTTTTATATGCATAAGTAGTAGCATAAAATAAATATTGAAATTGATTTTGTAATATTTCTAAAAAAAACCATTCTGTGTATAAATAAATAGGCCAACGTTAAACAAATAAAATGTAAACAAACAAAGCAAAGATACTTAATTTTAATATAAATTGTAATAATATTTTCACATACCTAAAGAAGTAAGTGCTATAGTTGCTATAGCTAGCAGATCCGCGAGGATTCAATATCTCCCTGGAATCAATAATAACCATAATAGAACAATTTGTAACACAAAAATTTGGAGTCTCAACATTATTTATAAATAAGATCAGGGCCGGATTTGGAGATGTGGAGGTCCTGGAGCAACGAAGGAGGGGAGGCCCCGAATTATTTTCCGAATAAAAGAAACAATTTTTTTTCCGTCGTCTTTCAAAAATTTATTGCTTTTATCTCTATTATGGAGTCTCAAATCCAGTCCTGTATAAGGTGGCTCACTACTAAACCCGCATTTCTACAGAACTTCAAAAAAATTTGAACATGATATTCATATAAGTGTCCTTAATTTAATTCCAAATGTTTTCATCATCTGTGCAACGAGATATTTGTAAACATGCAGGAGTTCTCCAAAGTATAAAAAGGAAAACATCGTTTTAACGTACATCTCGAGAACGGTTCTATAAATTTAAAAAATAACTAATATATTGTAGAGGAAGAAATAGGCTTGTGTCCTCATTTTTTAGTGGTCGATTTTTCAATTGTTGATTGAATTGATGTTAATAAATGTGTATTGGCGTGTTTATTTTATTAAATATCAAAATATTGACGGAGATACAGCAATTAAAAATTTGAATTGTAGTTTTAGCGCTAGAAATGGTCGGCCATATTTGTATGACGTGAAATGCATTTTAACGTCAGTTATTTCTTGAGTAGGTCAGTGCTGGGCAATGTTTTGTAGCTGTTGGTAGTCGAAATAATCAAGTCAAGTCAAAGAATAATAAGTTTTTATTTTATTTAACCCTCCTAAGGCAGACATAATATTGGAATTTTATTGTTCCTTAAAATAGCAGGAAATAATATTTGATATTTTGATATATAAATACTTATAGCAGAGATTTATGAGCTGTAAGGTTGGCAGCGGTTGTGATGTCACATGCATTTGGAATGTGCACAACGTTGAATCGCTTTAATAATTAAAGAGACAAAATGACTTTTTTAATTGTTAATATCTCATAACATATAAGGAGTTATTAAAAAATAATTGAACATTTGAGGTTCTAGTAACCCACTTTATCAATATATAGTACACTTTTATAGAAGTTAAGACATAGGACACAAGCCCATTATGAAAGTTGTGGCGAAGTGCATACGTTACTAAAATGGTGGCGTTGCCATTTTTATCAACAGTGTGATTGTAATTAGTCTACTATATAAATATATAGTAGTCTCTAAAAATAAAATACTTATCCTATTAGGTACTGTACGTAACTTTTGTAATTAATATCGGACTCTACTTTTGCCTACGATTGTCACTAATGAAATACTTTATAGGATAAGGAATATAATTATAAATAAAAAAACTAGTATTTTTAAATCTTATCACATTTTTATTATCAAAAAATCATTACGTTACTAAGCGAATATTTAATTTTAACAATGAACAAATTCAACCTATCAAAAATATGAATTATTAATATATACAGAAAATATATATTTTTTTTAAAATGCAAAAGATAATAAATGTATATTAAAAAATGTGTATTCAATTCCAAGAGGGTGGTGATACAGTGCGCAAATTTACGAAATAATACACTTTTTTGTCTTTAAAGCCTTATTCATTTACAAGCGAATTCGACAATTATTATTTTTAAAAACTTAGCAATACTTAAAAAAATATGAATTATTTTTTGTAAATTTATTGCAAACAGTTATACCTTCCTCAGAGCACAGAATGGACAGGTTACTTGTAGTAGGGTGTATTCGAGTTATATCTGAGAGCAAGCTTCTATTTTAATGTTTATCAATACACCACCACTATATCAAAAGGATTAATAGTGTACATTATATATTTATATTGTTTTCTCCTCTCAACGATTCGCTGTCCATGAAATCATTACCAGTATGGTATAATCCATATTTGAATTCGAATATTGTTCGATTCAGTGGTGTATTGATAAATATTAAAATAGTAACTTGATCCCATAACAAAGTGTGTTTATGCATAACAACTCAGATACACTCTGGTGAAAAGTCGAAGGTCGTAAGTAGTATGTTCCAGCGTGAGAGAAGCCTCAGAATAGACCTGGAGGAGTTGTCGAACTATGCGTTTGTGAAATTTATCGTTAACACAATAAAAATACTTGATTAAAAAATTAAATTTCATTACAAAGAATTTAGATTTAATATAAAAAATACTTGTACCAAAATAAATTGCACAAAAAATATTTTATATTAATACTTTTTAATGAGTTGTCCAACTAATTACAGTTGTCTAATTAATTAATAATTACTAATTGTTTTAAAAGAAAATAATTTGTATAAGATTAGATTTATAATATAGCACTTATTTATAATTGCTTAGTATATTTAAAAGGGAAATTTTACATTATTCGGACAATAGCCCTTTTCATCTTATGGAATTAAAATAAAACATCAAACAGCGCTCTGGATTGTTTTAACTTTTCATAGCCGTGGAAATCGTTACGGGAACACGTACGTTTGTTAGCGAAAGTCCCAACTATTATTGCTATGAAAAAATTAGCACAATTATTGCAGCTTAATAAAATGCTGGCTCTAGTTTCTAGTTTTTTTTAAATTCCTAAAAGATAAAACACGGCCATTATCATTTTATTCATTAAAAAATAGAATTACTAAAATTAAAATTGATTAAAAGTATTATTAATTATAATTGTACTAAAAAATGAACGATCCTTATATAGACGTTATAAATATACATCTACATGAAGGTCTTCGACATAGAAATTAAAAACTATTATTTACCAGGTCCATAATAAAAAAATCAATTTTAATGTGAAATCATAGAAAACTTAGAAGAATTGTGTCAAATTTGTGTTCAAAGGAAGTAATTTTCTTTATAAATTAATTATTTGAGCAAAATATTTTATATCCTACAAGCTAGTTGTGTGTTTCGTGTACTTATAAACTTTATTACTATGATTTTACATTAAAATCGGTAAATGCATCAATAAAACTATATTACAATAATGTGAAATACGTGAAGGATATTAATTGTTATCAACTAAACTTCTTTTCAGCATCGGCCCCACCACTTTAATGTCTTATTTCAAATTTATGGTAAGCGTCTACAAATCATCATAGAAATCAGTGAACGCACTGGATTTATAGAATGCTATCTGTATGTTGTACAACATCGTCAGCATTTCAACAAGGCTTTCTTTTTGAAATGTTGACGATGCCGTGCTCTCTCATACTGGAACAGACTATTAGCGATAAATTGTGCTAATGCGAATACACTCTACTGAATAAGTCGCATATTGCAAGAAGTCGGTTCCATAAAATTTCAGTCCTGCTTCTCTTCTCTTCCGCTTCATTCAACAAATTCAATGCATTAACTGCTTTCCATTACAATTTGTTTTTTTCAACTACATAGTTTGTACATCGCATATAAAATATCACTAGTATTATAACAAAAATGTGATTATTATCAATTATTACGTATTTTTTTTTAAGAAAATTATAATAACTAAGTGTTAAAATGCATCAACATTAAAGCAGAGCTAGAACATCTAGCTTCATAATTACTCATCAAACTCTAAATTAATTTTAGAGACATCTCAAGCAAAAAATGGTACTACCATTCTTCGTTTTCCAATAAATATATTTTTATAAGAGTTAAATTCGCGTTCAATGGTATAATATATGTGATTCTGTTTTGTATTATTCTATGTTTCCTAAAACTGATCTCCAGACAAATATGAGCCGGACGAACCTCTTAAATTAAAATATTTGTGTAGATTAGTTAAATTTTATATAATAAATGGAACTTAATTTTATTAAAAAAAAATAATACAATTTTTTAATTCTTATTTAACAACATTTATAAAAATAAAATAATAAAAAAATATTTATGGCATTTTATTATGATTTTAAAATTTATATTAAAATAGATGTATGAGCTCTCTTCATGTGTTTTTTTATTTTCTTTAAATAAAAATATCTTAAAATTATAATTCGATGTAAGTTTTTGAAAATAGCGGCGTACAGTTACGAGCCAAGTTTATTACTTTTATTAATTAGGTAAACCTAATTACTTTAGAAAATGATTGCTAAATTTAACACAAATAATTTAATAACATGTTCTGTCGAGTTTACAATATTTTTAAATCAGATTAAGCCATCCAATCGACAAATGGCATATTTTAAGGCCTACCAAGCAAAAGGTCATTGCAGTGCTAAAATTAGGGCAGAGCACCCATACATCGATCGCATATTATTAAATTGAATATTGGTTTTATGTAATTTTTATTCTTAATAACAAAATTACAAATGATTACAGCACAATATCATAATTACATGCTAAAGTATTAACAATAAATATAAACAAAAAAAAAACAGATAATAATAAAAATAGTAATTCCATTTTTTGAGTTTATTAAAAATGAAAACAAATTTATAAAACTTATAATTTGTTTAGAATGTCCTTCCCTTTTCTTATTTTTTTTATCTTAAGAATTATTATTATGGTTTGTTTTTTTTATATCAAAATTTTTTTTTATATAATACTTAAATTCGCAACAAAAAATTATGTTTGAAATGTTTTTTATTATATTTTACTTTTACTTTTTTTGTATTTTTTATGCAGTTTGTATATTTTTTTAGTTTAATTATTATTTAGAATTTGTCTTGGAATAAGTACAAATTATTCGTTGCGGCTACAGCTATTATATTTTCTGTTGGATGCCAAGCAGTGTGCAAAATCTTTTTATTGAAATCTAAGCAATCCACGCTTATTTCATCCTTTTTTCGTTTTCCTCCCATACATACCTTACGGGGCTTTAGTACAGTTTTAGGCTTAGCAATATCTCTGGATGCTTCTAGAGTTACTTCTTTTTTAGTCGTTCTATCAAAGACTCGGAAGAAGTTATTATAAGATCCGGTCATTATGGCAGAATCATTTCCATTCCAACAGCATTCAAATTTATCAAAAATGCAATCATTTTCATACAACGAACAAAGCTTCGATCGCAAATATTCGTGCACCTGGAAATCAAAACATAATTAATTGTAATTATTAACAATAACTACTGCTCGAGGCAGTTGGAAGGAATTTTTGGTTAAAGGAGTCTGAAAAAAAAACAATCTGTAACAAACTTATAATGGACAGTTAGCAGATCGCAGATGTACACTTAATTAAAATGAGGAGAAAGATAAATTCGCACTGGATAAAATAGAATCTAGCTATGCGTTGGTTAATATCCGTTGGTTAATATTTATGTTTTTAATAGAGTACAAAATTTAGGTTCTAAATGATTCAAAATTAAATTCTATGATCGGAGTCAAATTAATAAAATTATCCGAAGTCGGATAGTTTTCTACAGACTGCGCAGCGAGATCCCAAAAGATGTGTAAACAAAATATACGATGAACCTCCCACATCTAAGTGCTAATTTTAGGCCAATTATCATATTATATATTGTGCCAGTAAGACATATAAAAAAACAAACATTAAATGATCATACCGGATATGTTTCTATGGGTTTCGTCTCCATGTGCAAATCCCAAACTTTAACACTAAGATAATCTCTGGAAATCATATACCGTCCCGAATTACTCAATTTAACGTCACTTATGGAGCTGATGATTTCACTAAAGAAGCTACGATTAGTTGGATCTTCAGGTTCTTCAAACAACTTGGCGTGACGATCACAAAGAGCAGCAGCACGCATATCGCACAGGCGTATCGTTCCTAATTGCAAAAGCATTATTGTTACCATTAAACTAACTAAAATAAAGAATTTATTTTTAAATTAACATACCTTTACTACTAGAGTAAACAAACAGGTTACATTCAGTCGGATGAAACTCTGCAGCTGTAATGACCTCTGTTAGTTCCTCCATATTTGTTGGTTTAATATCAACAATATTAAATGATTGATCAGTTATTTCCAAATTCCACAAATTAATTCTTAAATCATCGGCCGACAAATAAGTCTCCTGGTCAGAATTTACTGATATAGAATTAATATGATACGTATGGGCATTTGCAAATATCCTTCTCGGAGATGCTTCCACCATAAGTTCCATGGGTTTAATAATAGGTACTCTTAACGATGTTATAAAACTGGGATCTCTTATTTGTCCATTTTCTTCTTTTGTGTTATACCCTTCAACTCTCTTATCCCGTTCAGATACTTTCCATAATTTAATTGTTTTATCATTTGTTGATAAGAGAAAATGGGATTGATTTTTTCTTTTTAACCATCTTATTTTATTTATTTTTTCTTCTATCTCAAGACTTTTAAGATAGTCGAACTCGGGTTCGTGAGATTGAAATGTTGAATAAACATTGTAGTCCCCCCGATGTGGTATCGTGGTCTTGGAAATTGGATCTCTCTAAAAATGATATTATTTTAAAGTATTTCAGTAAGCTTTTTATTAATTTAAAAGTATTAAAATGCTTATCAACAAACCTGGAAGATAACAACACGCCCCCCTTTGTCTCCAGTGGCTAGCAAATCACCATCATGATTAAATTCGACGCAAGATACAATATCTGCTTCTGTAACATCATCATCGAGAGTGCCCTTTACTTGCGAAAAGCACCAGGAAGTGTCGCCATTGCCTAAAAATTATTTCGTAAAAAAATAAAAATAACTTAAATCATAATGGTAACTGAATATATTTTAAACTTTACTAAGCTGCCATATAAACAATAATTTCATTTTATTATGGAAGCGTGTGCTATGCTTTTACGTTAATTTCTTCAAATAAAAATATAATTAACTCTGTACATATTGGTTATGCATAGGTTACATTTAATACATACTAGGGGAGCCTGGAAGAGTACTAGTAACAGAGTTCTGCACAAGTAACGAAATTTTTAATTCTTAAATAAAGAATAGTTCTATAAATAAACTAGTTTAATCGTTGGTTTTAATATTAATTTCTTTATCTGCAAAAACTGTGTTCTAAATTTCCTATCTAATACTATATGATTTTAACTTGTTGATTACAGATTCTAGCGTGTTAGTCTCTCTGCCCCCTACGAAGGAAGGGGCATCATCACAAGCTTTTAAGACCTGAAACTCAATATGCAAGGTGTGTAAAGTAATAATAGCAAAGAAATATTGATTATTATGAAAACGGATAAATAATAATATATAATAATAAACATGATAAGATATAAGTTAATTAACAATTATTGCATTGAAAGTATTGAAATTATTTTAAAATCTCAAAACTACAAAAGAATACACGTGGAATGTATTGTACCATCAGAATACGGTGCCAGTTACTGTTATGAAAGCAAACCAAAATATTCTTCATATCTCAGCTATTAAAACAATAGATTCTAGTAGCTTCTAAACCTTTACAAAAATTGCACGACCCTGCATATTTAATTTGAAACTCTGTAGATTGTCATGAATATAACATACTTCTTAATCTTTATTTTAATATATAAATATTACAGCTTGAAGTTTTACATAATTATTATTAAATTATTCAATCGCAAGTAGTTGCCAAAGACGTAAATGACGACCAGACGATAAAAAATATATATGTAAGATTATATTAACTAATTTGTGCTTTGTCTACTATAACAATAACGCAAAATTTGTTAAATTTACCATAATTTCTTTTCTCTATCAATTTTTGTCTTATATTTCAAGTGAAAATATTATATAATACATATTTTCTGGCTACTTAATATGAACTTACAGCTCCAAAAGATAAGGATACCATAATATTGAGTATAATAACTGTTTAAAACTGCTCATAATTACGAAAGACACCTTCAACTTAATTAACAATTACTAGCAATATTGGTTGCTTTGATATATCTTGAAACCTATACACATTTTAATATTTTGTAATATATGTACAAGTATTTTTAAATATTGTATATGTTATCCCACTTGTTTAAATAATATAAAGTCGAATTCATTTAATTAATTTGATTTCCTGTTGTTTATTTAGTCTAAATATTTACTGCTAATTACTTAATTTTTTTAAACTTTTAACAAAGTTTTATTAGTTTATATTTAATTGAGTTACAAATGAAATTATTGTTTATTTATACCAGGAAAACTGCTAAAAATAACTAAACGCTCAAAAATAATCTAAATAACTTACAAGCTCCAAAAAAGTCTATATTTAAGAAATATCTAACCTAAAACCAATAGGTAAATTATCATGCAAAACACTTCGCCAAAAAGCATGTTCTATTTCAATAATTGGTATTAGTTAATTTTACAACGTCAAGCTTCTGTGACATATTTTTATTTTCGAAAATATTCGTCACTATTTTATTGCTTTGTCGTTAAATTATCTGAACAACATACACAACTCACGCAGGTTCAGGCGTACAAAAAGGTTTTTAGGGATTCCAGAAACAGGTATAAAGATAAATAATAACGCAAATAAATAAGAAAAAGAATTTGAAGAATGTAGCTGGAAAACCGTTAAAAACAATTAATACAACTCTATACCGTATTATCGTAAATTGAACGAGCATATTATAATTATCTATTAAATTTATAATATACAAAGATCCAACACAAAGGACTTTTAATACTTAACTCGTTAAAACTATTAATATAAGGTATCATTTATTCTGTAACTATAAAAACAAACAAATATAAAATGTAAACTAATTAATTATCTAAGTATATAATTTGTAATTAACATTATTAGTAAAACAAATAAGAATATTTAAATAACAAAACATGCAGTAATGAAAAGAGATTTCATACAGAAAATGAATGCTCCTATTTTCAAACAGTTGACATAATTTAATAATATAAGATGAGAAAAATGAAAAGTAAAATAAAATATTATTTACCGTCCATATTAATCAGCTAAATGTTCATAATTCGTTGGAATATACGTTAAACTATATACGAAAGTACAATAAAAAAATGATTTTAAGGTTATAAAATTATGCTCGTTACTGTAAAAGCTGTCGAAAAATTAGATAGAATATGTTACATCAGTAAATCGATAATAAATTATAATATTATGGAAATTATGAATCTTTATAAGAATATATATATATAAAACAACCTTGAATCTTCTTTGACATAGTATACAATTGTAAAAAGATTATTAGATAAAGATAACCTATTATAAAAATGTCATAAAAAAATATTGTTAACGAAAAATGTAATTGACATTTGATGAATTAAAGTAAGAACACTTTTGTTTCTAGAGAAGTGTAGTTCTTAAAAATGTAATAAAATAGATTAGAAGATAGAAGAATACGCAAATATTAAACAGTTAGGGCAGGGCATAAGGTAAGTTTTACAAAAAAAAGACGCGTAATATTTATAACCAAAAAACACTACATTAAAACACAAATTTAAACATATATTTACGTGCACACATTTTTGTTAAATAAGTATATTTTATTTAAACAAACATCTATTAATTATTACCACAAGCAAATGTATTTATTCGATAAAACATCTTAACAAACATAAAAATATAGATATATGTATTAAAAATGCTAAGAGAATAAATTGAGGTCGAACATTATGACAACTACAACATAAAAAACTACCAAAAAAAAAATTACTCACCGGCCATAATTATTATAAACACTTAATATGAGATAAATTCATAAAAATTATATATACTACAGCACTATTATTATTGTATATTATTTAAAACTATAACAGTAAGGCCGATGATTTTAAGATACTAATATTTCTTTATGAAAAAATCTAAATTGTAATGGCTGACATCACGAGAGCATTGTGCTAAACCGCCAGCAATCTCCTCTATTGGCTACGATGGTAACACAGAATGATAACTAACCTCCAAATTGCAGGTTTCGTTTCCATGCAATAGAGGGCAAAAAACTAATGATAATGTAGCAAAAAACATTATTAATATTAACAAATTAATTAGAAGAAATAAATTGTATAATGATGCTAATTTTAATTCACTAATACTTCATTAATTCGTATATCAAAAGTATTCTATGCAGAAGAACTACTTCAAACTGATCAGCAAAATAATAATTAAATCAGACTGAATCAGACCAATTAGCGTTTAAATATTTCATTATTGCGTAATACTTCTTTTTTAATTTAAAAAATCAATTAGTTTTCGTTCATTTTAATTAAAATTAGCATTTAAGAAAGAGAGAGTACATGTTTCAAAAAACAGATGGAGATACAGATATCTACATTACCCACATATAGATTAATGAAAAATTAATTAAAGATCTTACTTGATTGCTTTTGTTTATTAACTGCCGTGTTGATCATAAGCCCTAATTTTGTGAAGCTGCTTTGTCTCATTATGTTCCGAGGGGGTAACTGCGGGGGCGGTTCACCTGGTGGGCCTGATGCAGCACGGGGGCTCTGTGTAGAGCCCCATAAACTAATCACACCTGAATTACGCGTGGTTGGGCTTTGTTTCTGAAAATTAAAACACAATGTGTATCATCTAAGGGTTAGTTATATATTAAGATTAGCGCGCAGTAATTTTTCTGTGATGACTATTATTTATTTGTACTTTGTTTTGTGCAGACATAGTCCACATTTTTAGATTTCATGGAATGGCAAAGCACTTGTTTTGAAATCTATGTTTACAATATATTTATTATCTTGATACTCCTGAGCAAGGTAAAGGAGCCAGGAGGGCGGAGAGACTTTAAATTAGCAACTCCTTCACCTACGTGCCCCACTTCCGCCATCTCTACATTATATTAGTACTGATCGTAACGTTAATCGATTAGCGTTCATTAGCACTGGTAAAATTACTAAACCATCGAGTGGCTGCGTTTAAATAAATCTTTATAGGTTTTTAAATAACTGTATCTGATATATGCATAAATATATATATTCAAACATTGTATTTGGTGTCGTTCCGTAGCACATATTGATTTATTTTATTTAATCCTAGACCTGCCAGGGTCAATCTCTTATAATGTTATTTATTTCCAGAGATGTGCCTTTTTCAAATACATATACTCAAATTTATGTCATTGCATAAAGGCTAATTTTTTGTTTGTTTAGAAAATGAGACATGTGGTACAGCTAATAAGAAAAAGGAAAACAACGAATCTTACTATATATTTATGCTATGGTAATACAACCATAGACCTGAAACCGTTGCAGTATTTAAAATATAATGATACTAATTTAGATTCTTTAATTAAATATCCATACATAAAGAAAATATTTTAAAAATATAACACTTGTTTTCCATGTTCTGCCACAGTAGAACGTCTCTTTTCGTTAGGTGGAATGATAATGAGACCTCATCGACAATGTCTTAAGGGGGGATGGTGGACTAGAGTTCGAAAATTTGAGGTATTTTGACGATTGTTTTTTATAATAAAAATAATGAAAAACGATATTTTAACTTTTTAGGCTTATTATTACACTTATTCACCATACACAAAAAATCTTTTTTGGAATTTAAAAATATTGTTAATATAAAAATTTGTTAAAAATGACGCTGAAATAGACTTCGTAAAAAAATTGGACCTGGACGGTGTTGCCGATTTTGACTTTTCTATTTATCTGAATAATAAAGCCGAGAAAATTATTAATTACTATGAGTACAGTTATAGTCGGTACTAGAGAAAAAATAATAATTAAAAATTGACAAAATGGCGCGCTTTTGAAATTGAAAATCTAAAAATTGGTTTTTATTTACCAGTTATTTAATGAAAAAAGTACGAAATTATGGGAATAAAAAAATTATTCTAGTTCCTACGATAGATATTGATGTTGTGAATAAGATATTAAAATTTCAGACGATTCGGTTGAATAGTTTTCTTTTTCTACAACACCATGCCGAAAAAAGTATTTTTGAAATAAATGAGATTAAAGTTTTAAGTATGCTATGGCTATATGGTTATTGATATATGCTAAAACGGCTGTAGAAAGGAAACTATTGGGAATATCCGTACAAGAATACATTCTTAAAAGACTATACTTTCGAAATATCAAAAAAACAAAAATCTTTCAAAAAAGATTTTTTGAAAATTCTAGACCACCGTCCCCCCTTAAGTTAGTCGTGTCTCTAGTCGCCGCTTGCACATAAGACATAATGGGGCCCAATTGGGCCCGTTATTAAGCAATTAGAAAATAGTGTATAGGAGGAACTAAGGGATTAAATAAGAAATGATATTTGTTGATGAAACAGATTGATACCTTCGTCTTAATAAATCTCTATCCAAATTGAAATCTCTCTAATAAAAATGTCTTAGAACTCAAACAGGAATGGAAAATACAGAACGTGACCTAATTACGAAGACATTAGGTTCCCCATTCCTGAAATAGACTTTCAGACTTTACTGTCATGGGTTTGCGTAATTCTCGTTCAATATTAACCTGACTGGTTTTAACGCTCTAATCATAACTGACTCTATCCAGTTCACATTGCACGGGAATCGTACGGTGCGGTACGGTGTTAGAAGACATAAGAAAATACGTTGGACATAAGACGTCAAAACAGTTCATTTTTCAGTGAATTTTCAGTCAGGGACTTGGTCGCACTCTAAGACACAACCATCAGATGGCCCACGTCTTATTATTAAACTATCACGGAAAAGATGAGCTGTTTCTGTTTGTTCAATGTGTTGCCATGTTCTTTTAGTTCTGGCTCTCTCTCTCTCTCTCTCTCTCTCTCTCTCTCTCTCTCTCTCTCTCTCTCTCTCTTTATCTCCAATAAATATCTGTCCCCGTATTTTCCAATGTTCACATTGTTAGTTTGAGAGCCACTGGTTTAAACCGTTTAACACGTATTCAGGTAAATAGAACTTCTAAAAAAGACCGAACAACATTTTTGCATTTTCTTTTGGAATTAATTTGCAATTAACATTTTTATAGTTGGTAACTATGCTAACAAGAAATAGCATTTAAAAATGGATTACATAAAAATGTAACATTTACAAGATTTAAACAGAATTTGTTTTACGTTCACTAGAACAACGGCAAGACAAATTTATCTAACGATATTATACACGCTAATGCTCTCCGTGCAAATGATTTAAACTTTGAGTGTAGCTTTCTCGAGCCCGAAACAATCAATTGTCTTCAAATGTTCAGGACAATGGGCTTGTGTCCTCATTTTTTAGTGGTCGATTTTTCAATTGTTGATTGAAAATGATGTTAATAAATATGTATTAGCGTGTCTATTTTATTAAATATCTAAATGTTGACGGAGATATAGCAATTAAGAGTTTGAAATGTAGTTTTAGCGCTAGAAATGGTCGGCCATATTTGTATGATGTGAAATGCATTTTAACGTCAGTCATTTCTTGAGTAGGTCAGTGCTGTGGTAATGTTCTGTAGCTGTTGGTAGTCGAAATAATCAAGTCAAGTCAAAGAATAATAAGTTTTTATTTTATTTAACCCTGCTAAGGCAGACATAGTATTGAAATTTAATTTTTCCTTGAAATAGCTGTAAATAATATTTGATATTTTGATATATAAATACATATAGCAGAGATTTATGAGCTGTAAGGCTGGTAACCTTACACAAGGATTGTGTGTCACATGCACTTGGAATGTGTACAACGTTGAATCCCTTTAATAATTAAAGAGACAAAATGACTTTTTTAATTGTTAATATCTTTTAACATATAAGGAGTTATTAAAAAATAATTGGACATTAGAGGTTCTAGTAACCCACTTTATCAATATATAGTACACTTCTATAGAAATTAAGACATAGGACACAAGCCCATTAGATAATAATATCCTTTAAAATTACCTTAGAGCATATACTCGTATACGAGTATATGGAGTGAGAATAGCCTGTTTCCTATAGATTAAAAATGTGTGTGAGAGAGAGAGGTATATGTTCCTGTTTGCTCTCTTTGCGCATGCGTCGAAAGTGGCAGTTGTACAGATATTATATTCTACTAAAATATTTTAATATTAATATTCTACTAAAATATTTGTAAAGAAATTATATTTCTTTAGTTGGTACAAAGCTCGTCTGTCGGTAAAACAGTGACCGTTCAGTGAAAACATATACTCATGAACGCTATAGGATGGCACTGTAGGGTTAACGGCCAACACAGTTGATATTTGGAGTGGACAACACTCACGGTTTTAGTTATATTTATATATAGTTAATTTATATTTATACACTAGAGTTTACCCCCGTCCCGACGACTGTCTTTTGTGTGTGAATTGAATTTAATTTACAATTTTAATTTCATTTTTAAATTGAAATATTAAATTCGTTCCATATTTATTTTACATATAACAACAAATAATTTTTCATATAAACTAACTAAAAAAATATATTTTTTTCAATTTGTTCATTATTTGACCAACTTTTTTTCAAAATTTGGGATTTTTTTTTTGATTTGTAAATTAGGTACCAAAGTTAGTCTTTTGTGTGTGAATTGAATTTAATTTACAATTTTAATTTCATTTTTAAATTGAAATATTAAATTCGTTCCATATTTATTTTACATATAACAACAAATAATTTTTCATATAAACTAACTAAAAAAATATATTTTTTTCAATTTGTTCATTATTTGACCAACTTTTTTTCAAAATTTGGGATTTTTTTTTTGATTTGTAAATTAGGTACCAAAGTTAGCCCATATATAACATTTCAACTTTCTAGCCCTACTTTGTCTCTCGGCAAAAACCGCCCCCGTGCCCCCAAATAAAATTCTTGAATTTTTAATTTTTTTTTCTTAATAACGTATTTCATTATTAAATAATCCAAAATTTGAATTTTTTCCAAAGTTTCTTACCGCGCCTCATAATTTTCTCAACGCCCCCTTTCAAATTTTTCAATTTCTAATATTTGAAAAATGTTAGCATTGATCACCGTAATACGCATACCAAGTTTCAACTTTCTATCTCTAACGACTTAAAAGTTATAGAGCAAAAAGTAAAAAAAAAATGTTAGTTTTTCCAAAATTATGGGTTTCCATGAAATTCAGGGGAAAATCCGAGGACCCCAAAAGTCTTAGAACTTATTTCTCTACGAAATAGGAAATTTCAAAATTTTCCCTGGAGCCATTTTCGTTTTACCATACAAAAATAACCAAACATGTAAACATATAAGAATATAAACATATAAATTATACACCTGGAATTTTATAATATAGGATATTTAACAACTGTCACATATTATATCTAGACAGCTCTGACTTGACAAATGTTACTTTCGACGCATGCGCATAGGGAACAAATAGGAACATATACCTTTCTCTCTCGCACATATACATACATACACTCTCCATATATATATGCTCTAAAATAATTACAGACATTTTAACGTTCTATGGATAGCAGAATAATTATTTTACGAGGGGTCCGAGTCCTGAAGCTGATGGCGCATCCCAATTATAAATCTTACGAGATTGCGGAAGTAGTTAGCATGCTTGAGATAATGTTTGTTTATTTTTGTGGCCTTTGATTGCAATTTAGTAATTAACACAATTAAGAATAATGAAGTAATGTTTAAAGAAACTCTAATTATCTTTACTATTGTCGCTTAGATTCTCTTAAGATATGTTTTTAATTTTAAATAATATAATTATTTTAAAATTAATTTTCCTAAATCAGCCTGAAAATAGGCTTGCATTAATTTTTATAAAAATTACCTATATAATTAGTGGGAGTGGAAGGCTCTTCTAACATCAACTTGCTCTTCGAACCATAGAACTTTGGAAAAACCAGTAATACAATTCAAATTACGACAATACGATGGTGAATTTTATCTTATTCGACCATATTATAATGTTCCAACTGAATGTTTATATGTTTGTTTGTTTATATGTTTATGCGATTCGTATGGTGGCTCGAAAACTTTTCCATGCACCTTTTTGAAAATTGCCTATTTCGTAGAGAAAAAAATTCTAAGACTTTTAGCGTTCTTGGATTTTTCCCTGATTTTGGAAAAACTAAAAAAATCTTTTTTACTTTTTGCTCTATAATTTTTAATTCGTAAAAGATAGAAAGTTGCAATTTGGCATGTGTATTACGGTGTTTAATGCTAACATTATTTGAGAAAATTAGGGTACCCGGTAGGAAACTTTAAAGAAGTCTCAAATTTTGAAGTACTTAATAATAAAATATGTTATTAAAAAAAATTAAAAATTCAAAAATTATATTTGGGGGCAGTTTTTGCCGAGAGTAAAAATGTCTTATTGGCTTAATAAAGCTTGGCTTGGTAACTTATTTACGAACCGAAAAAAAAAATCCCAAATTTAAAAGAAAAAATTAATAAAACGCATAAATTGAAAATACTCGTATTTTTTATTTTGTTTATATTAAAAATTATTTTATTATAACGAACGAGTTAAATATTTCAATTTAAGCCACACACAAAAGACAGTCGTCGCTTGCGACGGGGGTAAGCTCTAGTATAGATTATAAAACAATGTGAGAGATAGTTCCTTTTCATTGTGTCGCAGATTTATTCGGCACAACTTGTTTTAAACATGAGTTGCCGCCGAACTCTTGTAATTTAAGCTTTATCACATTTATACCCCTTAGATACCACTAACGTCATCCTGCCATTTGGACGATAATGCCATTGACACCTACCATAATACAGCAGACTATAAAAGGGATGCATATAAATGTTAGTCAAACTTTCATTTATCAATTACAGCTGTATCGAGCAACACATAAAGTATTGTATTATGAAAGTTGTGAACAAAGATAAACAACATCGAATACAGACTTCAATATTATTGCACGGGTTACAGAAATAAATGGAGTCACGCATAAGTAAATAAAACTGTTAAATTTTTTAAACGCTGTCTAGACTGCGAAAAACTGGCGAGTGAAGTATTTTTGCAAAGTTACTATTTTGATTGACTCTATTTGTAAATTTAATTATTTGGCAGCTATGATATGTATGTATACATTGTACATATTTATTTTATATATGAACATGAAATGTATGTCAATGCTATGATATGAAGCAGGAGAGGAAGGGGTGGAGGGCGAGGGGTTAAAGACAGATTTATTTCTCAGCCAGTGTATTAACTAGATGCTTCTGATTTTTATTTAGAATAACAGGTTACGTGCAAACACTAGCACCAGATACTCCAACTCCATGTATTAGATTTTGTTGTCGTATTTCACAACTAGAAAATATTACACCGATTTATGAATTAATTGTTGATAAAGCTGATAAATGGTCGAATAAATCACTGCACCTTCATCAGCCTGTAACATGTTTATAATTATAAAGTATGGATACTTGTTAACTCTTTTAAGGGAATCGGATAATTTTAAAAATAAGTGTGACCGCCCTTTTCGCGATTGAAAGTAAAATATTACATCAATGTATTTTTGACGTCACAGAACTAATGTATTAAGGCCGTCCGCACATAAGGCGACTGATTGCAAACTACCCCCCCCCCCTCCGAATATGCCCGAACCGAATGAGAATGGAACTGAGTTGTTAGTGAGAGAACGAACGTGTATACGAGTGAAGAAAACACACGGCCCGAACGAAACTAAACTGGTTTTGAGCACGTTTTCAGAGAATCTGTTTCTCGGTCGCAGAGCATGCTTGGTCGCATGCTTTGGATGAGTATTTAAATACATACATACAAATACGATATAATAAAACCCTGTATTATGCTATTGTTAAAAATTCTATAGTCACGAAACACGGCTCGACTAGATTGCAAACCTTAGCCCGAATCTGCCCGAAGCGAATGTGATTACAATTGTGTTGTTAGTGAGAGATCGAACGTGTATGCGAGTGAAATAAAACACGAGGAAAGGCACACAAGTCGACTGATTGCAAACTAATCGCGAAACGAACTTTTTAACGAAAACGAGCACGAGCCGTGTTTCGTGATTCTATAGAATTTTTAACAATAGCAAAACAGGGGATTCTATTGTGTTATATTTGATTGTATGTATGTATTTAAATACTTTTCAATAGTATTCGTAAACATCTCTGTTGATGATGATGTCATCATGAAAAGCATGAAACCAACAATGCCCTGCGCCCGAGAAATATAGTCGCTGAATATATGCTCAATACCAATTTAAAATCAGTTTAGTTACGTTCGTTTTATCTCACTCGTAAACACGTTCGTTCTTTTACTAACAACACAGTTGTAATCACATTCGGTTCGGGCAGATTCGGGGCTAAGGTTTGCAACCAGTCGCCCCATGTGCGGACGCCCTAAGTGTATAAATTAATAAGTAACATGTTTTATTTATTGTTGTTTATCGCGTATATAATATCAAAACTTTATGGAAGAAAACAGACATGATATCGATGAATAAGTGATTGTTTTATAAATGTTGATTCATTTAATGATTAATGTATTTTAATTGTTGATATCTCCTATAATATTGCGAATAATTGGATCAGGATCAACTTTTTCAATATATGGTACAGTTTTATAGAAATTAAGACATGGTTTATAAGCGGACGCCACTGCATATACTTATTTTACGAGCCATCGCGCAAGACCAATCCAATTAAAGGTTTAAAGGCTTCTCTTCATTTATGTGTATTTAAATAAAATAAATTCATGATAAACAAAATTTAACTGAACATATTAAAACTATGGTTTAAACTAGACATGACTATCTTAAGACATTAATAACTATGTATGAGATAGTACAGCGGAAGCATCAAACCTGAATTTAAAATTGAGTTTTCCGTGTGACGCGCGAGCCCATCTGCCATCTTGAAAACAATGGTGAAATCAGTTTTTTTTGTGTATCTTGAAAATTATAACTCTCACAAAAATTTTGTTAAGAGTTCTTTTGTAGATAATAACATTATCTACAACTTTTGTAAATAACTTTTCTTGTAACTTTCATAATAAAAAAGTTATAAGCAATATTAATTTGTCAATGTAAATGGAGTACAATTAATGCTAATGGGCTTGTGTCCTCATTTTTTAGTGGTCGATTTTTCAATTGTTGATTGAAATTGATATTAATAAATGTGTATTGGCGTGTCTATTTTATTAAATATCTAAATATTGATGGAGATATAGTAATTAAAAGTTTGAATTTTTAGTTTTAGCGCTAGAAATTGTCGGTAATGCATTTTAACGTCAGTTATTTCTTGAGTAGGTCAGTGCTGTGGTAATGTTCTGTAGCTGTTGGTAGTCAAATAATCAAATCAAGTCAAAGAATAATAGGTTTTTATTTTATTTAACCCTGCTAAGGCAGACATAATATTGAAATTTGATAATTTCTTGAAATAGCTGAAAATAATATTTGATATATAAATACATATAGCAGAGATTTATGATCTGTAAGGTTGGTAACCTTACACAAGGATTGTGATGTCACATGCACTTGGATTGTGTACAACGTTGAATCCCTTTAATAATTAAAGAGACAAAATGACTTTTTAATTGTTAATATCTCTTAACATATAAGGATTAAAAAATAATTGAACATTTGAGGTTCTAGTAACCCACTTTATCAATATATAGTACACTTTTATAGAAATTAAGACATAGGACACAAGCCCATTGCTGCTATCGAAGCGCTGTCAGCTTTTTACAAAACAAAGTATTTTAATTATCGTCCTAAAATAATTACTGCAGAGTATAAGAGAGATTAAATGTACAAACCTGCTAAAATCAAAATTAGTTAATTATGAAATTACTATAATAAAAAAAAAATAAAAGATTAAAACTTACCATAAATATTTGAAAAAATCCAATTCATAAATAAATCACTAACTAAATTTCACAGAAGATCATTCATATTTATACATAGAACCTAGACAAAATGAATTGATTGTTAAATTAAATAAATAAATAAATAAATAACTGAGGTTAAAGCAATACGCTGGCTAGCGGTGTCGGTGTCGCAGGCTACTGTATTCAATAAGACATTTTTTTTAAAGAAAAACAGACAAGATACATGTACACAATACAAGCAAATATAAATCATATACTTGCATACGTGTGTGTACACATACAAGTATGTGTGTGAGTTTAGACAAATAGTGATTGGAGTTCGCTTAATTTTGTACGAAGTTACTTTTATTTTTACCACTACAACTAAATATGATCCGTAAAAATGATCCAAATATCCCGCTAGACATAGTCACGCATATTTTAAGTTTTACATAACAAAATAAGGTACCTGTTACATAAACGATTATATCAAATATACAACGTTTTGTGACCAACTTTAAGGTTTTTTAAAAATAAGTCCACCCATATACGCATTAGATTTCTTATAAAACTTCTTAAGGATTTTCAAATTCTTTAGAATAGCTCTAAAATAGTGTTTATCAGTAAACTGAAGTCGGACGTAATCTGTTCCAGCAGATGTTAGGGCGACCGAATACTGTAAACACATATGTGTTAAGACATGTACACTTGCGACAAGTCTGTCTTAATTTCCAAAAAATCTATTTTTGTTTTCTTTTTGATATTTCGAAAGTATAGTCTTTTAAGAATATACTGTTAACTTTCAGTAAAGATATTGCCAATAGTTTCGTTTCTACAGCAGTTTTAGCACAGATCAATAGCCATAGCTTACTTCAAAATTTAATCTCATTTATTTCAAAACTACTTTTTTCGGCATGGTGTTGTAGAAAAAAAAACTATTCAACCGAATCGTCTGAAATTTTAATATGTTAGTCACAACATCAATAGCTATCGTTGGAAACCTTTTTTCAATAATTTCCTATCTTTTTCTTTCAGTTTTAGAATTTCAGTTTCAAAAGCGCGCCATTTTGTCAATTTTTTATTTTATTTCTTTTCTCTAGTTCCGACTATAATTGTACTCATACTAATTAATAATTTAGTTGGTTTTTATTTATCAGATAAATAGAAGAGCCAAAATCCGTCCAGGTTCAATTTTTTCATAATTTTTAACATATTTAACAATATTTTTAAATTTCAAAAAAGTTTTTTTTGTATGTAAAATAAGAGTAATAATAAGCCTAAAAAGTTAAAATATCGTTTTTCATTATTTTTATTATAAAAAAACAATCCTCAAAATACCTTAAATTTTCGAGCTCTAAACCACCGTTCCTTATTAACAATTAATTGTTAGCAGTGTCTTTATTTGTTCAATGTTATCGTTATACAATTTTGTCGTCTTTATTTTTCAACGGAAAAGATGAAATTGTCTTAACTCAGTCGTGTTTCCATAGTACGCGGTCGGCTTTAGTTATTTTTACTGGACCAATTTTCTTTGGATCATTTTATTGTGATTACACATGTTCTGTGTAATTATTTTCATACATTATTACGAGATATTCACAAACATCTGTAGCCAGTGCAATTGAAAAGAGATAACTTAATACATGCGAGCACATGTAATTCATATGATAGTATAGCATAACACTCGCGTATACCTTTCAGGGAAGGCTAACAAATTATAGTAAAAATAATAAAAATACTTTCAAAAATATTATTAAATCTGACGATAGATGTCAATGTGGTGAAGAAGGAACTTTGGATCATATTATATTTGAATGCATAAATTATAGTTAAGAAAGATCAAAATTGTGAAAATAGTCATATATTAGATGTGATTAAAACTTTTCCTGTTAATACAAAATTTTTGTTAAGTGATTCAAAATTAATTAGTGAATTATTGAAATATTTAGAAATTTGTAAAATTGAATTATAAATTATAAAAGATGTATAAAAAATGTTTGATGGTGGCTATGACGAAAGAAAGTCAAGGCAAAAAAGTAAATAAATATAAAAAAAAAAACTTTCAAAAATTAATTCTTAATTACCAATGACAGTTCTGGTAACTTATTATCTGTAACTTATTATCTAAAAGGGTTATAGCTAATTTTGAGTAGGAAGCTATTTTCTATTTTTATTATGGAACATGGAACCAGCTGGATTAATATTAATTTGAATTTTCGGGGTGAATAGCACTTGCATTCGGCCGCCATCCTGAAAAGAAAGTTGAAATAGTTTTCTTTGTTTATCTTGAAAACTATAAGTCACACAAAAATTTCGTAATAAATTTTTTTGAAGATTTCAGAATATGTGCTGGAGTTAAAATAAACAAGAAATACTGTTTACACTCTTAATTTAAAGATGGCAGTGACGACACAGTAGTCGAGAGCATTCATGCTTGACTCTGACTACTATGTCTCCGGGTTCGATCCCCGGGCCAGAGTTATGTTATCTGGGTTTAGTAACAATTAGATTTAATTGGTTATGTGCAACCATAATCATGAATATGGAAAAAGAAAACACGATAACAAAAAGAAAAATTCGATAAAGAAAATAGACAAAGGAATAAAAATAAAAAAGAAGATAAACAGCTTTATAAGAAGAAATTGATTATAGTCGAAAGAATAGAAGACAATTGTTAGACAAAGAAAAATGCTAATAGAAGAAAGAACCAGAGAATGCAATGGGTGTCATCATAGTGGAGGCGATATATCAGATTGTGATGCAGTTATAGTTGAAATAGAAAAAAGATGGATAATGGAAAGAAGCAGCGGTTGAAGAATTTGAAATATAATATATTTGAAAATGGTGAAATAAGCTGAAAAAAAATAGAAAATTATAAATTGTATATATTATGTCCTATAAAATGTTGATAAATGTAATACATTAGTTTAAGCGCTAATAACTATCAATAGTTGATGCACTATAAATAAACTAAAGTTTACCCCGTCGCAAGCGACGACTGTCTTTTATGTGTGAATTGAATTTCAAATCAAGTTTTAATTCCATTTTTAAATTGAAATATTAAACTCGTTTCCATTATTTATTTTACATATAACAACAAATAATTTTTCATAAAACTGACTAAAAAAATTTTTTTTCAATTTGCTCATTTTTGACCAACTTTTTTTTTCAAAATTTGAGATTTTTTTTTCGATTTGTAAATTAGGTACCAAAGTTAGCCCATATTTAAAATTTCAACTTTCTAGCCCTATTTTTACCCTCGGCAAAAACCGCCCCGTGCCCCCAAATAAATTTTTTTGAGTTTTGAATATTTTTCTTTTAATATGATATTTAATTATTACATAACCCAAAATTTGAGCTGTCTTCAAAGTTTCCCCGCGCCCCTTTTATAAATTTTTGAACTTCTAAATTTTGAAATAAGTTCGCATTAAATAGCATAACACACATGCAATGTCACACGAATTAAAAGTAATACAGGTAAAAGTGATTATTTTTCCAGTTTTTCTAAAACTACGGGTTTCCAGGAAATTCAGGGAAAAATCCAACGACGCCGAAAGTCTTAGAATTTTTTTCTCTACGAAATAGGAAATTTTCAAGAACATCACCGGAGCCGTTTTCGATATACCATACGAATTTCGAACACATATAAGTATATAAGAATATAAATAAACACCTGAAACATTATAACATCGGGTTTTTAAAAAAAAGATGGCAGCCGAAAGAAGCGCTCCTCACTCTGTAAATTTAAATTTAAATAAAGGTTTGACCGTTTTACAAGTAACAAAAATATGGTATCTTTCCAAAATGTGCACTGTTGTTAACAAATGATACCAAACCGTACGCTAACAAAATGTTTGCCAACTCTTTCTTAGATTACGTATCTATCTAAACTGTTGACAAGTTTTATGTTTTTTTGAATTAATTAAAAAATCATGTAACACACTTAAATATTGAATGGATTATTAAATTGTTATAAAATTATATTGAATTTAAGTGTACGTACTTAAGAATCGTCTATACAGCTTAGCAAATTACAAATAAAAATAAATATAATCCGTTTTAAATGTGAGAATACTATTTTCTTAGTGCGCCATTTTTGTTGTATGCGATATTGAGAATTCATATTTTACAGATATGTAGTATAAACGTATTCAATTTGTTACTATTAAATATTAAATACAAAACTTGTCCAATTCATTAATAAAAAAATGGAAAGTCTGAAAGGACTTTAAATGCCCGGACTCGTATTTGCAAAATAAATGGTATAGCGCTGAAACCGCTGTGCAATTGTGTTTTCCTTTACCAACTAGGCTATTAGAGCCAGTGAAAAAACTTTCAAATTTAGATATTTAATTGCCAATGCGAGTAAAGTAACGTGTTATTTGTGTTGCAGCAATTCAGGGGGGAAACAGTTTGCAGTTTAACATTCTATCTAGTGCGATTTAGTTATTTATTTAACGCACTATTATCATCGACGATCTCTTACAGTATTGGCAATGCCAATTTGGCATATAAGTGAGTAGGGGCCGATTGTTGTACTCAAAGTTGTCGCAATGGGCTTGTGTCCTATTGATAAAGTGGGTTACTAGAACCTCAAATGTTCAATTATTTTTTAATAACTCCTTATATGCTAAGAGATATTAACAATTAAAAAAATCATTTTGTCTCTTTAATTATTAAAGGGATTCAACGTTGTACACATTCCAAGTGCATGTGACATCACAATCCTTATGTAAGGTTGCCAACCTTTCAGCTGATTTATGATCTAGATCATAAATCATCTGCTATATGTATTTATATATCAAAATATCAAATATTATTTACTGCTATTTTAAGGAACAATAAAAATATTATATTTGCTTTAGTAGGGTTAAATAAAATAAAAACTTATTATTCTTGGATTTGACTTGATTATTTGACTACCAACAGCTACAGAACATTACCACAGCACTGACCTACTCAACAAATAACTAACGTTAAAATGCATTTCACGTCATACAAATATGGCCGACCATTGCTAGCGCTAAAACTACAATTCAAACTTTTAATTGCTATGTCTCCGTCAATATTTAGATATTTAATAAAATAAACCCGCCAATACACATTTATTAACAATTCCAACAATTTAATAATCAATTTCAATCAACAATTGAAAAATCGACCACTAAAAAATGAGGACACAAGCCCATTTGTGAGTTAACATAGACAGTTAATGTCGTCTGCACACGGGTCGACTGATTGCAAAGTAGCCGCGCAACGAAGTTTCCAATGAAAACGGAAAACCAGCCGTGTTTCGTGACTCTATAGAATTTTTAACAATAGCATAATACGGGATTTTATTGTGTGGTATTCTGAGGTATTACATACAAATACCTCAGTATAATATCTATTGTATGTATTTAAATACTTTTGAATAGTATTTGTGCACATCTCTGCTGATGATGTTCACCATCAAAAGCATGCAACGTAATTGCCCTGCGGTAATAATTAGTGAATTATTTAAATATTTAGAAATTTGTAAAATAGAATTATAAATTGAAAAATATGCATAAAAAATGTTTGATGGTGGCTATGACGAATACAAGTCAAGGTAAATAAATAAATATAAAAATTGCTCTGCGACCTAGAAACACAGTCGCTCAAAACCAATTTCAAATCATTTTTTTTCATTCGAGCTTTTGCGTTCTCTCACTAACAACACAGTTGCATTCTCATTCGGTTCGTACAGATTCGGGGCTCGAGTTTGCTATCAGTCGACCCATGTGCGGACGGCCTAAGGAGAAATAACAATAAATCGTACTACCGTCTTTGTAGCAGAAACTGAATCGGCTGAACGATTTCTCTTTAACTGTCCAAGTTAATTAATTATTAAATAACTATGAGTGCAGCAACCTGCACTAGGTCTGACGAAACGGGAAAAGGGATCATTACACCAGGATGTCTTCAGAAGTAGTTCATTCTTTACAAAAAGATTATACATTTTCTGAATAAAGTTATAAATAGAATTGAAGATGCTCATTTTCATTTTCATAATTACTTTATAATTAAGGAATAGGTAATATTATTTAAAAAGTGTTATTTGTTGATAAAGGTAATATAAAGTCCAAAAGATATGAAACTGGCCTCCTATCGGTGGCCTTTGCCAACTATAAGATCTAAGAATATATTCTTTTAAATTAAGATATTTAAGCGAAACAGCGAAGAGTAAAGAGTTCCTTGTGCTGCAATCACTAGCGTAGCTAGGTATGGGCCAGTCGGTGCTATGCACCGGGGCCCCAAGCCCAGGGGGCCCTCGGACTTTTATAACTTGTATTTATATTTTAACGATTTCACCGTAAAGTAATACTCTTAGTAAATAGTTATTCCCGACAATGCTTACAAAACTTTTATAACAAAAATATAAACAATAACAAAAATTCTAAATAAGAATGAATTTTTTTTATTGAGAGTGTATTTCATACTCACTTGTATACAAATTTATCACTAAACATGAGGGAGGGGGGAAGCATGGACCAGGCAGGGTCTAAGTCTATTACGTAATTTTCTCAGGCAGAGGTACGCATTCTAGAATTGTTTATGTTGAGATTAAGCTGAAACAAAAGTAGGTGCAGAATTGTACTTAGAGTCTTAGAGCGCAATATCGCTAACCATATACAGAAAAGGCAGATGTATATTTCCTTTGGTCTACTATTAAAACATCATAATAATTGATCTCGATAAAATAGAAAGAGTGACATAAGTAAAAACATACTACGGCGAGCTTACTGATTTTGAAGCAGGGAAGAAATATTTAAAAGTACTATTTTCAATAATGTACTATACACAATAATAGGTCAATTAAAACCACTTTTGCGAAAACTAAGGCTGGAAAAAGATTATAAACTAAATTGTATTTTGTTGGTAGTATACACATCAGTATAATAGGTAGGTCTGACTGTCATATAATAACTGGAAGAGATCATTTATAGGGATAAATTAGCCTTATCTATATATAAATTGTTTTTTCACCACACCATATCTGCACCGAAAGTTTAAATTTCTGCCACAGCTTGCGGGACAAAAGTGCCACTTTAGTCTTATGAGAAAACAAATGAAATAGTTTGACATCTGCACTAACCTTCCCGCAAAACAGTGGCAGAAATTTAAAATTACACGCTGGTGAAGAAAGTAGGATATTTCAGTCCGCGTGTTTGCCACTCTTGCCTTCGGATAGGGAGTCAATTTTACACGCGGGTTGAAATGTCCTACTTTCTTCCCTCGGTGTGTAATATACTATTAATGTTTTATGTACAATAAAGAGTTTTACATACATACATGCATACATCTTTTGATTTACTTCGTTTTATTGATTAATACCAATATTATAAATTCAAGTATACGTAACTAAACTCTTCACCTAGGCGATCACTAAAGCTCACACAAGACACACAGACACATACATGTAGTAAGTAGTTTTGCTGTGCCATTTAAAGCTTTGTACCTTTAAAGTATTTATATATATTTATATCTGACTTGAAAAATCTAAACAGTTTAGTTAGGGGTCCAGATTTTTTTTTGTATCTTGGTTACCTAGCTACGCCACTGGCTGCAATGTTGAAATATTATTACATCATCATGTTACAGTATAGTTCAGACCATTTTTATACTGATTCATACGAAATATGTATAATAAATTTTAAAAAATATTTTTGTGAGAGGTTCTATGTTATACATTTCTATTTTTAAAAATATATTGCTTAACTTTTGCATCCTGCAATATTTTTTATCATTTTATTTTTAAGATTGCTTAAAAACGGCTGCTTTCAAGTTTTTGAAAAATTGATATTTTGTAGAGAAGCCTTTCCTAAACTTTCTTAATTTTAATTCTGATTTCTTAATTTGTTTTTGATGTAGGTATATCCGTTAAACTTTAAGAAGACGAACTGAGCAATATATCTAAAATATGAGAAATGATCCATTATACTTTAAAAAGGCGAACTATGTTAATTATTTTAAAATATCTTCATTTATGTGGATTTTATAGCAGGTTTTAAAAAATTTATCAATTTTTTTCAAAAAAAATAAATTATTAATTTTTTAATTTTTAATTTTTTTTTTTTGATGCAGTATTATCCATTTAAGTTTAAGAAGACGAATTGTGTTAACTATTTTGAAATATTTTCACTTTTGTAGATTTTATGGCGTGTAAAATTTTAAAATTTCTCGGACATTTTTTTCAAAAAAATTAAATATTGATTTTTTTATTTTTTTGATGCAGTATTTATTATCCATTAAAGTTTAAGAAAACGAACTGTGTTAATTATTTTGAAATAGCCTAATTTTTGTGGATTTTATAGCAGGTTTTAAAAATTCATGGACTTTTTTCTTTTAAAGAATTAAAAGCAAAAAAGATCTGCTGAGGTAGCTGAAAAGCGAAAAATCTGCGAGATATTTAAAATTCAATGAACCAGTTCTTTATTTCAGAACATAACTGCATCAAAATTTTTCTAAGTATAAAAAATATTTTCTTTGAAAAAATTGTCCATGAATTTAAAAAAGTTCGCATAAAAGTCAGACATTCGTAGTTATTTATGAAATGTAAAATATAATGAAGCTGTTCTCTATTTTAGAGCTTATCAAATACAACTACATCATTTTACAAAAGATTATCCATGACCTTATAAAATGCCGCATGAAAGCCAATAAACCGTAGAAATTTTAAATTGAATGTGGCCAACATAACTGCTGATAATATGATATTTTTTTATAGAAGTTTTTATTCTTATAACACATAGTTCACACACGTACTTGTTAGTTCACGCACCTACTTGTTACACTTGTAAAAAACAGAAATGGACAAAGTTGATTTTCTCATAAAAATAATGTTCTCCTGCATGGTATCAAAAAATTTGCTCACATAATGCTCTACTCTATAACGTGGAGGACATGCTTTATATCATAGTTAACATGACATGCGATATATCACAGTTAAAGAGTTCTTCGATGTTTCGATGTGAAAAATCTGAGCTATCTTCGAAAAATAAATAGCTACTTACCAAAATCTGACGTTAGTTGAAACATCGTGAATTTTGTTGATTTCTCGTAACATTGTTTACTTAAATGTGTTTCTATTTAGTATAATTTTTACTAACACAACACATATTACACACAAAGACACCATTAAATGAAAACATTTAATAAAAGGTTAATAAATAAAGTCAGATTTAAGGTAGGACTATAATATAAATATATTTCATTACATCGCGACGCACTCAAAATAAGTAACTACTTCTCTAATAAAATAACACAATAATTATTTAGTATGCCACATCATAAATATATTATTAAGTATATTTATTGTCCATTTAAAATCTAATAACAGACTGTGACATTTCAATTTAAATTGAAGTGAGACCGGAAACAGTTTACTTTAACCAAAGGTACATTCTCCTCTAAGCCGCGAAAAGATGAAAAACTACATACAATAATTCCTAATTAATACTGTCCTCTAAGAAGCAATGGAAACATTAATTTTAATGGTTTGTGTCTTCGATAGACCAAATTCTCCAAGAGTTCCTCAATATTTTTATAAACATTTTCAACTTTAAAGCATTGTTTTATTAATGTTCTTTTTAATTGAATAGGTACGAATAAAGGAAATAAGAAGGAAGCAAAAAATAGAAACACGTATTTTTAAACTATAACAAAAGTTTTATTTAACATTTCATAATTCTATTACCAGTATTTCTTCAAGCGTCTTATTGATTCCTCCATTTTATTTTCTACATTTTCAAAACATGATTCCAGCCTCAGAACATTTTCTGTTACATTATCTGAATTTAATACTAAACCATATTGATTCTCCACGACCATTAGCTCTGTGTATAATTCTTTGCAATCCATTTCTATTGCAACTGCACATTCTTTTAATAACCACTGGAAATTTCGTGGTAGTTTTAAAAAGAAGTCATTAAACAATTGATTCGTACTACAGTAGGGATCCCCATGATGATTTATCCAATATGATGATAACGGAATGCAGAGCCTTATTTTACTATCTACAAATGTGTTATCCTTCTTAAGCTTTTCTTTGTATTTCTCCTTTAACGCTAAGTTCAACAAAGAATTTTTATTAGTTTCTAAATTATGGCTTTCATTTAATTGATTTTCATAGCATTCTTTAATAAACCATTTCCCGTGCCTCCTGGTTTTAAACTTTTCAGAAGGTAATGCTTCTGCAGATGCTTTAGACACGAACCTTCCATTCTTATCTCTGCCTATATTTCTTTTTTCCATCACCGATGTGTGTTCTGCTTGAAATGAATTGTCAGCGTTTTCAGAACTTCTTGATATTTTTAATTGCTTCTCCAACATCATTCTTGCAATTTCCTGTACATTTGCTTTATGAAGATCAAGTTTTGGCTTTTTTGCACTAGGTCCTTCGTCAGTTTTGGTTTCTGTTTTACATTTCTTTTTGAAACCACTACGTAAATTGTTTTGAATTTCTTTTAGATTTCGTTCGCGTTTTTTTAATTCTTTAACACGTTCTTTTTTTTTCCTGTGTACTTCTTTATCGTAGAAATCGCTGCTGCAGTTCCTGACATTGACCGACATATTCAAATACTCTTTTTCACATTTCTTTGCTCTTTGTGTCTGCTTTTTCTTAAATTGAGCCATCTCTACAAACTTAATATTTACATTTTCAAAGTTAGTACTAAATCTTAAATCAACGTTACATTTTCTACAATTTTTTTGTAATTCTTTATTGTTCAATAACAATTTTAAATCAGACTTAGTGAAATCTTTTTTTAATAGCTCAGGAATTTGGCAAAAACGATCAACTTCCAATATCTTCTCAAAGTTATCCTTATTTGGTGTCAATGAAGGTTTAAATTCTATCTGCTCTTTGCATTCCTGATTCTGCATCCCCTCCATGTCCTGAAATACTTGCTTAATCAATTGCAAATCCTCATCATCCTCGTCAGTTTGAAGTTTAACTTTCTTTAAGAAATTAAAATACATCTCGGTGCTAACACCCTCTGGATCCGTCAGCATTTTTGTTGGGAAATGTTTTTCAGATATAACCAATTTTCTAAGTTCCATATAATTCAACCAATCTTTCCAAACGAATAATTCCGTATTGAATCCATTTTTTAAAAATATTTTATTTAATTTATGAACAGATTTACTAATTTTACTCTCAGTTTGATCATTCAAACCAAAGATTACTTTCAATACAAAAATAATAAAGCTCATGGCTCTACCTTCAAAATTCGGGACGACGACGATGTCCTTCACTTTGCAGGTCATTACGGGTTCTGTTAACATAAATAATTTCGTTATAAATTCGTTAACATCATCGGGCAACTGAAGTTCCACACAGTAGCGTCTTGTCAATTTTAGTAAATTTGGTTTCACCAAATATTTCACGCCGATAATTTTCGCTATTTTCAAAGAAGTTTCGCGGATTCGTAGATGATTAGGAGGATCATATATAGGCGCTTGAAAAATATGTTGATCTCGTTTTAACATCGGAGAATCTTCAGGAAAAAAATGTCTAAAATCATAAAAACTTAAAGTCCCATCTCTACAAAATCTGATCAAGTCTCCAAGTTGAATTTCTTCCTCACACTGATTTAACGCCAGATACAAAATGGACCACAGAACTGTTCTTGTAACAAAATTTCCACTGGATAGATAACTCGAAGAAATATTCTTCTTTATGCTGTGGCATTTCAGGTCATCGTTAATGTCCTTTAAATGCTCTTTGAGATGTTTCGCAGACAACACCCGCAGCTTTTCTTGGCGAGCTTTCTTGTTTAATTTAATTTCTTTTGTTTTTTCGGTGTTGGTCGTCGAAGTTGCGCTTTTTAAGCTGTGTAAACTAGCATTAAGGATAGACGTTTTGTCCGATTGCTGCGTAAGGACTTCCTGCGTTAAGACTTCGTAATCAGTTTGCGCCAGGGCTCTCTGAAATTAGCACAATTATTACAAATCGATACAATTAACAGTTTGAACAATTGAACGACGTCGCTGTTCTTCAAAATATAATTACCCTATGCTTAGATCTTTCTCTTGCAGCTTCCATTGCAGTTAGACCACTTAGTGAAGTAGTTGGAGTTTTAATTTCCGAAGACTGCCACCTCTTTCTTTTTGATTGTTTAAAGCGGTTATAAATAATCCTAGCATCCCTGCAATCACACAAAGATGAAGTTTATAAAATATTCTGAGATAATATAAATAATTGTAAGCCAGGGCTTTTGATTGGATTCGGAAAAATGTACCGACTCCGACTTAAACTCTGTACAGCGGAGAAATGAAACGGTAACTTTATTAAAATATTTAAAAAATATATATAATGAATAACTAAGGAGTAAATTGAAGAAGAATAAATAAAATTGTAGTATGACATGAATTGTAGAGGAAGATTACAATGTCGAGATGCAAAATAATTAATAAATAAATACAATAAAGTACAAGTAAGGTATAGAGCATAAGAACGCATATGAAAATAAATGTTTTCAGTTTTGAAAAAAAGTACTCTGATTCTAAACACATTCTAAAATGTTTCAATATTTAATAAAAGTCAGAGTTGGTTGTTATTTAGCAACTCCGCAGCCCAGGTTTAAAGCCGAAAGATATTCTACCTCTTTTTAAATGTTACAGGAAGCTTTGGAAGTTTTTCTTCAGTTCTCGACGTAAAAGCAACTTCTATTTTAGCTAAATAAGCGGTCCATAATTGTAATGTTGTTAGTTTAAACTTCTCAGAGGCACCTAAACTTTGTAACTCCTTTACAAGACCCACCAGGATGTAGTTATAACAAGCCCACGACGTTAATTTTTCATCTGGAAAGATACTTCTTATTGTAGTAAAGCTAAAAGTATTTTATTATTTCATTTTATTGAAACGTACCTTTCTTTTTTGTTGATTTCTGCTTTGGAATTGTTAATTTTTTTAGTCTAATATTTGTATAGTTAACATTTAGATCATAATTTATTTCCACCGCATCTGCAGCTTTTGTACCGCACTCTTGACAATAATAAAAACCATCATCATTGGAAAACTCATTTCCACCACACGTCACACAGTCTGGAATATGTGGAGTTGTCATTTCCACAAAATCCTACAGAAAAATAATATTAGAATTCTTCGTAATACATATTAAATTAAGTAAAAAAAGAATTATGACTTATTATTTACCGCCAAAAAATAATTAATTAAATCAGGTAAATTGCTACTGTACTTTTTTGATTTCTAAAAACTGTTACATTTGAAACAAAGTAAATTAAACATAATTATTTATTTAAGAAATTTTAATAAATAAATAATTAACCTATATACACGATATACACCAAAGACTAATCATAAACACCTAACCTAAAACTATGACACGTGAAATTATAAAACTGTCTGTCAAAACCGCACAACATGTTGCAGTCAGAGATAATAGTTGCAGTTAGACAGTGTGGTACAGGTGATTCACAGCTGATTATGGCTACTTATCTTACTGAACGTTTGTAATATTACTGGAATTTATTCTTTATTTAAACAATTAACAGAAATTTAAAATAGATGATTAAAAAACGAAAATGATTGTATTTGCAAAAACAATTAAACAAGATAATTTTTTAGAAAAAAAATATGTATAGAAGCTATACATCCGATCTAATGCAGAATCACTACAAAAGGCACTTCTATAGTATAGTATTGTAAAAAAATTAAAGAAATACGCAAGGAAGTAGGAAATATTAAAAAATTGTGCGAAACTACGATTAAAAAAGTGTATGAGATATGCAAATACGCATAGTTATTTAAATAAAAAATTGAGTAACACCACATACACCACATAGTTGAAAATGCAAAAAAGAAATAATAATGGTAGGAGATACACCATGAATGACAAGATATTTGCATTATCTTTGTTAAAACAAGGTCCTAAAGCTTACAGATTTCTGAGGCAGATGTTTGCACTTCCACCTAGGAAAACGTTAACTATTTTATTAAACAAAATTCCATTTGAATGTGGAATTAATACAGTAATAACGGAATCGTTAAAGAAATCTGTGGAGAGAATGCCTGAACTAAACAGATACTGCATATTAATGTTTGATGAAATGTCTCTAGCTGCATCAATTACATATAATCCCAGAAGCGATAAAATTGATGGATTTGAAAATAATGGAGATGAGTTTGAGAAACCCATTTTTGCGGACCATGCGATGGTGTTTATGGCAAGGGGAATAAGGAATAAATGGAAACAACCAATTGCTTATTTCTTCACGAATGCTGGTATGGGTGCGCCGCATTTAGTAAGAAACATAAAATTGATTGTTTCAAATTTAAAGGAATGTGGTCTTACTGTGGTAGCTACAGTTTCTGACCAATTTTCAATAAACACCAAAGCTATCAAAATGTTAAAAGAAGGGACTACAATAAATTGCAGACGCAAAGGCATAGAAAATAGAAGTTTAAGCTATATAACAAGTGAGTTGGAGATTATACATCTGTATGATCCACCTCACTTGCTAAAAGGCATTAGAAATATGATGCTTGAAACCGACGTCGAATTTAAACTTAACGGCGACATCAACAGAATTGCCAGCTGGAATGATGTTGTAACATTTTATAATTTAGATGTCGGAGATTACGAACAGAAAATGTGCAACAAATTGACAGAATCCCATGTTATCAAAGGAAAAATTATAAAAATGAAACTAAACAGAGCAGCGCAAGTTTTTTCACGAAGTGTATCTGCATGCATGAGAACATTAGTACGCTTAAGTAAGTGTTAAGAAATGTACGTAACCTACAATAACATTTATGGAGGAATAAATTTATTAATAAAATGTTATTTTTCAGATGCAAATAATTGTCCCAAAAGCTTTAATGATACCGCAGATTATTTATTGTTTATAAATAAATTATTTGATACTCGCTGTTGAGGTGCGCCATTACTGCTAATTCCAAACATTTAGAATTTTGGAACAACGGAGCTCTGCCTGTGTTAAGAACTGTAAAATACCAAGGAAAAAATTATGCTCCACCATCAGTGAAAAATTTTATTACAACAATTCAAGGATTAAGGTGTGTATAACAATATTAAATACATGGCTCTTCGCAGCATTAACATTTTTAATGTTATTAAATATAATTTATTTGTTTCAGATACATCTGGAAACAACTGCAGCCAATTGGTTTTAAGTACCTTATTTTAAGGAACTTTAATCAAGATCCCCTGGAAAACTTTTTTGGCTGCATACGTAGCCATGGTGCAAGAAATATCAATCCAAATTGCAGAGCATTTAAGGCATCGTATAAAAGTTTGATAGTAAACAATTTTATGTCTCCGCATTCTCCTGGAGCAAATTGCGAGAAGGATACATGTTTTGCCTTAAATAATTTAAGAGAATTTATAGAAGATGGTAACAAAATAACCGTGAAGGAACAAATGGTAGATGACAAATTGGAACTGCATCCAACTATCCTCACATTCGCCCCGCCAAATAAAATTACTGACTTACATAGCGGGATATTTGGCGAAGATACTATTAAAAAAAAGGAAATGTTGCGAATGTCGCGGTAATTTGATATCAACAAACTTATCGCGGCCCATCCTAATTCAGGAGAAAGCATATGGGCCTAAATGCTTAATTAATACCAATTCTGTTTTTGTACATATTTTTACAAAGTGTTGCCAAGTAGCACATTACTACTTACCATTATTGTCAAATGATGATATGAAATGATGAAAGTGCTTGTTAATTTACAAGTAGAGTTTGTAAAATTATTTATCAAGCATTATCTACAAACGTGGGTTAAAAATGTAAATAAAGCCCTAAGAGGTGAAAAAAAAAACGCAAAAGATGAAATAAGTAATGCAGCTTATAAATATTATGAACAATTTAAAAACAAAGCATCTAAAATAAAATGCATAAAACAATTAAAATAAAAGTTTATTGTAAATGTAATAAATATTGTTATGAAATAAATGTGTTGTTGTACTAAAAATTGTGTAATTTATATCTTTATAATATATGTTGTTTTATAATATTGTCCTTATATAATTTTTAAATTTGATATCTAAATTTTTCTGATATTATGAAAAGCAATATTTATTTTAAAAAAGCGCTTGTAGACCAGGGTTAAATTGTAGCGCAGCAGCGGCTCCTTGCCATAGCTCCTTGCGACTGGTTCATCGTTAAAAAAAGTTCTTAAAATATCTATATTAATATTAAAATCTTATTAAAATTAATATCTTAATTTTCTATGAAGGGGACTTACTGGACCTATAGTCTAGGGACCGAATTGAAGAGAATCACTAGAGTAGGCCTAACAAACAGACTATTGCGAAATTATAAACATTTTTTGATATATGTAGAAAGCTTGGTGATTAGATTCTCTGCTGCTCAATGTTGGAGCTATGCACTCATTTATTTGAAGAAGATATCTTTCAGTTGGTTGTTTGTTTAGAAAAAGAAAAATAAGGAAAAGGTAAAAAAAAATAATTAAGTACTTACCAAAGTCAAACGTTAGCTGAAACATTATGAATTTTAATGATCTTTCGTAAGCCATCTTCTTACACATTGCTTACTTAAATGTGTTATTAATTAGAGCTAATTTCTAATTACCACAACACATAATTATATTAAAGACACAGTTAAATGAAGATTTGTAATATACCATGTCAGACATAACGTAGTGTTGTTATTTTTTATTAAAACGTCACGTACTCGAAATAAATAATTCCTTCCTAAAATTAAATATATATTAATTATTTAATATGTCATATCGCAAATAGATTATTAAGTATGTTTAAATTACTTTAAACTTCATAAGAAACAAATAAAGAATAGTTGACATGTCAATTTGAACTGATGGTTGACTGGAAAATATATTTTTAAAAGATGGGAAACTTCATAAAACATTTCGTAATTAGTTCTGCCCTCTACTAAAGAATAGAAATCGCAATGAAAAATGGTTGTTATCTTGGGTAAAGGAAATTTTTCAAGAGTTCGTCAATACTTTAATAGATTCTTGCAGTTTGTTCTAAATTAAATAATAAATTAAAGATAACAGCGTATTCATTTTTTATCTAACTTATTTATTATTAAACTTAATGTAACATTCGTTTCTCTACAATTATTGTTTCTTTTATAATTTTAATTTCAAGCTTTGACTGCTTTTACTTCTCTCGCTTTTTTCCCTTCTGTAAGAGCGATTCTTTCTTTTTCAGAAAGGGATTTCAAAACGTTTGTAACAACTCCTGTACCTAACGTTAAAGATCCATCACGGAGGGTGAACCTCTGCCCTTGTTCCACAACCATAGGACGTAGAAGTTTAAGTAGCAGTCTAGAACATAAACAATATTTTTACCACTTGTTTAGAATCACATCGATTTATAAAATTAAATCTTACTTTGCGTCTTCTCCAGGCATAATCATTTCTTTGTCGGGAATTGAAACTTGTGCTGCACAATCCCACGTCCTAGAGAACATTTGAAGTTGAATAAAACTTGTGAAAGGTTTTGAACGGCCTCCTTCATCTTTAGAAAGAATATAAACTTGGGCTTCCACCTAAAAATATATAAAAAATATATATATAAAAATAATGTTCATTTTTTAATAATGAGATACGATAACATAAAATAATTTACTTGATCGTGGGCTTTAACGGAACCAGGTTTACACATAACCATTCCTCTTCTAATGTCGTCGCGTTTAACCCCACGAACCAGAGCCCCCAATTGATCTCCCGCTTGGGCTTCTTCCAGAATTTGATGGAACATTTCAACACCAGTCACAGTAGATTTTAAAACCTTTTGAATATTTTATGTTTTAGTTAAAGAACTTATTGTCATATTCTACAGAAATAATATTACTAACTTTGTTGTGTCCAACAAATTCACAATCTGCGCCTTTTTTCAAAACACCACGTTCCAGACGCCCGGTAACAACGGTACCACGTCCTGGAATACTATAAACATTTTCCACAGGCAACAAAAATGGTTTATCTAGATCACGCTCTGGTGTAGGTATGTGTTTATCGACCTAAAACAAACAAACAATACTTCTAGAGCAAAATGTTAAAACGAATTAAAATCAGAGCTGGATTATTCTCTGACTAAAACTTAGGGCTCTGACCTTGTGGAGCTGTAACATTTGTAAATTGTATATAGGTAGAGTTGAATTCAGAAAGAGTTAAGAAAATAGTGGAACATTTAACTTTGACTTAAAACAACAAATATTTTTCATAAATGCATTAGTAAAGGGGTCCCATTACCAAGTATTTCAATCTTGAGCATCCCCATAGCTCCGGCAATACACAAAGCTTGGATATTTCCTTACATTCGTGTAATATTTTACATCAGCAGAACCTAATACATCATGTTTAATCTAAAATGATCTTGTGTTATAGCTATTATAAAATCCGTTAATCGCAAAAAAGAAACTTTTAAAATGGTATAACGCTTAAAAAGGTGTCCTTATGTATGCTACTGCATAAATGGGTAGATTTATTCTTCAAAAAGCAGTGACAATACGTTGTATTCATTATTAGGTAAAATGGTGTATGTAAAAGATACCTGTTGTTATGTTAGATAAACCTTAAATATATGTTTAGCGTGCATGACATTTTATGCGGTTTACCTCTCCTAATAGTTGCATTATGGCATCGGACCCAATTTCCGGACTCTTTCCTTCTAGAGCACACAACGCCGATCCTTTTATTACGGGTACGTTATCTCCATCATAACCCATCTCGCTCATCAACTCCCGGATTTCCATCTCCACCAGGTCAACCATTTCTTGATCAGCAGCGTCTACCTTAAATGCAATAAAACGTAAAGTTAAGTACACATTGTGTAACAGAAGTAAACTGTACCGCATTATGTTAAACGTACTTTGTTAATGAAGACTACTATGTGGTTGACTCCTATCTGTTTGGCTAGAAGAAGATGCTCTCTAGTTTGGGGCATAGCACCATCCGTAGCGGCTACTACAAGAATAGCACCATCCATTTGTGCCGTTCCAGTTATCATGTTCTAGACCAGATTTAAAAAAAGGCATGAGGTTAAAATTGAACAATGCAACGAGGAACTTAAGGAGATACAAATGGACATGATACAGAGAAAAAGGAAAAACAAAAGGACCGACAAGAGGAGTAACAGAGCATAGAAGTAGGTGAGACGAGGAGAAGCATGACAATACGTTTAACTTACTTTGATGTAATCTGCATGTCCAGGACAATCAGTGTGACCGTAATGTCTGGTCTCCGTTTGATATTCAATATGTGCTACGTTGATTGTAATACCACGGGCTCTTTCCTCTGGGGCGTTATCAATTTCTGCGTAACCTTTTGATTCAGCCATATCTCTATCAGATAAAACTATAACAATACATAATTATCGAACATATTTCCCGCACAGTAATATATAAATAATTATATAAAAAGAAAATACCTTTTGTAATAGCTGCTGTAAGCGTTGTTTTTCCATGGTCGACATGTCCAATTGTTCCAACATTACAATGTGGTTTATTTCGTTGAAAAACTTTCTTTTCAGCGTAAAATCGTCTTTGTTGTGGGGCTATGGAAAGAATTCTAGGTGTTGCTCTAATGTTGTAACAGGAAGGTCCATTGAATATAATTTGTTTCAATGTTTTACGTAACACTAAATGTAAGAAAATAATTTTAGTTAATTATCTAATTATTGACAGGTATACTATATATTTTATAAACATTTAATTAGACAAGTATACATATTTTATAAACTTTACGAAGGAGTATCCTAACCTCAAATACCCGGTTGAAGTAATTTCATTTTATATTAAAAAGTCATGATTAACAAGACAAATAAACTAACCTGGACTTAATATAGCTCTCGTAGAAATATATGAAGCCATTGCAAATTAAATAAAATCTAGTTATGTCTTTAGGTTATTAAATCTTAATATGTCTTAATAGAAAATTTATTTCTATAATGTCCAACTATGGCAGCTCGTTTGGTAAAGCCGGAAGCAACATGCATTGCTTGAGCGGATAATTTAAATACCTATCAATGGAAAAAGAATGATATTAATATTAGTTTATTCATTTATAAAATATTAAAACGATAAACATTTAATGTATTTTAGATGTTACATTTATTTGATTAGGAAATATTAATATTATCATCTTCTATAAGCCCAGTACGTCTCTTCTGTTACGTCATGGCGATGGTTACAGTAGAAGATGAAAGACAAATTTTTAAAGAACTTATTATTGTAAAGCAGATTTAGACATAATTGAATGGAGTTTAAGATAAATTTGCACTGGATAAAGAATATCTATTAGTAACTTGTTTTAATTTATCTGTGTTATAGGTGCTTTTACACTCATTTAATTTTGAATTTCAAGTTAAATTCTGAATCATTTCACATTAAACACAGTTATATATTACTTAACATAACAAAAGTTACATAATATACGTTTAGTGACCTCTTTAACGACTATTTGAAAAATAAATCTACCTTTTTACCCAGTAACATAATCAAACAATCATTAAATTTCTCAAGAAGTCCTTATTAGAATTAAGGCAGTATTCTACTGTAGAATTTTTAAAAAATCGAAATTTTTTTTTTTTCATATTTTCAAAGTTTAGATATTTAAAAATATGTCATTAAAAGGATTTTTCAAAATTCCTATTATTTCATGAGTTATAGCCATATAATAATATATAGTTATATATATTATTATATGAGTTATAAAACTTTGAAAGCGTTTTTCTGGGAACTACTTTTTTCGAACTGGCGGTAATGATATCTCAAGTTCTAATGAACTGATTCACTTCAAATTTGAAGAGGATGTTCCCTATACGTCGCTACATCGCGTGAACCACGCCCAAAACTATAACTTCTCATTTAGTATTTTTTAAAAATTCGGAATTGTTAAAAAAAGATGAAAAAAAATAATTCTTTTTTCAAACTGCCGCCATCTTGAAAAAAAAAATTTCTTTAGCTTATCCAAGGTTCATGCGATAGCAGCATCTATAATAATTAAGAATCCGTCTGTTTTTTATGTTTCAGAACACCAGGAGGGTTGGAATCATGCACGCCAGGACACCATCTTTTTTTTTTTGACCACTCACTTTGACTGCATATAACTTTGTCAATTTTAATTATTTTTTTTTAATAATTTTTTTATGTAATAATAAAACATCAATAAACAAATAATAAAAAAATTGATTGTAAAAATATTTTTTGTTTGCTTCGTACAGCGCTTCAAAAACCGGGCGAAATTCATGCCTCTACAGTAGAATACTGCCTTAAGCATCTGTAGATCTGTTTAAGAATTTTACGAACACAAAGTTGTAAGGTACTTTCAGGTTTTGTGTTTAGCGACTTCTTTATATATATTTTTATTATTATTAGACACATTAACTACGACAAGTTTGTCTTACAAAACTTACCAATTCCCAGCATTGATTTTAAATTTGATAATACATTGCTTAAATCTGCTAGCTCTTACATATATAATTAATACAACAAATTAGTTCAGTTTTTCTTTTATTTTATAATCAAAAGAAAGAGTGTTACAAAAAAAAATTGTGGCATTTATTAAAATTAATAGGAAAATGACTATTTTACAATTTGGAAGTTTATCGGCTCTATTTCAAATACTTTATTTTATTTCCTTTAGGTATCATGAATGTTATCTACACAGAATTTATTCATATTTTTATAAAAATATCGAATATTTAATGAACTATTACTTCATATTATTAACAATTAAGACACATAACTGTTTTTTTAATAATTATTTTGCTTTCAATTTTCCATTCCTTTCTAGCCAATGTATAAAAATAATAGACTAAGTTTTTGTTAACAAAAACCAAACTTAAAAACGAAGTTCATTCATTCAGTTATCTTAAAATCTTAACATTTGTAACAATTGAAACATTCAACCAGAAATCAACCAGTAAATTTTTTTTATAATAAATGAATAAATTAAATGACTTGGAAGCTATAAACAATTAGCAATTAATTAGCTTTTTATTGACGAGTCTTTTAATTTGTTCTTTTTATAAAACATAATCTACATGTATACCATACAGAGTTTACACAAAAAAAAACAAAAGAATTATTTAGTTTAGTTCATTTACAAGTCTTCATCTTCTTCTGGAAGTGCTGTTTCTTGAGCTTCCTTAAGATCCTTTTCGATTTGTTGTTGCCATTGTGGGTCCATTGTTACCTCTGGTGGTACTAAAGCTGGCATAGCGACGAACTCCAAGTTGGGGTCACCAATTAACTTACGTGCCAGCCATAAGAATGGTTTTTCGAAGTTGTAGTTCGATTTGGCGGAGATATCATAGTACTGAAAAGCAAGAAAAATAAACCATTAACTCCTGGAGCAAAAAAGCAACTGAAAAACCATAAATTCATTGGAGTATACATGCCCCCAGAGCCCAATTAGCTAACAGTTTTATTTTAAGTCAACGATATTGTTGCAACATGTCTTTTGTTCAATAAAAGTATCGCTAGTTATCAATAAAGTTATGGACTCTAACTGCAGGTATAAAAATACATCTTGAGCAAATAGCTATGCATAAATGATGCAATTAGCAATAAGTCAAAGTAACTGAAACAGTTTTTGATAAAATCTGTACGCAGGGGGCTCCATGGGGCATACATTGTATACCAATTAATAAATAAGTCAGATTAGAGGGACAGAACATTGTAATCATAGCTATCATACTCTGGTTCATCATTCTTTAAATATGTAATTTTTAATAAGGCATTTACGAAGATATAATAACCAACCTGCAGATTCTTCTTCCTGTGGAAAATGATGCTCTTCGCCTTAACTTTCCTGTCTTTAATGTCAACTTTGTTGCCACACAAAACGATTGGAATATTTTCACAAACTCTGACCAAATCTCTGTGCCAGTTTGGAACGTTTTTGTATGTGACTCTTGAGGTTACGTCAAACATGATAACAGCGCATTGTCCTTGGATGTAGTAACCATCACGAAGACCTCCAAATTTTTCTTGTCCAGCTGTGTCCCAAACATTAAAACGTATAGCTCCTCTATTTGTATGGAAAACTAGAGGATGTACTTCAACACCAAGTGTTGCAACATATTTCTTTTCGAATTCTCCAGTTAAATGACGCTTTACGAATGTTGTTTTTCCAGTGCCTCCATCCCCAACGAGGACACACTTAAATGTGGGCATATCATCAGCCATATTAAAGCTTTTTGTAATTAACTAAACGCTTAATTCTGAAAAGAAATGAAAAGGTTATATTGATAATAAAACGATGGAAAAACACATGTAAAAAGCCATTACAAAGTTAATGATTATTAATATTACAACCAATTAAAGCTTTATTATTTATTTTTATGTACTATTATTATAACTATACGCATCGTATTGGTTTAGAATTAACACTATTTATGACAATTAAAAATGTTTTTTAATATATATTAAAATGAAGCCTCGAAAATGGCGCTTGTATCAAAGTCATAGGAATTTGATATTCACTTACATATTAAAAACTTTAATTACTTATTAACTATACGTTCTATCACAAAACTAGGTACTGGACAATGTAAAGGAAATTATTCATAGATAAATATTAAATTTAAAATACGAATGATTACTCGATGGATTGGGAAATTGAAGATTTTACTTACTTGAGTTCACAGTCGTTATGGGCGACAATGGTGTCTTCTTTAGATGGGCCGGCCGGTGACGGAGTTCACCTATTGGCGCGTTATTAATATTGTATAAATAATACAATATTTTATTACTAAAATACTCACAAAATAAAACTAAATGTGTATATTTAAAAATATTTTGTTATTATTACTTAATTAAGCTACAATCTTAGATAATAATAATTAAAATATGATTATGCAGATCACTAACTAACCCACATTAGATGAAGAGCGACATCTATCTCTCAAATTTTGACGCTCATTTATTTCTCATGGATTTCGTAAACTATATGCTAACAGAATTATAACTTTTCTTTATAAAAGTTAAATAATCTTTTAATTACATATATAATTGATAAAAGAAATTAATTATAATATTATCTAATTATAATATTTGCCATGCGCGCGTAATTTAAAAACTATACGTGATTACGGTTTTTAGTTTGACGTCACATAACGCATGCGTACATATTGAACCAGCATTGCAGAACTGTCCGTGTCGTTGCGTGAATATATCGATTTTTATAGACAGTACTGGAGTTCTTATGTTTAAAGTTGTTTGTTAGTAATATAAAATATTGGTGGATGGAATATACATATAAATTAAAACGTGTACCCAGTGCGTGATTTTAATTAAAAGAAGATGACGAAAGATAGGTTAGCTGCATTAGTTGCGGTATGTTATAATATTGAAATATATTTATCTATATGATCTAATATTTGAGTCATACCCAGCCCATTAATTGATAAACTGTAAATTAAATTGATATGTTATTATGTTGTACTCATGTAAATATAATTCTTTTAACTTTGACAATTACTTTTATAATAATTTTATATACATTTGCCCCACCCTGACTATATAAAATATCATTTTTTTGACGCCTACGATCAGTATCTTATCCGAATTATATAAAAAAGGTTAGTTTTTAATCAGTAATTTGAAATGTCAAATTATATGTTATAACTTTCACATATTTATTTGCCAGTACTTGTTGATTTATAGTAATATTTCCCTAGATATAGCTGTCACGAGATCTTTTCATAATTCTTTACTATCCTTGGATTTTCTCTTTACACTTTAAATGGGTATATTTATACATTTTGACAGCTATGGTTTATCAGCATACAATAGGATACTCATAACTCAAAATTCAGGCATTTTTAAAGCTTTTACAAATGTATTTCAAAAGTTTTATTTAACATTATATTTCTTTCATTTATTTGTCTTCTCCTAAAGAAAAATGACATTAAAAATTCTAAATCAAATTTTACATCTAAAGAAAACTGTTTTATCAACAGATGTCAAATCTATAATTTCAAATCTTAAAATAAAATTAATTACCGAAACAAATTACATTCACAAAACTAATTAACTGTCAACATTTAATTAAACTTTTCTTCGAAAACTAGTTGTCTAAATTTTTTTATTTGAAGGCAAAGAGTAGTCGATTAGAAAAATAGTTCTGTAAGAAATAAAACCAGGGAAATTCTACGGGAAACTGTTGAGTATGTAGGAGTAAGGAAATTCCAATTAGCATTCACTTGAATACCGGCTTTGACACCTCGCTTTGTCGATATATACTAAAAGAATTCCGAGTACATACCATGAATGGATTTTTGTATCTTAGCATTACATTACTAGTTCTCAGTAATTAGTATTAATAAGACTAATTATACTTTAATCGCTTCGTAAAATGACTTAAGACATTTTTAGATCAAATTTACTGTAACATTAATACTAAATAACGTTGTGGATTCGAAACACGGTACTTCTTTTGTAGTTGCAGAATAGTAAATTTCAATTATATTTGTTTAATCCAATGCTGTCCTATTCTGACGCCTCTAGCACATTCAGCAGGTCTGATTACTCAGAATTAAAGGCTTCCAACTAATTACAAAAGGCTTTGTCGTTCTTTGAGAACCTCCCTAGTTGTTTCTTGCGGTAATCTTGTTTCTTTCACTGAAAAAGTTCTGCAACAGTTATAACAGAGAGCTGATTTTGTGATTTAAGCTAGTAATTGCATAACAGCTGGTTCTACTGTAGAATTATATTTGTCTAAAGAGTTATAACAGCTTCCAGTGGGGTTGCTAGGCTGAAAAACGCAAAATTAATTATATCTAGTCACAATTGCCTGTCAAAATCAGTTGTATCTAGTCATAATTGCGTGGCAAAGACTTTATGATGTGGGTATATGGGCTGCAGTCTGCAGTTAGACCATAATGTCAATACACTACAAGCAATCTCTTGGTGGTCTGGTCTATAATGTGAAGATGCACCACTGCCTCTTATTAATATATGATTATATTTTAAACTGACGGTCACGTTTATTCTAAAAAAAGAATTATGTTTAGAAGCACTTGTTTGTAAAAGAAATAGTAATGCAATTGTAATTAAAAAATAAGTTAAAGTACATTATGAATTATCTCAACATCCACCCTATTATTCAGACTCAGCTACTGTCTGTATGTCATCAATGCGGAAACCAACGACGTGTGTTGAGGAGTTTGACAAATCATACATTTTTTGAGGGTATAAATAATGCTAGAATATCAATGGAATAAATATACCGACCTAAAAAGAAAGTTATGTTAAAAAATAAATTAAATTTAAGAAAAAAATGTCATCAAAAATTATCATCGACGATTTAAAAATTTTATAAAACTTTTGACTGACGATTCTAATCTATTTCTTTGAATAATTTTTGCAATTTTCAAAACAATGGAAATATCTGAATTTCGTGTGTTGATAAATCATTGATTTTTTGAGTAAGAAAAAGACTTATCAAGCCATTGCTTTGCTTGATCGATATTTGAAAATAACGAAAAGAATCGTCACTAAAAACCAATGTAACTCGTAAACTAATGTTTGGAATATCATGTAATGTTACATATCGATTGAAGGTTGGTACTATCTAAAAATCAGTGTCACCTGCCACATGAATTTTTCAGTAGATTCAGTAGAATTCTGAATTCTTTATTAAATTTTATTTTGTAGTTTTTATTAAAGAGTCGCGGGCCTTAGTTTGGGAAGCCTTGCTATATATATAATGCAATACCTACATCTCCTTCACCTTTATACGGATATAGCTCAATTCACGGTAGCACGGTATCGATATATTCGCGGGTTAATGTGGGTCAAGTGTGGTCCCACATTCGCGGTGTAAGCACAAATCCTACTCGGTACTTCCGACTTCCGATCTTTATTTTGCGCCCTTCTTATGTCGTTATTTTTAACTACTACAAGTGGGTACGAAATTGTTGAGGTCCACTGCTTTTTTGGGCCTATGCTATGTCTTAATTTTTGTAAAATTTACTATATATTGATAAGGTTGGCTATCAGGATCTCAAATATCTAATTATTTTCAAACTACTACCTACAGTTGGTACATGTAACACAGAAAATTGATATATTATGAATGTTATGAACAAAGAAAAATAAAATCGATTACTTATTAGTCTACATACTTTAATCGCATTTAAATTTCTTCATCAATTTTTGGATATTTAAAAAAGGCAATGCAGTATAAATTTCTTTACCCGTGCAAATAACTCGAACTTACATTTAATTTATCTCGATCCCGAAACGGTCAATCATCTTCAAATTTTCAGGATAATTTCAGGGACTTATAGCTGGATTATTACCTTAAAGAATGAATTATTAGCATTTATGTAGCTTGAAAAAAATATGAATATATGCCCTGTAGTACCTCATAAGTGGTCACGATACATTATCGACTATAAAAGTAAAATGAAACTATATTTACAAATTGTGTGTAACAGTTTAAGCATGTTTTATGTTTGAGGTTCATTTAAGGGGATACAGCACCGTGTGAGGTTAAAAAGGAAGTTCATTTTTATGATATTTTTTTCTTCAGATTAATCTTAAAAAAACATTGATGGTTGAGGCTATAAGTGCAGTCGCAAAAGTGCCTGTGAACTATTTTTGTTAGGGGTTGGTTTCTCACTCCCCCGTTATCTAAATCAATCGCGACGAAGGGTATTCCGGATACTAGAACATCCGGATGTGATAAACTAAAGAAAAGTAAATATCATTATTACATATTTTCGCATTTGTACAAAAAATATAAGGTCCGGACACTATAAATACTCTAAATTTGCATGTGAACATATTTCTAAATTTAAAAATTGATGAGGAATTGACGAGAGCAGGGGCGTTGATAAATTTAGGGAAATTTTTTTTATTATTTTGTTGAAAAAGATATTTTTTTATATAGTTATATAGTTTATGAAAAGATATTTTTTATATTGAACACCTGTTCATAATTTTAACGAATTAAACCATACACAAAAAACAGCTGTCGCTTTGCATTTGCCTAAGCTTTAGGCGTCTAAGGCCTGTCGCAGTATGTTACCGTTTTAAGAGCAAACTTTTACTTTAATTTTTATCGATACATCATTGATATTAAAGAAACTTTAGCATTTATTAAATAACTTAGTTCTGGTTGACGTGAATTTTAATTTAGTTCTATCGTATTTGTTTTGTGGTTTGTATAAACTGAAGAATGATGAACATACTCGTTCACAAAGCGATGTCGCCGATACATCGCTCGTTCTTAGGTATCCCCTCCAGTCTGAGGCGGCTGTTTGCAATTACAAAGGATCGGATAGGTTAGCGTTGTGGTGGTGGTATCGCTAGGTTAAAATTCGCTGTTATTCGGTTCTAATGTGAGAGGTAGGTGCCGCCCGTATTCGGACGGCTTTGTCGCTTGCAGTGTGAGAGTTCTCATTACATTTACAGGGTTCGGATAGGTAAAGCGTTGAATTATGGTGCCATACTGAGACAGGCCTAAAGTATTTTCGATCAATTTTTTTACAGTATATAAATTTTCACTTTCCCTTCACTTTTATCAAGCATACGTAAGAAAACTTTTGAATCATATTGTACCACGACAAAACCTTCCAGTGAATAAAATGACCTAATGGCCACTGCCAATACAATACATAGTAAAATGTGGAGCTGAATTAGTCCTACGACTATTTTAGTTCAAGAGGGCAAAGGCCAATGAATAATTATGACCTGTGCGTGTCAACTCGCTAAATGGTAGATCGTAGGTCACGTGATTAGCTCCGGTATGAAGGGTTATACTCTTTTGTCCATTTTAAGTGGGTGTAGCTGAACTACTTAACATTTAAGGGGCTACAACACTCTCAGAGTCAGCACCTCCGCTTGTTACAAAAACATTGTCGTTCATTTCTTAGCTACCAACTTCGGAATGGGCTTGTGTCCTCATTTTTTAGTGGTCGATTTTTCAATTGCTGATTGAAATTGATGTTAATAAATGTGTATTGGCGTGTCTATTTTATTAAATATCTAAATGTAGACGGAGATATAGCAATTAAAAATTTGAATTGTAGTTTTAGCGCTAGAAATGGTCGGCCATATTTGTATGACGTGAAATGCATTTTAACGTCAGTCGATTAGGTCAGTGCTGTGGTAATGTTCTGTAGCTGTTGGTAGTCCTAATAATCAAGTCAAGTCAAAGAATAATAAGTTTTTATTTAATTTAACCCTGTTACGGCAGACATAATATTGAAATTTTATTGTTCCTTGAAACAGCTGTAAATAATATTTGATATTTTGATATATAAATACATAGAGCAGAGATTTATGAGCTGTAAGGTTGGTAGCGGTTATGATGTCACATGTATTTGGAATGTGTACTACGTTGAATCTCTTTAATAATTAAAGAGACAAAATGACTTTTTTAATTGTTAATATCTCTTAACATATAAGGAGTTATTAAAAAATAATTGAACATTTGAGGTTCTAGTCCCCCAATTTATCAATATATAGTCCACTTTTATAGAAATTAAGACATAGGGCACAAGCCCATTGGTTTAAAATTTTATTCAAGGTGCAAGCTGTGAGAAATATGGATAGGAATTTTTTTTTTTTAAATGTTTGGATATTTTAAACATTTTATTAAACTTGTAGACACTCTGCAACATTTTATCTGAAGGTATTCACTAGTGACAATCGTTGGCAAAAGTATAGTCGGATATTAAGTACAAACGTTACCTAGCCTTCATATCGAATTGCCAAGTTGCGATAGCTATCTCAATTATGTGCAAACTTTTACTAACTCATCAAAATAATCTAGAATCGTTCTCGAGATATATGTTAAAACGGTGCCTTTTTATACAATTGCATGTCACATATGTTCACTTTAATTATTAATATAGTCCAAATCACGATAGTTCGGCGGTGATTTATACTTTAAATAGGTTATAAGAGCGGTATAAATCTACAATACATTAATTAATATATCTTATTCGTTTCTATATACATTACAAAAAATAAGTGAATCAGTTCTTTTTAGTTATATCGACAGTTTATACCCCACAACTTGTTTTAAGTATGAGTCGCCGCCGAACTCTCGTAATGTGAACTATATCTCACTTATAACTGGTTAAAACATTTGAAATGTTGTAAGTAAATTACAAATACTCCTTCTCTTCCATGTTTGATAGGATAACTCCAATGCGTTTGATGCGGGCCTGTGCATGCTTACATTAAACTTACTTTAAATATATAATTGATATTCAATACATACATATTTTGTAAAAAGTTCACATTTATTAGGGTTGGTAAAAGTTTGTTATTTGTTATTTTTACTAGCCTGTTTTTCAATCGGGAATATAATTCTATTTTCCAAACAAAATTAAAACTTTTTTTTATCAATAACTTCTATCAGTTTAAAATATATAATAACATAGAAATTATTCATTTCATTTTTGTGGAAAATCATTATTTTCTTCTCTCATTGTTTTTCCAACTTAATTTTCATCATATAAATGGACTATTACGTTCCAGAGTTTGAATAATTTTGATTTTCAAATATTCTCCTCTTATCATTTCAAAAGATAAATTATATTTCATTCCCCTTGGGTGGGTTGTAAGGGGTAGTAAGGGGGTTGTAAGCACCCCCGTCACCGTGCGATAATCGGGTAAACCCGTGATCTGTGAATAACGCCAGGGGTGAGAAGCGAAGAAGAGGATTATAACTTTGGATATTTTTCTCGTATTCGTAAGCTTTTCTGATTCGTTTAGGCTGCTGTCACAATGAAAGAAATTATGTCCTATGTGTTGGGATATAACAGATATTATTTATTTATGGTAATGTTTTTGCCGTTAGGGCACTACATTCTTCCGCTTTAAATCATTAAATTACATATCATTGTGCTTAATTACATATTATCTACCCATTCTCACTCCTTCAAAAAAAAAAAATACAAAGAAAACAGATAAATTTGAACCCCTACTCTTTATCTCCCTCCTGTTTCTACTCTGCCCTTCCTTCCCCTTCCTAACTTATCTCTATGTCCGCCATCCACTGCGTCTCTTTAATAACTGCACAATATGCTCCAGCGTTTCTATATTTCTCAAGAACACCCTGCACATCCTTTCCTCTCTCTCCTCTTTCGATGCAGTGGTGTATATATTATTGGTGATAAACATTAAAGTAGAACTTGTTCTCATGATGCGAAAATGTCCTAATGCGAAACAACTCCATTAACAATGGAGTGGACGTAGTCTGTTCTAGTGGAACAGCAGCTATATTCCTAATTGTAAAGATGTAATATTTTGAAACAAAAAAATATATTTCACACTTTTTTATTAATATAACTAACTATTGGTGCAGCGAGTGAACTAAGTTTTGTAGCAGTTTTATACTCAGTGTTGGGGAGTCGACAAAGAATCATCCGACTCCGATTCCAAAGAAATAAAAAATTGTAGCGAAAATGCAATTTAATGTTAACCTTTTATTTCTCAGTATTAACAAACAAATGAGTATCACACTAGTCCAATTCATGATGCATGATGTCAGAGAAAAGTCTTTAATTTAAAAGGCCCTAATTTGGTACTGTATTAATAAGAAAATGTGTTATTTTATGATTCTAAAGGCCGTCTGCACACGGGTCGACTGATTGCAAACTAGCCGCGAACGAAGTTTCCAACGAAAACGAAAAACGAGCCATGTCGAGCCGTGTTTCGTGACTCTAGAATTTTTAACAATAGCATAATAGGGGATTCTGTTGTGTAGTATTATGAGGTATTTGTATGTATGTTGTATTTAAATACTTTTGAATAGTATTTGTGCACATCTCTGCTCATGATGTCACCATCAAAATCATGTATCGTAATTGCCCTGCGAACAAGAAACATAGTCGCTCAAAACGTCGTCAAAACCAATTTCAAATCAGTTTAGTTTCGTTCGTGCCGTGTGTGCCACTCGTATGCATATGCGATCTCTCACTAACTACACAGTAGCATTCTCATTCTGTTCGGGCAGATTCGGAGCTCGCGTTTGCAATCAGTCGATCGGCCTAAAAGAACCTTGAAACAAAACTTAAGCGTTGTCTCTGTTTTTTCAATAACTTCTCTATATAATGCTGTCTCTATCTTGCAATGGCAAAAACAACTCTGTCAAAAGACAGTCTTGTTTTCAGTTGAACTTCTTGTTTTTTGTTTTTCAAATTACTAAACTTTTAAGAATATCTTTTCAAGGATTACTAATAAAGTAAGTAACATCCTATATTATAATGTTCCAAGTGAAAGTTTATATGTTTATTTATTTATATGCTCCAGCGATTTGTATGGTGGCTCGAAAACGGCTACATGCATATTTATGAAAATTTCCTATTTCGTAGAGAAAAAAAATCTAAAACTTTTGGCGTCCTATGATTTTCCCCTGAAATTCCTGGAAACTCATAATATTGGAAAATTTTTTTTTTACTTTTTGCTCTATAACTTTTAATTCGTAAAAGATATAAAGTTGAAATTTGCCATGTGTATTACGGTGTTCAATGCTGCTAATTCTTTTTGAAAATTAGAAATTGAAAAATTGGAAAAAAATTAGGGGGCTCGGTAGGAAACTTTGGGTAAAACTCAAATTTTGGATTATTTAATATGAAGAAATATGTTATTTAAAAAATGAAAATTCAAAAATTTTATTTGTGGCACGGGGGTGGTTTTTGTCTAGAGTAAAAATTGGACTAAAAGGTTGAAATTTTATATATGGGCTAACTTTGGTATCTAATTTACAAATCAAAAAAGAAATTCCCAAATTTTGAAAAAAAATTGGTCAAATAACGAATAAGTTGAAAATATTTTTTATTTTGTTGAAAAAAATATTTTTTTTAGTCAATTTGTATGAAAACTTATTTTATTGTTGTAGACCAGGGTAGATAATTTTAGAAACATAAAAAAATTAAAGTAGAATGAAACCTATTGGAAATGGAAGGGAATACTACTAAAATGAAAGGAAAAATAAATTACGGTCGATCTGAGGTTGGGAAGGGGTAGGGGGTGAGGTTTTAAGGGTAAAAATCGGTAAATCTCGATTTCCGGCAAAACTACAAGTCCTATCGAAAAAAGTTAAATGGCAAAGTTGTAGATAATAAAAAGATCTACAACTTTTGTATATACACTTTTTCTCCATAACCTCAAAATTCATGTAAAAAATCCAAAAAACCACATTTTTGGTTTTTTATTTTTATCTTTTACAAAAAAATTTTTTTTTTCATGATATTTGGTGAAAACTTACCTCTTTATGTCCCAAACACACTGGAATTTTGAAGATTTAAAATATTAATTTTTTCACCCTATTTTGACTCGATATATGAAAAAGCACCCTAATTTTCAATCGAAAATTCTCACGTCAAAATATTTGATTTTTCAAAAAAGTCGGTGGGCTTTTTGTTCGTTGAAATCTCTATTTTCTGATGGTGTAAAAAAAAATATACATTACTATGGAAAAATTTTTCAGAAAATGCAAAAACGAAAAATATTAAAATCGAAATTTTTTTTTTAATCTTTATGTACAATTTTGAGGTATTCATTAAAGTTTTTACTTTAATTACTCGAAAAACGTTTTGCATCTTTTTTAAAAAAGATATTAGCCAAATTTGACAAATTTTGATTGTCTAATAATTAATTTACGATAGTTTTCTTTCCTTTTCCAGCAAATCCAGATGTTGTGTCGCAACCAGAAAAACAATGCAGAAATGCAACGATGTTTTTGACGGATTCACATTTGAAATTAATATTATTAGTATCTTTGGCAATTTCTATCGAGGTCTTAATAATGTCAGCATCAGCATCTTCTTTAGTTTGTTTACAGGAAAATCCTTTTGACTGTAATACTTGCATTAACTATTTTATTATTTGGTCTTTGTTTTTCTCATTAGATAAAAAAATTTCTTGCAAAAATGGTATTTTTGTATGGTTTTGATAATTGAACTCTGGAATATTGTCTGACGTCTTTCTACGACTACGTTCTCCTTTTTTAGTTGAAAGGCCCAGACCCTCCAAGCCCCTTCCCCACTTCTCTATGAAATACCTTTTGATGGGCTACAATTTTCCGAAGGTCACTCAGGTATATAGGTATAATTTTAAAATAGCAATAAATAGGCATCTACGCATATAATTTAAAGAAAATTCGACAATTTTCTCAAAATTTTGTAGATGTCATATTAAATATTAACTTATTTAGTTGTTAATTATAGTAGTACATTTCGACTTGCAATTTTTTGTTTATTAATCTAACATGAAACCTAACGTTTTTCAAATAATTAATTAAAGTAAAAATTTTAATGAATACCTCAAAATTGTACATAAAGATTAAAAAAAAAATTTCGATTTTAATATTTTTCGTTTTTTTGCATTTTTTGAAAAAATTTTCCATAGTAATGTATATTTTTTTTTACACCATCAGAAAATAGAGATTTCAACGAACAAAAAGCCCACCGACTTTTTTGAAAAATCAGATATTTTGACGTGAGAATTTTCGATTGAAAATTAGGGTGCTTTTTCATATATCGAGTAAAAATAGAGTGAAAAAATTAATATTTTAAATCTTCAAAATTCCAGTGTGTTTGAGACATAAAGAGGTAAGTTTTCACCAAATATCATGAAAAAAAAAATTTTTTTGTAAAAGATAAAAATAAAAAACCAAAAATGTGGTTTTTTGGATTTTTTACATGAATTTTGAGGTTATGGAGAAAAAGTGTATATACAAAAGTTGTAGATCTTTTTATTATCTACAACTTTGCCATTTAACTTTTTTCGATAGGACTTGTAGTTTTGCCGGAAATTGAGATTTACCGATATTTACCCTTAAAACCTCACCCCCTACCCCTTCCCAACCTCAGATCGACCGTAATTTATTTTTTCTTTCATTTTAGTAGTATTCCCTTCCATTTCCAATAGGTTTCATTCTACTTTAATTTTTTTATGTTTTTAATTATTTTTGACGGCTTCTACCCTGGTCTATTGAGCGAGTTAAGTATTTCAATTTGAAAATAGAATTAAAATTTGAAATGAAATTACGAATTATTTTATTGGATTCAAATCATACACACGAAGAAAACGACGGGGTATACTCTAGTAATGTTATATTTGCGTAAAATTGTTCACATAAAATGTCACTTTTTTATATTTAATAAAGTTTAAATATATGTAGGTGTTGTACATAGCCAATACTCTACCATTTTCATTGAGATATCTCTAAGGTTTTCCTTTATTTTCCACAATTTTCATTCATTTTCTCTCTCTGGGGTGTAAACGAGATATTTTACTACATGACACCACTCCATACATTCATCTTATATTTCGTTTTACACCCCCACATCTTCTCCTTTCCCCTCCACACACGTTTAACCCCCGCACACGCTCACGCTGCCACCTAGTGTGTGAAATGCTTACTATAATTTACGATGTTACTTTTGTACGTCGAGTTATCACTGCGGGCAATTTGTCAATACTTCGGGTACCAACTTCCTTTTTTAGAAATTTCATTTCCTATGTTAGATATAGATCTAATATTTCTAACCAAAGAGTTCGTACACTGATATATTAGCCAAGATTGTTGAGGCTTTGACGCTCGAAGCGTGCCATAAACTACGATATTTTTTTAAGAAACTTTTAGATTAAAATGAATCTGAAAATTTAATAAAAGAATTTTAAAATATAACACATCACTCAATAAGTTCGTAGGATGACATAGAAATGGCCAAGATGGCCTCAGACCTGGAAAACCTGGAAATCCGGTAATTATCAGGGAATTGCGAATTTCAACAAATATTAGGGAATTTGATTTCGACAACTAATTCGTATATAGAATATTATATTTCATTTAAAACTCAAAATGAAAAGAATCAGAAAATTAAAAAAAAATTTGGCATCAAAAAAAGTTAAACTTTTAGCTGAAATTCAAGTTATTCATGATCAATTTAAAAATCTTCAATAATTTGAGCTATTAAATATTAAGAGTTAATTTGTTCTAGTTTATACTAGTCATTAGCTTATTTTAAGAGTAACGAATAATAAATCGAATTCAATTAGTTATTAAACGCCAACTAAGGCAATGAGATAAAAAATAAATCAGAAATATATTTTTTTTTTTAGTTTAATAACAGATTTAATTATTGGCAATGGGCTTGTGTCCTCATTTTTTAGTGGTCGATTTTTCAATTGTTGATTGAAATTGATGTTAATAAATGAAAATAAAAACTTATTCTTTGACTTGACTTGATTATTTGACTACCAACAGCTACAAAACCTTACCACAGCACTGACCTACTCAACAAACGTTAAAATGCATTTCACGTCATACAAATATGGTCGACCATCTCTAGCGCTAAAACTACAATTCAAATTTTTAATTGCTATATCTCTGTCAACATTTAGATATTTAATAAAATAGATACGCCAATTTATTAACATCAATTTCAATCAACAATTGAAAAATTGACTACTAAAAAATGAGAACACTACCTTATTTCGTGTCATTTATTTCGTAATTCTTGGTGTTGTATTTTTGGTACACCTTGTTGGTACCAAATAATTGTATTTTGTTCGTATCGCTTGAAACTTCCGCTTTATTTTGTTAATTATCGTAAAATGATAAAATAATCAACATTCCTGAATGGAATATGAAATAATTAGTCAAAACAAATATAAATTATGAAAATTATAATTTATAAATTAATTTCACGATGTATTTGACAACATTAAAGGAGTTTGAAATGAGGAAAATAAGAGAATGTCGTAAGGCCCTCATTTAACGTACTTCCGTATTCTTTCTAAGGATAGACATACAAATGCATTCACTGACCTGTACGGAATCGTATCGCCAGTACAGGCGATATTGTTACTTCAATGAGCAATTTTTAAATGCGTGTCCATTTTTCTATTCTTTTCCTCTTCTGCCAACGCACAAGTAAGCACGACACAATATCTTCGTCATTTTTCATTGCTGCTGTCTACTTTTTCTTACGATCATCTTGAGAAATTAAATATGTCGTTTATACGTAGAAAAAGTTTCAATACTCCTTGCGGTAAGACATTTTTAGATTTTGACTGTTAATATTTGCATTTTTAATATACGAACCCGACACCGAGGGATGTTGAAACGGAAACGGACTGTTTGTGATATTACAATGGTAATTTTTTTACGATTGTTTTGAAAAACTTAGGGCCTTATTCTGTAACTTTGCAAAAAAGTCGACCTTATTTTTTCAGCGGTGGAAATATTCAATTTTTTCACCGCTCGAATAAAGTCGATGTATTTAAAATATCTAAAGTGGTATTCTGTATGCAAAATTTTCCATCGCCTTTATAATATACAGCGGTGAAAAAGTATAGTGACGTATTTTAAGACGTCATCAATTTTAAAAATATTCGACCAATCACGGCATTCAGAATATTCAAATATTTAAAAATTCAAACACTTGACAAGTACGAATACATGTCAATTGTTCAAGTTAATTGACAAGCAACATAACCTAACTTTCTGATATATTTATATTTGTATATTCATATGACTACATATACAGTGTATTAAAAAATTTGTACTGAAATTCAAATTATAATTCAAATTGTTTGACAGTTCTAAAAAAAATACAGCGATGGAAAATTTTAAAGTCACCGCTAAAGGTGACCTTATAATTTGGTCGATTTTTTTCCAGCGACAAAAATAAAATCGATGGAAATTTGTTACAGAATTCCAAATAAAGAATCATCGCCTTTGTGACGTCATTGAAATGAAATTTTTTCACCGGTGTAAATACTTTACAGAATAAGGCCCTTAGAATCATTCATTGAGAATATGACATACGTTGTCACAAAGAAAATTACTGCGAGTGTAATTAATTTTTTTTATAATTATGTTGAAAGTGAGCTGCTTTTGATCGTTTTTGACTTTCCTCACTTAACTTAGTGACTAGGACATTGCGTTTTGACGAAATAAGTTTTGACATCTTATAAACACGTAGTTTATTTATTGGAAGCTTTCTGTAGGCTGACCACGACTAACGTCAACTCGAGAGAGAAATGAGAGCAAAAAAAGAAATAGATTACTGAGTTGTTCATAAGATTTCAATGAATTAACATTTCAGCTTATTCAGATATTTTATATTTTATTACCAGACACTTTCTTAAAAAATATTTCAATAATTTTCCTCCTTAAATGCTTGTTAATATCTTTTACAACATTTTCAGTACATTTTCATATTATTCAGCATTTTCTTTCCTCGCAGGCTTTTCATATAAGTTTTCTCCATTATTTTTATATCTTTTAATATGTGAAAAACTGAATGTACTAAAAACCATCTGCGGTTCGTGCGCTGCATAAAAAAATAAAAACGAGAAAAACTGTAGGAAGCTCAGGCAACTGAAAATCCAAGACAAAATAAATGATCTCCTCGTTTAAAAAATGTAAGCCCATTCTTCGTAGGCACAGACTCTTAAAGTGTGGGTATGCTTTCCACTGTTTTTTTTAATTCATGGTAACATACTTGTTGTAGTGGGGGGAGGGGTGAAGACGTTAAGAGTAACATGATAATAGTGACGTAAGAAAAAAGGATATATATATTTTTTTAAATGTGTGATGCCACAACACAGGTATTCCACTAGGTGTGACAAGACGTGACAAGGAAAACGGGAGAGGGGGCAGGTACTACAAAAGTTAAGAAATTTATGTAACGTAATTTATAGATATCTCTTAAGGAAGTCTGTCTGTTTGAACTCGATTGAACGCTTCGAACTTGAAGTTTAATCAAAGTTCGAATCATTTGCACGGTAATATATATTTAACGTGTGGTTACACCAGTTTTTCATTTTTATAAAAGAACAGATTGTTATATTCTTCATGTTCACGTTCATAAGCTACGTTGCTTTTTTAGAGAAAGAAATTGAAGTTAGGCTTCATTGTTTTTTAAATTAATTTTATTTAGACTAGGGCTCGAGGAGAGTAATGTAACAGACGCCGTGTACCTTGGAATCGGTACGACCCTTTGCATATGTTCAATGCATAACAGTCAATTGAGTTACATCTAATCTTGCGTTGTATATATGGCTTCACACGAGTACGAGACTTTTCTCGTCTCGTAAAAGCGAGACCTTTCTGAAAACTATTGAGACGGTCCGAGACCACTTACGGCGAGACCCGAGAGTCTCGATTCTCTCGTTGACGTTATTTTAACAGAAAATTCCGAGAAAAATAAAGTAACAAGAAACATAAAAGAAACATAATTTTTTTATTACAAAAAAGGTTAGGTCATAAATTTACAAAATATAAAATCTGGTAAACAAACATCTGTTAAATATTTTATTTTATAATTTTGTCTTTTACAACATTTTGTAGCCGAACGGAAACGAATGTTTAAGGGAAAATAAATGTCAATATAAATTATTTACAATGCGATTGTTTGACCTTTAGTTGCCGCAAAAATGTCGTTGTCGTGTAGGTGTTAATAGTGTCAACCTGAAAAAAGGCCGAGATTAGATGAAAGTGATGATGCATTAAGTGAAATTTGAACCAAAATTCTTCAAAGTTTAAATTTTTATTAAATTAGCCAAAATAATATAATGAATTACTTTGTTTACAATGCACACAATAACGAGATGTGACGAGACGAGACAAAAAACTACGATACGAAACCGAGACTAAAACGATACCTATTTTTTTCTAAACTAACGACGAGATTTTTGAAACTCTCGCCTTATCTCGTCTCGTGTGAAGCGCTAATTGTATACAGTGTTAATAAATAATATTCCTGACACATATTGTAGCACGGCAACCTTAGAAAGAAATATTTACTTTCTGTGCTCTAAAATGCAGGTCAAAACTATGACAGTGTTACACATTCACCATCTAAAAAGGAGGAAGATTGAAGCATGCAAAGAGAATATTATACACAAGCAATTTCCCTGTCATTATAGAATTCCAGATAAAGTGATGAAGATGTTCAAAAATTCCCGTGGCATCATGTCATGACTAATAATTTAAGATCACATATTAATAATTTTATCTTGGTAATGTCATTGGAGTTCCTGGAACCATAGTACATGATTATGAATACGAGTATGTCTGAGTTCTGAGTGTTAGCGAATTGTCACACGAATATAAAATACTTGATATCTTTCATTTATATAATCGAAAAATGGATAAAAGATAACCGATATACTGACTGTAGCAATGGCGAATTGTCAATTGTTATGATTCAGAAAAACAATGAGTGATAAGAAACATATTGTTAGTTAGGTATGTCAACAGTCATCTAAAAGTGTATTTATATCCAGTGACGCGCGTCTGTGGCCCCGCAAAACTCAAATAGAGGCTAAAACGATAGCAGACTATAAATCATCTATCATATTCTCATTTTTTTTATTTATATTATATTATATACATTTTATTTGTGATATTATCCGTAGTAAAACTTTAAAATACATAAAAACATATAAATCATAATTCCAGTTAGAAATTATAATTATTTATTAAGTTTATTGGTTTTCTTTTTATTTGAGATCGATTCCACAATAACATTCGCTTTGTATACGATATTTTGGAAAATTCTCCATATTTAAAATTATGAATAATTCCAGACAACAAATGTAACATAATCCTAAACAAATATCACGAAACAAATATAATAAATGACCCTCATAAACTCTGGTATCTTTACTAATGAATTTATTACATTTTCAAAACATAAAATAAAGAAGAAAAATTGTTCACATTATAGGAGGTCAACGGTGATACAACTAAGAATCTGAAAGAGGCCTCTTTTATTATCAGATATCAAATTCACGCATTAACATCCTGGCACAACACTTTTTACATTTACAAATATCAGTCTTGCAGGAAACAAAACCCCTTTAAATAGAAAATAATATTTTGTTTATATTATTTGCAGGCTCAGAGTGATGATGACGACGTGGGGCCCGAGGATGTCGCCGTCACGGTGGAAGGTCGTGACGGTTTCATGGACGAGTTCTTCAACGAGGTAATTATAAAACATATTTTCTTATACCATAAAACAACTAATTAATTATTTAACCCCTGAAATATATGCAACTAAAGTAACACATGTTATAAAGACTGTCAGTAATAAATTTCAACAAGTGAATAAAAAATTTCTCAATGCCACTGCAAAGAGTCGATATGTGAAAGCGGTATACCACAATAAAATTAAGTGACTCATATAGCTGTGACGTCACATTCTCGCGGTTGACGTCATTAAATGGCGTAATGATGTTAAAACAATGTATTTGATTTAAAAAGCGAGTTCAAATCAATTTTATATAAAAAGTGGAAATATTAATTAAATCTATTGAGAGAGTTGATGCAGTGATAGCCAATAGTTGGTCTTTAAATTTTATCAACTTCTGTAGAAGTTCGTCATTACTAAAATGCTATTTAAGCGTCCTGAGGTAGCGGTTTCGAGCCCGATGAGCTTTTTAACAAGCGTTAAAGCGCTAATACCTGTAGGGGGATGAAAAGATAAGGAATATATTCATAGTATTCATTATTTTAGGTGGAAGAAATACGAGAAATGATCGACAAAATTCAAGCGAATGTTGAAGAAGTCAAAAAGAAACATAGCGCGATTTTATCGGCGCCACAGTCGGACGAGAGTTAGTAGAAATATTATTAAAATATCTATTTAAACAAATACTCTTATTTTATTTATATGTGACGTGTTTTTTTACAGAGGTTAAACAAGAGCTTGAGGACTTAATGGCTGACATAAAAAAGACGGCGAATAAAGTTAGAGCCAAACTTAAAGGTATAACCTCAAAACGGAATTACACATTTTCTTCAAATTCGAATTTTTTATTGTTATAATAATGATTTTATACTTGTTTGTAGCCATAGAGCAAAATATTGAGCAGGAGGAGCAAATTAAATCGAACGCAGATTTGCGTATCCGCAAAACTCAACATTCAACGTTAAGCCGAAAATTTGTGGAAGTTATGACGGAGTATAATCGCACGCAAACGGATTACCGAGAGCGTTGCAAAGGAAGGATACAACGGCAGCTGGAAATCAGTAAGTTCTTTCCCTTCAATTCTCCTCATCTTGCAATCCTCGAGGCCCCTCATATCTCTAAACGGTACTTTAAATATTTATGAGACAATACCTCTATGAGACAAAAAGGGTATTAGTCCTTAGTTCACCCCTGTAAACATAACGCCCGCACATTTAACCATCAACAGAACCCAGTATTTTTTTACAACTTGTTAATTCACCAATACGACAATTTAGGAGTTAGGATATTTTCTGTATGGATCTTCCATAACGCGAGAACTCGGAGACTGTTTGTCTGTGACTCTGCAAGGTTGTACCGGGAGGGAGGTTAGACCGTTAGACGCGGGTACGAGGAGGTAGAGGGAGAGGGAGAGGGACGAGAGAGGGATTCCGTTATACGGATATGTTGAGCTTACTAGCTTAACGGATACAGATGATGTAATCAATAGAGTAACACAGTCATAGTTGGCACAGTCACACAGTCACAGGGGGTGGGTGTGTGGGAGTGTGGGAGTATGAAGAACAGTAGGGGGCAGTGACAGACCTAGTTATAACAACACCCTACGGAAGGACAGTCTGTGAGAGGACTGCATTCTCACTAAAACAGGGCTTGACATTTGAATTAATAATGAGGGCCACTTATAAATAACAGATTGAGGTTGACGGTAGTATAATAATGCATAAGACCTTCAATATCTATTTATAGTTTCATACCCTCGTCTCTTTTATGAATTGCCATCTCTTTTATGCAGTAGAGTATAAAAGAGATTCATAATCCAACGTTAGATACTATTTTCAGCTGTCTCGAGCAACATAAACCTTTGATATTATAAATATGGTTAACAAGCGTAAATAAAATTGTCTCAATAAAATTTGTCTAAAATTAGTCTACACACTTACAAAATACAAAATATGCATAAAGATTAGGCTACAAAATAGAAGTTCAAATTTTAAATAGCTATGTATTTAATATATGGTTCACAAATGCGACTAAAAATGCGTTCACAAGACTTAGTTTCTAAAAAGTTGGATATTTGAAATTAATAGTAGTAATTTAAAGAGCCAGAGAGCATTAAAGGTTTATGCATTTGACGTCACTTTTCTACAACAGAGATTACATTACTTACACGATTTCTGTACTAATGACATATGTTCAACTTTTTCCGTACTATTATTTCGATTTTGATAAAAACGTTAAAGTTAGAGCTTTATTTTGTAACTATCTCTCGGACGTCATTTGTTTGTTAAAATTGGCAACAATTTTACTCTTTGCTCATGACGCATAACGTCAGAGAAAAAGTTATGAAATAAGGCATTTAGTTTAGTAATAAAACTCTAAATTTTTGCAGCTGGAAGAACGACAACAAATGAAGAATTAGAAGAAATGTTAGAACAAGGAAATCCCGCCGTTTTTACACAAGGAGTATGTATAATTTAAATAAAAAATATAATATAAATAGCAAGGCGTATAAATCTGCATCTCTTATTCGAGGACGTATATAAATGGTATAATAATTGTGATTTTTCTTAATTTTAGATCATCATGGAAACGCAGCAGGCTAAGCAGACGTTGGCCGACATTGAGGCGCGTCACGCTGACATTATAAAGCTCGAAAACTCCATTCGTGAGCTCCATGATATGTTTATGGATATGGCGATGCTTGTTGAGAGCCAGGTACACCTCCTAGTTATTTGCCAAACGCTTAATGGGCTTGTGAACCATGACTTAATTTCTATAAAACAGAACCTCAAATGTCCAATTATTTGTAAATAACTCCCTATAGTAACAATTAAAAAAGTTATGTCTCTGCAAATATTAAAGGGATCCAACGTTATAGTAAATTTCAATGCATAGTACATCACCTCTGACGATTATGAGTGTGTGAATGATACGTCATTTACTACTAACAGCTGGATTGTGTATCCCATCAAGTTTTATATAACAAAGATTGTAAACAAGGAAAAATAATCTTGATTTTTTATATACAATTGGCTTATGTCCTCATTTTTTAGTGGTCGATTTTTCAATTGTTGATTGAAATTGATGTTAATAAATGTGTATTGGCGTGTCTATTTTATTAAATATCTAAATATTGACGGAGATTATTATAACTTTGAATTGTAGTTTTAGCGCTAGAAATGGTCGACCATATTTGTATGACGTGAAATGCATTTTAACGTCAGTTATTTGTTGAGTAGGTCAGTGCTGTGGTAATGTTCTGTAGCTGTTGGTATTCAAATAATCAAGTCAAATCAAAAAATAATAAGTTTTTATTTTATTTAATCCTGCTAAGGCAGACATAATATTGAAATTTTATTGTTCCTTGAAATAGCTATAAATAATATTTGATATTTTGATATATAAATACATATAGCAGAGATTTATGACCTGTAAGGTTGGTAACCTTACACAAAGATTGCGATGTCACATGCACTTGGAATGTGTACAACGTTGAATCCTTTTAATAATTAAAGAGACAAAATGACTTTTTTAATTGTTAATATCTCTTAACATATAAGGAGTTATTAAAAAATAATTGAACATTTGAGGTTCTAGTAACCCACTTTATCAATATATAGTACACTTTTGTAGAAATTAAGACATAGGACACAAGCCCATTGTGGCTTACACAAGTTCACAAGTCCATACGTTTGTTTTCTTTAATTCTATGTTAATCTAGGGATCGTGTAGACGTTGTCAACTGACTCCAGCATTGTAAATATTATTATTAAATGTTTCTGTAGCTATGTATCTCTAAGATATATTTTATAATAATTATGAAGGATATTTTCTGAGAATTTTAAACGCTATCGATAGGCAAGAAAAATTTAATCAAAATTAGAATCATGTTCACGGATATAAATTTGACGTGTGGTTACACCAGGGTTCAGAAGCCACAGTTTGCTGTGTAGTCGGGTTCGATTCTTAGACTAGTGTTACACATTTCTTCTTGAGTAGTACCTGTAAGAATCGGGCTCTAATCTTAGTAGATACATAGCTTTAAAGTGGTGACCTTTTTTTCGTTTTTTCCATACAAATTTCTTTAATGACAATGCATATAGGGCGAGATGATAGACCGTATTGAGTACCATGTTGAACACGCCGTGGATTATGTCCAAACGGCCACCCAAGACACCAAGAAAGCTCTAAAATATCAATCAAAAGCTCGCCGGGTGAGTTTCATTCAAATTTATATTAAGCATATACTAATATTATGTTTTTCTGTTTTTGTCCTGTATTATTTCCATTTCCGTTTCCTTTTTCCCACGAAATATGTATTATTAAACTCCTATTTTTTTGTGTGTATTTGTTAATTTTTTATAATGTGATTCTGTTGTTTTAACTGCAAATAACAAATAAATGCTTTTTTTTATGTAAATGTTAATTTGTGTGAATGTTTTGTGCGACTTTGTCATAATTATATTTGCATGTTTTTATTTTTATTTATTTCGATTCTTTTATATTCTGGTCATTGCTTTTTTTTTTACTTTTAACTCCTCGGTGTCAATTGGCTCCTGCACGTAATTTGATGGATTAATCTTCTAAAATATCACCTAATCCTTCTAATCCTAATCCTTTTTACATGTTTAACACTACCACTTACTTACATATACTAACTAAAAACGTTTCTCTAATAAATAACACAAAAACATATTAAACAAATACATAACCTCAAATTTCGTATTCACACATTGATAATCCCCGTCACCCCGTACACCCCGTACACCACCATTTGCCTCCCTATCCTTAAAATAGGGTGAACTCATTGACAATATCGAAGCCCACGTGCAGGAGTCACAAGACTATGTAGTTACCGGCAAAACGGAATTAAAAAGCGCGGAAGAATACCAAACGAAAGCGCGAAAGGTAAAAAAATACTTCATTATGTATATAACGGTTCATCGCTAGTTCATCGTATTGTAATTCATCGTGAAGTGACTACATTTAAATCCCCCACACGCGAACCGAACTGTAGTGACTTTATAAATTGGTTCGTATGTAGGGGTTTTTAAAGAGGGCTAGGAAGAGAGACTTGCGGAGGAGAAAGAGAGGGTGAATTGTATTGCGATGAGGTGGCTCCTTTTTTTATTTTTTTTAAATTACTTATCAAAGAGTAATCGAAGTTGGAATCGTCACCCGAAGTGTTATTATTTAAAAATGCTGTAGCAATATATCAAATTGTAGAAATATACTAAATTTCTTGAGAAACGTTGCACTGCAACGTGAAGAGAAATATTCCAAACGGAATATAATGATGCCGTTTTTGATCATCCATTTTTCATGAAATTTAATGTATAAGATTTTTGTAAATTGGTAAAAGTAACGCATCACTCAATAAGTTCGTAGGATGACATATAAATGGCGCCATTATTGATAAACCCATATAGTTTTTACAGAGTACCAACCTTCAAACGATATGTGACAAAATTTCATGATATTCGGACCATTAGTTTAATTACAGTGGTTTTAGTGACACTACTTTTTGTAATTTTCAAAACAATGGAGAAATCTGAATGTCGTGTTTGATTTTTAATGGGGAAATATATCGTTGAAGCAATGCAACGGCTGTGCTAAAAGTGTTATTCGAACTCGGTATTTTTCCCATTAAAACAAAAACAAATACACGAAATTCAGATTTTTTTCATTCTTTTGAAAATTACTAAGTAGCGTTGCTGTTACTTGTAAACTAATGGTCGGAATATCATGAAATTTAGACAGGTATCGTTGGAAGGATGGTTCTATCTAAAAATCATGAATTTTTCAATAGTGGCACCATCTATGTGTCATATAACGAACTTATTGAGTGATTTGATACAGCATATTCCATTGATAACATTTCGACAGACGGAGCCTGTAATTTAAAGTAATACCATATTTTGTTTTTGTATTTTTTTTATTGTTTTCCTTTTTTTGATTTTTTGTTTTATTTTCTTTAATTTACAGAAAAAAATCTACATTATTATCTGCCTTTTGATTGTCCTGGTCATAATTATTATAGCCGTTGCGGTGAGCTTGACTGTTACACCTACACCTTAATTTAACAAAAAAAATAACAATTTTTAATGCATCTACATAATTAAAAAATTAACACGTTTTAATTTGAAAACAAATTAACATATATTATTAATTATTTTTTATTATTGTTTTCACAGAAACAAACATTTTTAAGTATAAAGAAAAACAATCAATTCTTCTACTTTAAAATATTGTAATTATTTTTATAATTTAGCTGCACTTTAAATTTTCAATGATGCTAAATCATTTACACCTTTGTCTGGTAATAACTGATGTAGACCTTCACCGTACGCATACGCTTTATTAGAAATTGTAGCGTAAAAAAGTTTTAAAAATAGGTCTCAGTAAAAATGTTTGTTTCTGTTTGTCATAATAATTCATTATATATATTTATTTAACTATTTAATCGTTATTTTTTAAATTAATTGTGAAAAATTACAAGATATATAATATTTCTTCATGGGTAGATTTTTTTTTTTAATTCTACAAACTCATACAATGGTATAGATTTCTTTAATAGCTTTAATAGAAGAAAAAAATGGAGAATAAAAATATTTGAATTTTATTTATTTAAAATAAAATATGTCTTGTTTTTTTTATTCAAAAAATAAAATACTACAATAATTTATTTATTTTGAAAAATATTACTAACAAAATATACAAAAGTGAATACAAATTTATTTTTTGTTTCGAAATTTGGAATTGGTTCAAATAGCAGAATTCAAAAGTTACTTCATTTAAATCGAGCTGCTTATTTAACGAACTGGAATTCGCAAGGATTTCTTAAACAAAGAATTCTGTAAGAAATCGTTCCAATCGTACGATAACCTTGTTATTTTTTTCAAAATCTGTCTAGTCTATTAAATCCGTGATTGAAATCCATTATTTTAAAGATGGTGGTCGAATAGTACGAAAATTTAAATCCAGAGGTTGTTTACCCAAAATGCACGGTTGCCCTGCTTTTAAAGTCGAACTCCGTAACGATATTATTAGAGCTGTAATTTGAACTATAGTTCTGAATTCAAAAGTAAGATATAAATTTGTGTTTGCTATATATAAATGCGACATATTTAAAAAATATTTTAATTTTGCAGGTATAAAAAAACCATTTTATGTTTTGGTTTCATTTTTGGCTGTTTTGTCCTTCCCATCTCCCATTATTATTAATTATATTTAATTATGATTTTAAGAATTTAATGAAATTTATAAAAAATTTAATTGTTTATATTGTAAATAGTTTATTAAATCTAGTAAAATGACGTAAAATTATTTAATTAGTTAATTATTTTTGGTTTAGGAAATTTAGAAAATCTATAAATATTTTATTACATTCACATTTTTGGAAATTTGGGGCACCTTTTTGTCCTATATAAAAACACAATAAATTTATCACTATTTAGTCAAAAGAAATTCAAACCATTTTCTTTTAAATTGTTTTAAGAAATGGCTTGGTTTTTTGGAAGTTAGACTGCCTTTTATTGAACTTAACACTAGTTACTATTTTTGAAATATAATCTATAAAGTTATTTATTAAAAATACTCAAAAAAAAAGTATATTTCATTACAAGAGCACATTAAATGGAAAATTGTTGTCAAAATAAATGAACAAAATAGAAATTCTTTTTAGTTTGACTTGTGGGGCAAGACAAATGTTGCATTGAAATGAATCTAGAGCTATTGGGAAAGTAACCATCGTTTGATAGATGAAAACGAAAACGAAAAGAGAAAGTTTACTGTCAGAACCTGAAATGTCAGATTTTCTGTTGCAGCACTTATTTTGAGAGGTTGTTGTGAGCAAACGCGCTGCAGTACAATGCTCCCACTAGCATAGTTAAAAACTGACTTGGTTATACTTTCCGGACAGCTCCTGTATGAATCATTCTAAAAGACATTTGACAAAAACATTAATTTTCATGATGTCGAGTCATCAAGTCATTCGGCAATGATTCTATTTTGCGACACAATATTTTAACAACAATTTCAGTCTATTATAAACAAAGAAACACCTCATAAGAGAACAGTATTTTTTATTTTTAAAAACAACCTACTATTTAATAATTATTAGTTCATTATTTATAAATAATTAACATTAGAATGTGATCTTTTTAAATAATTATATAAAAGACTTAATCATTTTTGTGAATTTGTTTTTTGTTTTTTAATCAAACTGCCTTCTAATATTAGGGTTTCAAAAACCATTTAAAATATTAGATCCTATCTTAAATTTACTTATTAAACAATTTCACATGTTAAAATTAATCTATTTAGAAAGTCATTAATTATATTTCTTTTTTAATTATGGTGATCATAAATAGATTAGAAATTGTATTCAAAAAATGTATACAATTCGACATAATCTCATTCATTAGTATATTTTATTTTTAATTATTATTTTAGTTAAATTATAGAACTTAGGTAAAATGATGGATACTGAAATATAGATCTAAAAGTACAAAGAAATGAAATGTATAAGAATAGCAATGTGGTAACCCTTCAGTGTTGCCATCCATTACTATAAATTAGGTATTAAAGGTATTCCTGTAAAGGTCGAATTTCATAAATTACTTTTCCTACGACTATTTTGAAAATTTAAATACATATATTTATTAATGTCCTTTATACGTAGAAAAAGAAAATACTCCTTGCGGTACAAAATTTTTAAATTTTGACTGTTAAAAATTGATTTTTTAACTTACGAACCCTACACCGACCTATGTTGAAACGGAGACAGATGTTTTGTGATATAACAATGGTAATTTGGTAATGCAAGAACAATTGTTTTGAAAAACTTAGAATCATTCATTGAGAATATGACAAATATTGTCTTGTAAAGAAAATTACAGCAAGCGGTATTCGTTCTTTTCAATTAATCAATTAGAGCACTATTTTTTATTTATACACATTGGTTTACTTACATAGGTGAATCTTTCTGTAGGTCGACCACAATTCTGGTGAAGATTATGGTAGATACTTTTACATCAGACGATACGGTCTTTTTGTATTTAGTTTGTTTGGTGCAGGTTAAAAATAATTTAGTTGAATCCGAATTATTCTATGTTTTAGTATCCTAACAATCTTTACCCAAAGTTCTATGTTATTATAATTTATATATATACATATAGAAATGTATATTTTGTTTATATATATATAGAGTTTTAACAATTACTTATTGTAAATATTTAATTATTTAATATATTTTATTGATAATTTATAATTTTTTATTGTTTTTATTTTTCGTTTGTTTTATTTTTGTATGGCAAAGTCTGTATTTATATGAGTGAATGAATGTTGACTCTGAATTTTAGTATATTGTTGTGTATTCTAGAATACCCTGTAGTTTTAAATAATTATTATTTATTATTATTGCTGACTTATTACGTTGCATGCATAGAAGTTATACTGTATTTTATCCCCCAAACATCAAATTTTAATAATTTTTAAAATAGAAAGAATTCGTGTTAACTTGGACAAGAAATGACTTCGCAATTTGTTAAATCAACGGAGCGAATTGTTAAATCAATACATTAGAGACATGACGGTCTTAAGGCAACACGTACACTTGCAACAAATAAATTGTAACAGACTCGAAATCTTTATATTTGTAAACGAAGTCGCAACAGACATTCTTGGCATTGTAGATCTACAATGCCAAGTCCTTCGAAGGACGTGATGAAAATGAATCATATAATTCTGTTTGTAATGTATTAATACGGTCTCCCTGCGATAAAGAGAAAATTGTCTTAAGACAGTTATGCGCAGATCCAGTCTGTGAGATTAAAAACAATGCTAGGTCAATTCTTGTCCAGAATTGTGTGAAATCTTTTACTTTTTAACATAGAGCAGTAAATTTTAAATACTTCTTTTTAGAAATAATAAAATTCATTTAATAGTATTATATTATATAACACATTGCCTTTTCTTTGTTATTTAACTAAAACTTTTACTAAATTTTGGAAAATGCAGAAGAAAATTATGATCCTCGTCTGCCTAACCGTTCTCGGGTTAATAGTCGCATCATATGTTAGTAGCTACTTTATGTAAACAAATTAGAACAAAAAACCAGGCTGCACAACCAACAAAATATAAAAAATACCAAGTTTGTCATCAATAAAGAAGGTAAATAAAAAAATTGTCAAAGTACGATTAGATAGAATGCTCAAAAGTAATCAAAACTAACATTTTAATTTAACAGTGACATTTTCAAGAACTTGGATCTAATTATTTTATTAACAAATCTATTTCTTTTACAGTAATTTAATATATACATTATTTACTCTAATTTAAATGTAACAATAATGATACACGTTTACAAGATTACACACATTGCACTAAATATAAATAAAACATATTTGCTATTTGGGAACAGCTTTTATTAGTAGACAATATCAACAATATTATTTAGCAAATTAAATGTGTCCCAATAGTAATTAACTGCAGATAACGTCAAAATGATCTATAAATCAAAATGTAATTTGTTTTAATATTTGTTTATTCAAACATAAGTTAAATTCATTAGAAGAAGGCGCCCATCTTGTGTTTCCATAAACCATAATGCGTCAGTCATCAGAACGAAAATTAAACTCTCAGTCGTTGTTATATTGCTCTTATGAAAAAAGTAATTTAGTCTAAAAAAAATGCTTTTTAAAACGAAAAAAGTTATTGTAATTGTAAATAAGTTTCATTTGAAGTATTTATTTTGTGTCCGGACATATTTTTATCAGCACAAATATGTGTTTATAAAACTGTATCACATAACCTCAGAAAGTGATTTGTTTGCCAAGTGATCCATAAAGTCAAATAAAAATGCAATTTTGTGTTTGTTTAGAACATATCTGATGGTTAATTTAACACAATTTGTTTATTAGTGATTAGTGTTTTTAAAATTAATACTTTCTGTTTATTTTAAATTATGTGTAATGACTAATTGAGGTTTAGAAAAACAGATGTCGCTGCCAGGTTAGATGATTTTTAATATTTGCATGTATAGTTATTATACGTCAAAATATATTAGAGAAATAACCAAATTATAACATTGTGTTGAAGATCCTTTTAATTTGTGAATATGATCGCATTTTAATGTGTTTTAATTGGTTTGTCAACTATAAGTGAATTTATATAAAAGTGCACAGTACGTATATTGATAAAGTTGGTTATCAGAACCGCAAAATATCCTATTATTTTATTCAATTCGCAATATTATAGAAGTAATTAACGATTGAAATAGTCATTTTTGGCACTTTAATGATCAAATGGTCAAAATTGACTATTTTATTTGCTAATATCGCGTGTAATATTGCGAGTTATTAACAAATAATTAGACATTTGAGGTCTTGATAGCTAACTTAATTAATATGTAGTACAGTTCTATAGATAAATGATGGTTCACAATCCCATTAATTACAAGCTCAGAAAAAAGAATCTTCGTCGCAGAATCTTGAAATAATTAAGATTCTTAGGTGTATTAAAGTGCTATCTGTCAAAGTGACGTTTATAAAATATAACTGTCATTTTAACAATGGTGTGAAATCTAAAGTTATTATTACTGTTGGGACACTCGTTATCTAATAAGAAACCGAATTTTATGATAAAACAATACAAATTATGTTATTTATTTGTTAGAATGTAAGTGTAAAGAGACATTCTTGAATAGTTTTGACAATAACCCAGTTCTATAAGGATATCGAAATGAAATATATGAGGTAAAAACTTGTCTAAATCTTTGTTTTGAAATTTTAGAAGTATGATCAAAAATCTCGTATAATGAATCTTGATTTTCAAAGTTCAAAGGTCACAAAAATGTTTTTTTTTGTAGACCTCTTATTTCCTATGCTCTAAATGACATTTGGAGTTATTAGAAAAGTTGCATGGCATAAAATTCTCTAGCAGTTTAATTTTATGCGTTTTTTCGTTTGCTACTCTTCGCATTATATCTCGGGAATGATTAAGAACTGTCGCAATATGGCACCGTATTTAAGCCACGGCGAATTCGGACGTATTATCAAAGAAACCGACTGTGTGTGTCACAATACATATGACATACATATTGATACGACAGTACTCCAAGCAACTTGTGTGCTGTAGAGGGTGTATTGGAGTTGTTTTGCACTAACATAATTTATCATGAGAGTAAACTTTTACTTTTATTTTTATCGATACACCACTTGTATTAAAGGGCATTTATTATATATCTGAGTTCTGGTTGGCGTGAATTTTAATTTAGTTCTATGATATTTGTTTGGTGGATTGTATAAACTGAAGCATGTAGAACATACACCCCAGTAAACAATTTGGTGAAGGGCCCTATTTAGTGACGTTTCTCTCACTATTTCACTTCAATTATAGTTCGCATCAACTTTATCTTCATTTGTATTCCGACAGGTGGAGTAATTTCGCCATCTGTAGCCGATAAAGTAGACATTTTATATGAAAAAATGTGAGAAACTGAACTATAAATGAACTCTTTTATGACAAAAAAATCATGACACATCTTCAATATGATGTCAAAGTGACTCCAAAATGTTTACTGGGTCGTTCACAAAGCGATGTCGCCGATAGATCCCATTTGAACCGGATTGAAGATTTACAACGCGCTTTTTTAGGTATCCCCTCCAGTCTGAGGCGGCTGTTTGCAATTAACAAAGGATCAGACAGGTTAACGTTGTGGTGGTGGTAACGCTTGGTTAAAATTCGCTGTTATACTGTTCTAATGTCGGACGATTGTAGCTTGCAGTGTAAGAGGTCTCATTACATTTACAGGGTTCGGATAGGTAAAGCGTAATGCCGCGTATACGTCCGGCCGAAATTCGTCGAATTACAGTGCCATACTGAGACAGGCCTAATGCGAAAAAGATATCAACAAAAAACAGATTTTTGAGCTAGCTTACAAAATGTCAAAACAAAAATTTATACAAGTTTTTACCTTATTATATTTCACTGCGAGATTTACCAATTTTTTCACCTTAAATTATTGGGTTGCTGCACTAGTAGTGAATGTACAAATGCAACTACAACAACAAAAATTCGGTTTTCTTTGCTTTTACATGTTTAAAATAATAAAAATATCAGAAATTAATAAATTTTTGTATGTTAAATTATTATCCTTGCATCGCCAACAACAATATTGAATTAAATAGAAGAAGATCATGATTATATTATGTTTGTCAATTGTGGTACTCGTAATAGTAATCTATTGCTCTATATAAACATAAATAATCCAAGAAGGTCTGCACTAACACCACACACAGACACAACCACACACACACCAACTTATTACACTACTTCAATGCACTACAGGTAAATACACACATTTAATTTCACCAATTAGCGTTGTAAGGCTTCCGTATTTTGTTTGTGTTTAGTTTATAATGAAAGATGCGACATCTATGCGCGAAAAATGAAAGTTTTTATACGGTAACCTAATCCCAAATCATATATATTGATAATTAGGTGAAGAATATTCAAAAAATATACCCACTGTAAGGCTGCTATCACACTAACACAAACTATGTGCGATCGCCGACTGGTTTTAGCCTAAGAAAAAGTAGTCTAAAGCATTTTTACAGTGTAGTGCTGTACGACGTTCGAATCTCCGTCGAACTATGTCCGTCTTTTTGGATTCAGAAGCTCAGATCGAGAGTCGCGCGTAGTCTGTTTCAGTGTTATACAAACCTAAGACCATATACTATTATTATTTATAGAAATTTTGTATATGTTTTCATATAATAAAGTTCATTTTTCAATTCATTTTCATCTTGGTTGTCCGGTATCATCTGGATTTTCATCGTAATCACCATGCAGAAGAAGATCCTGATCTTAATTTGTTTGACGATAATTGGAGTCCTAGTTGCCTTATACGTTGGTAGCTATTTTTGGTAATATTTACCCTAAATATTAAAAAAAAAATAACACCAAAAATAGTAAATACCAACCTAATAAAATAAATAAAAAAATTCACAGAAGGTATTATTTCAAATAAAGGTAAAGATATTTTGAAAAAAAAATGTTTGTGTGTCTCTAATGAATTGTTAATTGTTCGCTTGATTGTTAAATGTTAATCGTACATACGTGTGTAATACCAACTGTAAAATAATTAATCTCAAACACTATTTTTCCAACTCTGTTACCTCTCTTTTTTCCAAATTTTAAAACTATTTCCTACTTTACATATTATACTTAGTCCAATCGTGCATTTTTGGTAGATGGCAATTTTTTTCAGCCTCCATCTTGATAATAAAGACGTAACCACTTTTTATAATAAAAAAGTAATAAGCAAAAGTACATCTTTAATTAGAGTTATGTATTTAACAGACTGTACGCTGGTTACTGAACTCATAGTTATCGCAAAAGATAGTTAAGGAGGTACAGGACGTACCGTCAATACTAAAAGTTTATCTCTCGGTAATACGAAATGCAAAAAACGAAGTACATGAGGGACGAGCAAATATTGGGATTGTACCTTTGAAAATGAATTTCTCAATTCCCTATTAAACTGCTTTTTGCTTGTTAAAATGATTTTTTTATGCATATAATAGTTTAATAAATGAAAAATTACCTATAATTAATATCAAATTTATATTAATTCAATTTAAATTCAAATTAAATATTTTGAAAAAGGAATAATAAATTTGACAACGCTGTAAATTTACGTGTGTTGACGCATGCGTGATTTGGGTTTTTGACAAATAAATTGTTATATTTTATATAATATTTATTCCGATTTTGAATTTCCCGCTCAAATTGGCATTTGCAACGTTGCCAGCTTATAACCTACATTTACTGTTTCTTACTGGTTTTATTTAAATATTTTCGTATATAGGTATCCTTTTGATAATTTTCTTTTTGCAATAGTTACAGAAAAGATTCTTTTATATACACCTAGTTTTTGAAAGCCGTGTCATCATTTTTTAATAGTTAAAAGTTATATTATGTCGCGAAATTGAGCTAAAAATTATGATTTGTATGGAAAATGACTATTTTTAATCATGTATAAATAGAAAACTATGAACCCTAGGTCTCTAAAATTTTGAGACAGCATGTATTTTAACTATTTGTATCGACCCTCCAAATTTCACAACGTTTTCACCATTTACGTTAACGTCCTATACCTTCTTAACATTGCCAGTTAAATAATAGTACGAGTATATCGTTCGTGCGATCAAATTTTAATTATATCTGTACAAGGTACGATTTACTGTTATTTCTATTGAATTGGCCATTTTAACTAAGTTTTGCGATAACCGTGAGTTCAGCAACCAGCCTTGTATATTGACTGCTTATTATACCACTTAATTTTAGACTTAGTTTTTATTTTTGTCTACCTAAAATGCAAGGTTCGATGCCGAATTTACTGGACTAAGTACTTTCCGAATACTGAACTATTTCTTGCCATATTTACACAACCATTTTGTACAATTTAATTGTTAATAATGTTTACAACATTCTATCTGCTTAAAAAGGAATATCTAATGATTTACTTTCAGCCATAATTTTATGATTTAGACGTCCATCGTGTGAAGATAATTGTCATTTTTATCTTAGGCTCCACTGGTAAGGATGGCCGCTATTTTTCCAAGATGGAGGTCTATATCTTTACAATTGACGTTGATAAACAAAGTATTCGCTATGAACAGATCTGTTTTCTCCTTCGCTACAAATTTGTATATAACATTTCTTGACACATTTTCATCGCATTGCTCTTTTTAAATTTGAGTATTTTAAGAAACCTATTTAAGAAGACACAGACTCGACAGGCTACTATACTATATAGAACACCATCTTCGCTAATATCTTCATTTCATAAAACATAATTTTCAAAACTCTAATCCACATTTCTCTAATCAAAATTCCTCTAAACCGCTCTTTTCTAAACTAAATACAAATGGAATGCTATAGATATATGTTGTTTATTAATTGCTTGTTTTGTTTTGTGTTCATTCCAATAAAACAGAAGAAAATTATCATCATGATCTGCCTGGGAATTCTTGCTGTAATTGTGGCTTCAACAATCGGCGGATATTTTGGACTTTCGTCGTAATTTACGAACATCATCAGGCGATTTTTTAAAAATTAATTCTTCATTTTTGCGTGAGTTTTGTGTGAGTGGTGCTGTAGGGCTCCTTTGGTTGCCCCCCTTTTCACTGTGTTTTTTTTTTAATATTTATTTAGTGTGTTTCAGTTACTATACATATAACTCCGAAATACAGTGCGTCTCAAAAGAAAGTCTCTTGATAAAGTCGTTATAAAGAAAACAAGGCTTGTGTAATCATTTTTTAGAGGTCAGATGTCGGCCATATTTATGACGTAACATGTCTGTACTATTAAGAGTAGGTCAGTTATTTTTTCTAAGGATAAGAGTTCTGTGTTGAATATGCTATCTCTTTTACGATCTGTTGTATAAAAGAGATAGCAACTTAGCGGACATGATGTCACATGTCTTGGAATGTTCTATACCGTTAGATCCCTTTGATAACTAAAGGGACACGATGTCAACAATTTTCATTGTTAATATCTCCTAACATATAACAAGTTATTAAAAAATAATTGGACATAGAACACAAGCCCATTAAAAAACTTTTACTGATTATTATAATAAAGTAACCTTTTTTTAAATCCAGAAGAGATTGAACCGTTTTTAAAATATTAATTTTTCGGGTGTGTGATGTTCAAACCATATTTTTTGAATAAACTCAGCATAATTTTGCAGTTTATTACAAAAATTACACATTACTGAACTATTTATAAAATTCTCCCTCTCAAAAAGCGACTGAATTCCCGAAATGCATACGTCTCTCTGGTTATCTAATGAGTAACATTCTTTTGGGATACCCTGTACAACCTATTTTCTTGCTATTAGAATCATATTACTTCGTTTTTGTATTAAGGGGATTCTCCCGTGTGACGGCCTGTTTTTTAAGCATTTTTTGATAATCTTTTTTGACGTCCAATGAAATGATAGAACTTTGAGATTTTTATCAGTTATTTATTACTATTTTAAAAGTATGTAAAACAAATTTCATGTAAAAATTTTCATTAGAACGTACAGGAAAACACCTGCCTCAAAAAAAGGGACGCTGACTTCCTCCACGATTTTGGCTAATTGGCTTATCAGAACGAAAGAAAAAAAACGGCGTATTTATCTATAGAATCATTTGAAAATATTGAAAATTGGGTTTTTAGCAGACTTCTGAAAAAAAAGTTTCAAATTTCATGACTTTTTTTCACTTTTTCGCTTCGAAATAATTAGAAATACTCGAAATTTTTGGAAGATTTTAGTTCATTCATGTGCTAAGCCTATCGTATAAATTTTAAGTGAATTGGTCAAACCGTTCTCGAGATATGATGGAGGAAACTTTGAAAAACACAGTTTTGAGAAAACGCGTTTAAAGTTCCTACCACTCAACTACGCGCTCCGAACATCTGCTTCTTCTAACTGCTGTGTCTTTATAACGACTTCGAATATAAAAAAAATCACTTTACCAGCATTTCCAACAAATGTTAAGGAATAAATTTATGCAAAAATAAATCTATTTTTTGAACTCATTACACTGGAGAATCACCTTAACGAAGCGAAGACCTTTCTAACACTCAAAAAAGTCACAAAATGTCATTTAAAATAATAAAATTACAAAATATGACTATGTTTCATTAAAGTAAAATGTTACCATTATTTAACGTAATATCTATGGTAACTATTGCACCTACTACCCTAATAATTCTGTAAAACACTGACATTTTTCTTTCTTACCTCACGTATTTTTCAATCCTCTCTAGCCTAAATGTTTGTGTGTGTGTTTCTTCTGTTTTTTCTTTTTTCTAATATTCACAGAGCACTAAACAATGGCCTCACTTGGCCCCACTGATTCCTGTAGCGATGAGTGTCGCCCCCCGATTCACAGCGCCCCTGAACTGCAAGCAGCCTTATTCATATATATATATGTCACTTATATAAATAAAAATATATACAAAAAATATATGTTTTTCAAATATTTTTGTTGTATTTTTAACTATGTATATGTCTGTATTTGGATTTGTGTAGACGTTAAATGTTGTGTTTAGATTATTTGATGTTTTCGTCTTGAATACAAAATTAAATTAATCAGTGATTCCTCAACTAAATTGTTAAAAAAAATCTGCGCACAATACCGCGTATGTAGGTCTTCCGGTTTTTAATTTTTGAATTTCGTTTAGGAATAACTGGTATATAATATAGAGCTTAAGAAAATTATTAAAGCATTTAAATAGAATGCAAATAGCTTGTACAGGGTGTCCAGAAAGGGTATCGGGTATTTGTTTTCGCGCCATATTCGAAACGGGGCGTCTAAAGGGTGCGGGGAGGGGTTCGTGGCGTCCGCCATTCTGTGGAGTTTTAGTCACGATGGAACAGTACTCGGGGATGCATCGCGCATTTTGCGTACGAGCGTATTATCGTAATGGTGATTCAAAGTTAACAACGTTAACTGTAAGGTACAATAAAGACCTAGGAGGCTCAAATTTTAATATGAGATAGTCTAGACACTCCTTTATAAAATTTATATAACGTTTTTATTAGGAGCCTTAAGGGGGCCACACTAGAGCCATGCATTCAATGGGTTGCAGAAGATAAGTTACATTCAACAATGACATAGCATGCTTACAACGTTAACTGTAAGGTACAATAAAGACCTAGGAGGCTCAAATTTTAATATGAGATAGTCTAGACACTCCTTTATAAAATTTATATAACGTTTTTATTAGGAGCCTTAAGGGGGCCACACTAGAGCCATGCATTCAATGGGTTGCAGAAGATAAGTTACATTCAACAATGACATAGCATGCTTACAACGTTAACTAAAGACCTAGGAGGCGAAATTTTTTGGTCCCAGAGTTGCAGGAGTTTGCAGGTTTCAACTCAAGAACGTGGTTCCAGCAAGATGGGGCCACTTGCCATACCTCAAATAACTCAATGGAAGTTGTTAACGAGTTATTCCCTAATAAAGTCATTTCGCGAAGGGGTAACATCAACTGGCCTCCCAGAAGCCCCGACCTTAGCCCGCTTGACTATTTTGCATGGGGATACCTTAAAAGTAAGGTTTATCAAAACAATCCGACGAATCTAACCCAGTTAAAGCAAAACATCAGGTCAGAAATGGCAGCAATATCGATAGCTATGTGTCAACGTGTTATCGCCAATCTTCGTTTCCGTTTAGAAGAGTGCCAGCAACGTAACGGTCATCATTTGGATAACGTCATCTTTTCCAAATAATTCTCCAATTCATATGCTAATAATAAACAATAAACTTTTTTATTGCATACAAATAATTTTTGTTTCATTGAACTTACAAATACCCGATACCCTTTCTGGACACCGTGTATTTTACAAAGCAGTACAAATCCATTGGGCCATCCATTAAATACGTGACGAAAAGAGGAAATGTATTGCCCTAAATGAAGGGAAGGGGAGTCAAATTTGTCTTTAAAAAAAATAGTGCAGGCGCTATAGGTAGTTGAGTATGCAAAATGTGAGGACCGGCATTATTACCGGAGGACCGGATTAATGAGGACCGGATTAATTTATGGATGATCCTTAATAATTAATTAATGCTTTTAATTTAAAAGAGAAATGAATTAATTTATTTTCTTAAGCTCTGTAGTTTTGTGGATTGTACATTTATATTTTTGTATTAAAAATGTTGGGTTTTTTTTACGAAAACGCAATTTTGTAATTTCCAACAAAATATAAATTACAAACAGTGCCGTCCCGTTACTTTGGGAGTGTTGCACTAACACTTTTTGAGTTGTGGAGATTTCTGTTCTATCTAAACATGTGTCAACCACGTTAATTTAACCAAACGTTTTTAATACAAAAATTACCATATTCCTATTGTTACTGCAATAATTGTTTTTCTGTATTAATAACGTCCTATCTGTCGGGAGTATATATGAGAATATAAAAGGCACGAAAGTATTTTCGGGTTTTTTAGTATAAACTAAAACTATTTTTTCTATGCAAAGGATAAATTTTAATCAATTGTATATTTTACATTCTGTTTGATGATCTTTCGCCATCCTTTTGGAAACTTCATAATTCCGCGATCATAGAATTTATGATCTTTATCAACTAAAGTAATATCTAACTAGCTGAAGTGATTGTCGTGCTGGAACATGATTCCTTTGCTAATTTAAAACTCACAAAGGGGGGCCACAACACAAAACAATTAATATTTAGTTTTTCGAAGAAATAACTGTTTTTTAACTCTCACGGAAATTTTCATAAATCTACCTTTTATCTTACTAGAGTTTACCCTGTCGCAAGCGACGACTGTCTTTTGTATGTGAATTGAATTTCATTTCAAATTTTAATTACATTTTTAAATTAAAATATATAACTCGTTCCATATTTATTTTACATATAACAACAAATAATTTTTCATATAAATTGACTAAAAAATATATATTTTTTTCAATTTGTTCATTATTTGACTAACTTTTTTTCAAAATTTGGGATTTTTTTTTCGATTTGAAAATTAGGTACCAAAGTTAGTCAATATATAAAATTTCAACTTTCTAGCCCTATTTTTAACCTCTGCAAAATCCGCCCCCGTGCCCCCAAATATTTTTGTTGAATTTTGATTTTTTTTGTCTTAATAACATATTTCATTATTATGTAATACAAAATTTGAGTTTTCTCCAAAGTTTCCAACCGCGCCCCCTAATTTTCTCAAGGCTCCCTTTTTCAACTTTTTAATTTCTAATTTTCTTTTTAATACACATGCCAAATTTCAACTTTCTATCTTTTATGAATTAAAAGTTATAGAGCAAAAAGAAAAAAAAATTTTTTTAGTTTTTCAAAATTCAGGGGAAAATCCGAGGACGCAAAAAGTCTTAGAATTTTTTTCTCTACAAAATAGGTAATTTTCAGCCACCATACGTTTCCTTAGGTCGTTTTCGAGCCACCATACGAATCGCGTAAATATATAAACAAATAAATAAACATATAAACTTTCAGTTGGAACATTATGATATAGGATCTTTTTCACGCGTTAAAACAAAAACTTCTTAAAAAATTACAAAAAATTTGCAGTGTATAGAGGGTAGGGGAAAAGGGGTACACCATAACTTATGCTTAGTGGTCCACCGATTCTAAACGGCACGGCAATTATCCAATACATTTTTTTTTTATAACTTTGATTTGGTTATGATCAACTTCAGTAGATCGACCAAAACGTGTTATTTTTTAATAAAATCTTTCTTAGTTTCACCGAAATAAAAAAGAGATTTGAAAATGCACGGACAAAATTTAAGCCATTACCATTTGTAGTTTTAAGCTCATATTTCACTCAGACGAGACAGGACGTTTAATTTTTAATGTAACAGTTTGATATACTTGTAATTCTATGTGCAACGTTGCATATACACTATAAACAAAACTAATACATTTTTGAAATTTCCACAGGTTCTCCAAATATTCATAAAAATCGACGTCATCATCGATATATCGATGCCATCATCAATGATAATTTAAATTAAATAAATAAAAATAATGAAAAAAAAAATGAATTAAAAATAAAATAATATTAAAATATAAATAGGCGTTTCGACTTGCCATAACGTCGATTGGCTGTTCTAATGTTTATATATGTATATTATTATTGTTTTTTTAGCAATACTATTTATTTGTTTATTATTAGACCTATTTGTTTATTTATTAATCGTAGTAGGTATCTTTGTTAAACACGTAATGTAAATATTACATAACATTTACATAACTATGTTTAACTGGATTATTATTTAAGTATTAAAATCGCAATTGCTTCCCGGAACGCAAGATAGACAGATTCTAGTAGTTCAGTGATTCTGGTAAATACCAACATTTTTGCGTTTGTTTTGACTTTTTGGTTATGTATATGTCTCGTAAAATATCGTTATAAATATATATATATGTATAATTAACACAAAAAGGTCAATTATTAAAAGCCAATCCGATAATGTGATACAGTTGGCAAAAAAAAACCAGACATTTTAAATTTAATTATCGGTATATTAGAAAATTAAAATTTTTAAATTATCCTTAAAATGTCGAATAAGCAAAACAAATTATATTTATAACGATTATTTCTTAAATTAAGGAAGAGTCCTGAAAATTGCTAGACCTCTTACAGACAGCGTTGCTTTAAAGTAACTTATTTTGATATTTTTATTGTTATTATATGCAGAATCCCTCACTCGAAGTGTTACCAATTAAAGATGCTGTAGTTTCTTTCGATTATCAATCTTCTTAATTTATTTTTTTAAGACATCGTTGCAAATACATTATATTTCACGAAAAACATGTCACTGTTCGAGATGGCTACCTCAGGGGCGGACGGTGGCATCAAATATTCCGATAGTCTGCACGAAGCGCTGTCTTCAACGTTTTCATATTTTTTAGTTGAGCTTAGTTGAGTTTGATTTTAGCCTCCTAAATAAATGACCTGGGCTCCAATTTAGTGAGTATGGGGCTACTGTTACGAACAATTGAACAAGAAACTGGTTGCTGAACTCATAGTTATCGCTAAAGTTAGTTAACATGACTGCTGCAGTACCTGGTACAAGGTCTTACTGTTTCTATTTTACTGATTATATTAATTAACTTTTGCGATAACTATAAGTTCAGCAACCGCATTGTAAGATTACAAAAGCATATATAAATCTTGAAAAGAAATATTCCAAAAGGAATTCAAACACATGTCTTCATCCGTGCCAGATAGCCATACGATAGAACAATGTGTTATTTATGAAATTTAATGCATTGTTAACATTTTCTCAAAATATTATATAAAAATATTCGTAATTGATAAAACCACAGCATTTTTAATATTTTTATTATCTCTGAATAATTTTGTTCAATTTTTCAGGACACTTCTTTTAATTATATTATTAATTTAGTTATTTAGTTATTAATTCTATAATTAATTTCAATTTTTAGTAATTAATGCACTTATATCAATATCTAATAAATAATTAAAAGAATAAAATTTAAAATTTTTATAAGTTTGATGGAAATAGAAAACATGTTCTTCCATGGCTTCCACGTTTGACCATGATATTCTGAGCGGTACTTTCAGCAGACCTGGACTCTTATTAAGGCGAAGGTATCCCTCAGACATTTAATTATCATATAATATATTAAAAAATGAACTCTTCTTGATTTCCGCTAACGAGAAGTAATATACTCTTAACAAAACTCTCCCGCTATTGCCTCTTAACTATTAATTATTTATTGGCCCATAAAAATCAAACTTATAATGATTTTTAAAAAACATTTTTGTAAACATCAAAGAAAAAAACGAAGAAATTTTTATTTAAGAGTTTTTTTTCTATGCATGTAGGTGTCGCAAGTTGTTTTAGAGGATAAGCGTTCAGTGGATGCATCGTATCGTCTGTATGGGAGATAGGGTTGCTTGAATGAAGATCAATAAAAATAGTTAAACACATATTAAAATAAAATTATCACGATGCCACGATGCATGTAGTGCGGACCAGTGAACGCTTACCTATGAAAGTCGCGACTGTTACAAACACACCAAAAACATACTCTTGAATAAATCATTTCAAATAAATAATCAAAAGCCTAATTGTGAAACCTTTTGCTGTAGCAATAACACATTATACAGAAATCACATAATTTAACGAAAAAAATTATAACATTAAAAGAAAAAAAATTCGTGTATAAAATTATAATTATATATATACAAAAAATCAAAAAAATTAATATAAAAAATCTTAATTTTTGATTGTGATATACATAAAGAAATATAGCGAACCCTACAGATTAAAAAAAATATCTTTACAAAAACTAAAATAAAATATTTCATCAAAACTATTGGTCATTTTAGTTGTGGCCTCGTATATGTAGTTTTGATGAAATTAAAGATTTATAAAAATATATCATTTAAACGAATATTAATATTTAGCTCTTTAATAAATTAGAACACTTGTTTCGTATAATCTCGAATAAAATGTAAAAATCTTTTGTATATAATATTTAAAGAAATTTTCATATTAACAAATATAGAGAAATGAAACAAAGCATTTACAACCATAAACATCGGGTCTGTGCTAGAAACGAAGGACTCACTACAGAAAAACTTCTTCTTATTATCAATTACTTGTGGAAAAATTCTTTTTAATGTTATAAAAAAAACAATGGAGCAAATATCGGGATATACTTTTGCCTACGACTAGAACTCTGCAAAAGTACATATAGCTCGGAGCTCGGTGATCGGTGCTCGGTGCAGTTGTCTGAGTTTAGACCTTTATTCGTTAACATTAGGAAAAATATACACGCTCTTGGCTAAATTCCAATTTGGAACACAGCCAGAAACGAGATTCCAAAATCTTCCAGCTCCAGATTCAAGTAAATGCTTTGTTTCCACTTGTTTTTATAATTTAAAGAAAACTACGAATATAATGTATTTAAGCATTCAATAAATAAGAATATTTATTTGAGTTTTAGTCGGGGAAATCTGTCATCTAAACCGTGCAATTTGGCTAGGCAGCTATTACCTTTTTCAAATTCATAACAGAGTCAAACCTAGTTTTTAATTTTAATTTTCAGGAAAATAAGATTGTAATAAATCTTTTCTATTTATCTATTACTCTAACTATAACTCTCACAAAAATTTGTAATATGTTTTTTATAATTTGATCTACATTTTTTTTACTTTAAAACTTACAACAAAAAGTTATTAAAAAAAATTGTAGATAATATTATTATTAAAAAGAAATCTCATTGTAAATTTGTCGTGGGAGTTGTAATGTTAAAGATAAACAAAAGAAACTGATTACAACCTTATTTTCAAGATGGGGGTGTCGGAAGCGACCCCACCCCGAAAATTCAAGTACAAATCCAAGTTTGACCATCTTTCATGATGGACCGATGGATTTCCGCGACTATTTATATATTAAATATTAATTATAATTGCAAAATATATTAAACAATTAATACCTTCACAGTTCACATAAAATACATATACACAAAACTATAAACAAATTAAATCGGGTAGTTGTCAGTGCTATACTTTGTTAAAACCAATACAATAAAAATTAAAGAGTAAAAAACAAAAATATTATATACTAAAATCTTTGCCCTTGTATAAAAAATTAGTTACTAATTAAGAAAAGATAATTAAAATTTACAAAAATAAAAAAAAACAACCTAACATATTATCCTAATGTACATATTCTTCTATATGACATATATATATATAAAAATAAAGAAATATATATATATACAAACATAAAAAGAAATGTATTGATAAGAAATAATGATAGAGCCAAATTAAAATACAACTGTTATTTTCAAAGTATTTATTTGGATAGAATAAACACCAATTTTCGAAAACCGTAAATATAAAATTTGTGTAAACATAAATATTTCATTATGTGCCTCTTAAAACTACAGCTCTCGACTAATTTTCAACACAATCGCTCACAAACTTCCAGTTGCCTAACTTTTCTGCAGAAGGCCTCCCTCTCTTCTGTTCAACAAGAATGTTTGTTTGTTCTTCCATCTTTAAATAATCGGATCAACACAGCACATGAATGTCTGCAACTGGCATACTTCATATATGGATTTTTTATTGCAACACACATTTTGTGGGGTTGTCTTGACGTGCGAAAGTATAACACTTCCACCCTTACAGCTTATTGAGTCACCGATAGTGATTGTGTCGATATAACAATGACGGCAATTTGTTTCCGAACAGCTCTCATAATATTTGGTTTTGTATTTAGCGGATTGTTATTTCAATTTATTACACTTCTGCGCACTTTCTGACAAAAATACTTTGAAATTAACGTTTTGTTTTTTTTCTAATTAATCTATAGTTTTAAATTCTCAATTATCAAACTAGGTAATTAGTATTTAGTGTTATAAAAGAATATATTTATGTATCATTTGTTAGGGATTGCAATATATATATTTTTAGAATTATATGTAGCTATTTTCAAATTTCAAATCGATTAAATCGATATTTTGATAATTACTTTAAAACTATAGATCATATATAAATATTGGGGTGGTGCACATCATTAAATAAATCTCTGGAATTCTAATTCTAATAGTTTAGAAAAAAAATTAATATAAAACTTTTTGAAAAAATTACAAAAAAAAAATTATATATTATATCGTTGTTAAACAAATTTATTGGTTATTTCTTTAGCCGCCAATTTTATCAAATAAAATATGGCGAAATTATTAAAATTAATAAACTAATTGAATTTCAAATTTATTCCAAATATACATATTTCAATAAGTAAAATTTCTCTCCCTTTTTATTTGGCGAGGGCAAATTCAGCATTACCATATTATGGTCTTCATAGTCCTTATGAAAAAATAAGCTTTCTTAAAAGCAGTGAATTGAGTTAAAGGAATTGATTCCAAGCAAATATTTATTTGGAACAAATTTGAAATAATAAAAATTTTTTGAATTAAAAATCTCTGGATGTTTTAATAATTACAAATTAATAATATTTATAAGTGTAACACAATAATAAAAACAAAAATTATATTATATAATAATAATAATAATAATATAATAGTAATTCTAATAATAATTTAAAACAAAAAAAAGTAGCATGCTATTATTAATTATACAAAAAATGCTATAAATAAAAAAAAAATAAAAAAATGTTTTCAAATCAATTACATTTCATTTTGTAAAAAAAAAAATTAATAAAAATTATAAAATATTATAGTATTTACATTTATAATTGAATTTTAATTTTGTTTTATTAAATTATTTTGAGTAAGGCTGTTCTCACACTTCAATAAGGTGTAGTAGTGTAGTTTCTCATTAGCACACTTTATGATGACCTGAAGTTTCTACTTTAATATTTATCAACACACCCCTGTATCGAAAAATAAAAGTATTGATAAACATTAAAATAGAAGCTTCATCTTACGATAAAGTGGCTAATGCGAAACAACTTGAAGACAGCTTTCTGGAAAAGCCGGCGTCACAAGGAGTATGTTGGAGTGTGAGTGCAGTGACGTCTTATCCGGTGGCGTAACATCAAGAGAACCTGGTGCTAAAGTTTGTAATAGGGCTCCTTCCCTGTTACACGACAGACTTTCTAAGAAAAATGTTTTTGATTCAACAGAAATTCAACCGCATCCATTTAAGATTTCCGCTTTCTTAGGTGTAAACTTTATTTTCGGTCTAAAGTTAATTTGTTTGTTTGTTAAACTCATTTGTTTCTACAGCACCTATAGTGGACCGTCACAGGCTCCACGGATGATACGCCACTGTGCTATTAATATTCTCATCTCAATATATGTTGCACAATTTTCACAGGATCTCTTAGGATTTTAAATGAAAGGCGGAAATGTAATTTTAACTATAAGAAATGATTATTTGGATTTGTTATGAGCTAGATTTTATTTCAAGAATTGTGCAAAATTTCTGTCTTCAGTGAAACTTTGCCTTTGATCAGCTTGACCTTCATCATATTTTTTTATTAATGAATTGCTTTATTGACTATATATTGTATATATAACTTGACTTATTTAATATTTAGTAAATTTAGTTACTCTTAGTTGTACAGCTCTAGTTTCATCCATGTAAATTTGTTAATAGCATTTAAAAAACTGTAATTTTTATGGAAGCATATTTAATAATATACAATAAAGCAATAAGATAAGTAACTTAATAAATATATTATTAATCCTTTATTTTAGAACATTCAGAAAGCCACAGCTATCCTGGTTTCCTAGTATCTCTTACCAATGATTTTATATAAAAGTTACATGTATTGACTACAGTCTACGAACCACTTTACCTTACATGTATAAAATATCGGATTGTTAACGAGTGACATAAATAATAACTAGACTTAATTTGTTTAAAATATACTTTATTTTTAATTAAGTCGTTTTACATTACAATATTAATGTTTAAAACTACAATCACTTTCTTCTAGAGGACAACCATTTGGATGATTTTCATAAAACCAACATTTCTTTTGTTTTACTTTTATTTCACTTCTTTTAACATTCTTTTTAACACCGTTTAAAACATCTTCAACAGTTTTGGGATATTTAAATTGTACATATCCTTTAATAACTTGAAATATATTTTGATTTTTTAATAAAGTTTGAAGTCCACCACACTCTGATTTTAATTGTTGCAATTTTTCTTTAGGTAATATGTTAACAATTTCAGTTAAAGATAAAATACCACCAGCATTCCATGATTGATTCATTTTTGGGTCGGTTAAGTATCGTTTCTTAGATAATAATTGTTGGACAACAATATCTCTAATATCTTCTATTAGAGTTTTATCTAATTTTGTACAATTTTTAACCTTCTCCACAGATTCTCGAGGTTTAAAATCTTCCGACCAATTTGTACCTATTTCTTTGCCAGAATCTGCAGCTTCACTGCTTTTACATTCGTCATTAATAAATTTCTGGAGTTTCAAGCAATATTCTTTAAAATTCTTTACGTCTTCATATCTATTCGTTCCCACAAGACATATTCGTTTAGTGCTTGGAATTCGCATCTTATCCATCGATGTCTCAAATCCACAAAATTCGGATATGTGTTTTATATATAATAGGTATTCGTTATATAAACTGTGAGACGAATTCTTTCGTTGATATTTTGATCCATTAAATTCATATGCGCAACAAGGAAGCACAAAATATCTGCAGGTTGTCGAACTCCTTGCAGCCATCACGGGAATCCATGGCGTTAACTCGTCAGAGTGATTCCCAATTAACCAATCCACATCAGGGAATAAGCAGTTGTCCGAAGGAGTTATAGCTTTCACCTGTAAATGCGAATCGATCAAATTAAGGAACACATTTATTAAGTTAGGTAAGGTTACATAACATAAGTTCGACATGAAGTTACGGTTTCTAACGGTAATAAAGCTAATTATGTTATTCTTTTTAATGTTACATAATAAATTAATACATTAGTAAAAAAAATTTAAATGTTCATACCTCTAGCTTTGTTGTTATTGGATAATCATCCCATATTTTTCGTTTTCTTAAATCGATTCCAAACCCAGGATGTCCTTCTAGCGATAAGATATGCACTAGGAGTCCGTTTCCACAACCTAAATCAACAAATGACTGTTTCTTTGCAGAATTCAACTGTAGCCGTTCTTTTTTCCATAGAAGTAGAAGGTATGTTGCTATTGCAATATCTTCATATACAAATTTGGCTGGATCGGTATTTTCAGGCCAAATCTAAAGAATATTTGTTTACATTACATTCATACCATAATATACTTTTGCCCACGATTGTCACTGCCTTTAATAATGTTAATAATACTTTGACCATATCCTGTCCATATTTTATTTTGAGGTGGTGGTACAACTCGGAATATTCTTCAACCTCCAGCAGCCCTAATGAAGGTAATCTACTTATCTCGTTGTCCTTTTCAGTAATGATCATCCAAGAACAAATTTTAGGAAATACATTATTGGATAACCAGATCGCTGAACTATCCTCTGCTTTTCCTTAAATTAAAGAACGTATTATTATTAAAAGGATTCATTATTATTTAGATTTAATGGAATCTACCTGGAGGATATATATGCATACGAAGGTGATCATCTTCATAGCTTATTTTATATGGAAATGTCGGAGATATTGGTTTAGATCTATCACTACATTCAGCACAGCTAAAAAATGTTGCAGAATTTAATGTCTTATCTATAAATAATACAGCAAAATGATTAAAAGGTTTAATGAAACGCTATATGAAATTATCAAAATGTTACCTATAATAGTTATTTGAAAATAAGGCTGTTGTATAGATTCATTTCTAGGCATTAGTTTATTTACAACTAAATAGAAGGCTCTTGTTTCTAAAAAGTCATTATTGTGATCACTTTCAGAATTTAAATTAATAAATAAATCACTAAAATGAAGAGGTTCAACAACAATGCCCTGTAACCCTAGAACTTCTTCAATTTGATCTATATTAACTAAGCACTGCAATGTGTCAAACAATTTTGATATAGCTTGATTTGTAAATCCATTTTCATGTTCTATTAATCTAATTCTTGAAGAGGAAATTAATTTAGAACCAATTAATCTTCGATTTACTACATGTGCTTTGTTTATCCAGACTTTTATGGCATTCCAAAATTCTCCAGATCCCTTTAAATCTTTTGATATTATTTCTGTAGGTGCCATATTATATTTAGATGATTCACATCTAAGATAATGTTGTCATTTGCCCAAAAAACCTTAGTTATACACTTAATATATTTAAACCAAACAATACCAGGCAAAACAGAACAAATCATTTGCATTTGACAGACTTGACAGTTCTGCAGTTCTGCAGGAGGTACTTCAGTATAATGAAGTTGTCTAGTAAAAATTTGTAAATGTAAAATTAAGAAATAATGTCAAAGTAATGTCATGTCAGAGTAATTTAATTTTAAAATTACGTTACATTTCATAAAGTAACAATTTAAACAAATAAAGTAAATAAAATAAGTGTATTTTATGTTATCTTTAATCCATAAAATTATATTTCGTGTTTGTAAATATAAATTTTTAGTTGGCATTAGTTGATAACACATTTTTAATAGTTATTTACATCTCGATGCAACTTCATGATAATATAAAATCAATCATCAATCATGGCCGACAGCATGGTATAGGAACTAATATAGGGACAACTGGTACTATGATAACTTCATGTCGAACGCTTATTTTATAAGAAAGTTTATAGGCTTGACTGTACATATTTTAGACATACGTCATTTAATCCAGGTACCACTTCAGAAAGAGTTATTTAAGTGCCCTAGAATATTAAAAAAATTAAATTATCTTATTTAAAAGGAAAGAAAAATGAACAGACATAGAAAATCAAAGAACCAAATATTTATATTTGCCTTTAATGTTAATTTTAGTTATAATTATTTCGAATAAGTACTTTAGGGTCACCATTAGTAGAATTGTATCTTTTATATTAAGTATAGACGTAATTAATTACATTTTTTTACAGATAAAATCAGGAAATGTTGTAATGTACAAATAATAATAGGTTTTTGAGTCTTTGCTTTAGATTACTTTGAGTATTTTAACAAAACAAGTGTGCTTTTAAAGAACGCCTTCAATGAAACTTCTAAATACGCCTCTTACTAATATACAAATTTATCTTAGTCCTCTGACGTCATATTTCCGAGCATCTCCGACTGATCTCCGAGTTTTATGCATATGGCTGCCGTACTGTCATATTTCTAAGTGATTACTGTTTTATTTCAATTAAAAGTAATAAATAGTTAAAAAGTGCAAATTTAATTGAAGTTTTTCGTATATTATACAAATAGCGATAAGAAAAATAATAGTTGGCAGGTAAAATATTAATAGTTGTTATTATCTTAAAGCAAATACACTAACTCTAACAGTGGCGTCATTGTTAATTATATATAACATATTATTATTTTATTAGACTTTATGATACTTTTCAGGACTATATATTGGGGCCAAAGCACTATATATTGGGAGCTGCCAAAGAAATGTAAGAGGCAATAGGCAGCAGATGAATTAACTAGCTAGCTAAACAACTACATCATCAAAAATCAAGAAGGACTTTGGTTTATATGCAATTACATTAATTAAATAATTTAATATTTTTGTTTTTTCAGGAAGAATTTGTATGTATATACAAATACATTAATTACAATAAACATTGTTAACTAAAAATTGCGGTTTTTTTTTTATTTATAAAATTTTTGATATTTATAATAATTCAAACATGTACTCATTCCCGCTTTTTTTGTGTTTTGCAAGAACTTCATGTCGAACGCAGTTACAAATACCATGAAGTTAGCATAGGACCAAAGCTTAACATGGGAGTTACCGATCTATAGTATATATCATCTTTGGCCGACAGTGTTGAAAGGTGTTGAAAGTAGGTTGTAGCTTGTATATTGTTTTCTACGTAATTAAAAAAAATTAAAAGCCAAATGTATTAGAGATAAACAATGAGTTTACAAGATGATGGCTGATCAGTATCGAAAAGTAGAGCCATATTCACCAAAATCATCTCCAAGAGGTGCTAGGTCACCTGTAGTATCAAGGCAAGATTCGTCTGGTACCCTTAAAACAACGATTTCACTAGGAAAAAATCCATCTATTGTACATAGTGGTCCCTTCTACTTAATGAAGGAGCCCCCAGGTTTGTTATAATTAATTATATTTATGTCTAAATAATACAATAAACATAATAAATTATGTTAACCTAAAAAGTTAGTGTAGTTAACTGTTGCTTGTATATGTATTTGACTTTGTTTAATTTCTTTTTAGGAGAATGTGAACTAACAGGGTCCACCAACCTTATGGCATATTATGGCTTAGAGCATTCTTATAGTAAATTTAGTGGTAAAAAAGTTAAAGAACAATTATCTTCATTTTTACCAAACTTACCTGGCGTTATAGATGGCCCCGGACAACAGGTTAATAGTTTATCAAATGTATTTATTAGGAATAAGTTAATTAAATGTATTGTCCATTTTACCATATGTTTATTGTTTGTTGTAGGATAATAGTTCACTACGTAGTGTAATAGAAAAGCCCCCTATCGGTGGGAAGGAGTTGCTTCCTCTAACAGGACTGCAGTTGTCAGGATTTCGTTTGCACCCTGGACCTGTAAGTACTCATTCCTCTACAAACTAACATTACTATCAATACGCTGACAAAAGTCAAACTCAAACATCAAATGAATTGACCTGGTCTTGTGGTGGTGTTCTTGCACTTTTTATATAGACAAACCTGTTAACTAGGAGGTCTATTCAGGGCTGTGGAGTCGGTGAACTAACATCCGATTCCGACCAAATGAAATACTAAACTTTTTAGGGAAATGGTTCAAAATTTGAGTTGAAATTCAAATTCAAATGAATCTATGTTTGTATTCCATTAAAAACTGAAATACTAAGCAACAGTTGTCGCTGACTTATATATTTTACTTATCTTAAATTAGGGGCAAACACCTTTTGTTTCTACTGCAGGTATCCACCGACTTTATAAATGTTTATTTACCCAGGTTGTTAATGCTTACTTTTTCTTTTTCTCATTAGTTACCTGAGCAATATCGATATGTAAATATAACACCAGCTAAAAAACATAAAAATAAACACAAGAAACATAAACACAAGGAAGGAGGTCCACCAAGTCAGGACGCGACCCCCACTGGTTAGTATAGCAGCAGATTATCTAAGGAGAAGCTACAATTACATAACTTTTACTTAATAAACTTATCGTTCTGTTGTAGATTCCTCAAACCAAGATATTCATGAAAAGAAACATAAAAAACAGAAAAGACATGACGAAGAGAAAGAAAGAAAAAAAAGAAAAAAGGAAAAAAAGCGAAAAAAACAACGACATAGTCCTGAACATCCTGGAGCAACTCCTACACACATATTAACTTAAAACAAAATACAAACATTCCTCAAAATCCATTAAAACAAAACAAAGAATGATTCATGGAAATATTTTTATCATAAATTATCACAGTCAACGTTATTTAAACAAATCGTTTCATTAAACAAAATTATAAATTATTTGTTAATTAATTAATTAGACTATTAGTTAAATTAATCATTTATCTATAAATTTTATATAATATACATAAAATCAAAGATCGATATTTAAATTTAAAACATAGTTATTCTATTATTTTATTGGTTTCTAGTGTAATTATATAATTGTAAATTAATAAAAGTATTATCTATTTAAATGCCGCAATTGCAATTTAACTAGGAGTCAAGGGTCTATGTAGAAGAGGTTCAAGATATCTGAAATTCAAATTTCCTGCTTTATTATTGAACTGTAAATATTTAGTTCAATGAACCAGTCATTGACATTTGTAAAATCAGAACCAAGAACAAAATGTCATGCAGGAAAAGGTGTACGCAGTAACATTATGTAAAATTAAATTTATAAATTAGTTGAAAGTTATATTGTTTAATAAAAGAGATAGATTTGAAAATATGCGATGTAATAAATGTAGCATCCTTTATAATTAGTTATTTAGTATCTTAAAGCGGGGTTCTGACAGCGATTTTAGTCGTTCAGTAATTGCGTATTCATACATAAGTTGAATATTACCTGAAACGGATTCAGGTAATATTCAACTTTTAAGATAAGATATTATTAATATAACATAATAATTTATATTGTAAATAAAAATTATACTTAATTAATAATCTTATTCACATAAATGTGTTTTAATAAAATTACAAAATATATATATTTATAAGTAATGGTGAATTGGTTTGCTTCTTTGACGTTTAAAAAGTCCACTATCACAAAATAGATGGAAATAACGCGTTTACTATAGCAAAAATGTTCTTCTTCCACATAATAGATGGAGTAGTAATATTTAACAATATATATTTTTATAAAGTATGGTAAATTCACAAAATAGATGGAAGTAACGTTAACTATAGCAAAAATGTTCTGTTCTCACATAATAGATGGCGGTAGTATTTGTAAAAAAAACAGACTCCAGCTGCAGCAAAAAAAAAAACAGCGAAATTTTGCTAAATTTTCTTCAATTTTATTTTTATATTCTTTGTACATTTTAATCTAATATACAATCATTTTTATTATATGGCTGGAATCTGTCACTGGTTGGGAGCTGAAATTAAAGAAAAAACAAATTTAGAAAAATAAATAACATTGTAATCAATAATTCTTTTGAACGATTATTTTTGTCAGATCTTTTCTTTATACGAATATATTTTAAAAGTAAGTTGTGTGCATATATATTTATACGTATATGTTCTTTACTTTATTAATACAACTAACATGATATATGTTATGTCGAATGATGTCGTCAGTAATGCAGACAAACCAGACCGAAAGACGCGAAAGTCGTGGATTCACTGAAATCTATATGAAACATATACAAAATGAAAATAGCTAGCAAAAAGTATTCGTACACCAAACACCGCCTCACTATTACTTAATTTTGCCATTTGAGTTACGGCAGCATATCAAGGTCACGATGTTGAGAACAGTTGAAAATAAGGGTATAATCCAAAGATAATATATATAATGTAATCAGTCGTATAATCAGTTCTTTTGACGATTATAGCTTCCACAATAATTTTTTGAAGATCTTTTTTGTAGGTAATAATATCATGTACAACTTTTAGAACAGACTTATTCAATTCAATTGATAAAGATAATGGGACATTTGAGGTTCTGGTAGCAAACTTGATCAATAAATAGTACAGTCTTATAGAAACGAAGTTTCTTACACCCCAGTCTTACACCCCATTGCTCACGCAGGCTCAATGCTCGATGTATCCCAATCAATTTAGTAGGCGTACGAAGACTTTTGTCATTTATGTTGAAGTCGCAGGAAATATACAAAACACGTCACATGCAATAAAATATTGATATTTTTAATTTAAAATATTGATATTGACAGATTCGCAACTGTCACTTCAATGTCCAGTAAACAATTTGGTGAAGTGTCCTATTTGGTGAAGTTCGAGTCACTCGTACAATTTTATTCTAACGCTTTACAAGTTCGAAGCAACAACACAGAAACCAATTTTAGTTAAAATTTATTCCCTACCTGTCAAGATTTTGTGAAATAAAATCTGATATATGTAGTCTTAGCAAGTTCGTTAATAGTTCAAAAGTGGTACACAAAAGTCGCTTTTAGTTAAAATTCATTCCCTACCTGTCACAGATTTTTCATAATAATATTCTTTCTTTTTCCAACATCATTCATTAAGTATTTCTGTTCCTTTCACACATCGATATATTTTTTTTAACTTCACATTCATTTCATTTATTACAAAGTACAATTAAAGTGAGAGAGAAACGAGATGTGTTAGACAAGCAAAATATATTTTTCACCGTTACACTTGTATACTTATAAAGTATTTCGTTCAGGACAGTATGTATAAAGTATATGCTATCCTTTTTCAACAAATATTTCTTTAATGGTAATAAACAGACGCTGTCTCCCTCAATCCCCGAGAATAAACGAAGATCTATTCAGCGTTGTTAAGACAGAGGTTTTAAACCTAACGCAGACCTGCCGATCGTAGATTTTTGAATCACCAGAACAATGTAAAAAACTGATATAACCAGAATTGTTAAAGATGAAAAATATTCATTAAAAAAATCACGATCCGTACTAAAGATTACATCAATTTATTTCTTAATTTAAATATTTATATTTTGCAAATTTTAAAAAATGGAATTCATTAAGTTTTATACCCCTGATCATCCCCAACAAGTGGAACAACTGCGCCAACTAGCGATAACAAATGCTCGTCCTAACTATTATCTCTGGTCCTAGTGTCCTGTCAGTTACTAAGTTTCTTTGTGTAATATTTTGATAGTTTTGTGAAATAATATATGTTCTTAATCAGTTTTAATACTGCATTAAAAAAACAATAATATAAAATAGTGTTCAAAGAAATTATAAGTTTCTTAAATTAAATGTTTGGTAAGTTATACATATATATTCAGTCGCCATTTTATGAAGCATCTTATATACGTTTCTTCATCTACATACATTTCAACATTTTTCATTCAGAAATTTGTTTTAATTTTTCTCTTATATTTCAGACACAAAATTAGACGGTACCCAAAAATTGTTGTAAGGAGAAATAAGAAGAACTTAATTACAAATCAAGATTTGATCTACTGATTTGATTTGATTACTGGTAAATAAAATGGTATCCTTACAAGATATTATTTATAAGAGTTATTACTATATAAATATGTAAAGTACATGTAATTTCATTTTCAGAAACTGTCTCCTAGATAAAACTAAAGCTAAAGTTCAAGCCCAGTGTATATTCAAGTATATAGAATACTTAGTGTATGATTATTTAATGTTTAACAATGTAGACTAATGTTATATTAACAATTGATCAAAAATAATGCTGTAAATAAATTAAATTTAATAAAATATTAATAAAATTCTTACATAAAGTTATTGTTTTTTTTCATTATAAATTTGTTTTCTAATAAAAATCGATTTTATTTTTCAAAATAAATACTCTGTTTAAACTTCCCGCTTAATTTTATTGTAATATCACTGACCAATCACAGCAGGGCATAAACTATCTACTTATTATAATGTTCGTAATGTTCCAATTTAACATGGAAAACCCATAAGAACTCATAGATATTTATATATATATATATATATATATATATATATATATATATATATATAGAGCGATATTTATATATCCGGTAACAAAATCGTATATGGTATCTTCTAAACGGCGCCTACAAAGTTCTTCAAATTTTGGTATGATGTAAAGGACGAATTTCTAAGACTTTCTACGTCCCTTAATTTTTCCCTGAATTTCCGTGGAAAAACTTATACTGGAAAAACTGGAAAATTCGAAAAAATATTTTTGCTAATATCTGACGAACTAGAAAAGATAGAAAACTGAAATTTGGTGTGTGTATTGAGATCATAATTGTGCACATTTGCCAATAGTTGGAAATTGGAAATTAAAGTTCAGTAGCGGCGCGAATTTCCGGGGGCAATGTTAGAATAGAGTTAGGACGTTGAAATTTAATATGTAGGCTCGCTGTAGACAGTTATTAATGAAAAAAAATAAACAGCCCCAAATTTCCAGTGGCGGCGGGAGTTGAGACAGTAAAAGCCAGAAATATTGAAAATGTAGTATTATAACTTAGGGTATGTATGGAGACACTAATTGCGCATGTTTGCCAATAATTAGATTACCAAAATTTTAATTCAGTAGCGGCGTGATTTTTTAGGGGCAATGTCGCAACAGAGCTAGAACGTTAAAATTTGGAACGGGGGCCATATATAGAGTGTCATTAAAGACACACTATAGAAATTTGCAACTTTCCAGAGGCGGCGGGCGCTGGGGGCCAAAAACCAGATATTTGAAATATATGGAGATGAAAGGCTATAGTTTAGAATATATATTCTTAGATACAAATAAAATAGATCCTCGTGCTAAAATTTAACAAACTTGTTCAGTAGCGGAGGTTTGTGGGGGGTACTAATGCTAAAATATATATACAAAACTGAAATTTAGTATGCAGATATAGATTGACATTATTATTACGAAAATATAAAAAAAACTACATTTTCTTAAGTGCAACATTAGAGTGGCGGGTGATAAACCGAATATAAGAACAATATAGAGGTACAACGATGATATTTTGCATGTAGAATATTAAATAGAAGCTAAATAGTTCTCTATAAGTCAGATATTCAAATTACATTCAGTAGTAGAATTGGATTGATTTTTGGTGCGTTTGTTGTGCTGTGAAATCGAACAGGAGTGAGAGGTATAGGGGGGAAATAGTTAACAGCCCCAAATATCAAAAAATAGAAAAAGTGAAAAAATAGAAACTATGCACGTGCATATTTGCGAAAATAAATTTAACCTTAGTAGCGGCGTTAAATTGGGGAAGTGGGGGCGGGAAAACGCTTTGCCAAAGAACTCAATTTTGAAATTTCGATCATTTATAAAAGTAGGGGTAGATAAAGGTAGTGAGAGTTGTTACGAGCAAAATAGATTGCTATGCCTAAAATTTGACAATTTTATTTCAGCTGCGGGGATTAATGGGGAGACTAATATTATAACGTAAATATAAATACGAAATATAGAGTGTAAGATTACAGTACAGTTTTAATCATGTAAATGAATTGCTGTAATAGCGAATTGGTAGTGTCTGATTGGAGAAGAGTGTGGCGCTGGGATTCAGTTCTAAGTAACAGTGATGTTACAAGTAGTGGCGATAGATTATAATGGCTCTGGGAGGTAACCGTATTGCAGAATATGTGCTTTGGTGCTGAAAGTGAGGGTGGCGGGGTATGGGGATTGAATCGAAAGTGCAATAACGGTAAGGAAAAGGCCTAGAGATGAGATTATTAGGAGCGAACTGCTAGGCTTTCTTAAAAACATAAATGAATTGATGTAATTAGTAGGTTTACATTGAAATTAGTGAAAATTTTATCAAAGATTTATCTTATCGAATAATTATTAAAAAATAATGTACTTCTAAGGATGAAATTTAGTATGCTGGTTGCCAGTAAAGTATTAATTTGGAAAACTAATTGTTAAGAGATTAGTACGCAGGGGGTGGAAGCGCAGAATTATTTAATGATTGCGCTAAACGGGGGGTATAGGAAAGTGCCCTAATAAGCGATGATGTTCAGTTAAGCTGTAGTGTTGCAAGTGGGCGCATTATGGCAAAGGTGCAGATGATTACATTTAAAAGTGCGAGAACGATACAGAGCATGGAGCCAAGAGGTGCTTGATGTTTAGGGGCGGGGCAGTGGACATTGTTCAATACTGTGCTTTATTATGGTAAATGATAATATTACGCAGCGGGGGCGCTGTGAAAGTACTGTAAGGACCGACGATGCTCAGGGAAGAAGCGATGCAGAGTGCTAAAAGTAGGAGGCGCTTTATGGCAGAAGTTTAGAGGAATCAAATTAAAAGTTCGGAAACGTGAGAGAGCCAAGAGGTGACGATTGGGGCTTATGGGCGGGGGCACTGGAGACTGGTACAGTGCTTTATTACTGTAAATAAAGGAATTATAACAAAATAATATTTTGCATTTTATTTGCGATATATACAGCAGACTTGGAGGGGGTAATGGAAAGAGAACAAGATGGGGGGTGCTAATAGGAAGACACTACAAGATATGGACTTTAGCATACGCTGACGATATAGTCCTGTTGGCAAAAAGGGAAGGAGAGCTGCAGGAGATGGCTCACCGGCTAGGGAGATATATAGACAGGAAAGGACTAGAGTTAAATGTGGAAAAGACAAAAATTATGGTATTTAAAAAAGGGGGTGGAAAAAGAAGACATAAAAGGTGGAAATACAAGACAGAGGACATTGAAGAAGTAGAAGAATTCAAATATCTGGGCTACACTTTTAAAAAGAACAATGGAGAAGAGGCTCAGATAAGGGAGGTAGCAAAGAAGGCGGAGCTAGCAATGCGACGGGTATGTGGACTAAGGGAAAAGGTATTTGGGGGGGACATACAAAAGAGAATATGGATGTTTGATAGACTGATAGCCAGTATGATGTTGTATGGACCAGAGGTTTGGGGGTGGAAGGAGCAAGAAAAGTTGGCAAGAATACAGGTGAGATATATTAAATGGGTACTATGGCTGGACAGGTGCACGCCAGGATAAATGGCTATGGAGGAGCTAAAAAGGGATAAGATACGAATTAAAACAGGGGAAAGAGCAGTAAAATACGAGGAGAAATTCCACAGAGCGGAAAGAAAAATTTTAAAGTAAATAAGAGAGGATAGCATAAAGAATGGGGAAAGGAGGAGGTACAAAAAAGAGAAAATAGTACTTTGAAAGGAATGGAATGGCGATCAAGGAGGCAGAGAGGAGAAGAGAAGAAGGTGGAAGAGGAGCTAAGGAGAAGGGATAAGGAGATACAACAGCAGGAGAGAATGGGAAAAATAGAAAAAAGTAACTACAATAAAAGATATAAAAGGTTATAAGAAAATACTGTGCCTCAGTACCTTATAGAAAAAGACATAAAATACGTAAGAAGAATAGCAAGGTTTAGATTGGGAAATGAGGAAAAAGGAAACAGATACTGGGAAAAGAGTGAGGAAAGAAAGTGTAGAGTGTGCGGAGCGAAGGACGAAACACTGGAGCACATTAAGTTTGAGGGTAAGGAAAAAGTAGCTAGCGAAAGGAATATTGGCCAGCTATTAAAGGGAGGCAGTGAAGGAAAGAGGTGGATGGCGGAAATAGTAAGAAGGAAAGGAAAAACAGAAGAATAAATAAGTTGGTGGAGAATAATGTAAATTTAATTGTAAGTTGAAGTATATGAAATGTATTAAGAATGTAGATTGTAAAGCCGAAAGGCGAACAATAAACAATATTTCAGGATTATTTTCTATTTATCAAATAACTTTTATTTATTCACAAATATTAAATACACGTCGCTTTGCGACGGGGCGAAGCGCTAGTATATTATAATGTCCCAGGTGTTTGAATCTATTCTTATATGTTTATATGTTTGGTACTGAATTTTGTATGGCAGCGCGAAAACGGCTCCGGCGATCTTTTTAAAAATTTCCTATTTCGTAGAGAAAAAAATTCTAAGACTTTTGGCGTCCCCGGATTTTCCCCTGAATTTCCTGGAAACCCGTAATTTTGGAAAAACTGGAAAATTCGAAAAAATACTTTTGCAAATATCTGACGAACTAGAAAACATAGAAAACTGAAATTTGGTATGTGTATTGAGATTATAATTGTGCACATTTTCCAATAGTTGGAAATTTGAAATTTGAGTTCAGTAGCGGCGCGAATTTTTGGGTGCAATGTTAGAATAGAGTTAGGACGTTCAAATTTAATATGTAGGCTCGCTGTAGACAGTAATTAATGAAAAAAAATAAACAGCCCCAAATTTCCAGTGGCGGCGGGAGTTGAGACAGTAAAAGCCAAAAATATTGAAAATGTAGTATTTATAACTTAGGGTATGTATTAAGACACTAATTGCGCATGTTTGCCAATAATTGGATTACCAAAATTTTAATTCAGTAGCGGCGTGATTTTTTGGGGGCAATGTCGTAACAGAGCTAGAACGTTGATATTTGGAACGTGGGCCCTATATAGAGTGTCATTAAAGACACACTATAGAAAACTGCAACTTTCCAGAGGCGGCGGGCGCTGGGGGCCAAAGACCAGAAATATGAAATATATAGAGATAGGGCTATAGTTTAAAAAATATCCTATATTATAATGTTCCAACTGTTTGAATCTATTTTTATATTCTTATTCCTATATTATAATGTTCCAACTGTTTGAATCTATTCTTATATTCTTATATGTTTATATGTTTGGTACTGAATTTTGTATGGCAGCGCGAAAACTTAGAAAAAAATTCTAAGACTTTTGGCGTCTTCAGATTTTTCCCTGAATTACCTGGAAACCCGTAATTTTGGAAAAACTGGAAAAAAATTGAGCCCTTTTTTGCTGTATCACTTTTAATTCGTAAAAGATAGAAAGTTGAAATTTTGCATGTGTATTAAGGTATTCAAAGCTGACATTTCTCAAAAATTAAAAATTCAAAAATTGACAAAGGGGGGGTTTAAGAAATTCGGGGGCCCGGTAGGGAACTTTGGAGAAAGTTTATATTCTGGATTTTAGAATAAAATAAGTATAGTATTAAAAAAAAAAATTCAAAATTTCAAAATTTTATTTGGGGGCTAAAAAAAAATTGTGCTAAAAATTTGAAATTTTGTATATAAGCTAACCTTGGTAACTTATTTACGAATCGAAAAAAAAAATCCCAAATTTTGAAAAAAAGTTGGTCCAATAACGAATAAATTGAAAATATTTTATATTTTGTTGAAAAAAATATATTTTTTTAGTCAATTTATATGTGTTAATGTATATGTGTGCGAGTTTATTATTTCAATTTAAAAGTAGAGTTAATTATAATATGTAATTACAAATTATTTTATTGGATTCAAATGATACACGCCAAAAAGAACCTTTGTGACGAGGGTAAACTGTAGTGGAATTTAAATTTTTACATGAAGTTCAAGTTACACACAAAAGACAGACGTCGCTTGCGACGGGGGTAAAAGCTAGTCTTACTATTATAATGTTCGTAATGTTCCAATTTAACATGGAAAACTCATAAGAACTCATAGATATTTATATATATATATATATATATATATATATATATATATATATATATACTAGCTGTCCCGGCCACGCGTTGCTGTGCCTAACGTAGCGCCATCTATTGAATATTTACTCAATCTAGTCAACAGATTTCGATTTACTCAACAGAATATTTACTCAATCTAGTCAACAGATGTCGCCATCATCGTCGCCCGATGTCATATGTCATATACAGATAATTAATAGACAAATAATTAGCAATAAGATAAATAAATTGAGATGTAAGGTATCCTATCTTTCAAGTTGGATCAAACTGGACACGGTGTACAAATTTCATTAAAATCGGTTAAGTAGTTTAGGAGTCCATAGCGGACAACACAGTGACACGTAATTTATATATATTAAGATTTCCGGTAACAAAATCTGTATGGTATCTTCTAAACGGCGCCTACAAAGTTTTTTAAATTTTGATATTATGTAAATTACGAATTTCTAAGACTTTCTACGTCCCTGAATTTTTCCCTGAATTTCCCTGGAAAAAATTATTCTGGAAAAACTGGAAAATTTGAAAAAATACTTTTGCAAATATCTGACGAACTAGAAAAGATAGGAAACTGAAATTTGGTATGTGTATTGAGATCATAATTGTGCACATTTGCCAATAGTTGGACATTTGAAATTTAAGTTCAGTAGCGGCGCGAATTTCCGGGGGCAATGTTAGAATAGAGTTAGGACGTTCAAATTTAATATGTATGCTCGCTGTAGACAGTTATTAATGAAAAAAAATAAACAGCCCCAAATTTCCAGTGGCGGCGGGAGTTGAAACAATAAAAGCCAGAAATATTGAAAAAGAAGTATTAAAACTTTGGGAATGTATTGAGATACTAATTGCGCATGTTTGCCAATAATTGGATTACAAAAATTTTAATTCAGTAGCGGCGTGATTTTTAGGGGGCAATGTCGCAACAGAGCTAGAACGTTGATATTTGGAACGTAGGCCTTATATAGAGTGTCATTAAAGACAAACTATAGAAAACTGTAACTTTCCAGAGGCGGCGGGCGCTGGGGGGCCAAAAACCAGAAATATGAAATATATAGAGATGAAGGGCTATAGTTTAAAAAATATGTTCCTAATATGCAAATAAAATAGATCCCCGTGCTAAAATTTAACAAACTTGTTCAGTAGCGGAGGTTTGTTGGGGTACTAATGCTAAAATATAAATACAAAACTGAAATTTAGTATGCAGATATAGATTGACATTATTATTACGAAAATATAAAAAAGCTACATTTTCTTAAGTGCAACATTAGAGTAGGGGGTGATTAACCGAGTATAAGAACAATATAGAGGTACAACGATGATATTTTGCATGTAGAATATTAAATAGAAGCTAAATAGTTCTCTATAAGTCAGATATTCAAATTACATTTAGTAGTAGAATTGGATTGATTTTTGGTGCGTTTGTTGTGCTGTGAAATCGGACAGGAGTGACAGGTATAGGGGGGAAATAGTTAACAGCCCTAAATATAAAAAAATAAAAAAAGTGAAAAAGTAGAAACTATGCATGTGCATATTTAACCTTAGTAGCGGCGTGAAATTGGGGAAGTGGAGGCGGGAAAAAGCTTTGCCAAAGAACTCAATTTAGAAATTTCGATCGTTTATAAAAGTAGGGGTAGATAAAGGTAGAGAGAGTTGCTACGAGCAAAATAGATTGCAATGCCTAAAATTTGACAATTTTATTTCAGGAGCGGGGATTAATGGGGTGACTAATATTATAACGTAAATATAAATACGAAATATAGAATGTAAGATTACAGTACAGTTTTATTCATGTAAATGAATTGCTATAATATCGAATTAATAGTGCCTGATTGGAAGAGAGTGTGGCTTAGTTCAGTACTAAGTAACGGGGTGTTAGAAGTAGTGGCGATAGATTATAATGGCCCTGAGAGGTAACCGTGTTTCAGAATATGTGCTTTGGTGCTGAAAGTGTGGGTGGCGGGTATGGGGATTAAATCGAAAGTGCAATAACGGGAAGGAAAAGGCCTAGAGATGAGATTATTAGGAGCGAACTGCTAGGCTTTCTTAAAAACATAAATGAATTGATGTAATTAGTAGGTTTACATTGAAATTAGTGAAAATTTTATCAAAGATTTATCTTATCGAATAATTATTAAAAAATAATGTACTTCTAAGGATGAAATTTAGTATGCAGGTTGCCAGTATAGTATTAATTTTGAAAACTAATTGTTAAGAGAATTGTTAGTACGCAGGGGGTGGAAGCGCAGGATAATTTAATGATTGCGTTAACGGGGGGGATAGGAAAGTACCCTAATGAGCGATGATGCTCAGGTAGCCTGTAGTGTTGCAAGTGGGCGCATTGTGGCAAATATGCAGATGAATACAATTAAAAGTGCAAGAACGATACAGAGCATGGAGCCAAGAGGTGATTGGTGTTTAGGGGCGGGGCAGTAGACATTGATCAATACTGTGCTTCATTATGGTTAATGAAAATTTTACGCAGCGGGGGCGCTGTGAAAGTATTTTAAGGACCGACGATGCTCAGGGAAGAAGCGATGCAGAGAGCTAAAAGTAGAAGGCGCTCCATGGCGGAAGTTTAGAGGAATCAAATTAAAAGATCGGAAACGTAAGAAAGCATGGAGCCAAGAGGTGACGATTGGGGCTTATGGGCGGGGGCACTGGAGACTGGTCAATACAGTGCTTTATAACAGTAAATAAAGGAATTATAACAAAATAAGGAAATATAAATTTAAAAAATGATATATTTTTGCGAAAATTACTTAAAAATAATATTTTGCATTATTTTCAATTTATCAAATAACTTTTTTTATTCACAAATATTAGATACACGTCGCTTTGCGACGGGGCGAAGCGCTAGTCTACTTATTATAATGTTCGTAATGTTCCAATTTAACATGAAAAACTCATAAGAACTCATAGATATTTATATATATATATATATATATATATATATATATATATATATATATATATATATATATATATATATATATATATATATATCATCATATATTATAATGTCCCAGGTGTTTGAATCTATTCTTATCATCTACCTATTATAATGTTCGTAATGTTCCAATTTAACATGGAAAACCCATAAGAACTCATAGATATTTATATATATAGAGCGATATTTATATATATATCCGGTAACAAAATCGTATATGGTATCTTCTAAACGGCGCCTACAAAGTTCTTCAAATTTTGGTATGATGTAAAGGACGAATTTCTAAGACTTTCTACGTCCCTGAATTTTTCCCTGAATTTCCGTGGAAAAACTTATACTGGAAAAACTGGAAAATTCGAAAAAATACTTTTGCTAATATCTGACGAACTAGAAAAGATAGAAAACTGAAATTTGGTGTGTGTATTGAGATCATAATTGTGCACATTTGCCAATAGTTGGAAATTGGAAATTTAAGTTCAGTAGCGGCGCGAATTTCCGGGGGCAATGTTAGAATAGAGTTAGGACGTTCAAATTTAATATGTAGGCTCGCTGTAGACAGTAATTAATGAAAAAAAATAAGCAGCCCCAAATTTCCAGTGGCGGCGGGAGTTGAGACAATAAAAGCCAGAAATATTGAAAAAGAAGTATTAAAACTTTGGATATGTATTAAGACATTAATTGTGCATGTTTGCCAATAATTGGATTACCAAAATTTTAATTCAGTAGCGGCGTGATTTTTTAAATTAAAGACACACTATAGAAATTTGCAACTTTCCAGAGGCGGCGGGCGCTGGGGGCCAGAAACCATATATTTGAAATATATGGCGATGAAAGGCTATAGTTTAGAATATATATTCTTAGATACAAATAAAATAGAACCTCGTGCTAAAATTTGACAAACTTGTTCAGTAGCGGTGGTATGTGGGGGGTACTAATGCTAAAATTTAAATACAAAGCTGAAATTTAGTATGCAGATATAGATTGACAATAACAATAAAAATATAAAGAAACTACATTTTCTTTAGTGTAACATTAGGGCAGAGGTAATAAACTGATAATAAGTACGATAAAGAGGTACATATTTGGACTTTAATTCAGTAGCGGAGATATGTGAGAGGCTCTAATGCTAAAATGAACAAAACTGGAAAATTCGAAAAAATACTTTTGTAAATATCTGACGAACTAGAAAAGATAGATAACTGAAATTTGGTATGTGTATTGAGATCATAATTGTGCACATTTGCCAATAGTTGGAAACTAGAAACTTAAGTTCAGTAGCGGCGCGAATTTCTGGGAGCAATGTTGGAATAGAGTAAGGACGTTCAAATTTAATATGTAGGCTCCTTGTGGACAGTAATTAATGAAGAAAATAAACAGCCCTAAATTTCCAGTGGCGGCGGGAGTTGAGACAATAAAAGCCAAAAATATTGAAAGAGAAGTATTAAAACTTTGGGTATGTATTGAGATACTAATTGTGCATGTTTGCCAATAATTGCATTACAAAAATTTTAATTCAGTAACGCCTTGATTTTTAGGGGGCAATGTCGCAACAGAGCTAGAACGTTGATATTTGGAACGTAGGCCTTATATAGAGTGTCATTAAAGACAAACTATAGAAAACTGTTACTTTCCAGAGGCGGCGGGCGCTGGGGGCTAAAAACCAGAAATATGAAATATATAGAGATGAAGGGCTATAGTTTAAAAAATATGTTCTTAGATACAAATAAAATACATCCCCGTGCTAAAATTTAACAAACTTGTTCAGTAGCGGAGGTTTGTGGAGGGTACTAATGCTAAAATATAAATACAAAGCTGAAATTTAATATGCAGATATAGATTGACATATTTATTACGAAAATATAAAAAAAAACTACATTTTCTTAAGTGCAACATTAGAGTGGGGATTGATATACCGAGTATAAAAACAATATAGAGGTACAACGATGATATTTAGCATGTAGAATATTAAATAGAAGCTTAATAGTTCTCTATAAGTCAAATATTCAAATTACATTCAGTAGTAGAATTGGATTGATTTTTGGTGCGTTTGTTGTGCTATGAAATCAAACAGGAGTGAGAGGTATAGGGGGGAAATAGTTAACAGCCCCAAATATCAAAAAAATAAAAAAAGTTAAAAAATAGAAACTATGCATGTGCATATTTGCGAAAATGAATTTAACCTTAGTAGCGACGTAAAATTGGGGAAGTTGGGGCGGGAAAAAGCTTTGCCAAAAAACTCAATTTTGAAATTTCGGTCATTTATAAAAGTAGGGGTAGATAAAGGTAGAGAGCTAAAAATATGACAAAAATTTAACAATTTTATTTCAGGAGCGGGGATTAATGGGAAGACTAATATTATAACGTAAATATAAATACGAAATATAGAATGTAAGATTACAGTACAGTTTTAATCATGTAAATGAATTGCTGTAATATCGAATTGGTAGTGCCTGATTGGAGGAGAGTGTGGCGCTGGGGTTCAGTACTAAGTAACGGTGGTGTTAGAAGTAGTGGCGATAGATTTTAATGGCTTTGAGAGGTAACCGTGTTGCAGAATTTATGCTTTGCTGTTGAAAGTGTGGGTGGCGGGGCATGAGAATTAAATCGAAAGTGCAATAACGGGAAGGAAAAGGCCTTGAGATGAGATTATTAGAAGCGAACTGCTAGGCTTTCTTAAAAACATAAATGAATTGATGTAATTAGTAGGTTTACATTGAAATTAGTATAAAATTTATTAAAGATTTATCTTATCGAATAATTATTAAAAAATAATGTACTTCTAAGGATGAAATTTAGTATGCAGGTTGCCAGTAAAGTATTAATTTTGAAAACTAATTGTTAGGAGATTAGTACGCAGGGGGTGGAAGCGCAGGATTATTTAATGATTGCGCTAAACGGGGGGATAGGAAAGTGCCCTAGTGAGCGATGATGTTTAGGTGGGCTGTAGTGTTGCAAGTGGGCGCATTGTGGCAAAGGTGCAGATGAATACAATTAAAAGTGCGAGAACGATACAGAGCATGGAGCCAAGAGGTGATTGATGTTTAGGGGCGGGGCAGTGGACATTGTTCAATACTGTGCTTCATTATGGTAAATGATAATTTTACGCAGCGGGGGCGCTGTGAAAGTACTCTAAGGACCGACGATGCTCAGGGAAGAAGCGATGCAGAGTGCTAAAAGTAGGAGGCGCTTCATAGCAGAAGTTTAGAGGAATCAAATTAAAAGTTCGGAAACGTAAGAGAGCATGGAGTCAAGAGGTGACGATTGGGGCTTATTGGAGGGGGCACTGGCGACTGGTCAATACAGTGCTTTATTACTGTAAATAAAGGAATTATAACAAAATTATATTTTGCATTTTATTTGCGATATATACAGCAGACTTGGAGGGGGTAATGGAAAGAGGACAAGATGGGGGGTGCTAATAGGAAGACACTACAAGATATGGACTTTAGTATACGCTGATGATATAGTCCTGTTGGCAAAAAGGGAAGGAGAGCTGCAGGAGATGGCTCACTGGCTAGGAAGATATATAGACAGGAAAGGACTAGAGTTAAATGTGGAAAAGACAAAAATTATGGTATTTAAAAAAGGGGGTGAAAAAAGAAGACATAAAAGGTGGAAATACAAGACAAAGGATATTGAGGAAGTAGAAGAATTTAAATATCTGGGCTACACTTTTAAAAAGAACAATGGAGAAGAGGCTCAGATAAGGGAGGTAGCAAAGAAGGCGGAGCTAGAAATGCGACGGGTATGGGACTACGGGAAAAGGTATTTGGGGGGGACATACGAAAGAGAATATGGATGTTTGATAGACTGATAGCCAGTATGATGTTATATGGAGCTGAGGTTTGGGGGTGGAAGGAGCAAGAAAAGTTGGAAAGAATACAGGTGAGATATATTAAATGGTTACTAGGGCTGGACAGGTGCACGCTAGGATACATGGCTATGGAGGAGCTAAAATGGGATAAGATACGAATTAAAACAGGGGAAAGAGCAGTAAAATACGAGGAAAAGAACAGAGCGGAAAGCAAAATTTTAAGGAAAATAAGAGAGGATTGCATAAAGAATGGGGGGGAAGGAGGTACAAAGAAGACAAAATAGTACATTGAAAGGAATGGAATGGCGATCGAGGAGGCAGAGAGGAGAAGAGAAGGAGGCGCAAGTGTGGAAGAGGAGCTAAGGAGAAGGGATAAGAAGATACAACAGCAGGAGAAAATGGGAAAAATAGAAAAAAGTAACTACAATAAAAGATATAAAAGGTTATAAGAAAATAATGTGCCTCAGTACCTTATAGAAAAAGACATAAAACACATAAGAAGAACAGCAAGGTTTAGATTGGGAAATGAGGAAAAAGGAAACAGATACTGGGAAAAGAGTGAGGAAAGAAAGTGTAGAGTGTGCGGAGCGAAGGACGAAACACTGGAGCACATTAAGTTTGAGTGTAAGCAAAAAGTAGCTAGCGAAAGGAATATTGGCCAGCTATTAAAGGGAGGCAGTGAAGGAAAGAGGTGAATGGCGGAAATAGTAAGAAGGAAAGGAAAAACAAAAGGATAAATAAGTTGGTGGAGAATAATGTAAATTTAATTGTGAGTTGAAGTATATGAAATGTATTAAGAATGTAGATTGTAAAGCCGAAAGGCGAACAATAAACAATATTTCAGGATTATTTTCTATTTATCAAATAACTTTTATTTATTCACAAATAATAAATACACGTCGCTTTGCGACGGGGCGAAGCGCTAGTCATATATTATAATGTCCCAGGTGTATATTTATATTCTTATGATCTTATGATCTTATATTCTTATATGTTTATATGTTTGGTTCAAATTTTGTATGGCATCTCGAAAACGGCTCCAGGGAAGTTTTTGAAAATTTCCTATTTAGTAGAGAAAAAAATTCTAAGACTTTTGGCGTCCCCGGATTTTCCCCTGAATTTTGTGGAAACCCGTAATTTTGGAAAAACTGGAAAAAAAGTGATCCCTTTTTTGCTGTATTACTTTTAATTCGTAGAAGATAGAAAGTTGAAATTTTGCATGTGTATTGAGCTATTTAATGCTGACATTTCTCAAAAATTAAAATTTCAAAAATTGAAAAAGGGGGGGTTTAAGAAATTCGGGGGCCCGGTAGGGAACTTTTGAGAAAGTTCATATTCTGGATTCTAGAATAATTAAGTATATTATTAATAAAAAAAAATTCAAAATTTCAAAATTTTGTTTGGGGGCACGGGGGGCAGTATTTGCCGAGAGTAAAAATTGTGCTAGAAAGTTGAAATTTTGTATATAGACTAACCTTGGTAACTTATTTACGAATCAAAAAAAAAAATTCCAAATTTTGAAAAAAAATTGGTCAAATAACGCATAAATTGAAAATATTTTTTATTTTGATAAAAAAAATATATTTTTTAGTCAATTTATATGTGTCAATGCATTTGTGCGAGTTTATTTATTATTTCAATTTAAAAATAGAACAGTGAAATATGAAATTTAATTACGAATTATTTTATTGGATTCAAATGATACACCCCAAAAAGACGTCGCATTCCGACGGGGGTAAACTCAAGTCTATTATAATGTCCCAGCTGTATATTTATATTCATATATGTTTGTCTTTATATGTTTGGTTCGAATTTTGTACGGCATCTTGAAAACGGCTCCAGGGAAGTTTTTAAAAATTTCCTATTTCGTAGAGAGAAAAATTCTAAGACTTTTGGCGTCCCCGGATTTTTCCCTGAATTTCCTGGAATCCCGTAATTTTGGAAAAACTGGAAAAAAAGTGATCCCTTTTTTGCTGTATTACTTTTAATTTGTATAAGATAGAAAGTTGAAATTTTGCATGTGTATTAAGGTATTCAATGCTGACATTTCTCAAAAATTAGAAATTCAAAAATTGAAAAGGGGGTGGTTAAAGAAATTCGGGGGCCCGGCAAGGAACTTTGGAGAAAATTCATTTTCTGGATTCTAGAATAATTAAGTATATTATTAATAAAAAAAAAATTCAAAATTTTAAAATTTTATTGGGGGGCACAAGGGCAGTATTTGCCGAGAGTAAAAATTGTGCTAGAAAGTTGAAATTTTGTATATAGGCTAACCTTGGCAACTTATTTACGAATCGAAAAAAAAATCCCAAATTTTGGAAAAAAATTGGTCAAATATCGCATAAATTCAAAATATTTTTTATTTTGATATAAGAAATGTATTTTCTTAGTCAGTTTGTATGAAAAATTAATTGTTATTAAATGTTAAATCAATATAGGACGAGTTTATTTATTATTTCACTTTAAAAATGTAATTAAATTTTGACTTGAAATTCAAGCCACTCACAAAAAACAAACGTCGCTTGCGACGGGGGTAAAAGCTAGTCATATATTATAATGTCCCAGGTGTTTGAATCTATTCTTATGATCTTATATGTTTGGTACTGAATTTTGTATGGCAGCGCGAAAACGGCTCCGGCGATCTTTTTAAAAATTTCCTATTTCGTAGAGAAAAAAATTCTAAGACTTTTGGCGTCCCCGGATTTTTCCCTGAATTTCCTGGAAACCCGTAATTTTGGAAAAACTGGAAAATTCGAAAAAATACTTTTGCAAATATCTGACGAACTAGATAAGATAGAAAACTGAAATTTGGTATGTGTATTGAGATTATAATTGTGCACATTTTCCAATAGTTGGAAATTTGAAATTTGAGTTCAGTAGCGGCGCGAATTTTTGGGGGCAATGTTAGAATAGAGTTAGGACGTTCAAATTTAATATGTAGGCTCGCTGTAGACAGTAATAATTGAAAAAAAATAAACAGCCCCAAATTTCCAGTGGCGGCGGGAGTTGAGACAGTAAAAGCCAAAAATATTGAAAATGTAGTATTATAACTTAGGGTATGTATTAAGACACTAATTGCGCATGTTTGCCAATAATTGGATTACCAAAATTTTAATTCAGTAGCGGCGTGATTTTTTGGGGGCAATGTCGTAACAGAGCTAGAACGTTGATATTTGGAACGTGGGCCCTATATAGAGTGTCATTAAAGACACACTATAGAAAACTGCAACTTTCCAGAGGCGGCGGGCGCTGGGGGCCAAAGACCAGAAATATGAAATATATAGAGATAGGGCTATAGTTTAAAAAATATCCTATATTATAATGTTCCAACTGTTTGAATCTATTTTTATATTCTTATATTCTTATTCCTATATTATAATGTTCCAACTGTTTGAATCTATTCTTATATTCTTATATGTTTATATGTTTGGTACTGAATTTTGTATGGCAGCGCGAAAACGGCTCCATCAATGTTTTTGAAAATTTCCTATTTCGTAGAGAAAAAAATTCTAAGACTTTTGGCGTCCCCAGATTTTCCCCTGAATTTCCTGGAAACCCGTAATTTTGGAAAAACTGGAAAAAAATTGAGCCCTTTTTTGCTGTATCACTTTTAATTCGTAAAAGATAGAAAGTTGAAATTTTGCATGTGTATTAAGGTATTCAAAGCTGACATTTCTCAAAAATTAAAAATTCAGAAATTGACAAAGGGGGGGTTTAAGAAATTCGGGGGCCCGGTAGGGAACTTTGGAGAAAGTTTATATTCTGGATTTTAGAATAATTAAGTATAGTATTAAAAAAAAAAAATTCAAAATTTCAAAATTTTATTTGGGGGCACGGGGGCAGTATTTTCCGAGAGTAAAAATTGTGCTAGAAATTTGAAATTTTGTATATAAGCTAACCTTGGTAACTTATTTACGAATCGAAAAAAAAAATCCCAAATTTTGAAAAAAAGTTGGTCCAATAACGAATAAATTGAAAATATTTTATATGTTGTTGAAAAAAATATATTTTTTTAGTCAATTTATATGTGTTAATGTATATGTGTGCGAGTTTATTATTTCAATTTAAAAATAGAGTTAAATATAATATGTAATTACAAATTATTTTATTGGATTCAAATGATACACGCCAAAAAGAACCTTTGTGACGAGGGTAAACTGTAGTGGAATTTAAATTTTTACATGAAGTTCACGTTACACACAAAAGACAGACGTCGCTTGCGACGGGGGTAAAAGCTAGTATTCTTATATTCTTATATGTTTGGTACTGAATTTTGTATAGCAGCGCGAAAACGGCTCCGGCGATCTTTTTAAAAATTTCCTATTTTGTAGAGAAAAAAATTCTAAGACTTTTGGCGTCCCCGGATTTTTCCCTGAATTTCCTGGAAACCCGTAATTTTGGAAAAACTGGAAAAAAAGTGATCCCTTTTTTGCTGTATTACTTTTAAGTCGTAAACGATAGAAAGTTGAAATTTTGCATGTGTATTAAGGTATTCAATGCTGACATTTCTCAAAAATTAGAAATTCAAAAATTAAAAAAGGGGGGGTTGAAGAAAATCGGGGGCCCGTTAGGGAACTTTGGAGAAAGTTCATATTCTGGATTCTAGAATAACTAAGTATATTATCAATAAAAAAAAATTCAAAATTTAAAAATTTTATTGGGGGGCACGGGGGCAGTATTTGCCGAAAGTAAAAATTGTGCTAGAAAATTGAAATTTTGTATGTAGGCTAACCTTAGTAACTTATTTACGAACCGAAAAAAAAAATCGCAAATTTTGAAAAAAAGTTTATCAAATAACGCATAAATTGAAAATATTTTTTATTTTGATAAAAAAAATATATTTTTTAGTCAATTTATATGTGTGGCGAGTTTATTTATTATTTCAATTTAAAAATAGAATTAAATATGAAATGTAATTACGAATTATTCTATTGGATTCAAATCATACACGACAAAAGGACGTCGCATTGCGACGGGGGTAAACTCTAGGGATCTTATATTCTTATATATGTTTGGTAGTAAATTTTGTATGGCAGCGCGAAAACGGCTTCGTCAATGTTTTTGAAAATTGCCTGTTTCGTAGAGAAAATTTTTTTAAGACTTTTGGCGTCCCCGGATTTTTCCCTGAATTTCCTGGAAACCCGTAATTTTGGAAAAACTGGAAAAAAGTAAGCCTTTTTTGCTGTATTACTTTTAATTCGTAAAAGATGGAAAGTTGAAATTTTGCATGTGTATTAAGGTATTTTATGCTGACATTTCGCAAAAATTAGAAATTCAAAAATTGAAAAAGGGGGGGTTGAACAAATTCGGAGGCCCGGTAGAAAACTTTGGAGAAAGTTCATATTCTAGATTCTAGAATAATTAAGTGTATTATTAATAAAAGAAAAATTCAAAATTTTATTTGGGGGGCACGGGGGGCAGTAATTTCCGAGTGTAAAAATTGTGCTAGAAAGTTGAAATTTTGTATATAGGCTAACCGTGGTAACTTATTTACTAATCGAAAAAAAATCCCAAATTTTGAAAAATAGTTGGTCAAATAACGCATGAATTGAAAATATTTGTTATTTTGATATAAAAAATATAATATATTTCCTTAGTCAGTTTGAATGAAAAATTAATTGTTATAATATGTAAAATTAATATAGGACGAATTTATTTATTATTTCAGTTTAAAAATGGAATTAAATTTTGACATGAAATTCAAGCCACACACAAAAAACAAACGTCGCTTGCGACGGGGGTAAAAGCTAGTTTATATATATTTCCGGTAACAAAATCTATATGGTATCTTCTAAACGGCGCCTACAAAGTTTTTTAAATGTTGATATTATGTAAAGGACCAATTTCTAAGACTTTCTACGTCCCTGAATTTTTCCCTGAATTTCCCTGGAAAAAATTATTCTGGAAAAACTGGAAAATTCGAAAAAATACTTTTGCAAATATCTGACGAACTAGAAAAGATAGAAAACTGAAATTTGGTATGTGTATTAAGATCATAATTGTGCACATTTGTAAATAGTTGGACATTTAAAATTTGAGTTCAGTAGCGGCGCGAATTTCCGGGGGCAATGTTAGAATAGAGTTAGGACGTTCAAATTTAATATGTATGCTCGCTGTAGAAAGTTATTAATGAAAAAAAATAAACAGCCCCAAATTTCCAGTGGCGGCGGGAGTTGAGACAGTAAAAGCCAGAAATATTGAAAAAGTAGTATTAAAACTTAGGGTATGTATTAAAACACTAATTGCGCATGTTTGTCAATAATTGGATTACCAAAATTTTAATTCAGTAGCGGCGTGATTTTTTAGGGGCAATGTTGCAACAGAGCTAGAACTTTGATATTTGCAACGTGAGCCCTACATAGAGTGTCATTACAGACAAACTATAGAAAACTGCAACTTTCCAGAGGCGGCGGGGGCTGAGGCCCAAAAACCAGAAATATGAAATATATAGAGATGAAAGGCTATAGTTTAGAATATGTGTTCTTAGATACAAATAAAATAGATCCCTGTGTTAAAATTTAAAAAACTTGTTTAGTAGCGCAGGTATGTGGGGGGTACTAATGCTAAAATATAAATACAAAGCTGAAATTTAGTATGCAGATATAGATTGACATATTAATAACGAAAATATAAAAATAACAACATTTTCTTAAGTGTAACACTAGAGTGGGGGGTGATAAACCGAGTATAAGAACATAATAGAGGTACAACGATGATATTTTGCATGTAGAATATTAAATAGAAGCACAATAGTTCTCTATAAGTTAGATAGTCAAATTACATTTAATAGTAGAATTGAATTGATTTTTGGTGCGTTTGTTGTGCTGCGAAATCGAACAGGAGTGAGAGGTATAGGGGGGGAAAAGTTAACAGCCCCAAATATTAAATTAAAAAAATAGAAACTACGCATGTGCATATTTGCGAAAAATAAATTTACCCTTAGTAGCGGCGTGAAATTTGGGAAGTGGGGGCGGGAAAAGCTTTGCCAAAGAGCTCAATTTTGAAATTTCGATCATTTATAAAAGTAGAGGTAGATAAAGGTTATAAAGGTAGAGAAAATTGTTACGAGCAAAATAGATTGTTATGCCTACAATTTGACAATTTTATTTCAGGAGCGGGGATTAATGGGGAGACTAATATTATATCGTAAATATAAATACGAAAATTAGAACGTAAGAATACAGTGCAGTTTTAATTATGTAAATGAATAACTGTAATATCGAATTGGTAGTGCTTGATTGTAGGAGAGGGTGGCGCTGGGGTTCAGTACTAAGTAACGGTGGTGTTAGAAGTAGTGGCGATAGATTAATATTGGCTCTGGGAGGTAACCGTGTTGCAGAATAAAATTCTATCGTAAATATAAATACGAAAATTAGAACGTAAGATTACAGTGCAGTTTTAATTATGTAACTGAATTGCTGTAATATTGAATTGGTAGTGCCTGATTGGAGGGGAGGGTGGCGCCGGGGTTCAGGACACCAAGTAACGGTGGTCTTAGAAGAAGTAGCGAAAGATTATAATGGCTCTGGGAGGAAACCGTGTTGTAGAATATGTGCTTTGGTGCTGGAAATGTGGGCGGCGGTTCAGGGGATTAAATTGAAAGTACAATAACGGGAAGGATAAGGGCTAGAGATGAGATTATTAGGAGCAAACCGCTAGGCTTTCTTAAAAACATAAATGAATTGATGTAATTAGTAGGTTTACATTGAAATGAGTGAAAATTAGTTTTATCAAGCATTTATCTTATCAAATAATTATTAAAAAATAATGTACTTTTAAGGATGAAATTTAGTAGGTAGGTAGCCAGTAAAGTACTAATTTTGAAAAGTAATTGTTAATAGATTACGCAGGGGGTGAAAGCGCAAGATTATTTAATGATTGCGGTAAAACAGGGGCGATAGGAAAGTGCCGTAATGAGCGATGATGCTCAGGTGGGCTGTGGTGTTGCAAGTGGCCGCATTGTGGCAGAGGTGCAGAGGAATACAATTGAAAGTGCGAGAACGATACAGAGCATGGAGCCAAGAGGTGATGATTGGTATTTAGGGGCGGGGCAGTGGACATTGTTCAATACTGTGCTTCATTAGGGTAAATGATAATTTTACACAGAGAGGAGGAATATTATATACTCAAACAAATATTATATACTCGTCGCTCTGCGACGGGGCGAAGCGCTAGTCCTATATTATAATGTTCCAAGTGTTTGAATCTATTCTTATATTCTTATGATCTTATATGTTTGGTACTGAATTTTGTATGGCAGCGCGAAAACGGCTCCAGGGAAGTTTTTAAAAATTTCCTATTTCGTAGAGAAAAAAATTCTAAGACTTTTGGCGTCCCCGGATTTATCCCTGAATTTCCTGGAAACCCGTAATTTTGGAAAATCTGGAAAAAAAGTGATCCCTGTATTACTTTTAATTCGTAAAAGATAGAAAGTTGAAATTTTGCATTTGTATTAAGGTATTTAATGCTGACATTTCTCAAAAATTAGAAATTCAAAAATTGAAAAAGGGGTGGTTGAAGTAATTCGGGGGCCCGTTAGGGAACTTTGGAGAAAGTTCATATTCTGGATTCTAGAATAATTAGGTATATTATCAATGAAAAAAAATTCTAAATTTCAAAATTTTATTGGGGGGCACGGGGGCAGTATTTACCGAGAGTAAAAATTGTGCTAGAAAATTGAAATTTTGTATGTAGGCTAACCTTGGTAACTTATTTACGAATCGAAAAAAAAAATCATAAATTTTGAAAAAAAGTTGGTCAAATAACGCATAAATTGAAAATATTTTATATTTTGATATAAAAAATATATTTTCTTAGTCAATTTGTATGAAATATTATTTGTTATTATATATAAAATTAATATAGGACGAGTTTATTTATTATTTCAATTTAAAAATGGAATTAAATTTTGACAAGCCACACATAAAAAACAGACGTCGCTTGCGACGGGGGTAAAAGCTAGTAATTTATAACTCCGGTCATAAATCATAAACCGACTCCGCTTTTAATTCACCAGTGAACCGTCGTTGCAATGTCTGTAGCTCATAAATAGGCCATTTCCTATGAACGAGTGAATAGAAAACGAACACGTTCCAGACAAAAAACTCATGAAATGTAATAGAAATTAAGTAGAATTTACTCCAAAATGTTTACTGGGTGGGCTTGTGTCCTATGTCTTAATTTCTATAAAAGTGTACTATATATTGATAAAATGGCTTACTAGAACCTCAAATGTTCAATTATTTTTTAATAACTCCTTATATGTTAAGAGATAATAACAATTAAAAAAGTCATTTTGTCTCTTTAATTATTAGAGCGATTCAACGTTGTACACATTCCAAGTGCATGTGACATCACAATCCTTATGTAAGGTTACCAACCTTACAGCTCATAAATCTCTGCTAATGTATTTAAATATCAAAATATCAAATTATATTTACAGCTATTTCAAGGAACACTCAAATTCCAAAATTATGTCTGTCTTAGCAGGGTTAAATAAAATTAAAACTTATTATTCTTTGACTTGACTTAATTATTTGACTACCAACAGCTACAAAACATTACCACAGCACAGACCTACTCAACAAATAACTGACGTTAAAATGCATTGCACGTCATACAAATATGGCCGACCATTTCTAGCGCTAAAACTATAATTCAAACTTTTAATTGCCATATCTCCGCCAATATTTAGTAAAATAGACACGCCAATACACATTTATTAACATCAATTTTAATCAACAATTGAAAAATCGACCACTAAAAAATGAGGACACAAGCCCATTCTCATCGTGTATTCGAGCCTTGAAATGTAAATATCTCTGACAATTTTTGTAAATCAAATAACACAATGTATAACAATTAAGAAAAAATTAGAAAACATTTAAATAAAAAACACGACAATAAAACTTCACTATAAGAGTTAAGTTTGACAGATTACAGATTGACAGCTGTGATACAAATATACGACTCATTTTATGCAAGTAGCAAAAGATCAAATAATAATTATAAAATATATTTGTCAACAACACACATTTATGTAAGCCTACGTTTACTTTAAAAATAAATAATAAGTATTGAAACAAAAATAATTCCACTTTTCTAGTGCTTCCTTAGTCTCGCTGGTCTCTCGATACTGTGCTCGATACAAGGCCCTTGTACTCGCACTCCGCCATTTTGTATTTAAATGTTCAAATACATTGCAAGTTATATTGAAATTCTGCTGAACTAATATCTATTGCTGACAGGTCACTCTCGGCGAGATATTTGTCAAAACATTTGTCGATGTGCAGAGATTTTCTTTGACTTGTGTCAATGGATCTCACCTGTCTCGGCGAGTGACATCTTATGTGGTTTGTGACTACACTATAATAAGCGATACAAACGTTAAGGATTTTAAAAATAGATGGACAAAAGTTTTTGTTGATGACATTTATCAAGCAACAAGCTTAAAGAGACTATAATATGTTAACTCCGTTTACAAAATATAACCTAACAAATTGATAACTTTAATTTATAATTTAGTGTTATAATTACATTTAAAATAATGGAAAACTACGAAATATTAGGGATGGTTGGAGAAGGATCGTTTGGCAGAGTGTACAAAGCAAAGCGAAAGGAAAATAATGAAACAGTTGCATTAAAAGTGATTAGAAAAGTATGTAAACAAACACTTAACAAAATTAAATCATTGAACAAATTGTTATAAACATATAAGAATATTTCAGCGCGGCCGTTCTACAAGTGAATTAATAAGTTTTCAACGAGAATGTGAAATCCAGCGACATTTGTGCCACCCAAACATAATAAGAATGTTGGATTCTTTTAATACAGCTACAGAAATGGTTGTTGTGACAGAATTTGCTCACCGGGAGCTACACAGCATCTTAGCTAAAGAGGGAAGCCTGGGGGAAACTAGGGCTCAAGAACTGTCATGGGACCTGGTGTCAGCGTTATATTATTTGCATTCGCACAGAGTTTTACATAGGTAAATAATAGACGACTTGTTTTAGTCATTCAAAAACTGTATAAACAATAATTTGTAGGGATCTAAAACCTCAAAATATTCTTCTGGACTTATTTGGAAAAGCAAAACTCTGCGACTTTGGATTAGCCAGAAATATGACAACAGGAACACACGTGTTAACGTCAATAAAAGGCACGCCACTATACATGGCCCCCGAGTTGATGGCAGAGCAGCCCTACGATCACCAAGTACGTAGCTTGAACAACTATTGAAATTATTTAAAAAAAACCTAATTACAAATAAACTCCTAGGCCGATTTGTGGTCTTTAGGCTGCATAATTTACGAGACGTTGGTAGGGGAGCCTCCTTTCTGCACAACATCAATTTTACACCTAGTGCGATTAATAAAACATGAAAAAGTTCGATGGCCGAGTTTCATATCAGAAAATTGTATACTGTTCTTACAAGTAGGTAAAATGGAATGCGCCTGTAAAATATGCAACAGGTTTAACAAAATTCAAATTTTAGGGTTTACTTCAAAAGAACCCCTTTGAGAGAATGCCTTGGGCTGCAATCTTGGAGCATCCTTTTGTTGCAGGTCATATACTTATTCTAGATGAAAAAATACCGGAATCCCCTTTCACGCACCCTTTATCAGCCTCCCAGAGCAAAGCGAAAGAACGACAACATTCTTTAGCGATTGAAAATAAGTATGCCTATACTTTTTAATTGAGTCAGCAATATCTTTGTTAGATCATGTAAGAAATCAAATCCCAAATAACAATTACTCAAATTTTAGACCCTCCCTTCAAGATTTTATAAATAAACCGGAAATAACTAATTTATCTTTACCGGATGTGGAAGTCCACACAACAGAAAACACAAGAATGGGTAGTACAGACAGCACGAAAGCTGTATTTACAGGAAGTCCAAAAGATAGTTTAAAAACGGATATAGAAGCCACACAAAGCGAATCGGAAGTTGACATGCCCAAAAAAGTCGATAAAATTCTTAATGAAATTGAACCCAAACACAAAAGTAAAAATATTAACAAATTTGCTGTTTTAAATGCAAATAACTTGGTGGTAACAAATATGAACTCAAACATAAAAGAATTAAGTGAGCCCCCAAATAGTCACAGCCAGGCCAGGAGCAACCAAATTGGAAACCCTTCTCCTTGCAAACAAAGCACAGATCGTAAATTTAAGAAAAGTTTTCTTGAAAAACGTAAATTAAGCCAAAATTTAGATAATTTCTCATTAAAATTAAATCAAGGTGACGCCACGAAATCTAATGTTGTAGAAAAGGTTGTAAAAAATGTAATTAGATCAAAATCTGACTTGGTGAAGTCCAAAAATATCAAGGAGTCAACACAGTCCAACTACAAGGGGGCACATTGCGTTAGAAGCCTAACAGAAAGAGTAAACGATTTAAATTTGGGTAAATTCTTTATCTACATTTAAGATAGTCACTTGTGACAATTATAGGCAAAAGTATATTTCCATATAGGATAGTGTTTTACTTATTTCGAAGACTGTACTCAATAATTCAAGCTTTTATGTATAAAGACTAAATACAATCACATTCTTGATAAATGTAGTAACATATTTACAGCTAACGTGCTATTTAAAAAAATAACTAGATTTTACTAGTGCTATATTTACTATACTTGAACAAATCCAATTTTTATGAAGTTAATCGTTTAAATATATTTCAGGAGTTGACCCCACCGTCGTTGCTACACCAGGAGTCGTTCCAGAACAACCAACTAATACTAATTCCTCAATAAATGTAACATCAGAGTTAGTAGATATAAAAGAAAAAGAAACAAATGAAGAAAATGATACAGCAAATGGAAATAAGTCGGAAAATGAATTTTCATTAGGAACTGCTTGGGGATGTACGGAAGGTCCCATAGAAAATGATGAGTGGCTGGCTTTTTTGCATAAAACAATGGCTGAAGTTGTCGATGGTGAAATTGATTCATTAAAAGAAAAAAATATTGTACGTTCTTTACACGCTAAACACAGTTACGTATAATTATTGTTTATTTAACATAATAAATGTTATCTTTATCGATATGAATTTACATTTTCTAACGTTAATAAAGCTTTTTGTGTAAGATGTTATAAAGTTACATATTATCTATCTAAACCCCGCGACGGTTCGCTGTTACAATTACGGTTCGCTTTATACTGATATGAAATGAATGGAAAGTAAATAAAAAGAACATAAACGAAGATCAACTGTAAAGAAACGAAATAAATAAATTCGATTTTCGAAAACAAGTTAATCGGTCTACTACTTTTCCAGTTTTGCGAGACAAACATACATTCAAAACTAGTAATAGATTTTTAACGCCTTTTGCCTTTATTTAATGCCAATATAACAGAATTATTTTAAACTTCGGTAAATAACAAAATATAACATTAAATAAAAAATATTACGTTAAATATTACATGAATTTACGTTTTGTGTTTAACGGGATATGTGATTATAAAAGCTTTACCGCATTTTATATAAATAATTCGTTATCTTTGAACGGTAGGTCAGCATTATTGTGTCCCCACTAAGACACCAAGGAGTTAGCTGCGCCGTGGCTAAAAGTGTTGCCGATATCCTAGCTCTTCCACTTGTACTTGGAAATAATCCAGATGACATTGACATTATTAAAAATGTAAGTAATGTTACCACACTTCACATTTAAGCTACTGAATTGGAAGTTACCATACATAATGTTTTACCTATATCTACAGGTTTATTTAGAAGTTAAAACTGTCCCAAATCTAATATACGCATCTACCTTATTGTACAAAAAGAAACAACAAAATAATTCGAAAGGTCTCACTACTTCCTGCACTAAAGAAACACAAACAAAGTAAATACATTTATTTCAAGAATTTTAATCAAAATAAATATATTATTGATATGAATATTTGAATCAGGGGCCTATTAGAGCTTTCTATAGCAGAATTACAAGCTTTAGAGAGCATGTACCTCCTAGTTTGCCACCTGGTGCATTGCGGTGAAGAATTCGTATCACAATTTTGTGACGCTGTTGTTATTTTATCAGCAAAGAATTTAATACAAAGTTTTCTATCGCTTGGTTAGTAAAAATAAAGAGAATTTGATTGGAGCTGGTGTCAGAGTGGTGTCTGAACTGTTCTTTTATTTTAGTTGATCGCAAAACTAAACTCGTGGGGGACGTTATTGCCATTTTAAGTCACACTCTTTGTTGTCTTCCCGAGAATGCTGAACTTGTTGAAGAAATTGTTTTAGAAGACGGGGCTATCCATCTAGTCTCATTTCTAAAGCACTCTAATGAAATATTGCGGTAAATTACATTTGAAATTTCTATACAATATTTTAAAAGTAAATCACAGGCAGGGTGGTTTATCCTCTTAATGAATCTCAACATGAATAATTTTAGAACTAGGACGTGTATTCTACTAAGGTTGTTAGGGAGATTTAGCTGTCGTGCTTTGCAAGCTAATTGGACAATGGAACTCAAAAATGCGTTGGAAGCTGTCTCGCAAGACACGGGAAGCACTTCTGCAGAGGTTTGTTTTGATTTAAGGTAGTTCACCAGCGGCCATCGTAAGCAAAAGTATAGTCGGATCTTAAGTATACTCCATATAGGATAGTATTTAATTTTTTAAATCTTTAGAACCGTTTTTCAAGACATACGCTAAAACAATCAAGATATACCCTTTTTTATATTTTGTTGGCTTCCTGCATGTTAAATATGCGCACTTTAATTATTAATATTTCGCTTTACAGTTGCTCAAAACATTTGACTACGATTTTACTCGTGAACTACCTTAAAGTAATGTTTTCATATTCATTTAATTGCAATAAGGTGTACAACATTTATTTCCGTTTCCAGATGGCCGAAGAAACGATCGCAGAATTAAAAACCCTTCCGTTTTATTCTCCTTAAGATTTAGAATAACACTTTACATGTATTTTATATTATTATAATAAATTTGTTCACATTGAAATTAACTGTTTTTATTTTACATCACCCTGTTGATAATAGAAACCAGAGCTGCGGAGTTCGGAGTGGAAAAAATGTATCGACTGTGAGTTGCACTACGTACAGCTTAGAAATTAATTAAAATAATGCAAATAAAATAATATTGAATGAAAGTGTAGAGTGTAAGGACAGACACGACATTAAATGTTTCTTTAATCTTTTGCAAAGTTTCGTCCCTTTAATCATCCTGGTTCTTTAAACGAATATTTTAATTGCTTATATCTTCAATAATATTGCGACTATTTAAAACAAATAACATTTGAGATACTGATAGTTAACTTTATCAGTACATGTAATATACACTTCTAGAATTTAAGATATTGTTTACACCCGATATTGAACTGTGTTATCCTATGAGGAAAATGGCAATGGGCTTGTGTCCTATGTCTTAATTTCTATAAAAGTGTACTATATATTGATAAAGTGGGTTACTAGAACCTCTAATGTTCAATTATTTTTTAATAACTCCTTATATGATAAGAGATATTAACAATTAAAAAAGTCATTTTGTCACTTTAATTATTAAAGGGATTCAACGTAGTACACATTCCAAATGCATGTGACATCATAACCGCTACCAACCTTACAGCTCATAAATCTTTGCTATATGTATTTATATTTCAAAATATCAAATATTATTTACAGATATTTCAAGGAACAATTTCAATATGATGTCTGCCTTCGCAGGGTTAAATAATATAAAAACTTATTATTCTTCGACTTGACTTGATTATTTGACTACCAACAGCTACGAAACATTACAACAGCACTGATCTACTCAACAAATAACTGACGTTAAAATGCATTTCACGTCATACAAATATGGCAGACCATTTCTAGCGCTAAAACTACAATTCAAACTTTCAATTGCTATATCTCCGTCAACATTTAGATATTAATTAAAATAGTCACGCCAATACACATTTATTAACATCAATTTCAAACAACAATTGAAAAATCGACCACTAAAAAATGAAGACACAAGCCCATTGTTTGAGGCTCTCTTTAATGGAGGAACTCTGATAGAAACAATAGCATAAAATAATTGTGTAATAAAAAACATGCATTGACTAACCTTGAAGATGATTCTCGTCTTGGCGATTTAAATCCAACAGCAGCTGCAGCTTTCACAAATCACAACATGTCCGAATAATGATTTTTAATTTTAACAATAAGTGTTATTGCAGTAAATGTGTTCCTGATTTGGAAAATACTGAAACACAATTAGCATATATTTCTAATTGCACAGAAAAACTATTACTGAATATTGAGATAACCCCACAAAAAAATGAACAACAGAAATATGTTTTAGACAACCCGTATTTTTAACTATATTATCGCGAAGTACACATTGTATTTAATTGTTACGTCGCATATGTTTGGTTTACTTAAAAATATATAGATATAAAAATAATGAAATATTTCACTAAATAATATCGATCTCGATAAGAAAATTATATCTAAATATACACGACGTCTTTATAAACGTATTTCACTAATTTCTAGAATAATTAATTACATATTTTTCACAGACGAAATAAAAATGTCTCCCGGTTGTTGATCTCAACACGTTTTAACAAGACAAATTAGATGTCACGTGACATTAATCACATGACCTTTTTTTTAAAGATAAATGCAATTTAAAATTACGAGAGTTTGTCAGCGACTCATGGTTAAAACAGGTTCTGCTTCTTTTTTCCATATTTTTTTGTAATGCATATTGAAACTAATAAGATACAATTCACCGTCGTATCACTATTTATGCGGTTCTTATAACCTCTTTCAGGCATAAGTCACCGCCGAATTCGCGCAATTTCGACTATACATAGAAATATTTTACAAGTACATATACTGTTCAATTATAATATTATGACATTTTCTTTTTATTTGTGGTAACTTTAATTAATTGTACATTTAATTTAGCAACAGCTAAATTCTAAACACTTAGCAAATATATCATATAAAATAATAAATGAAAATATGTATGGTAGATATACACATTTTTAAAATTATGGAAAATTACAACGTATATCAATTTGATTTTGTTTTTTTTTTAAATATACAATTATTTTTACCTTATTTTGATTATTTATAACCATTTTACATAAACTATTACAAAGTATACAGACATATACTTGACAATTTATCCATACAAACAAACACTAGAGGTTTGTCTTTATGAAAAAGGTTTTTTTCTCTAACATCACTTAAAATCTATTAATAAATAATATTTTATATTAATACAAATTTTAATTTTTTTAAATTTAATAATACATTTTTAATGATAAGTAATAACCTGAGGTGGGTGACGAGGAGGATAACCTTCTTAAATTAATCCAAAGAAACTAATTGAAGAAATGTGTCTTAAAAACAATATCCTGAAATTTATATTAAAAGCTAATCGACATAATATAATTTAAGAAACAATAACTTAAATATATATATTTCTTGTTCAAACTGTTCCCATTATTAAATGAAATAATACGAATATATGTTTAGTATTTTAAGCTGTTTTTTAGATTATTAGAAATACTTAGGATTATATTTAAACGACACTATGTCGAAGATGAGCATCGCCTAAGCAGAGTGAAGTCGGGAAAATTTGCCGTACGGAAAACTTCTTTTGGTTTAATTATGTAAAAAAGTCAAATCTGGATTTAAATTTGAATTTTAGGGATAAAAAGCGCGCGCATTCGGTAGCCAGCTTAAAAATAAGAATGTAATCAGTTTATTTTCTTTATCTTCAAACTATAAGATCCACAACATTTTTCTTAAGAACTTTTATGTAGATAATATGATCTACAATTTTTATTAATAACTTTTTGTTGTAATCTTTACAATAAAAAAGTTACAGCCAGAAATAAATCTGTGTAACCAACAGAATGTACCACAGTATCATCACCGCTTAATTTAAGATTTATTTTTGCTTATATCTTTTTTATTATAAAATATAGAATAAAAAGTAAAAATAAAACTTATACATAATAGCAGAATTTCGCAGAAATATACCCTTAAATATTTTTAATAATAACATACACATCTAAAACATTCCAATAACTATTACATAATTATTTTTAAAAATCAAATACATATACAATATTTTATAACAAAATTATATATGCACTTGTTTTTAAAATCATGACTATTCTATTTATATGTACATTTAAAATTATAGTTTGTATATTTAATATTTATATATAAACACTGGCTCTAAGTAGGTTTTTTGTATCATAAGTATTTTCATCAAGTTTCTACCAAGCGTAGTTTTTTTAATGCATAGGTTTTTTTTTAATATCAATTTTTATTTAAAAAAGAAGGGAATGTTTCAAAGAATAAATAATTTTAAACTTAATACATAGTGTGTGAAAAATGATCATAAGATTGTTTTTCTTATGTGTAGAGTCTCTAAGATATGTTTCTTAATGTTTTATGATTAGAGTGACATAGAACTACCTTTTTAAAATGAGAATAGTGATTACTAAATGGAAGGAATTATTTTAAATATATTAAATGTAGTTTTAGTATGAAATAGTGAATTTATGTGCCCATGTAAATAGGAGAACAATTCGAAAAGTAATCGCTATTGTTGTTTCAGCCTAATCTGTGACTCATTAAGCTTCCACCTGTGCTAATGAGAGCATTGTGCGTTACTTTTCGAACAGCCATCGCTTAATAACACACAACCGCATGATCATTTCCCCAAAATAATAGTTTAAGGACATAAAACTATTACAGACAATTAATAAACCGTTTTTTTAATTCTATATCAAATGTAGAAACGACACTTATTCCTTATCCTATTGATTACATGCGACCATTATCTTACGTTGTTTTCTTTATACATATTTTCTATATAATAATGGATACTCAATTTTTGTTCGCAATTGTTTAAACCATTTTTGAAAGCTAGTTTTTGTTTCATATTTTTTTCAACTTAGGCAGTGTTTTTTAGCCTGAATTTCGGTTCACAAATATTTTCAATCCATGACCATTTTCTTAAAAGTATTCTATTTGACTTATAATTACAAATTAAAATTTATCATTTTTAATTTATTATTAAAATATAATAATTTATTTATCATTTAGATCTATTATTTTATTTTTATTTATAAAAAAATCTAGATTGTAAAAAATGAATAAATTATTATAGAAAAATAGAAAAAAAATGTTAAAAGTTATTAACTAAATTGTACAACAGACTGTGCTTCAACTAGAAAATATATAGTGGTACGAACAATGGAAGGGAAAGAAAAAAGTAAACATTTTTATGTTTATTTTACATTAAATAAGCTATGACTTTAAACAATAATTATATTTTTAAAATTGTGGCGTATCTAAACTACAGTCGCAGATAAGGAAACATAATTCTCAACACGGTGTAGTTAGATACTTCTGGAAAAGTATGGTTGCTTGGAAAGCGACTTTTCCGAAGTATACATTGCAATAATCTTGTTTCTGACATTGCCAGTAACAGCAGCTGATGTTGAAAGGTCATTCACTAAATAGAAAATAATTAAAGCTTATAAAAGAAAGACGATCAGTCAACGTACATTACATGAACTTGCCTTAATAGCCATTGAATATAAAGCAGCTGCGTTTTTGCGAAAATTAATATTGTTCTGTATTTTCTAAATTATAATTAACTATAACATAGAGGGCTTCGAGTATGTTTGTATAGGGCCCCGATATTTGAGTTACGCCACTAATTTGAAATAATAATGTCGCCTACTCAGTATGCAACTCTTATTACAAATCGTAAATATTTTAAATGCACTTACTGCACCAGCTAGGTTTGTCCATAATTGCATTTAAAATATTAATAATTATGTTTAAAGCCAATCTGCAGTGCTTTATTTTGTTTACAATTCAGTGCAATAGGAACAGTTAGTTATATGTGCATCATTTTTTTATTTAAAAAAAAAATGCATCTTTTATTATATACTCATATACCTTTTTGTGCATTCTCTTTAACTATATATATATATTTATTTATTTAATTAATACTTAAATAATTAATTAAAAATTCAGTCAAAATTAACATTTATAAAAAAAATTACGGTTTTTAATTATTATTTTTTTCTGATTTTTTATGTTTTTTCTTTTTTGTTTACATTTTACATACACTGGCAAATTTATGCATTTTTATTTTATTTATATATTGTTTTTTTTTAAAGCTTATTTAAGAAGTATTTAAGTATGCTTCAAGTTGACTAGATATCGAGTTATTGATAGTGTTCTTTAACAAGAGGAGACAATACTTCATTCTAAAATTACGTCATTTTCTTTAAAATATTTACATTATTGTTCTGTGATACGGAATTTCTAATATAACAATAATAATATTGTATTTCTTTTGTATTCTTGAGCAAATATTAGTCAACAATCCGGCCGACGGGTTAATATTGATTTTACATGAAACTGTTTTTAATAAATATAATTCGTGACCTTAATATGGGTGCTAAAAAGACTAATGCAGCCAATGTCATATTTTCTCTTCGAAATATTACATTTTTTTAAATATGAAATACATAATCAGATGCAAATACATATGTGTACACATATGTGTAAGCCAAAGTGGAAAAAGATATTCTACTTTTTTTAAACTGAAATTAAAACAATTAGATGAATTTATTCATTCAATTGCATTTATCAAAAAGCTGCCGAGTCTATAAATACTCACTCGTCCAATAAATAAAAAGAAATTTAGTATTGTCCCCAAATGTTTTTAACTTATTTATAAAATTATAATAATTTTAAGTTTATTTTTTTAAAAATGTAATGTCGTTTTCAGATCACTGCAGAAGATATCGCAAATTTGTTTTTCAATTTGACAACAATCAATCTTTATATATCTAATTATTTAATTAATATTTAATATATCTTATATTATAACATATAATTTATACGAATATTAATATTTCATTTTTATTAAATTTAATTCTAATATTGTAAATTGATATTTTTTTCAAATAATGTCTCAGACATTAATATATTTGAGTATTAATATAATAAGAAATTGATTGTTGTTTTGTTTATATATGTTTATAACAATTAAGCATTGCTGTTTAATTTTAGCTTTTAGAAATATTATACAATGACATTATTAGTGATTAATTGCATAGTCTGCGAAATCCGTTGATAAAAAAGCCTAACCGTGCACATTGTGCTGCCATTTTATTCATCATTAAAAACGATAAACCTGGATTCATTTTTAAATTTTCAAAGTGCGGGGTCCCCTATTCAGCTGCAATCTTGAAAACCAGAACTCACACACAAATTCTTTTAAGAACTATTTTGCAGATAATAATATCATCTAGAATTCTTATTAATAACTTTTTGTTGTAATTTTTACAATAAAAAATACAAGCAAAAATAGTCTATTCTGTAATCAGTCCGTTCATTCACCATTTAATTTAAGATTTCTTTTTGCGTATAACTTTCTTATTATAAAAGTTACAATACAAAGTTATGAATAAAAGTTGCAGATAATGTTATTATTTTATAAATCTTGTAGAAGGTGGACTACACACATTCATTTGGGCGCCTCACCGTGTAAATGTAAATGTGAATCCAGGTGTGACTCCTTTACATGAGAGAAGGAAATAGTTGCCTACTCAAAATGCACGGTTCGACGACGGTTTTCCCGACTAGCGACCATATTATAAAATTTATATATTTAATGATTATATTTATAAAAATTTCTCAATCACAACCAAATTTAATCAGACCAACGTTTCTCAATCTATGAGCCGCATTTATTAGTCTAATTGACAAATATACAATACAAAACTACTGTTACGAAATCTGTCATGAAATTGTTTTCTAAATTTTGAGTATGAGTTGAAATAAAGAGTTTGTTAGGTTTATCTACCTACAACTTATTCTATGTGATAATTTTCAACATTTTCCTGATGATAAAAGAAAACTAAATGACATATTCCATACAAAATGTATAAAAAATTAGAGAAATATAAAGTTTTATATATATATAATAATTAAATATAATTTATTTAAATATAATATTCATCCACTTACTTGGTTTATCCTATTTTCTAGGCGTAAGATTCACTTAAACGATCGAAAAAGTATTCAAAGTTTTCGTTATTGTTGTTAGAAGTGTGGTTATGTATCGGTGACGTAGAAGATACTTGTTTAAATGATTGTAGGGATTCCTCACTTTGTAAATGATGCTCACTGTCATTGTAATTTCCATTTAACATATTTTCCAAACTAGCTGAACTAGCTGTGTTACGATATTGTGATTCGAATGTATCTAATATTTCGCGTATCTTTGCAATGATCTCGTTTACTCAGGCATTCGATTCCTATAATAATTCACAAACTGTCATTTGTCAGATAAAGGTTTGTAACTTGGAAAAAGTTTTATTACTCGGATTAAACCGTGTAACTAGGGCTGCGGAGTTGAAGGCGGAATAAATGTACCGAATGGAGAAATCAAATTTCTATTTACTTTACTAAAATATTTAAATGAAATAAAAAAAAAATATAATTAACTATATTCGTATATGACATTAAACGTTTCGTTAATATTTTGCAAAGTTTGTTCCTTTAATTATCCTGGTTCTTTAAATGATTGTTTTAATTGTTTTTTCTTCAATAATATTGCGACTATTTAAAACAAATCATATTTGAGATCCTGATAGTTAATTTTATCAGTACATGTAATATACATTCCTAGAAATTAGATTATTGCTCACAACGCAAATTGAAATGTTATCTATGAGTTTAATGGGTAATTATATAGGGCCCCATTTGTTTCATTTCTTTATAAATATTTTTCTTTTTTTAATGCACACACGAGAATATCTTAGAATTGAATATTTTACGGCCTCCGCAGCCCTGGTTGTAGTTAAGTTAAACATTTACCTTTAGATTATCAAAGTAATGCATGATTTGTTCGTAGTCCATGTCAAGATCATCGAGACCTAAACTTTCCCCAGGTCCTAGATCACTTTGTGGTGTTTGCGAGAACATGGGGTTCCCAACAATTGTGGCTTGTTTTACCTCCACAGCAACGCTTGATCTGTTTGATGAATTTTGTGTATTGGAGTCGCTGTAATCGACGAACTCCAGAAGTGCTTCATCAGTGGTATGAGACTGATTGTCGACTTCGACTCGAGTTCGCTTTGGACGCATTTGTACCTCTGCTAGACCTGACGCCAACATAGACAAAAGAACATGATGAGAATCGTTTTTATGTTAGTTAATAGGAATGGTTACAAAACTCACCTATACCTGAGTCCTGCATGATATCGCGAGGGTCGTCTCCATCGGTCACGGCCTGCTTCTGATTATTTAAATTCTTAACTTGATGTTGAACAATATCTTTGTCAAATTCGAAAGCATTCTTCTGTTGTAATTGTTTATTTAGCAACTGTTCATCAAACTCATATCCATTTCGTTGATTATCATTGGCTGATCCTAATTGCAAGTCATTTTTAATTACTTGATGATTGTTCGGTATTACTTGGTTTACATTTTGTGATTTTCTGTTATTGACACCACCGCTGCTGCTGCGATGGTGTTTAACGTGGTGATGATGCCTACGAGGTAGAACTGTTTCAGGTAGCGCTTGCTGTAACAAACGTATCACAAATATAACACATATAATTTATTTATTATAAACATAATACTTACTCGAATATTACTGCTCATAGGTCTGGTTGAAACTCCGATATTTCGATGTGGAGGAACTGGAGGACGATATTCTTCGCTGTTGTTGTATTTCTGGTTATCCAGTTCAGCCACAGGAATACCATGTGGAGGTAGAGCAGGTGGAATATCCTCATTACTGGAATTTAAAAACAAGTATAATTTTTGAATTGGTACAGAAATACATATTTTAAGAAATATACGCTTACGGTTGCCAATTATTTGGTATGTTGCTTTGTCTTGACAAATTTCTTTCGGTTGCTCTAGGAGGCCTGTCCTTTTTGCAATACGTTGAACTGTCTATAACGCGGCTGCTTCGAGAAGGTAATTCAATATGAGTTGGATTATCAAAGCTGGTCGCCATGTTTGCATCTGTTAATGCATCTTCAGGTTCGCAATAGTTTAAACTCAACGGATTATTCGTAATCCTAATTTGTTCATTTCCATTAACCTGGTCTGCGGTTTTACTCGTGGGGCCCCCTCGTTCCAGTGTCGCCCTACCTAGCCAGACCCAATCATGAGCATTTGTAGTTGATTCTCTGGGTTTTCTGTTGTTCTCTTTAGGGGTATTATTTGCATTATTAAAACTCAATGGGGTTGATGATTTAACGACAAGAACTCCTGGGGGTACGATACCACCGTCGAAGTTTGTAAAATCGTTGACTGGTTTGAATTTTGATGCGTAGACAACACAGGAGACGACGAAAACGACAATGGCGAAGCAAAAGGCGGCTAGCAGAACATACATTCCAATTTCTAACGACGTCATATCGGGATGCCCTCCATGGAGTCGCGTTACACCAGATCCTATACTTCCAAGGTGTTGATGGGTTCGGTGTTGACGTGCCTGGACGGTTGGCTCGTGGTTGTTCTCATCTTTCAAAGGAATTTCTGAAATTATTAACATCAAAGCAAAATAAAACACAGTAGACATACCACAGAAGAACAGTTTGATATGTAAACCTATAACCCACCCACCTATAAGAATATCCTCCAGGTTAGCTAACTCACGACCTCCTTTACGATCTCGTCCAATATTTCCTCCGTCGTTTTGCAAAGAATCAACTCGTTGAGGGAGTTCTCCAGCTGTAAAATCAACTTCTACGGCAGCTGAAGAAGTAGCTAGTGGAGCAGCTTGAGACTTTGGACGATCTTTCGATAACGTAGAGCCTCTACGGGGACGACATTCTTCAGACAGTAAGAGAGTAACTCGAAGAAGATCCCCATTACCTACAAATAACAAAAATGACAGTCATTATCAGCACTACAAGAAATTCAGTGTTATTTTTGTGAACACACCTTCTCCGACAGCAATAACCCTAGGATGATGCGATGCCAACATTGGGGCGAAGGCTACAACTTCCGGATCTAAACTTTCAACCAATAAGAAGTAATCTTCCACTTGGATGTCTCTGAGAGGAGTTTTAGTGCCGTCGGAGAACTCCAGGTCGATATCTAGGAGACCTTCTTGATATTGTGCCGTCAATCGTCGTGTTACAGAAGTTTCAGCGATATACCCGTTCTCCACAGCACTATCTGGTGAAATATTTAGTTGTAGTCCAGAAACCACACGCACCAGGAGTCGAGTTATGCTGACTTTGTCACTGCCTACACGTATTTCCTTAGCGCCGATTACTCGGCCTGTTATTGGTGATAAAACTTGAATTTCTGTTCTTCCCATTGCACGCCCCTGAAAAGTTAACAGTAAAAAATAATTATAATTTAAACTAACTACCTAATGTGAGTTGTATGTATCTTCTTCTTTTTCTTACCTGCAGCACTCGACCACGTAAGCTGGCGATTCTCGGGTCGGATACCCGAAGCAGTGGTAGAACTAGATCGGTAACTCTTAGCCCAGTTCTTCTGCTGACTAGATAGCTGGTGCTTCCGGAATCTTGGTCGACTGCGAGAAAGCGGGCATAGACATCTACAGGACTTTGTTGAAACCGTGCACGGCAGGAAGTCCTGTCCGAACCGACGCCATTATTGACATCATCCGCTGTATGCAACGGCCAGCCGCGGTGCTCATAAGCTCGTTTCTTCCGGCGGGACATTTTTGATCCACTAAAAGAATTAAACATGTAGCAATAATTGCATCATGAGCAAAGCGCATATATACAGCACATATAAAATAATGTATAAGCAGAATGCGTCATAGAGAGACATTATTAAAGTGAAATAGAAGCATCAGGTAAAGCCCCTGGATGTCATCTACAATTGTAACATATGACAGGTTCTTTAGACCTTGAAGGAAATATAATATATCAAAAATAAACACCACACGAAATAAAAAGAGAAAATGAAAATAAAGAATAGAAGAGAACGGTTTCAATTTATTAATGTCATTTCAGCGACTAACATAAAATGAAATATATATTGTGTGGTACTAACTATTCGCCCCGCTGTAAGGTTACGTATTCGATTTACCTATAATTTTTAAGTACTTGGAAAAGTTCAGTTGTCTACAGAGATGTGCACAAATGCTTTTCAAAAGCATTTAAATACAAAATGCAAATACCTCGTTATTTTCCTATTTTAAATACAAAATAAATTTCATGTTAGTATTTAAATACAAAATACGTATTTTAAAAATACGTTTGAGAAAATAGAATACTCTTTATGTTACTAATACAAATGTTATTTTTTTTAATAATTATGAGAATTTACATAAAATATACATGTTATAGTTCAAATTACGAGAGTTCGGCGGCGATTCATATTTAAAACAAATTGTGACCTATTTTTTCACCTATTTTTCTATAATGTATATAGAAACGAATAAGATAAAATTCATTACCGTATTATAGATTTATACCGCTCTTATAACTTCTTCTAAGTATAAGTCGCCGCCGAACTATCGTGATTTGGACTATATTTATGTCATGGATTTTAATACCACTATTTGTTCAAATAATTTATCTTTCATTTTTCGTCGATGAAACTATTTTCTTTATGTATGGATAATTAATTAAAGAATCTATGTTAGTATTATTGTCTTTTAAATAGTGCAATGTTTCTAGTTCCAAGGTTGTGTTAACTATGGCCACTGGCTGTCGAAGAGTCCAAGTCATCCACAAACATATAATAAGATTCGTTCTTTTCCTTTTCTTATTACTTGTATCACATACAGTTTTTATATCTTCTTGTTTTATTTTCCGTACTAGACTAACGTCAGAGACTAACAATTCTTTTGCGTATTCCTTGTTTGGCTTCGCACCCATTTAAGTTAAAAATTGATAATGGAAAACTTAAGTATAGGCAGGTAGTTTTAACATTAATTATTTTTATTTTGTAGAAGGATATAATATATATAACTAGTTGGGTAGTTTAGGGATTAAAGCGGATAAGTGTTAAGGTTAGTAGGGAAAATAATATATATTTCCGTAAGAAATATAGTGGAGTGATTGTCTTGTAGTAAAACAAATAATGAACGAGAAAATATGACAAATAAATTTAGGTAAATGAAAATCAGATGTCTGGTGGTGGGGGTAACAGGAAGGATAATAAAATAATAGGCACATCTATCATTTTAAATTAGAATTCTAAGACAATTGTGCAGATACTTTTAGATCATAGATGGTGCTAAATTTCGTTGGGCTTTAAGTTTATATTCAAAAAATAATATTTACTGATTAACACTATGAAGTAACAAAAATGAAAAAAGTATTTTGTATTTTCTAAATAGGACATGGGTTGGTAAAATTTTTCAAATAAAATATAAAACTCTATACTCTTAAAAGATATTTAAATACAAAATAGAAAATAGGTATTTACTATTTTGTATTTGCATTTTGAGTATATGCATTTAAAAAACGCATATCTCTGGTTATCTATATATTAATATTTTTTTACGTGCTTCTTAGACCCCGAACACACTACGATTTAAATCGCGTTGATTCACAACACATGGAATCATATGAGCATGCACACACCACGGGTTTTTAATCTGAGCGACTTTTGTCGCAGCTACAGATTTCTTGCGGCGCATAGCGATTTCTCCTTATCGCGGCACATCTCGTTGTATACAGAACACAGTATTGTTGATATTATGTTTTGACGGTGCATTTCTTTGAATATTTATTATTTGTTATTGTTATAATACAACAGATATCGAAATACAACAGTATAGATATAGATATAATACTGCATATAAACTGAATAATATATAATAGTCCAAGATCCCAGGCCCGGTAGACATCACTTATTTTCTGATGAACAAAATGTGTAAGATTGAGTAGTGTTAGTATGTACAATGATCGCCTATGATTCCTACCTGCTAACTTGACTAGGCGGCCATTTTCCAGGTATCATGTAATCAAGGTTTATGTCTCACTCACTCTCATGCGCACGGATGCCCTCTTGCTCCTACTTAAAGTGGAATTAAAATTGGGTCTAGCGGATATTTGGCCCTTTGGATCAATCTGTCCTCTTGTAAAACATTTTAAAACAGTTGTCTTGTAATACCGTGTATTACCTTGCAGACGCTTTAAAGCTGACAAAAAAATTACTTAAACTTACTTACTTATTTTCTGATGATCCATTTTTATATATGTTAGCGAGACAACTGTTTTAAAACGTTTTACAAGAGGAGAGACCGATCCAAGTGGCCAGACATCCCCATAACCCAATTTTAATTCCGCTATGAGTAGGAGCAAGAGGGCATTATCCGTGCGCCATACGATCATTGTACATACTAACACAACTCAATCTTACACATTTTGTTCATCAGAAAATAAGTGATGTCTGCCGGCTCTGGGATCTCACTCTATAAACATATTAAAAACAAACCGACCGCGCAATTTAAATCGCAGTGTGTGCTAGGTATACAGAATTAAAGCCACGTGATTTAAATCGTAGTGTGTTACAGCTCTTAAAACTAGATTGCTTCAGTACTGTACAGTAAGTACAGTAATGGCGGGTACTTTCTGAACAACCTTTGTATTATTTATATTAATATAAGAAGAGAGATATGTTAATGTTAGCTGCAAAAGTAGAAATGGTCAATAAAATATTCTACTTCTTTGGAATTCTTTGCTGTTCTTTTATAAATCGTACATTACAACGCTGGATTAAATAATTCTGTTTGAAAATAAAAAAAGAAACATTGCACAATTTTAAAACTTGCTTAACAATTCAACAGCGATGTAATGAACTCGAACTTTGTACAATGAACTAGTACATTTTATTGTGAGGGTTGGTTAACCCCTTCTTTCTTTCTCACTATGTTTTACAGAACGAATACTTCCGCCTTTGACTACGTAACCGCCACTCACACTCACCATTCCCCCCAGCTCCCACACAAATCCCCAAAAAAGATTTATTAATGGCGCTACGCCATGGCGTTTTGTTTCTACAAGTTAATTTTGTTCCAAGAATTTATCTTAATATCAAATAATTAATTACATTTTCTTACACCGAAATATGATAGAAATATGGGAGGAAGGTTATGTACCCTCAAAATGGAGAAAATAAAGAGTGGGAGGGAGTTTAACTTGATCAAGATAAGGAGTTACGTAGGAGTAAGTTTACGACAACTAAGTTTGCACAACTAAGTTTACGACAGTAGTCAACGGTCGCATGTAGTCTGTTGCAGTGTGACAGTTTAGTGCCACATGCTGAGCTTATAGCTACCGCATATTTGTGATAACTATGAGTTCGGAAACGGGGAAATAGAATGTGACTTCTACAAATAACCCGGTCAAAATAAACAATAAAATATGGGTAAATTAGCTATAATTCGCATAGAGGTGAAAGTTGGTATACACCTTGGAGACATCATTACAAATAAAATACTAAAAGTCCTCACCGATCGCACATCTGCATAAAAAGGTATTTAAGGTCAAAAGTCAATAAAAATGGGTTTTCTAATTTTTACGGTAAACGGCAAGTTTTATCAGAAAAATAGATTAGAACAAAGTTGTAGATCATGAAATTATCTATAAAAATTGTTCTTATACTTTTTTTTCTAAGAATCACCATTCCTGAGATATTGCGATTCCAATTCACCGAAAACAATAATATGTACGCAGAACCGCCTTTATGGTATACACGCCATCGAATGTTTAATATGAGTAAAACTATTGGTTTGTGTAACTTGTAAATACAAATTATACGATTTTGAGAATATACACATTGTTAAGGAAAATATGGACATTTCAAAGTGTTCCGAAATTACACAGTGTGATTTGAATTGACTCTTTAAAGTAAAAGTTAAAATATTTTATGTAAAGCATCAATAAACTTAACACATGTTAAGATATTCACATAATACAAAGATTATGAGATCATTTTACTTTCACGTGCTCAAGGATCTCTAGGATAACACCACAATAGTATTAGCTTGATTCAGTAATAGTCAATTTTTATCGCATACTATTGACATTACCACAAATTAGATTCAAAAACAAACTCACAGATGGTGAGAAAATGTGTGCATATTATGTAGAATACGACTTCTTCAACTTTTATAATCGCAATATCTTAGGAATGGTGATTCTTAGAAAAAAAGTATAAGAACAATTATTGTAGATAATTTTATGATCTACAGCTTTTGTCTGATCTGTTTTTATGATAAACCTTACCGTTCACCTTAAAAATTGGAAAAACTATTCTTGTGTACCTTTGACCTTCAATAACTTTTTTTGCAGATGTGCGATCGGTGAGGACTTTTAGTATTTTATTTGTCCAAATCTCAGTCTGTACCAAATCTCAGCTCTATGCGAAATATAGCTAATTGAAATGTTTATTTTGACCGGGTTAAAAAGGAAGATATGTAGTTATTTTAACTCACCTGACTTGATCTTCTGGGACTCTCCAGCCCTTTATTTGAGACAGCCGGAAATCCTGTACGCTGACTTCCAAAGGGAACTCCGGCATCCAGACAATAAATTTAGCCAAACCAGAATAAGTTCCGTATTTAACAATGACTGATGCATTTGAACTTCCTCTGGCTTCGGAACCATCGACATAGACTGAACTGCACGATGAAGAAACCTGGTAAAATATTGTAGCGACATTACAAAACATGATATACTGCATATCTCGTTCCATCATGAATAATATAAATAATAGAAGGTATGTTTACCTTTAAAACGCTTTCGTCCTGTGAATTACAAGAGCTCTGCAAAGTTACGTCCGCCACTTGTCCGGCCTGAGATACGATGAACACCTTCATAGCTTGCGAAACCTGGCGGCCAGTTAACACCGCCGTGTTGAGCACCTCCCAGTTCTAAAGCAAAGAAACCTTATAAGTCTAGTCTTGAGACAAAACTATCTGAACACAGTCGTGCCTCTAGTAGACTAGTACCCATTCTTTACCTTTGATATCGGCAGCACAGCTTGTATGTCATCTTTTTGTATTTCTAATTTTGCTGCCAATTTTCTTCGCATTTCATCTGGGGCCACTGTGTCGTGTTGGCTGCCATGACCTTTCCCATGACCTGTGTGACCTTCACGGTGACCTGAGTGGGGTCCTACACCATCCAAAACATACCTCACGGACCATACGACGCGACCGCCGTCCCAAAATTCGGCACTGTCGTCAGTTACTTCAAGAAGCCACGAAAATATTTCATGAACTCTGAGAAAGAAAAAAACCACAATTTAATTAGGCTGGGTCAAACGTCAAAGCCATAACGATCTAGGCTACGCTGTCGGTAATTCATTTAATAATATAAACATATTCTAATATTTTACAAGTTGGCAAACCAATATATTTATTTATTTATTTGCCTTGACTTTCTTTCGTCATAGCCACAATCAAACATTTTTTATACATCTTTTATAATTTATAATTCAATTTTACAAATTTCTAAATATTTCAATAATTCACTAATTAATTTTGAATCGCTTAACAAAAATTTAGTATTAACAGGAAAACTTTTAATCACATCTAATATATCACTATTCAATTTTGATCTTTCTAAACTATAATTTATGGATTCAAATATAATATGATCCAAAGTTCCTTCTTCACCACATTGACATCTATCGTCAGATTTAATATTAATTTTGTACAGGTGAGCTGAAGTTTTGCAAAGATTACTTTTGATTCTGATTATAGTTGATATAATTTTGTGGGACTTATTTCTAAACCATCTCTTCTTACTGAAATTTGGATGTAACATATAATAATCTCTTCCTTTTAACTGACTTTTGTTAATGAAATCTCTGTTTCTCAAATTGAAGTTTAATTTTTTGATTATATTAAAAATTTCATATGAAGGTAATTTCAGTTTCATCTCAATTTATAAATTTATTGATTCCTTTGCCAATTTATCTGCAATTTCGTTTCCTCTTAATTCACATAAATTTTATGGTATTATTCTTATTTATTATATTGAAATACATCTCCTTAATTTTGCATGTCAAAATATCATTATTTGATTTGTTATCATTAGAATTTAATTTTTTTAAAACACTTAAAGAATCCGTTATTATTATAATTTTATTATTGTTCATATTTTCATTAATTTCCAATGCTTTTAATAATGCTAATTTTTCACCAGTATAAGAGCTAACTTTGTTATTTAATTTAAATTTATCATAGAATAAATGTATTTGTTCATATATAGCAAATCCTGCTTTATTTCTTTCTAAATCAATGGATGCATCTGTATATATTATTTTTGTAACATTTGTATTAAATTGATCCAATAACAAAATATTTAAATACTATTCTTTATAAAACCAAAAATTCTAAAAAGCGATATAATGGCCAAAATATTTTGGCATAGTGCCCACATTTAAGAATGGCATATTTTTTTGTCTAGTAATGATGCCGACGGTGATCGCTTAACAGAAATAACATAGGCGGGCGTCGCGACGTCGCTAGATGCTACAAAGACGTCTAAATGCTTCGTTGAGAACCAGTGTCAATGGAATGATTTATCTTATATATTTTGTCTCTATCTCACACATATTTATATATATATATTTATCTCTTTCATGCGTAATATAAATTTGACTTACTTGTTTTTGTCTTGAAGCTTTTGTTCTCCTACGTCGGGGTCTTGATCTCTGCGGAAGGCCGTTACAGTAGCCACCGTGTGTTTGGGGTTTAAATCGACGGAGACGTTCCACTGCTCTGAGCTTGGTGTGGCCCCCAAAACGCGGAGCCCTGCTTTAACACGAGCTCTGAAAGATAAAAAGGAAAAAAAATTAATTCATTTTCTATCACGATAAATGTATATGCCGTGCTTAACCTACAAAAAGTAACTATAGTCCAAATCATGATAGTTCGGCGGCGACTTATACTTAAAAGAGATTTTAGGAGCGGTATAAATCTATAATACGATAATGAATTTTATCTTATTTCTTTATCTGTGAAGTATGAGTCGCCCCCGAACTCTCGTAATTTGAACTATAACACTTTCATAACATGTGTACAATAGAAAAATAGATGATGCTCTCTGTAAGTGAGGAAAGTCGAAAACTTTTTAATGACTCCTACCCAAAATGAACTTCAATGGCGGATTTCCTCAATTTCCTCGACTCTTGTTAATTCCAGAGATTTAACAAATTGCTTCGATGTTTACACCTTTGGGGAAGGTACAATGAGCTAATATTATAAAATAAATAAAAATATCGATTTTGTAATCAGGAAAAAAAGTAATACAGAAAAAGAGTGATAGGGAAGGGGGTTAAGCGAGGTTTCAATATAAATTACTGGATCCTATATTAAACGACTCCATCGAGCCCTTAAATGAGGGTAATTTACCCTTTTTGTGAAAGAGCGGTCGATATTATGTAATCTTTTGAAAATGAGATTTTCTTTTTCAAACTACGAAAATAAACACTTCGTTTACGAATGTACAGGATTGTATATATTATTTACGTGGGTTGAACAGGGAGTCGCAAAATTTATACTGGAACTATAACAAAAGCTAGGATAAATTTACATTGGATATATTATAGTCTGATGAATTAAAATTTTGAGACGTTTCTTTGGCAAACCCTAAAATAACATGGTTTTTAATGGGCTTGTGTCCTCATTTCTTAGTGGTCCATTTTTCAATTGTTGATTGAAATTGATGTTAATAAAAGTGTATTGGCGTGTCAATTTTATTAAATATCTAAATGTTGACGGATATAAAGCAATTAAAAAATTGAATTGTAGTTTTAGCGCTAGAAATGGTCGTCCATATTTGTATGACGTGAAATGCATTTATACGTCAGTTATTTTCTGAGTAGGTCAGTGCTGTGGTAATGTTTTGTAGCTGTTTGTAGTCGTAATAATCAAGTCAAGTCAAAGAATAATAAGTTTTTATTTTATTTAACCCCGTTACGGCAGACATAATATTGAAATTTTATTGTTTCTCGAAATAGCTGTAAATAATATTTGATATTTTGATATATAAATACATATAGCAGAGATTTATCAGCTGTAAGGTTGGTAACCTGTAAACTTGTCAGAGTTCTGTCAAGAATATATCTCTTTTACGCTCTGTTGAAAAAAAGAGATAGCAACTAGCGGTTGTGATGTCACATGCATTTGGAATGTTGTACAACGTTGAATTCCTTTAATAATTAAAGAGACAAAATGACTTTTTTAATTGTTAATATCTCCTAACATATAAGGAGTTATTAAAAAATAATTGAACATTTGAGGTTCTAGTAATCCACTTTATCAACATATAGTACACTTTTATAGAAATTAAGACATAGGACACAAGCTTATTTGGGTAAATACATAAAAACTTCTATTCTTAGCTACGTTTATTGGAAAACCTACCGCTTTGCTTTTTGTTAAGAATAAAAGATTGATGCAACCACAACTCCAAGTGTTTACTCTCCATCACTCTCCGTGCAAATGATTCGAACATTGATTAAATTTATCTCGAGACTCGAGCCCGACACTTCAAATTTTCAGGATAATTACATAACGATATCCTTTATATTTATACAAACATTTATAACATTATTCCGATGAGGCTTGTAGATATATATACTTACAACTACCTTAAGTTAACGAGATCTCTTAATATATTTCCGTATCCAACGAACATTCAATTTATTTCAAATTACTACATGTAAATTTGTAGGTTATTATCGAAAATGTGTTTAAGGATTTGGTTAATAGATGTCTCTTCCCTAGATAGTAGTAGTATGAGAATCATTGAAGCTATGTACTTCAAAATGTTATGAACACAAACCAAGGAGGAAATGTAGATTACTCTGCTTTGAAGACAACACGTAATGCTACCCTCTGTCTAACATCTCCACGCCTCCTCCTCCCTCTTCCAACTCCTACTCCGTGACAGAACTTTAATTAAAACCGTCATAATATATTACAGAAGGTTGAAGCATAGAGCGAATGTTCGTGGATTTGAATACCAGATGGGGCATGCATAACTTTCTAAGTGGAAAAACGATTCCGTGGAAACCCAGTGTCGTACATGTATTATTAGGGGACATAAAGGAAATTGGAAACAACATTTTAAATAATGAACATACGAAAATTCACTAATACAATATTTGAGACAGTACACACACGATAGCCTACCCTTCAAAATTAAATAATTACTACCGAAAGACACAAAAACATAAGACAAAATATAATAAAAGACATCAACTAAGAACACCCATAGAATTAAAAAATAAACTAAATAAAATTGTAAACAATTTATGAACAAGAAACATTTTCCCCGGCATGAAGGAGGAAGGGAGGGAGAGGTAGTTAAACAGGCCATAGTAGGACCACAAAGTTTATGGATGACCCATATATACAGAAATAAAAAATATAAGTATATATGTGCTTGTACTTAGATTTCCATGGTGATGGCCCCTTAACATCAGAATATCTGTACGCACATGTCTATCATGCTATCCCTGCACGACTACAGAACGTACAAGGTACAGGGTGGGTGGAATTCATCGTCAGAAAACGTTTATTCTACTATTATACAATTAGATACAATGGATAATTGTTGAATGACGTCATCCTCTCTTGCTGACGTCACAGCAGCTTTATTAAACTTTTAAGACGATATTAAAAGTAAGTAAGTTTATGTAAGTATATTAACATAAAAGAAGATGAGGGGGCGAGAAAGAGGGGGGGGGAGAGGTGTTTTAAGGAAGAAGAAAGTTAATAAAATATTAATAAAACGTGAAAAGACAGGAAAAGAAAATTTTACTGGAAAAATAGAATAGAGTAAGAAATTTTAAAAATAAAAGAGTTGTTATCCGGAACCAATTTGATTTGGTAAAGATATTATAAAGCTTGAATTTAAAATGAAAATTAAAACCGGAAATAAATGGTATTGTGCATTGTAGAACTGCCTATGTAACAAATCACACAATAAGTTCGCAGGATGGCATATAGATGGCACCACTATAGACAAATTCATAGGATTTTAAGATGATACTTTAGAGCATATATATATGGAGAGTGAATAGCCCATATTGCCTATAGATTAAAAGTGTGTCTAAAATATGTGCGAGAGAAAAAGGTATATGTTCCTATTTGTTCTCTACGCGCATGCGTCGAAAATGACAGCTGTCTAAATATAATAAATATTAAATATGTAAAAAAATTATATTTCTTTAGATGGTACAAGCTCGTCTGTCGGTAAAACAGTGACCGTTCAGTAAAAACATGAACGAAACACTCATGAACGCCATAGATGTTGCTGTAGGGATAACGACCAACACAGTTGATATTTGGAGCGGACAGAACTCACGTTTTTAGTTATATTTATATATAGTTTATTTATATTTATACATATCTACATCAATTTAATGTCATATTTAACAAGTGTCACGTATTATATCTAGACAGCTCTGACTTGACAACTGTCACTTTAGACGCATGTGCATAGAGAACAAATAGGAACATATACCTTTCTCACTGGCACACATTTTGGACACACTTTCAACAATATTGTAATATGCCAAAATGTCATGTCATTCCGAGCATTATTTTATGAGATACAGTGGTTTTAGTAACGCTACTAGAATACCATTTGTCTTGACTATAATACACTTGGTAAGCCATTGCTTTGTTTGAATTATATTTTTCACATTAAAAAGCAATGGTTTGAAAATTATATAAGTAGCTTTACTAAAACCAGTGTAACTCATAAACTAAAGGTCAGAATGTTATGAAATTTTAATGCGTATCGGTTGAAGGTTGCTACTATCTAAAAATAATATGAATTTGTCAATAGTGGGGCTATCTATATATCATCCTACGAACGTATTCAGTGATGCGATAAATTAAAAATTAAAAAATCTTATATAAAAAATTTCAGGAAGTGCAATTGTGATCTCTTGCAGATTTGAGAAACAAACAATTTATGACGCAGTATGTGAAAACGTACTGTGGAGAATAAGTGATAAATATATCGAGAGGTCGATTTTATTAAAAAATGATTTCCTACCTCACGATGAAAACCGCGACATTTTGTTCCGGCTGCGGTTCCAGGAAAACAGGAACATGAATCCTGGATAGCGGAAACAGAGGCTGATGCGGCACCAGCATAGTCAACATCTCATCGGCGCGCAGTTCCTTGTATGCAGATCTGAAAAAGAACAGGAAATGATACATTGCTTCACAAAATTAGATGTTTCGGTAAAGCAGCTATAAAACGACATTGAATAAGAAGAAGATGAATTTGTTACCTTGCTGCAACAAGCGGTACGGCTCCTAGAGGAGTCAGAGGTTGAATTTGTACCCTGGGAAGACAGCCACCTTCCAGAGCACGCGGTTCCAAAACAGAGTATGAAACCTGCACTAATCGCTGAGGGGTTTTGATGAATGGTGAACCCTTCCCATCTTTATCAGGAGGAGGTAAGGGGGGCCACCAAGACGACGGTATCGTAACCTGGAAAAATTATGATCCCAATATAATATAATTGCCCCACGCTTTTATTATTAACGCGCTTGACACATATATAGTAATTGTATTTTGACTTTACCTGCGCTAAGCAGACACCATCTTCACCGTCTGGTGAACAAGCGGCGGTCAGTGGCGTGCGATCTCCCATAACGGCGTGGAGGAGCACACAAACTCGCTGATGATGGGCCAATAAGAGTTGTCGTCTTCCGCCAGGGTCAGCCCCGGTGTGAAACAACACCCGGAGTACTGGGGAATCCCTGGGGACGTCGGGACGCACTATGTGCGCCGACATGTCGAGGTGATGCGTTTGTTGGAGGTCCAACAGCGCCGCGGATGCATTTGGATTGTCGTGGGTTGGAATTGGATCTATAGGATCCGGAACAATATATCTGGAAAAGAATAGCAAGTGTGTTGACGTAAATTGTCTTGCAACGTCTCTTTTCTCGTCCCGTCTCGCTTCTCGTCTCGTAAAAGAGAGACGTGACGAAACGAGACCTTTCTGAAAACTATTGAGATGGTACCGAGACCACATACGGGGAGAACCGAGAGTCTCGTTGGCGAGAAAAATAAACTAACAGCAACATAAACGTTCAACCTTTTTTTATTACAAAAAAGGTTAGGTCGTAAATTGGCGAAATATAAAATCTGGTAAACAAACATCTGTTAAATATTTTTTTTTTTTTATAATTTTGTCTTTTACAACATTTTGTAGCCGAACGGAAACGAATGTTTTAAGGCAAAATAAATGTGAATATAAATTATTTACAATGCGATTGTTTGAAGACATTTTGCCGCAAAAATGTCGTTGAGTGTAGGTGTTAGTAGTGTCAACCTGACAAAAAGGCCGAGATTAAATGAAAGTGATGATGCATTAAGTGAAATTGAACCAGTTGTTCAACTGTGTATAAAAAAATTCTTCAAAGTTTCAATTTTTTTTTAAATTGATACAATTAATGGTGAGAAAAAATTGATATGCTTAGCGTGTGAAAAATTTGAATAAAAAAAATAATTAGCCGAAATAATATAATGAATTACTTTGTTTAGGACTATCTTAGGAGTAAGTTCTAACAATAACGAAATGTGACGAGACGAGATGAAACAAACGATTACGAGACGACACCGAGACTAAAACGATACCTATTACTTTCTAAACTAACGAGAATGTGGCGAAATATTTCAAACTCTCGCCTTATCTCGTCTCGTGTGAAGCCCTTGTTCGTTCTCTTTCTTAACACAAATTAAAATTAGATTAATTATTCCTATTTAAAAAAATAAAACAAAAGGCTCGTGGCTTCAGCTTGTAACCCGATGTAGAATCGCGAACATGCTCGTGGCCTGTGGGCGAGCCAACATATACAAACACCGTCAATGATCTTACCTCGCTGGAACTGTCTGCTTTGTGGAGAACGGTCCATAACTCGCTCTCACAGAGATTGGCTGTGATGTTTGGAACACTGTAAACCTATCCACAGAAAGGATGGATCCTGGCGATGTCCGACTCCTTGAGGAGCCTCCGAGATCAGCCACAGGTGCATGAGGCTGTCGGGGAGAGTGTTTTAGAAAGAAACCACCGTCAGGACTTTCGAAGTGTACCTCCACAGAGGCGGCAACTCCTGAAAAGGAAAAGAAAAATTAAATCAAATACAAAATTACGCAGAACTTAGATGTTAGCTGTAAAATTCCAAGTACAAGCCTGGAGTTACTCTGGCTTCAGTCTTATCTTAACATAAACAACTGAATGCGTATGGAGACCAAGTAACTTAATTTGAACCTTGGAAAGGTATTATGGCTCTTTTGCATCTGAGTCCCGACACTGCCATACTACAGGCTTTATATAATCTTCTCTTGCATTGTATAAAGTCCTATATTTGTTAATAAATATTATATCCGGTTTATGATTTGTATCTAGTCATGATTAACATTTTGATGGGCCCTGAATGCACGCCCTCCGCCTAATCCACGTCTGTTTGATTCCAGTTCACTATGTTACATGTTCTCTCGCAGTTATACACATGTGCTACATAAATCAAATTGTTTGTTATGATAGTACCTAATATCACCGCTCTGTGATACAATAGCGCTAGTGTACATGAAACACGAACTTGCGTATAACTAAATATAAAAACTACCCAATTAAGAAGGAAGGTACCCACCATTTTTTTTTATGAAGTCCTATAGGTAGAATGATATAAATTTTCGCGTAATTATAAAGAATACCCTTATCTAAATATGCTAAAAATTTGAAGTCGATTCGAAGTAGGTGGTATTGTAAAAGTAAAAAATATAGCCACAAAAAATGATTTCAAATTTCCCTGATAATTTCAGGTTTTCCAGTAAAGTTTTTCTTACTTTCCTGATATAGAAATTTTATTCGTATCATTTAAATATTTAAAGTTTTGATTATATTGAAATTACCAATAATTAAATCTGGTATTAAACTAAAAAAAAAATATATTTCTTATTTATTTTTTATCTCATTGCCTTAGTTGGCGTTTAATAACTAATTAAATACGATTTATTACTCGTTAATAAAAAGTAACTTAAATTGAGTAAGACAAAAATAAGCTAATGACTAGTATAAACTAGAAAATAAAATTATTGAAGACTTTTAAATTGATCATCAATAACTTGAATTTCAGCTAAAAGTTTAGCATTTTTTGACGTCAATTTTTTTCATATTCGTTTCGATTTTTTTCGATTCATTTAATTTTGAATTTTAAATAAAATATAATATACTATACATGAAATAGTTGTCGCAATCAAATTCACTGATAATTCCAGAATTTCCAGGTCTCAGGAGCAGAAGATTCCGTGGTGTCGCTAAAAGTGGTTTTTTGAAATGTACCCCTCCCCCCTTTTAGTTCATAGAAGAAGATAGAGGATCTGAAGAGGTCGCTAAAAGCGGTTTTCGTGTCGAGGAATTTTATTATCTATTATTTTATTAGAGGAAGTATCAGTCATGGAATAAAAAACCCAATCATACCTGAGTGTTAGAGTCTACGACCTAATTACCTCGCCCTCATAGAGCACAATATATATATTTTTTAAGTTATTATATTCTTATAATGTCCTTTGCCTTCTTATCAAGTAAATGCTGTGTTCCACCCCATACATTGAGGAACATAAATCACCCCACAATTCTCCCATAAGGGTACTAAATTATACACAAAACATTATTCATATATTTTTTTTGATTTTGTAAAAACCATTAGTTCTTTATTGAAAATAATGTACTAAACCTGGCTTAAACCTCATTTATAAGAAGACCTAAGCCTAAATACTTAAAACTTAAATTTCCATTTCCACTCACGGAGTTTTAGTGTTAATTTAAGGTTTTAACATAAAATGTAACTTCAGCTTGTGAAATATAAAAACAATAATTTATATTAAATAAAAATAGTAATTAATACAAAATAATGTATAATACTGACGTATGACGCATGATTTCACAAATACAAAATTACATTAGAAGTTAAAAACTTAAATTACAATTAAAAACAGTGAGTGAGAATGGGGCTTTAACTTAAAAATGTATGACATTAAGCTCAGTGACAATTTCAATGCGCGTTGTTACGCCGTCTTGCGTTATTGCTGCAGACTTGAAACAATGGACTATGCTTCATATATATTACTTGGTTTTTCTGCTCTCAATTCGTTGTTCGTCGTTGAGAGAATGAATCTACTTGCGGTGTTTGAGTTGTTGGTAGTGCTGTATAATAAGTACTTGACTCCCGAGTACCCGAAGATGGCAGAAGAGGGGCAGGCATGCTGGGAGCCCCCGAGTACCCCCTTGTCGCGTTATTATATGTTTATGCATTGTCATTCGTTAAACACAAGTGCACTTATCCTCCACCTCGGTTGACTGAGTGCAAAACATTCGATTCACAAACATACAAAGGAGCACGAACTCCTGGGGCACGGGATGAACAAGAGGACAGGTGACAGCATAAAGCAGAAAGAGATTGATGATGGGTTGTAGTACCGCATGACGACAACAGATGTCGATATCATTCGTTTCGAAACATCGAATTTAAATTTGAAATCTATTATTATCGTGCAGCAATTGCTAATCAACCCATAGTAAGGCTAGTTAAGCATCTAGATGCATTAATAACAATAACAAGAAGTATCTAGATATGTTGTCAAACATATCTAACAAGTGTTGTTAATTAACGTATCTTACAAATGTTGTTAACAAACGTATCTAACAAGTGTCGATAACTAACGTATCTAAGAAGAGTCGGTAACTAACGTATCTAACAAGTGTCGGTAACTAACGTATCTGTTGTTAACAAACGTATCTAACAAGTGTCGGTAATTAACATATTTGTTCTTAGCAAATCAACCCGTAGAAAGCTAGTTAAGTATCTAGATACAAGAATCTAGATACGTTAACAAACAAATCTAAGAAGTATAGTTAACTAACGTATCTAATAAGTGTTGTTAACAAACATATCTAACAAGTGTCGGTAACTAACGTATCTGTTGTTAACAAACGTATCTAATAAGTATTGTTAACCAACATATCTAACAAGTGTGGTTAACTAACGTATCTAATAAGTGTTGTTAACAAACGTATCTAACCAGTGTCGATAACTAACGTATCTAACAAGAGTCGGTAACTAACGTATCTGTTGTTAACAAACGTATCTAATAAGTGTTGTTAACCAAAATATTTAACAAGTGTGGTTAACTAACGTATCTAACAATTGCGGTTAACTAACGTATCTAATAAGTGTTGTTAACCAACATATCTAACAAGTGTGGTTAACTAACGTATCTAATAAGTGTTGTTAACAAACGTATCTAACAAGTGTCGGTAACTAACATATCTAACAAGAGTCGGTAACTAACGTATCTGTTGCTAACAAACGTATCTAATAAGTGTTGTTAACCAACATATCTAACAAGTGTGGTTAACCAACATATCTAACAAGTGTGGTTAACTAACGTATCTAATAAGTGTTGTTAACAAACGTATCTACCAAGTCTCGGTAACTAACGTATCTGTTGTTAACAAACATATATAACAAGAGTCGGTAACAAAGGTATCTGTTGTTAACTAACGTATCTAATAAGTGTTGTTAACAAACGTATTTAACAAGTCTCGGTAACTAACGTATCTGTTTTTAACAAACATATCTAACAAGTGTGGTTTACTAACGTATCTAACAAGTGTCGGTAATTACCGTATCTAATAAGTGTTCTTAATTAACGTATCTAACAAGTAACAAAACTAACAACTATCAAGCATCTCTGGCGAGTATTTGGTGTTACACGGTTATAGCATAGTATATAAGATAACATGGAAATCAATGATTTAATAGCGTAAGTCGATGAGATACTCTAACCCCATCTGTCAAAACAGCTGCACTCGTTTGTACTCGTAGTGAACGTACACAGCTTCCCGGATTATAATAATGTATACTGACAAGGACTCGTAATCCAAGACAAAATCTAACAAACCTCGATGACAGAAATGATGAATTTATAGTCTATTAAAATGTACTTAAAATGTTAAGCTTTTAATTATAGATTTAGTTATATAATCAACAAAATTATTAACAGGATTAAATATCTTAAGAAATAAGCTACAAACATATCTCAGAACAAAACAACGTACAGCGTACTCTGTCCTAAAAATACTATGTAAGATTATGCATGAAAGAAATTTTATGTTTATCTAAAAAAAAAAAACTATTTAGACTAGGATGTTTACAATATTGTTTCAACAGACTACGCGTTATAAACAACATCCAAAAATTTACGAACAAAATCACGAAGAGTTCATATAAGAAAGGATGTGAATGTTTTGAATTCCAACAAATAAGTTTATGGACCAACTAAATGTTTTTCTTGCACTGATATATATTAACTGTTTCATACTACATAAATAGAACGTTTAAAAAACACTGAATATTTGACATAACCTCACAATTTGTATAATTATAACCCACAATATATAATATTAACCCTCATAAAATCAAAAGTAATTAGAACACAGAATTAATTAAAATATTATTAAAATGTTGAAACTAATTTTGTATTCCAAGCAAATGTAACAAATGTTACAATTGAAAAACAACTTACCAACTATAATTTAATTCTATCCATATAATTTTTAATATCATATTAACTGTCCTTTTATAAAGAATATGAACAAGAATAGAATAGTTTTAATTAGCACAAAACAATTAATAAACAAGTAATTAACGAAAAAAACACAAGCATTTTAGAGCTGTCAGCTGTAGATTTATCCTCCTATATTATAATGTTCCAACTGAAAATTAATATGTTTAGTTGTTTGTTTGTTTATATGCGACCACGATTTGTATGGTAGCTCGAAAACAGCTCCGCGCATTTTCTAAGACTTTTAGCGTCCTTGGATTTTCCCCTGAATTTCCTGGAAACCCGTAACTTTGAAGAAAGCTCAAATTTCGGATTACTTAATAATAAAATATGTTATTACAAAAAAAATTAAAAAATTACGGGGGCGGTATTTGTCGAGGTGAAAAATTGGGCTAGAAAGTTGAAATTTTATATATAGGCTAACTTTAATACCTAATTTACTAATAGAAAAAAAATTCCCAAATTTTGAAAAAAAGTTGGTCAAATAACGAATAAATTGAAAATATTTTATACTTTGTTGAAAAAAATATATTTGTTTAGTCAATTTATATGAAAAAATTATTTTAATATTGAACGAGTTAAATATTTCAATTTGAAAATAGAATTAAAATTTAGAATGGAATTACGAATTATTTTGTTGGTTCAAATAATACACACCAAAAAGACGGACCTACACTCTAGTATGTATATAAATTAATAATTAATTACTATACTATAATTTAATTCAATCCATAGAATATTGTATGTATAATTAACCACCAATTCACAAAGAATATAAATATTACAGTTTTATTTAACACGAAACAATTAGAAAACTAATAATTAATAAAAATACACCAGCGCTTTTAGAACTGTCATTTATATTTTTTAGAACAAATATATGTGTTTGCCATATGCATATATGTAACTAAATTTATAGTTAACAAAACACGTCACACATGTACTTAACAATAAGTATCTGTATGTTACATAGATACACCTGACGTGTTATCAACAATATCTTCCCAGTAAACAATTTGGTGAAGTTCGAGTCACTCGTACAATTCTATTCTAACGCTTTACAAGTTCTCTACCTGTCACAGATTTTGTGTTAGTTGTTAGAATTTTTTCATAATATTATTCTTTCTTTTTCCAACATCATTCATTAAATATTTCTGTTTCTTTCCCACATGGATATATTTTTTTTAAGTTCACTTTCATCTCATTTATTCCAAAGTGAGAGAGAAACGAGATGCGGTTAGACAAGTAAAATATATTTTTCACCGTTACACTTGTATACTTGTATAGTATTTTGTTCAGTACATCATGCTTAAAGTATATGCTATCCTTTTTCAACAAATCCCGAATCCTCCCTCCCTCAATTCCCGAATATAATGTTTATAAACGAAGATAGAATCTAGTGATGGTAAGACAGAGGTTTTAAACCTAACGCAGACCTGCCGATCGTGGATTTTTGAATCACCAAAACAATGTAAAAAAAAACTAATATAACGAGTATTGTTGAAGATGAATAATATTCATTAAAAAATCACGATCCGTACTAAAGATTACATCTATTTATTTCTTCATTTAAATATTTATATTTTGCAGACTCTAAAAAGTAGAATTCCATTAAGTTTTATACCTCTGCTAGTGTCAAGTTTATAACTCCGGTCATAAATCATAAACCTACTCCGCTTTTAATTCAGCAGTGAACCGTCGTTGCGATCTCTGTAGCTCATAAAAAGGGCCTTTCCTATGAACGACTGAATAGAAAACGAACGCGTTCCAGACAAAAAACTCATGATATGTAATAGAAATTAAGTAGAATTTACTCCAAAATGTTTACTGGGTTCATGCACTATTTAGTTACGTTAACTCGTAATAGATGGCGCGCAGGTGTCAATATAAAAATTTAAATACATATATGTTACTGTCAAATTCTTGGAATAAGATTTCTTTTAATATTTTTACATCCTTTATGTAAATAAACTATAAGAAAAATAGTTGTATACTCCTGCACGATACTAAGTGGCTTTTAATAGTTTAAAAGCATTAACAAGACTATTTAAAATAATGTTCAGATTAAAAAGTTTGTCACATGTAAAAAAAAATATGTCAATGGATAGCATATAAATAGCATTGGATTTTCTATGGCTTAAGGAGAGTTCCCAATGGGTTAACATGTAACATTTTATATAAAACTTACGAACTCGTTACCTAGAGGATTCCCTAGAAGAACCCCGAGCACCCTTGACAGCTAACACAACTTGTTAACTGTTATTTTAAGATCCACTTTATTATTGAAATCTTTTTATTAGTTTTTCTAAGTGTCTGTTCTTGCTACTTTTGAAAGAAGATAATGAAATTTTCACAGTTTATAAAAATTAATTGCTTTAAAACTAAGGAATGACTCAAGAGACTACTAAAAGGTTATTTCCGGTTGTGACGTCACAGGCATGTAGAAATACTACGAGACAAACGTTGTTTATTTTGTGACTATCATAGGCTTGTGAACTTTTTTTATTTAATGGGCTTGTGTCCTATGTCTTAATTTCTATAAAAGTGTACTATATATTGATAAAGTGGGTTACTAGAACCTCAAATGTTCACTTATTTTTTAATAACTCCTTATATGTTAAGAGATATCAACAATTAACAAAGTCATTTTGTCTCTTTAATTATTAAAGTCATGGATCCAACGTTGTACACATTCCAAATGCATGTGACATCACAATCCTTGTGTAAGGTTACCAACCTTACAGCTCATAAATCTCTGCTATATGTATTTATATATCAAAATATCAGATATTATTTACATATATTTCAAGGAACAATCAAATTTCAATATTTTGTCTGCCTTAGCAAGGTTAAATAAAATAAAAACTTAATATTCTTTGATTTGACTTGATTATTTGACTACCAACAGCTACAAAACATTACCACAGCACTGACCTACTCAACAAATAACTGACGTTAAAATGCATTTCACGTCATACACGCCAATACACATTTATTAACATCAATCAACAATTGAAAAATCGACCACTAAAAAATGAGGACAGAAGCCCATTACGAAAATTACAAAAGTAGCATCACTAAAACCATTGCAATTCAAAAAGTAATGGTCGGAATATCATGAAATTTTGACACATGTCGTTTGAAGGTTGATCCTATCTGAAAATCATATGGATTTGTATTAACAAATTTGTATGTCATCCTACGAACTTATTAGGTTACCACTTTAGTTAACATTGATTTTTGCTTATAACTTTTTTATTATGAAAGACACAAAAAAAAGTTATTAATAAAAGTTGTAGATAATATAAATATCTATAAAAAAGTACTTCACAAATTTTTTGCAGGAGTTGTAGTTTAAAAGATAAACAAAAAGAAAAGGATTACACTTCTATTATAAAGATGGGGTTCGAATGGAGGCGCCTGGAGGTGAATGAAACAAAAAAATTGCCCCGACTATTACAGGTCTTTAAATAGGCTGTGTATTATATATCGTATCTTATGAGAAGGATTGCCAGATTTAGATTGGAAAACGAGGTGAAAGGAAACAGAGATTGGGCAAAGAGCGAGGAAAGGATGTGTAGAGTGAGCGGAACGGAGTTTGAAACACTGGCACAATAAGTTTTCTTGTCAGAAAAAAGTAATGAGCAAGAAGAATATTGTGAAGATATTAAAGGGAGGCAGTGAAGGGAAGAGGTGGATGGCGGAAATAGAGAAAGGGAATGAGGAAAGAAAAGTAACGCCAGAGCAGAAGTGATTTTAATATGAAGTGACAAAGAGACAAAGAAGACAAGAGGTGTAGGTTTTTTTTCTTTTGTAATTGGAATGTAATTAAATCTTTTAGAATGTAATTAATCACAATGATATGTAATTTATGGATTTAAGGCGGAAAAATGTAGTGCCTAATGGCAAAAACATTACAATAAATAATAAAAATAAGAATATATCCTATCTTGTACTATATTAATAATTTTAAGATTAAATACGGTGACAGTAGATTGCATACCCCTGTGTGAAACTATTTACATTGTTTACTTTTTTCCTATTGTTGTTGAGTCTAAAATCTATATCTATTGTTGAGAAATAAGCATTGAATGGCATTTGGAGAAAAGAATAAAATATATTAAAAAAAAGAAGAAAAAACATATGGTATATATAGAAATTTGTTGTTTTTGTTTTATGTGGCCTAAATTTGTAGCTAAATAGGTGGAGCGGCGTCCGCTAAACTGAGGAAAGCGAGGGACAGACTGTCTTAAGGTAGTTGTTCACTGACAGCCTGAATTAAAATTATAGTTTAGTGGAATACGTATATAAGATAGCCGAAGTGGTTAGTCCCAGTTGAAAACTTTTATGGAATACAGTGTCACTACTCTCACACACAACCAAAAAACATTGTACGTATTTGTACACACATATATTAGAGTGAGATCTCAGAGTCGGTAGACATCACTTATTTTCCGAAGAACAAAATTTGTAAGATTGAGTAATGTTAGTATGTACAATGATTGTATGCCTACCTGCTAACTTGACCAGGCGGCCATTTTCCAGGTATCAGGTAATGAAGATTTATGTCTCACTCACTCTCATGCGCACGGATAATGCCCTCTCGCTCCTACTCATAGCGGAATTAAAATTGGGTCTAGGAGATGTCTGGCCCCTTGGATCGGTCTATCCTCTTGTAAAACGTTTTAAAACAGTTGTCTCGCTAACATATATAAAACTGGATCATCAGAAAATAAGTAAGTTTAAGTAATTTTTTTGTCAGCTTTAAAGCGTCTACAAGGTAGTACAAGGTATTACAAGACAATTGTTTTAAAACGTTTTACAAGAGGATAGACCGATTCAAGAAGCCAAACATCCCCTAAAACCCAATTTTAATTCCGCTATGAGTAGGAGCAAGAGGGCATTATCCGTGCGCATGAAAGTGAGTGAGATATAAACCTTGATTACATGATACCTGGAAAATGGCCGCCTGGTCAAGTTAGCAGGTAGGCATATGATCATTGTACATACTAACACTACTCAATCTTACAAATTTTGTTCATCAGAAAATAAATGATGTCTGCCGGTCCTGGGATCTTGGACTATATCCATAGTAATAAAGAAATGATCGTGACAACGACGCTGACTGTTAATCGCCTTAACCAAATACTTAGCGTTGTTGCCACATCACCACTGCTGTTCGATTCATCTCTCGAGTTAGGCCCTGAGCACACGATGCGACTGGTTGCAAACTACGTAACTAAACTGATTTTAAACTAGTTTTGAGCATATATTCAGCGACTATATTTCTCGGTCGCAGGGAATTGTTGGTTTCATCAACAGAGATGTTTACGAATACTATTGAAAAGTATTTAAATACATACATACAATCATATATAACAAAATAGAATCCCTTGTTTTGCTATTGTTAAAAATTCTATAGAGTCACGATACACGGCTCGACATGGCTCGTACTCGTTCTTATTGAAAACTTTGTTTCTCGTTTAGTTTGCAATCAGTCGACTCGTATGCTTTTCCTCGTGTTTTATTTCACTCGCATACACGTTCGATCTCTTACTAACAACATAGTTGTAATCACATTCGCTTTGGGCAGATTCGGGCTAAGGTTTGCAACCAATCGCATCGTGTGCGGACGCCCTTATTTGAAAAATTCACATTTTAAATGGTCAATAATTTTAATTTTTTTATGAGGATTTTTATAACATATCAAATTTTTATGAAGTTCCTGCATTACATTTGGAATTTAAACAATAAATTCTCATAAAAATTTGTATTCTCCATAAGAGCCCGTGTTAAAATTACAAATTTTTTATTGCAAGAACTACATACTTCCTCCATACAGTGGTGTTTTGATAAACATTAAAATGTAATTTTCCTTTCATGCTGAAGCATGTGAATGCAAGCGACTACATCCTATTGAAAATGTCGGCGTCGCAAGTAGTCGGTTCCAGCCGTAAGGCAGCCATATTTATTAGTATGCCGGATCCCTATGTTCTTAATAGTTTCTTAATAGACTTACAAATGTTGCCGGATTTCGAACACAGATGGCACCACCATTGACAGATAAATAGTATTCCTTTTTTTTGATAACATGTATCTTCCCACGTACTCTCTCTACTATAAATTTGTTTATTTCTCTAAGAATCTAACAGCATTTTTTATTGCTATATATTGTGTTATAAAAACTTGTTCTATCGTAATATTTTGTTAGAAATTAGTATTTTGTATACCACGGTGCACATGTATGTTGTTAGAAATGGTAGCCGACGGGCGACGCCCACTTGTCCAGCAACGAGCCTTGTGGGAAGATGATGATGAAGAAATACACTTATATGGTGCATTAGGCTAATAAGGAAGGAAATAAATTACATTGGTCACTAGTTCCTTACGTAATATAAGTCGTTTTATTTTTATTCCTGACGTGGTATCCTTAATTGTGAACCTGAAGGTAATAGAATCAACTATCGAATGTGGAGCGCAATATTTTAAGACTTGGATCTCTGTTACGACAAAAACCAAACTGTCTTAAGGGGTTATATACAGTTATTAGGCCCAAAAATAAAAATTTGTGCACATATTATGGTAACTTTTCACTGTATTTTGACATTTTTGTATTTGTAAAAATAATAATTTTAAAGCTGCTATAGCCGATCTCCCGGAAAAAAGGTGTTGACCACAATATATCTAGACTGAATCGTCTAAAATAAAAAAACCAAACGGATTTCGTTAAAGTATTGTATAATTTAGTAATTAATCGAAGGAATAAGCAAAATAATTTTTTTTGACCAAAATTTTGGATCTAAATTGTTTATAAAAAAAATATATTTATCGGTAAGAAAAAACCATCGAATAATTACTAAAAAATATACTTAAGAAACTTGTGTTAAAATTTGAGACTGATCGGTTCAGCCGTTTCTGAGAAATCTAGTCACCGATTTTAAAAACACAGTTTTCAGAAAAACGCATTTAAAGTTTCAAAATTTATTACTATACGAGTACACATCCTTTCCGCGCATTTAAAAATAAATGTATTTAATAATTATTTAAATAATTTAAATAAATTATCATAAATTAATAAATAGGTGTAAGAATTTGATTTGATTAAAAAAAATGGAAAATAATAATAGGAAAAACACCTTAAGTGTAGACTTCGTCGAAGTGATTTATAGAATGACGTTTACCGAATTACACTTATTTTTAAAAAACGATTTAAAATTATCAGTGGAAGATGTGATGGCAATTCAAGTGAATGGAAACAAGATGATTGTGAAACTTGCAGAACATTTATTAATTGATAACATTATTGAAATGACAAATGGGAAAATAATTTACAAAGGTACGGATGACAATAATTATAATGTGTATATAGAAAGAGCCGATAAATTCACAATTGTAAGAATGCACAATATAGAATATGAAATTCAAGATATAACGATACAACACGCACTACAAGGATATGGTACAGTTATTAGCATCAAAAAAGAAACATGGGGTAGAGATATGCCTTTCCCAGTTTATAACGGAACAAGATCAATAAAGATGATTTTAAAGAAAGAAATCCCATCGTACATACCAATGATTGGCAGAAAGGTTTGGGTTAGCTATGCTACCCAAAAGAAAACTTGTAGGTTTTGTGATAGAGAAGACCATTTAGGACAAGATTGCCCTACTAAAATTAGCAACAGAATAAATTCAAATGGTTTCGCACGCAGCTATGCAGCCATTGCGGGGAATACAATGAATGACAAAGCGGTAACTGATTGTGTTGTTCCAACTGAATCAAAAAATGAAGAATTAAGTTTTGTCAATAATTCAATTTTTCCACCCTTAATGCCAAAGAATACGCAAAATGAAACAAAAATCATTTCAACAGCTATTAATGATGATACTATTGCGATTGTAAATAATAATGATAATTTGTCCAAAATTCCTACAGCACACAAAGAAATTAAGAGAAAAATTGTAGAATCATCGTCAAATGAAGATACTTTGGCAAATTCTGAAATTGAAGATTGCTCAGATAATTCCGCTGCATCCAAAATGGATATAGGATTGGAAAAAAAAGATAAGAAAAATAACAAAAGACCAAAGAAACAAAAAAAAGTGACAGGAAAAGCAATGGATATAAAAGATAAAACAATTGAATAACCTTAATTTATTCAATATCTTATTAATATGGTACTAAGAACATTTGCAACATTTAATATCAATGGATTATCCTCTGTAACATCTAAAATTATGCTGAAACAATTTATTATAGACCACGATTTGGACATAATTTTATTACAAGAAGTTAATATAGTAAATTTAAGTTTCTTCAAACATTATTCATATATCTCGAACATTGGCATAAATAATAGAGGAACTGCAATTTTGTTAAGGCCTGGAATAGAAGCTACAGATTGCATATGTGAAGAAGATGGACGTATCCTATCGATAACTGTTGAAGGTCATAGATTAGTAAATATATATATAATTTTTCAGGATCCAAATATAGACAACAACGCATAAAGCTTGCTAATGAAACTATTGTCAAACATATTAACTTTAGACTACCTCTAATCATTGCTGGCGATTTTAACTGTGTGCTGAACCAGAGAGACCAACTTGGGAATCTAAACTTCTGTTCTGGATTAAATAGGTTAATAACTGAACGAATTCTATCTGATATTTGGATCCTCAAGAATAAAACTCAACAGGGCTTCACTTACTTTAGGGGAATGAACATAGCATCAAGAATTGATAGAGTTTATGTTTCTGAAGATAGCCCTCACTGTAGCATACTCCTACTATAAAATGTTTTACTAAGATCCTTGTTTTGTAGTTGTAATATTAAGAAATAAATGAATATCAATAAAAAAAAAAAGTACATAGAGCAAATAAATTTATTTTTCAACTTACATAACTTCGAAAATAATCACCTGATTGACTTGAAATTTCCTCTGTGTGTATTTATTTATTTATTTTTTTTTTTTTTATATTTATTTATTAGGCTTTGGCTTATTCAGCCTTCTTGCTATTTTAAAATATAAACAAATATTACATTTTATGATACATACAAATTATTTATAATTATACATATATATCTACTATATTTATTACTCTTGTTCTTTGAAGATTTTCCATGCATGTTATATGTTATATCAATTCCATTGTCAAATATAAAATCAATCACACATTTTGCAGTGGCACTATTTATATCGGATATTAGACTCAATACGTTTACTGGCATCATGGTATGTTTGCATAAATTACTCCATAAGTGGTCGACTGCCTGCTTTTTGAATTTACATCCTGTGTACTTAAATATATGTACATTATGAATATTATTATTATTTTTTTTTTTTTGAAATATTAAGAGCGTCCGCACACGACGCGATTGGTTGCAAACCTTAGCCCCGAACAACTGTTGTTATTGAGAGATCGAACTTGTATGCGAGTGAGATAAAACACAAGGAAAGGCACACGAGTCAGCTGATTGCAAACTAAACGAAGTTTTCAACGAAAACGAGCCATCGTGATTCTATAGAATTTTTAACAATAGCAAAATAGGAGATTCTATTTTGTTATATTTGATTGTATGTATTTAAATATTTTTCAATAGTATTCGTAAACATCTCTGTTGATGAAACCAACAATCCCCTCCGACCGAGAAATATAGTCGCTGAATATATGCTCAAAACCAGTTTAAAATCAGTTTAGTTACGTTCGTGTCGTGTGTTTTATCTCACTCGAAAACACGTTCGTTCTTTTACTAATAACACAGTTGTAATCACATTCGGTTCGGGCAGATTCGGGGCTAAGGTTTGCAACCAGTCGCCCCGTCTGCGGACGCCCTAACTGTACATAACCTCTGAAGATAGTTCACTCGCTGAGTGATACGATATCCCAGATAATAACGTAGCGACGTGCAATGTCGCTGGTCATAGCAGATAGATAACGCAGCCACATATTTAATTTCACTTTTAACTCACTCACTCACTCGTTTCAATTTTAAACGTTTATATCTATTTTACTAACTAGTCAAACAATCTAAAAAAATTTTTCGTAATATTCAGTGCATCAGTTTTACAATAACGTTACGTTACTACGAACGTTAAAACGAATTTTGTCATTAAATTTAATTAAGTTCTGTAGAAAAGTGGTTCTACTAATGTTACCTTAAAGGGGGGAGAAGGGGGTTTTGGAAAAAGGTTTCAACTTTTTTTTTTTCATTTTCTTTTATTTATTTATATTAATGTACAACATATTAAGTTTATTGTGTGAAAATTTGAAGTCGATTGAAGTTAAACTGTCGGAGATATAGAGTTTTAAGTCTTCACCTCCCATGTCTGGTTCTTCTTACTTTGAAACTTTTAAACACGTTTTTCGCACATTTAGCTTTTTCAGAGCTGGTGCCCATTCTAGCTCAAAATCTACTTCACCGATTCTTTTGAAATTTTGCAGACTCTTTCTTTACATAAATGCCTAGGTAACACTGTCGAGTTTTTGTAATTTTTTAATTTTAACGTATTTTAAAATAACAAAGTTTCTGATTTTTTTCATGAAAGCGTTACCTGCAGCAACTTATCAACTAATTAAATCATTTTGGTTTTTCGATTTCAGAAAATACAGTGATGAGTTATGAGTGTCACCACAATGTTACTTTTTCTTGTGGCGTCTGCAAAGATTCGCTGTCAATGCCTCATTTCTTGGCATTTATTTATGAAAACTTCACAAAGTATTCTTCAAATGTCATTTTATCATGTAGTAATTATAGAAATAATTATATATTAACAGTGTCGTCAAAAAACATAGAAAATATGCTATTTTTTTTCGTTTTGACCTTACCCTTCCCTTAAGACAGTCGTGTCTCTAGTGTGCGACCGTCTGAACACCCTGTACTTTGCCTTTAATAAATAATTCACACTAGATCAGATTTTTATGCTTTGACGGCGCAACACTTCAAACCGAAAACTTTCCATTGACTTAATGAAGTACGTTTAATGACTTTGTCCCTCATGTAGTGGTTTAGAACCCTACCCCTCCCCAACCCCTCCACCAGTCACCCTGTACAAACCCTGGTGGTTTAATTGAGTGGGTTAATTTGAAACTTCACCGACAGGGGTCTAAATAATAGTCACAAGTACTAGAAGTATTAAACTAGTTGTTATTTTAAGTATTATGTGCGGGCTCAAAAATGAGGGTTCTAGCCAGGGTATTTAGTGGTGAAATAAATATATAAATAAATAAAAGTGTCACCATAAGTTTATTGGGGGGTCTCTGATAAAGATATATGAAAAATTGACTGAAAAAATATTTTCATTCGCTCCAATTACGTTACTGATACGTTAATTAACTTTACTTGTCAGATACGTTAGTCAATGTATCTAGATACTTCTAGTTACAAAATTACATTGCCAATTAAGGAAAAGATACTTTATGTATTAAGCACCATATGTAATTTAAGAAATTAAAATTACAGAGGAATTTTAAATTCAGTTTTCAATTTAATATCACAAATGGCGATAGTATCTGTTCAAAATATTATTATAGTTAAAAATAAAATATATCTAACAAAAAAAAAACCGATCCAAATTAAAAGCCGTAGGCGCGTAAGGCCGTCAGTTCTAATTCTTAGAGAGTTTTAAGATTTAGCCAAAGTCCATTATTCAAAAGTCAAAGCAGACATTTTGTGTTCCAAGTTTTAAAAAAATTTATTACGAAATCAGTAACTGACAAATGTTGATTGATTACTACAGCGACCCCTTTTAGTTTCCTAGTTTATTTGTAGCTGAAGCAACAGGGCCGAACTAGACAGCACTGTTTTAACACATCATTCAATACATTCACACGAGGCGAGATAAGGCAAGTGTTTCAAAAATCTTGCCTCGTTCTCGTTAGTTTAGAAAAAGATAGGTATCGTTTTAGTCTCGGTCCCGTCTCGTCACATCTCGTTATTGTGAGAACTTACTCCTAAGATAGTCCTATGACAACAAAGTAATTCATTATATTATTTCGGCTAATTATTTTTTTTATCCTAAATTTTTCTCACCATTAATTTTATCAGATTTAAAAGAAAATTTAAATTTTGAAGATTTTTATTTTTTTATATACAGTTGATCAGTTCAATTTCATTTAATGCATCATCACTTTCTTCTAACCTCGGCCTTTTTCTCAGATTGGCACTACTAACACCTACGCTCAAAGACATTTTTGCGGCAATCGCATTGTAAATAATTTATATTCACATTTATTTTCCCTTAAAACATTCGTTTCCGTTCGGCTACAAAATGTTGTTTTTTTTTTTTTTTTTTTATTTATTTAGGCTTTGGCTTATTCAGCCTTCTTGCCATTGCTTTTATTTGTAAAATTATATAAAAATTTACATATAAATTATAATTGTTCTAATAAATACAAAACAAATTGATTCTTTTAAAAAATTAAACTTAAAATTAAATACATACTAAATAAAATATTTTAACTTAAATTACACTTCTATATTATTTTCTATCACAAAGTTTGTTAATATTTCCGCCGTTGCTTCACTTGTCATTAAACAGGACATATTGACTGGGAACTGTGTTACATTACATAAATCATTTAAAAGTCTATCAATTTTTGATGTTAAAAGATGACACCCTAGAATTATATGGTCCAAAGAACCTTCTTCTCCACATCTACAATTTGGTGTGTCTTTTATATTTATTTTGTATAGATGAGCTGGACATCTAGAATGCCCAGATTTCATTCGACAATTTGTTGAAATATATCTCCGTGAATGATTTTTATTAAACCATGTGGTTGTTGGAATTTTTTGATTCGCTGCAAAAAAAATTTTTCCAGTACTTTGACTTTTCTCATTATATATATTCTGCCATTCTGCCATACAATTTTCTTTAATTATTTTTTTGGAATCATTTATTGACCAATTTATTTCGATTATTTCCCCATCTACACAAGCTTCTTTGGCCAGTTTGTCAGCCATTTCGTTTCCTTTTATGCCTACATGTCCAGGAATCCAAATAAGTTTAACATTGATATCATTTTTTTCCATTTTTAAAAGATATTCTTTAATTGAACATATTTTGTTATTATTATTGTTTTTGAATTTATTGTTATTTAAAGATACACAAACACTACGAGAATCTGTGAAGATTAATATATTTTTATTGTCAGTTTTTTGTATTATTTCTAGTAATTTCATAATTGCTGTTATTTCTGTATTATAAGAATTTGTGATGTTGTTAAGTTTGTATTTGTACTGCTGATCTGTATTATAATTGAAAATGCCAATTCCTCCAGTTTTAGAGTTTTTTTCGAATGAACCATCGGTAAACCATATACTCCAGTTTATATCATCTTTTGTTATATATTCCATATATTTTTGATAAGTTATTTCCTTACTGTCATTCTTCTTGAACAAATTTATTTCTGTATGTATTGTTGTCATGCTTATTTCTAATGGAAATTTGAAAAAAGGTATAATGTTGTGTACCTCTAAGTTCAAGTTATTATATCTATCAAAAACTAGTTAAAAGTGCCGGTTTTTTATGAGTTGTCCAATATGGTTTATTATAAAGAACATATAGTTTAGATAATCTTGTATTTAAGGGGCCACATGAGTTATGTCTGTTTTTACAAAAGAAACTGTCTGATATTTGTTGTATTCTGATATTTACCGGAGGAATATTAGTTTGATAGTTGAGGATTTGGATTGGTGTTGAAACCATTGCACCTAATATTATTCTTAAACATTTGTTTTGTATAATTTCAATTTTTTTTAATCTTGAGTTATTTGCGGTGCAGATCATAGTACTAGAATAGTCAATATGCGGTCTAACAATAGCTTTATATATTTTTATTAAGGTTGTTGGGTGTGCGCCCCATTTGTATCCTGCTATACATCGCATCAAATTTAAGCCTTTTTGACATTTGTTAATAATATGTGCAATTTCTTTCGCCCAAGTGCTTTTCGTATCAAAGAATATACCCAGAAATTTGGTATTTGAACTAACAGTTATATTTTTATTTCTGATGGTTATTTTTGGACTGCAGTTTATTCTATGCCTTGTAAATATAACTATTTTACTTTTTTCTGACGATATATTTAATTTGATTTCCTTTAGTAAAATATCTAGTTTTCTTAATTTCGATTGTAATCTGTTTTGAGCTATATCTTGTGTATGGCCCATACTATAAATAACCATGTCATCTGCATACATCAGTACTGTTGTGTTGTTATCTGATAATGTTGTTAACTTTTCTGTGTATATGTTGAATAATAAGGGAGATAATATTGAGCCTTGTGGAATTCCGTGATTACATAGTATAGGACCAGTTAACTTATTATTGTATCTAACTGTTATTTCTCTATTTTGGAAGTAGTTTATAATCCAGTTGGATATTTTGGAAGATATACCTATGTTTTCTACTTTTTCTTTTAATATTTTTAGATTAACATTGTCATAAGCAGCTTCAATGTCAATGAAAGCAGCTATCATATAATGATTTTTACTGTATGTTCCTTGTATATCGATATTCAATATGTTTAAGTTATGCTGTGTACTTCTTGTTTTTCTAAACGCAAATTGTAACTCAGGTAATCTTTTATGATGTTCGAGATACCACTCCAGTCTGTTTTTGATGATGGATTCCATAGTTTTGCCCATACATGATAGTAAAGTAATTGGTCTGAATGATTCTTCTTTGTTTGGATCTTTTCCTGTTTTTAATATAGGAACAACGATATGTTTTTTCCAGTCTAATGGTATATCAGCAGTGTTTAATGACAGATTATATATTTGTGTAAGATGATTTATTGCATTGTCAGGTAAGTTTTGTATCATTTTGTAATTTATTCTATCAAATCCTGTGCTACTGTTTTTATTATGATTTAACGCGAAATTTACTTCATTTTTATTTATGTTATTATCTAGAAAATTATCTTTTACGATGGTGGTGGTAGTAATATTTAAATTGTTGTTCTGTGGAAATTTTTTTTTAATGAATTCTTCTATTAAATTTTCATTATCACTTATCCTTTTAGTACTATAGCTTTTATTGTTAATTTTTCTTATATTATTCCAGACAATGTTGGTTGTAGTGTTTGGGTTTAAATTCTCGCAGAAATTTTGCCATTCTATTTTTTTTCTGGCTCTAAAATATCGTCTGGTTTTAGCTTGATGTTTTTTATAATTTAAATAATTCACCATTGTCATGTTTTTATTAAAAATAGTTAGTGCTAATTTTCTTTGAGCTATCATTTTATTGCACTCAGTGTCCCACCAAGACGGTTTTATTTTATTAGGAGTTATATTATACAATCTGGTAGATGGGATATGTATGTCTGCCGAATTATTAATAACATCTCTAAATTGGTTGTATTTGTTTTCAACATCTTGGGGATTACTTGTGATTCCATTTGTGCTAAGGTTTGAAATTCTGCTTTCTATTTCAAGGCTATATTTCTCCCAATCTGCTTTTCGGAAATTTCTCCTCGTTAAATATTCAGATGTACGGTAACGGTCTTTATTATAGTCATTCAAACAGAAAAAAATTGGGTAGTGATCACTACCTAAGCTATCTGCAAGAACTTGCCACGAAGTAATTTGTTGTGTTAACGTCATTGATACCAATGTGAGATCCAATATACTGTCCCTTGTACTGAGATTGCTTACTCTAGTTGGTTTATCATCGTTAATAATATTTAGATTTTCGTTTTCTATGAAATCTAACAATTCGTTACCTTCATACTGACTACCTGGACAATTTATATCCCAAGCAAGATTAGTCGCGTTAAAATCTCCAGCAAGTATAACAGGAACATCTATTTGTTGTTTTATCTGTGACCAATTAGAATTAGATAGTTTATGATTCGGTTTAGCATAGATTGATAAAATACATATTACATCAGTTTCGTTATGTGTTAAAATTATTCCAACTATTTCGACCGAATTAAATGGGTTATTTAGCATTACTCGTTTATATTTTATAGATTTATGAATCAAGATAGCAACACCCCCGTGGGGATTATAGTTTGTATTCTGTATCCTATCTTCTCTTTCAATAAAATAACCTTTGATGTTGAAATTGATATTTTTTGTTAAAAACGTTTCTGATAGTATGCATATATGTATGTTATGCTTCTGTAACATATGTTGTAGTTCCTCTTTAATATATCTGACTCCTCTGCAATTCCATTGAATAAAATTTATCATTTTAACTGTTTTAATTAATTATTGATTTTTATATCTGTCCTTGGTCTTGTTGTTAGATTTATTTATATATTTTATTTTATTTTTTTTTCTCTCCGTTTATATAATTATTGTTGATTTAATATTTTAGTAAATTTATTAAACGATTAGGTTTAGTGATGTGAATAGATTTTTAAAAAATAAACTTAATTTATATATCGATGTTTTCTTACGAGTTTGGCCATTGTACACTAGATATTTGTTTCTTGTAGCTTCTAAGGGATTGGGATGTAATATTTGGGTCTTTGTTTGTATTTTTAATTTTGTCATCATTATTTTTATTATATATTGATGTATAGCAGGTATCATTATCATTGTTTTCCATTGTAATATCAGGTGTCTCTTGGTTGATTTGCTTTCTGTTTTTTCCTTGATTAGTTATCTTAAGGTATGTGTCGCTTTCTTCATTGTTAGGTTTCTTTTCTTCTCTTCTTCTTTTTGGAATTGGTTCTTTAGTGGATGTCGTAGGTTGTGGTTGACTGTAAGATCTTTGTAACGAGTTACCTGTATTTGATTTATTCACTCTGGTATTAGTTCTTCTGGTTAAAGGGTTTGGTTTGTATGTTGGAATTATGTTGATACTATTGTATTTATTAGTGATATTGGGAAAAGTCTCATTGTAGTTTAGAGCTTCAAAAGAGTTTTGAGTTCTTACTGAGTATAAATAGTCTGTATTTTTTTCTGTTAATTCTAATTTTGCTTCATAAAAACTGAGATTGTGTTGGGCCATGAGATCTTTTATCTTGATTTGTCTTTTTTTTTCAGGACATTCATTGTCTGTAGCCTCGTGGTTAAGTTTACAATTTATGCATGTCGGATTAGGAGATGTGCATGCAGTACGTAAATGATCTTCACTTCCGCAGAATTTACATTTTGCTACTTTTGCTCTACATTTTGTGGCTGCATGTCCAAATTTAAAACAATTATAACATTGTATCGTCTGTTGTACAAATGGTTCACATGCTCGTCTCACTCTCCACATGTAAACATAAGCAGGAATAGCAAGTCCTTCAAAGAATAATTTCACTGTTGTACTGGGTTCATATTTAATAGCTCCGTCAACTCTTAGTTTTCGATTTAACCTTTGCACTCTCGTTACTTTAAAAGGTGGACACTCTATATTATTTAAAATTGTATCTTCCGAATATTCAATATCAACACCTTTTATAATAGCAACTTTTGTGCACCAGTAAAATGGTATAAACGCTTCATACCCATTGTTTTTCAGCAATGTTGATTTGGTAATTTCGTTAGCTAGTACTGCATTAGCACATTGAACGATTACTCTATTTCTTCCCACTTTTTTAATTTCTATTATATTAGATTTATTGCTAATTTTACATATTATTTCTGCTAATTTAAGAGAACTAAAAAATGTATTTCCATCACTATTATTTTTAACTATCATTACTTTATACGAGTCATATTTTGTTTCTGTGTTGTATAAATTATTAAATATTTTTTTAACATTGTCACTATTGTTATTTAAGTTTTCTGTTATATCACTGGATGTTTTATCTGTAGGAATTGATTTGTTAGTCACAGAGTTGTTTTTATTGATCGGATTTTTATCGGGAGGTTCAACCTCCATATCCATATTGTTAATTAACCAGTGATAATTAAATAGAAGTTACTTCACTTCTTATTAATAACACTTAATAATAATATAAATTATAATTTAAAAAAAAAAAATAAATCACGAAAAAAAAATATTCTAATTTGCAAAAAAAAAGATCACTATTTATTTTATTGTTTAGTTTATTGTAAATACGTGCGCTCACCAAGAAGACTCGATGTAAACTCGTACAAAATGTTGTAAAAGACAAAATTATAAAATAAAATATTTAACACATGTTTATTTACCAGATTTTATATTTCGTGAATGTACGACCTAATCTTTTTTGTAATAAAAAAAGGTTGAACGTTATGTTGCTGTTAGTATATTTTTCTAGCAATTTTCTTTTTTAAATAACGTCAACGAGACCAGAAATGAGACTCTCGGGTCTCGCCGTATGTGGTCTCGGTACCGTTTCAATAGTTTTCAGAAATGTCTCGTCTCGTGCGTCTTAGATAGTAGCAACCTTTATACGATATATATCAAAATTTCATGACATTCAGACCTTTAGTTTACGAGTTACGGTACAATAAAAATATCTGAATTTCGTGTGTTGATAAAGCATTACTTTTTAATGGGAAAAATATCGAATCCGAATAACACTTGTAGCCATTGCTTTGCTTGAATGGTATTATATATATATATAATTACATAGATTTTATAATTTAGTATATAATAATATATATTAAGTGTCTGGCGTGGCAGCCATCATCGCCATACTAGTCATCTTATCGTCTGTGTCGCCCGAAGCTGTTTTATATCAAAAACCGTGTGTAAAGTTAAAGCTATGCATAATTAATTTGTTTGGAGCCTGTATAACATATTTAAATGCACATGCCTATATCTTGTTCAACGAAATCCAGACTTATGTGCAAGCTATTGGAAAAAACATGAATGTAACTAAAGAATTTCAAACTCTCGGTAGCAATCATGAGAACATAATGCAATGGTAACACAAGTTAGGCTTGTCGCACACTGCAAGCGTATTTAAACGGCGGCGAATTCGTACTTAAATCCTTGGCTCAAAACAAACCAACTTCTGTGTTCTTTGCTTTGTTGTGTCACAACACATATCACGTACCGATACGACAGTACGCTAAGTCAAATTTGTGTACTGTAGGGTGTATTGAAATTGTTTTCCACTCACATAATTTATCATGAGAGCAAACTATTACTTTAATTTTTATCGATACACCACTGTTATGAAGGAGACTATTGCATACTAGTATCCGGACGGCTTTTTCGCTTGCAGTGTGCGAGGTTCATTTCATTTACAAGATTCGGATAGGTAAATCGTAGTAGCGCGTATGCGTTCGATCAAAATTGCCTAAATACGCTTGGAGTGTGCGGCAGGCCTTAATATTTCGTTTGCGTTTATAACGCAATTATATAAATACTAGAGTTTACCCCCGTCGCAAAGCGACGTCTTTTTGGGGTATATGATTTGAATCCAATAAAATAATTCGTAATTACATTTCATATTTAATTCTATTTTTAAATTGAAATATTAAACTCGCTCAATAATAAAATAATTTTTCATATAAATTGACTATATTTTCAATTTCTGCTTTATTTGACCAACTTTTTTTCAAAATTTGGGATTTTTTTTTTGATTCGTAAATAAGTTACCAAGGTTAGCCTATATACAAAATTTCAACTTTCCAGCACAATTTTTACTCTCGGCAAATATTTTTATTAATAATATACTTAATTATTCAAGAATCCAGAATATGAACTTTCCCCAAAGTTCCCTACCGGGCCCCCGAATTTCTTCAATTTTTGAGAAATGTCAGCATTGAATACCTTAATACACATGCAAAATTTCAACTTTCTATCTTTTACGAATTAAAAGTAATACAGCAAAAAAGTGTTCACTTTTTTTCCAGTTTTTCCAAAATTATGGGATTCCAGGAAATTCAGGGAAAAATTGAATTTTTTTCTCTACGAAATAGGCAATTTTCAAAAACATTGACGAAGCCGTTTTCGCGCTGCCATACAAAATTCACTACCAAACATATAAGAATATAAGATCATAAGATCATAAATATACACCTGGGACATTGTAAATAAGATTAAACCTCAAAATGATGAACCTAAAATCTTTGTTTTGACATTTTATAAGTTAGCTTATTAATCGTATTGAATCGTATTAAATATCGTGTACGCAAGTCTTGATTTTCAAAGGTCGCTCCAAATGGCATATAGTGTTATTAGAAAAGCTGTACAGCATAATATTTTCTACAAATTTGATGTTAAGTATATAGATACATCCACGAACGTATCTAACAAGATGTACCTAGATACGTGTTTAAGAAGTAACGTTAACTAATGTATCTTACAAGAAGTATCTAGGTACGTTGACAAACGTATCTAACCAGTGACGTCAACGAACGTATCTGATAGTGAATCTAGATACACTACAATATTATTACAATATTGTCAATATACATTACAAATATTTGGTGTTTGTATTCTTAATAACATACATTCACTACGTTATATTTTATTTTATTTCTATTCTGTGTAGTATTTATTTATTCTATTATCTATTTATTCTATTCTATTTCTTAATACATTTCATTCCTATCTTAACACTTCAAACTTAAAACTAAACTTTATCTATTTATTAAAACTAAAAAAAATTATTCTAGACTTTTACTACTTCCAAACGTGCTTTCTGCTTCTTCTTCTCTTGACCCTCTCTCATCATGTTCCCCATGCAAACCAGATAACGAGATTATTTATTGAAATGTTTTTCGTTCCTTTTTTCTATTTCCGCCATTCACCTCTTTTCTTCAATGCCTCCCTTTAATAGCTGCACAATATTCTTCTCGCTCATTACTTTTTCCTGACAAGCAAACTTAATGTGCTCCAGTGTTTCAATCTCCGTTCCGCACACTCTACACATTCTTTCCTCGCATTTGCCCAGTATCTGTTTCCTTTCTGTGTAGTATTAAATAATTAACTTCATAATTACCACTATGAATTAGATCGATCATGTTTATTCGTTTAAAATAAATCTTTTTAATTCTTAACTAGTAAAATCTGGCTAAATCTGTTATTGCTCAAGTTCTAAGTTTAAAAATGTGCAGGTTACAAAATTGCTCACTAAAATTGACAAAAAGAGTATCAAATGTATCTAACAATACAGTTCCAAATATATCTAACTATAATTTTTTTGTATAAGGTCCTCATAGATTAAGAAGCGCTGAACTTTCCTTACACATTGATTTTTTAATATGTACGTGGCCATATTTACTAAAGAATTACTCAAAGATTAAAATATAAGTTACAGAGTGGGTGTGGCTTCAAAAAGGAAAAGAAAACTTTTCACGTATTTTTTTTGAAAGTCCAATAATTTTCATTCCTTATAGAACGGAACGATGTTCTTCATGGTAATGTGAAAAGTTGTTATTAAAAACAAAAGAAAAAGATGAAAACGTAAGGAAAATGAGGAAAATTGTATGCTAATGTATTTTTAAATTAATTTTTCATTTAACATTCTGTTTTCTTTGGGAAATGGGTTTTCTTTTAGGGAATTATAAAAAAAAATTGGTCTACTCTATTTTGCCCTTAGGATGATACACCGTAATACGAGAAATGATTTGTTTACTTATGTTATTTAATGTCAGTCTATTTCCTATGGCCTCCTACTATGTTGGTTGTATTTATGCTGTATGAAGTTATGTATACATCAACAAATAGAGGTCTAATTGCTAAATACGAAGCTACACTCGGAATGAGCTTGTGTCCTATGTCTTAATTTCTATAAAAGTGTACTATATATTGATAAAGTGGGGTACTGGAACCTCTAATGTTCAATTATTTTTTAATAACTCCTTATGTGTTAAGAGATATTAACAATTAAAAAAGTAATTTTGTCTCTTAAATCATTAAAGGAATTCAAAGTTGTACACATAGCAATTACATGTGACCTCACAACCGCTAGTTGCTATCTGTTTTATACAACAGAGCGTAAAAGAGAAAGCATATTCAAGATAGAACTCTGGCAAGTTTACAGGTTACCAACCTTACAGCTCATAAATCTCTGCTATATGTATTTATATATCAAATATCAAATATTATTTACCAAATTAAATTCCAATATTATGTCTGCAGTAACAGGATTAAATAAAATAAAAACTTATTATTCTTTGATTTGACTTGATTATTTGACTATCAACAGCTACAAAACATTACCACAGCACTGAGCTACCCAACAAATAACTGAAGTATAAATGCATTTCACGTCATACAAATATGGCCGACCATTTCTGGCGTTAAAACTACAATTCATATTTTTAATTGTTATATCTCCGTCAACATTTAGATATTTAATAAAATAGACACGCCAATACACATTTATTAACATCAATTTCAATCAACAATTGAAAAATCGACCACTAAAAAATGAGGACACAAGCCCATTCAGACACTCAGATTTTCTACTTTTTATATAGAGATTGTACTGCAGGGCAAAGTTTATACTTGCTACCTTGCCACACGCTAATTCTAAGGTTTGTTTCCTACCTTGGACTGAGAGACAGATAATATATAAACAGAAAGTATTTTTTTTTACTTAATCTGTATGCAGATGCTAAACTAGCCATTAAATGTAAATAATAGAGGTTATATATAATCACTACATCGCTGCTTAATAAGTTTATGCTTATATAAGCACATAATCAATTAAAATTGGTAACAACTATATATAGCGCATGGCGATAGTGCATTTTGGTGTAGGCAATAATTTGCCTTTTATCATATAAAAACGTAAAATCCGGATGGGAACATCGCATTGTTAAGAATAAACGCGTTCTCTTGTTTATCTAGAAAACTATAGCCCCTACAAAAAATTTGTTTAGAGCTTTTTTGTAGATAACAAATTTATCTACAACTTCGATTAATAATTTTTTGTTGTAACTTTCATAACAAAAAACTTATAAGCAAAAATAAATCTAAAACAAAGTGATGTAATGAACAGAGTGTTCTAAAACGTCACAAAATACTTCTATACACTTGTTAAACACCCTGTTTCTTTCTAAACCCTTCTTGCAACCCACTCATTTTAATTTTTCATATTTTTTATAAAACGAATTCGTGAACAAAACCGAAAAACCCGAAAAATATATATCAAATATTTAGTTCTACAAGTTACGAATAAAAAAGGTCAATTTTTTACACCAATAAAAGCAACCTAATGGTATACTTTTATATAGAATTCTCTCCCTTACTTCACTCCCTCTCACACCCCTATTTTTTTATCACTTTTATCCTTTTTTATACATTGATATTTTTTCTCTAGTTCATCTGTTACGTTTTCAAGCCATTCGATCTTATCCGATATATCTGTCTCGCTTATTTGTATAGGTTTGTCCTTCTCTAACACGTTGTCTATAATATTTATTTACATTCGGTATATATTATGCCGGTTTTACACCAGATAGACAGTTGCATGAAACTGCAACAAAAACTGGTTTTTTTTAAAAGTTGCATCACTGTTTACACCAACTAGACACGATTTTGTCATTTATTGCAGTTCTTTGCAACACAACACGGAGTCGGTAAAGTGTAAAGATGAAAGAAACTCGGTTGCATTCGATACAAGAGAGGGGAGAAACATGAAATGAATATACTTTTATCTCTTTCTACCAAACAAGCTTCCTGTAGGTAAAATACGCATTAGATTCTGGCTAGTGGGGTCAATCAAAATTAATTCGGTATTAAATCGAACTGTAAATTACTTTACTTATCAGCACATTCGAACTAGTACTTAAATGACGTAAAGTAGTGCATAAATTAATTACAAAACATGTTTGAACAATAAACCAAATTTTGATAAAAGGTCAGTGTTTTATTGGTAATCGAGTTGACATTGTACATAGCATGTATGTCTTGTTTAATTTCTGTATTATAGAAGTATTTATTACAGCTAAAATTTTATTATTATTTAGAAAACGTATTTAAAAACGAAATAAATTTTGAATAAATGCTTTCGAACAATGTTGTGTTTGCGTTTTATTTTGCCGATATTAAAATTTCAATATCAGTCACTAATTGATACATTTATATATAATGTAATAATATTTATGCTACTAGATACTCTTTTAATCTAACATCATGTAATTTACAGTTCGATTTAATACCGAATTAAATTTGATTGACACCACTAGTTTGAATCTAGTGCTAGCATACGCAATGTTATTAATAATACGCAGTGTTATTTTTTTCTGCACACGGTACACTGCACACTGCGTTCGATACAAGAGAAGGGAAACACGAAATGAATATACTTTTATCTCTTTCTATCCAAACATGAGTATTTCTCTGAAGTATATTTCTACAGTCTGTGTATTTAATTGTTTGTGATTTATTTTGATACATTTTTATAAACATACCTTTCAATTAATCTTCTTCCGATTTGCATTTTAATATTAACAAAGCAGTTAATAATATATAAGCACGGTATGTATACAGATAAAATCTATTCCAAATATGTAGGTGCCATAACTATAATTCCTTATATCAAGTACTTATCTAGTATTAAATTATTTATTATTTCAATTTAAAAATAGAATTAAATTTTGACATGAAATTCAAGCCACACACAAAAACAGACGTCGCTTGCGACGGGGGTAAAAGCTAGTAATAATAATTGTATTAGTGTATTAATTGATACATCAAATATATGAATTTAATAAAATACATTTTATTAAATAAATGTTTTATTTCCAAAGCCACGACATATAAAATAATAGCAAATTAATTAAACTCGCAAATATAAATTTGTTAATTTTTTTCGGCTTTCAGAAAGTACACATTAATTCGTAAACGTATACACAAAATAAAATTGCATGTTCAAACCAAGAAGAATAAAGCAACGCAACCGTGTTTCTTTTGATCTTTACCGACTCGAGATGGGACTCTGTTGTGTTGTAAGCAACTTCAATAAATGACAAAAAAGTTGCAGAAACTGTCTAGTTGGTGTAAACAGTGATGCAACTTTTAAAAAAAACCAGTTTTTGTTGCAGTTTTATACAACTGTCTATTTGGTGTGAACGCGGTATTATGGGTCTGTTCCATGCAAATAGTCTGTTGCCGTGCAACGTGCAAAAGTGCAACTCGTTGTGTTGCACCACATTGCAACGTTGCATACAACTGCAACTGTCTATTTGGTGTGAAACCGGCATTATAGTCATTTGTCATTGAAAAACTTTGCTTGTCAGATGCAGGGAAATGATGAAAAACTACGCGATAGGGCAGCGAGAAGAAAAATTTGTTTTTTTAATGATAGATTAAACTTTAACAAGCTTTTTTATTAGCAAAAGTCTAGATGCTCTCATAAAAAATTAAAAATATGAAGAGTGTAGATATTTATATACCGATTTATTAACCAGAGGTCCCCAAAGTAGGACCCGCGGACTCTTGTCAGTACTATGAAATAAAACTTAATGAAGAATATATCACGTTACTCAATAAGTTCGTGGGATGACATATAAATGGCCTCACTTATTCGTATGATTTTAGATAGTACCTTCAAATGATATGTGTCAAAATTTCATGACATTCCGGTAATTAGTTTACGAGTTTCAGTGGTTTTAGTGACGCGGCTTTTGTACTTTTCAAAACAATGGAAATACCCGAATTTCGCGTGTTGGTAAAGCATTGCTTAATAAGTGTTAGGACCACTATCCACCACAGCTTCATTTGTAGGTCAAGGTCAAAACACAAACACAAGCATATTTTCGATAATGTCTTTTGACAACACAGTTAATATATAATTATTTCTATAATTACTACATGATAAAATAATATTTGAAGAGTACTTTGTAAAATTTTCATAAATAAATATCAAGAAATGAAGCATTGACAGCGAATCTCCGCAGACGTCACAAAAAAAAATAACATTGCGGTGCCACTCAAAACTGATTTAATTAGTTGATTAGTTTCTGCAGGTAACGCTGTCGACTTTTTATTTTTTTATTGCTTTTTCAATTTTTTACAGCACTTCAAAGTCAAAATACCGATTTTTCATGAAAAAAATCAGAAACTTTGTTATTTTAAAATACTTTTAAATTAAAAAATAAATAAAAAACTCGACAGCGTTACCTCGGTATTTATGTAAAGAAAAAAAATGTGCAAAATTTCAAAAGAATCGGTCCAGTAGATTTTGAGCTAGAGTGCTCACCGATTCTGAAAAAGCTAAGTGTGAGAAACCGCATTTAAAAGTTTCAAAGTAACACGAAAGCAGATCAGAGAGGTGAAGACTTAAAACTCTATATCTCCGACAGTTTTGCTCCAATTGACTTCAAATTTACACAATAAACTTAATATCTTGTACAATAATGTAAATAAATAAAAAAAAATGAAAAAAAAAAGTTGAAACCTTCCTCCCCGTTAATAAAATATTTTCAACATTGTCCTGCTCCTTTCTGTCCTTCCTTGTCACTTATATTTGTTTCTGGACCGCGTTGTACCTTTACATTGATGGCCAACGTGGACCGTAAATTCCAAAAGATTGAATACCCCTGCTTTAAACATGAATCATTTATAAACCAGCAGTTGTACGGCCCCATTTAGGGCTTCAGCCTTATGGCAACCGTATTAAAATATATATATGTGTGTCATAAATTAATTATAAAAAAACATATAAAAATAATATTGTTAATAGTTTTACCCGCGATGACGTCATTTTAGGTTTCTGGAGTGGGTAGAAGTGTGTGAGGGAGAACTGGAAACGACCCTTAAACCTGCTATAAATATCACCCCTCTGGATATACTTATAAATATATTTGTGTAATATTATACACAACACCCACACACTGAGAAAGATCTGAATCGTGTTGGTGTGGGTTCTATAGTTACTAGGGCAACCAAGTATAGTTCATTCATTGTTGATTTGCCAGTTACATTAAAGATCTCTCTTAAATGTAATTAAATTTATATCGATTTTGGTTAAAGTAGTTGTTATGTTATAACCTCGTAGATGAACGTAGAACGTCATGCTTTTGTACAATTACAAAGGATATTATTATCTAATTATCATGACAATTTGGCCGTCTCGGACTCGACATAATTGCAATCAAAATTCGAATCATTTGCAGGGAATAGAAATAGCTGAGGGGTTACTTTTTGCGTATTTATAAAAACAAACCATATTCGGTGTCGTAACCAGTCGGAGCCACTGACGGAAAACGTCTTGGCTAGTAATGTTTGGGTCGTGTATGGCATGAAATAGGGATGGCGATCTGAGATCGATTAATCGAAGAATCAATTTTTTTAAATCGATGGAAAATTGATTTAAACAATGGATCGATTCCGTGAATCGATCTCATTAAAATCGAGATTCGATTTTTTTTTTGTAAGAATGCGACTATACAATTATTTATTATAAGCTTCGACATGAAATATTGGGAATTATAATTATTTTATTCTATAATAAGTACGTTACATGATTTTATTAATTAATCAACAATCACTCTTCACTTATTCTTTAATTATAAGACAAGCTTGTATTTTTTTTACAAATTTAATAAAAATAATATCGATAAAAGATCGTTTTTTCTTTTTTGGGTTTTGTGTCTTTTTATATATAAACTCAAAAAGAATCGAAAAATTGATTTTTAAGAAATCGATCTTCTAGACTTCGATTTTTTTCAGAATCGATTCTTTACCCTTTGATTCAAATCATTAAAAAATCGATCTTTTTTAAGAAGAATCGCAACTCACATTTGGTTTGATTTTCTATTGCAGCATTCATTTTCTGAGCATATTAGGCCTGCCGCACTACGATTGCGTATTTAAGTATACGGAGAATTCGGACGTAAAGCCGACTCCTGTGTTCCTGGATCTGGACCCCACGTACCGATACGACAGTACGTCAAGTCAAACTTTTGTACTGTAGGGTGTATTGGAATTGTTTTGCACATAATTTATCATGAGAGGAAACTTTTACTTTAATTGTTATCGAGTCGCCGAGAATTTTAGTTCATAGAGATATAATATCCCAACAGGGGTCGCCTAAAGCGGCTTATCCCATGTCAAATAATTTTACTCTAAGTGATAGAACCCTGGTACCGCGTATACGTCCGGCCAAAATTCGCCTAAATACGCTTGCATACTGCGACAAGAGCATACATGAGCAAACGCGCGACAGTATAATGCACCTTCTAGCACAACTAGACTGCTTATAGATCACCCGATTACTCTATTAATATTAAAAACCCACGTAATTTGCAATTTTTTGTTAGTGGAAAGTTTAGCAATTTTTAGTAAAACCTATGATAAATGAAGTATACATGGTGTCATAGAAATAGCTCATTTAATTATGAAAGGGTTTTAGCATGTCTAGTGCATTAATTAGCACAAACGGTAACTACTCCCATCTAGCGGCGGATTGTTCAAATATATAACAGACTAATATATACTCATTGTAGTTTGTTAAAGTTTAAAAGCAGTTACAAGATTTAAATGATTAGTAACTTTATAAAAAGGGTTGAAAAACGTGTTAATTATATGCAAAATTAATTCTAATAAGTCAGCCCATTGGTAGCCAACGGAGAAGGCAAGGGTACCGTTCAAACCAGTTATATATCGGCAGGTGTTTCTACATGAAATAAACTAAAAAAAAAAAAAAAAAAGATCAGTTTTACATCGAGTCTTCTTGGTGAGCGCACGTATTTACAATAAACAAAACAATAAAATAAATAGTGATCTTTTTTTTTGCAAATTATAATATTTTTTTTTCGTGATTTATTTTTTTTTAAATTATAATTTATATTATTATTAAGTGTTATTAATTAGAAGTGAAGTAACTTCTATTTAATTATCACTGGTTAATTAACAATATGGATATGGAGGTTGAACCTCCCGATAAAAATCCGATCAATAAAAACAACTCTGTGACTAACAAAACAATTCCTACAGATAAAACATCCAGTGATATAACAGAAAACTTAAATAACAATAGTGACAATGTTAAAAAAATATTTAATAATTTATACAACACAGAAACAAAATATGACTCGTATAAAGTAATGATAGTTAAAAATAATAGTGATGGAAATACATTTTTTAGTTCTCTTAAATTAGCAGAAATAATATGTAAAATTAGCAATAAATCTAATATAATAGAAATTAAAAAAGTGGGAAGAAATAGAGTAATCGTTCAATGTGATAATGCAGTACTAGCTAACGAAATTACCAAATCAACATTGCTGAAAAACAATGGGTATGAAGCGTTTATCCCATTTTACTGGTGCACAAAAGTTGCTATTATAAAAGGTGTTGATATTGAATATTCGGAAGATACAATTTTAAATAATATAGAGTGTCCACCTTTTAAAGTAACGAGAGTGCAAAGGTTAAATCGAAAACTAAGAGTTGACGGAGCTATTAAATATGAACCCAGTACAACAGTGAAATTATTCTTTGAAGGACTTGCTATTCCTGCTTATGTTTACATGTGGAGAGTGAGACGAGCATGTGAACCATTTGTACAACAGACGATACAATGTTATAATTGTTTTAAATTTGGACATGCAGCCACAAAATGTAGAGCAAAAGTAGCAAAATGTAAATTCTGCGGAAGTGAAGATCATTTACGTACTGCATGCACATCTCCTAATCCGACATGCATAAATTGTAAACTTAACCACGAGGCTACAGACAATGAATGTCCTGAAAAAAAAAGACAAATCAAGATAAAAGATCTCATGGCCCAACACAATCTCAGTTTTTATGAAGCAAAATTAGAATTAACAGAAAAAAATACAGACTATTTATACTCAGTAAGAACTCAAAACTCTTTTGAAGCTCTAAACTACAATGAGACTTTTCCCAATATCACTAATAAATACAATAGTATCAACATAATTCCAACATACAAACCAAACCCTTTAACCAGAAGAACTAATACCAGAGTGAATAAATCAAATACAGGTAACTCGTTACAAAGATCTTACAGTCAACCACAACCTACGACATCCACTAAAGAACCAATTCCAAAAAGAAGAAGAGAAGAAAAGAAACCTAACAATGAAGAAAGCGACACATACCTTAAGATAACTAATCAAGGAAAAAACAGAAAGCAAATCAACCAAGAGACACCTGATATTACAATGGAAAACAATGATAATGATACCTGCTATACATCAATATATAATAAAAATAATGATGACAAAATTAAAAATACAAACAAAGACCCAAATATTACATCCCAATCCCTTAGAAGCTACAAGAAACAAATATCTAGTGTACAATGGTCAAACTCGTAAGAAAACATCGATATATAAATTAAGTTTATTTTTTAAAAATCTATTCACATCACTAAACCTAATCGTTTAATAAATTTACTAAAATATTAAATCAACAATAATTATATAAACGGAGAGAAAATAAAATAAAATAAAATATATAAATAAATCTAACAACAAGACCAAGGACAGATATAAAAATTAATCATTAATTAAAACAGTTAAAATGATAAATTTTATTCAATGGAATTGCAGAGGAGTCAGATATATTAAAGAGGAACTACAACATATGTTACAGAAGCATAACATACATATATGCATACTATCAGAAACGTTTTTAACAAAAAATATCAATTTCAACATCAAAGGTTATTTTATTGAAAGAGAAGATAGGATACAGAATACAAACTATAATCCCCACGGGGGTGTTGCTATCTTGATTCATAAATCTATAAAATATAAAAGAGTAATGCTAAATAACCCATTTAATTCGGTCGAAATAGTTGGAATAATTTTAACACATAACGAAACTGATGTAATATGTATTTTATCAATCTATGCTAAACCGAATCATAAACTATCTAATTCTAATTGGTCACAGATAAAACAACAAATAGATGTTCCTGTTATACTTGCTGGAGATTTTAACGCGACTAATCTTGTTTGGGATATAAATTGTCCAGGTAGTCAGTATGAAGGTAACGAATTGTTAGATTTCATAGAAAACGAAAATCTAAATATTATCAACGATGATAAACCAACTAGAGTAAGCAATCTCAGTACAAGGGACAGTATATTGGATCTCACATTGGTATCAATGACTTTAACACAACAAATTACTTCGTGGCAAGTTCTTGCAGATAGCTTAGGTAGTGATCACTACCCAATTTTTTTCTGTTTGAATGACTATAATAAAGACCGTTACCGTACATCTGAATATTTAACGAGGAGAAATTTCCGAAAAGCAGATTGGGAGAAATATAGCCTTGAAATAGAAAGCAGAATTTCAAACCTTAGCACAAATGGAATCACAAGTAATCCCCAAGATGTTGAAAACAAATACAACCAATTTAGAGATGTTATTAATAATTCGGCAGACATACATATCCCATCTACCAGATTGTATAATATAACTCCTAATAAAATAAAACCGTCTTGGTGGGACACTGAGTGCAATAAAATGATAGCTCAAAGAAAATTAGCACTAACTATTTTTAATAAAAACATGACAATGGCGAATTATTTAAATTATAAAAAACATCAAGCTAAAACCAGACGATATTTTAGAGCCAGAAAAAAAATAGAATGGCAAAATTTCTGCGAGAATTTAAACCCAAACACAACAACCAACATTGTCTGGAATAATATAAGAAAAATTAACAATAAAAGCTATAGTACTAAAAGGATAAGTGATAATGAAAATTTAATAGAAGAATTCATTAAAAAAAAATTTCCACAGAACAACAATTTAAATATTACTACCACCACCATCGTAAAAGATAATTTTCTAGATAATAACATAAATAAAAATGAAGTAAAATTCGCGTTAAATCATAATAAAAACAGTAGCACAGGATTTGATAGAATAAATTACAAAATGATACAAAACTTACCTGACAATGCAATAAATCATCTTACACAAATATACAATCTGTCATTAAACACTGCTGATATACCATTAGACTGGAAAAAACATATCGTTGTTCCTATATTAAAAACAGGAAAAGATCCAAACAAAGAAGAATCATTCAGACCAATTACTTTACTATCATGTATGGGCAAAACTATGGAATCCATCATCAAAAACAGACTGGAGTGGTATCTCGAACATCATAAAAGATTACCTGAGTTACAATTTGCGTTTAGAAAAACAAGAAGTACACAGCATAACTTAAACATATTGAATATCGATATTCAAAGAACATACAGTAAAAATCATTATATGATAGCTGCTTTCATTGACATTGAAGCTGCTTATGACAATGTTAATCTAAAAATATTAAAAGAAAAAGTAGAAAACATAGGTATATCTTCCAAAATATCCAACTGGATTATAAACTACTTCCAAAATAGAGAAATAACAGTTAGATACAATAATAAGTTAACTGGTCCTATACTATGTAATCACGGAATTCCACAAGGCTCAATATTATCTCCATTATTATTCAACATATACACAGAAAAGTTAACAACATTATCAGATAACAACACAACAGTACTGATGTATGCAGATGACATGGTTATTTATAGTATGGGTCATACACAAGATATAGCTCAAAACAGATTACAATCGAAATTAAGAAAACTAGATATTTTATTAAAGGAAATCAAATTAAATATATCGTCAGAAAAAAGTAAAATAGTTATATTTACAAGGCATAGAATAAACTGCAGTCCAAAAATAACCTTCAGAAATAAAAATATAACTGTTACTTCAAATACCAAATTTCTGGGTATATTCTTTGATACGAAAAGCACTTGGGCGAAAGAAATTGCACATATTATTAACAAATGTCAAAAAGGCTTAAATTTGATGCGATGTATAGCAGGATACAAATGGGGCGCACACCCAACAACCTTAATAAAAATATATAAAGCTATTGTTAGACCGCATATTGACTATTCTAGTACTATGATCTGCACCGCAAATAACTCAAGATTAAAAAAAATTGAAATTATACAAAACAAATGTTTAAGAATAATATTAGGTGCAATGGTTTCAACACCAATCCAAATCCTCAACTATCAAACTAATATTCCTCCGGTAAATATCAGAATACAACAAATATCAGACAGTTTCTTTTGTAAAAACAGACATAACTCATGTGGCCCCTTAAATACAAGATTAGCTAAACTATATGTTCTTTATAATAAACCATATTGGACAACTCATAAAAAACCGGCACTTTTAACTAGTTTTGATAGATATAATAACTTGAACTTAGAGGTACACAACATTATACCTTTTTTCAAATTTCCATTAGAAATAAGCATGACAACAATACATACAGAAATAAATTTGTTCAAGAAGAATGACAGTAAGGAAATAACTTATCAAAAATATATGGAATATATAACAAAAGATGATATAAACTGGAGTATATGGTTTACCGATGGTTCATTCGAAAAAAACACTAGGACTGGAGGAATTGGCATTTTCAATTATAATACAGATCAACAGTACAAATACAAACTTAACAACATCACAAATTCTTATAATACAGAAATAACAGCAATTATGAAATTACTAGAAATAATACAAAAAACTGACAATAAAAATTTATTAATCTTCACAGATTCTCGTAGTGTTTGTGTATCTTTAAATAACAATAAATTCAAAAACAATAATAATAACAAAATATGTTCAATTAAAGAATATCTTTTAAAAATGGAAAAAAATGATATCAATGTTAAACTTATTTGGATTCCTGGACATGTAGGCATAAAAGGAAACGAAATGGCTGACAAACTGGCCAAAGAAGCTTGTGTAGATGGGGAAATAATCGAAATAAATTGGTCAATAAATGATTCCAAAAAAATAATTAAAGAAAATTGTATGGCAGAATGGCAGAATATATATAATGAGAAAAGTCAAAGTACTGGAAAATTTTTTTTTGCAGCGAATCAAAAAATTCCAACAACCACATGGTTTAATAAAAATCATTCACGGAGATATATTTCAACAAATTGTCGAATGAAATCTGGGCATTCTAGATGTCCAGCTCATCTATACAAAATAAATATAAAAGACACACCAAATTGTAGATGTGGAGAAGAAGGGTCTTTGGACCATATAATTCTAGGGTGTCATCTTTTAACATCAAAAATTGATAGACTTTTAAATGATTTATGTAATGTAACACAGTTCCCAGTCAATATGTCCTGTTTAATGACAAGTGAAGCAACGGCGGAAATATTAACAAACTTTGTGATAGAAAATAATATAGAAGTGTAATTTAAGTTAAAATATTTTATTTAGTATGTATTTAATTTTAAGTTTAATTTTTTAAAAAGAATCAATTTGTTTTGTATTTATTAGAACAATTATAATTTATATGTAAATTTTTATATAATTTTACAAATAAAAGCAATGGCAAGAAGGCTGAATAAGCCAAAGCCTAAATAAATAAAAAAAAAAAAATAAAAAAACGATTCTTTTATAAACAGTGGGCCATTTGTTGGTTTCTTTTTTGAAGAGAGTAATATTTGGACATTATCAACGCTGACGCTCTTGACATATTGACAGATATGTAGTGTAAAAGCTCCGCTGTAAGGAATGGAGCGTTGATGGTGCGCAAAACAATTATTCAATCTTAAATAAAGCGCAAAATAAATTTCATATTTTGAAACAGGCTTTAACAAAATTACTTAATATTGACGGACGACTTTAAAGAGTTAAAAAATCGTGTCTAAAATCGGTAATTATTTCAAAGGTATCTAGATACGTATCTAACAAGAAGTATCTAAAGCAGCTTGGTAAGTTTTTGGATTTTTTCGTGATAAATAAATTTTGTATTTTTTACAAACGAAATCAAATTTATATACAATTCCCTCAGGATTTGTTTCTGTAAAAGAAGGGATGCAAGGGGGTTGTTTTCTGGAATCGTATGGTGACGAATCATATTGTAAAACATATATTTACAAAGTAGCATCCTCTGCATCCCCTCCTCCTATTCCCCGGTTTCCATATTCCCGTTTATAGATACACGACCCGGGCAACTCGACTTAACATACGATTTTAGTCCCTGACAACTAACTTCGTGCTATTTTTTTATATCTTTTAAAAAAAATAAAATATCATTTTTTTACAATATTGAAAAATAATATAATTTTATGAGATAACTATATATGATAACCATTGGTTAGAGAAGGACAACATGATAGGGTTACTTTCCCTTTTTAAAGTATATTTATTTTATGTAATAAGTATATAATAAAAATATATTATGTTGCAGATATTTGTGAAGTCACTCCAAAAAGTTTTCATCTGAGTAACGAAGAGTTCCGGATAATAACGAGTTGCAGCAGGGCTCGTGAACTTATGTTTTCGGTATAGATAATAACCTGGCCTCACTACTGTACTAATATTGAATGAAGTTGCAAATAAACCATTAAAGTGTAATTGAGACTGATATATCTTGTTTCTCTTTTTATGATATTCTGGTGAAATGAACATGGATTTTTTTCTCCACTAAAATAAATATTTTCAAATGTAAAAGAAACAACAATTACATCTCTATTTAAATATATGATGTTGGAAAGAGAAAAAATATTCTTATAAAAAATCATTTTCAATTTATTTTCATAAGTAACATCTATCCGAAATCTGAGTGGAAAAGAATTGATTTCTTGACTGCATCTTCACCTAGCAGGGCAGTAACAATCATAGGCAAAAGTATAGTCGCATATTAAATACAAAATTTACGTACACTCCATATAAGATAGTATTTTATTTATTTCAGAGACACTCTAACCACACTGTTGAGAGATATGATAACGCTGTCCTCAACAACGCATTCACTGTACTATTGTAAGATTATTTCTTCTATTTTAAATTCAAATCGGATATAAAAGTCTAAAATGTACAATAATTTTCCAGAAACACTCCACGTTCGTGTCTTCCAAAATTTCTGCAGGAACATAAACAATTCCCATATCATTTTCTCCTGTCGAGGAACAAAACGTGACCCGCGAATATATAGGACACGATCTGTTCTCTTCCCTCTTCCCTTTTTTCTATTTCCTCTTTACTGATGTAAGGTTTTATAGTGTTACAACATTTCTTACATAAGCTCTCTCTCTCTTTCACTTCCTAAGATATCTTTCATGCCTCCATTTAACTCACCCTTATCTAAGTTACCCCAACGCCCCCGCCCCCGCGGCTGTCAAACCGAATTCAATAATCCAGAGTAACATCTGGAGATCGTGTAATGTCACTGAGCTTGTGACGTTGTTAGTTTTTTGGATGCTGCATGGTTGAGATCCTGACGGCTGTCACGTGGCTTTTACAACGTTACTTTTTTTTTGGAAATAATTTTCGTACCTTACAACGTCTTTAAAATAAGTGCCGCCCAATTAACTAGTAAACTATAGTACGGATTACGAGAGTCCGCGAGTGATTCGAGCTTAAAACTGGTTGTAAGAGCCGTATAAATCTACGATGCGATGGTGAGTTTATCTTATTCGTTCAAAATCAGTGAAACATTGTTTTTGGATTGGATCGTAATTTTATACGGCACAACTTGTTTTATACACGAGTTGCCATCGAACTCTCGTGATTTTAACTATATTTAAATTTTCAGCATTCAAAATTCAGATTAAAGTTTGCTAAATAGTGCAGAGACTTATGTATATATTCAAACTACAAAAATGCCGCAAAAATATGATCGTAATTTAATTATATCGGGTTTTTCAACACGAACTTTGTTTTTTAAAACAAAATAAAACAAAACAAGGAATGATTCAAATTTTTATTGTATTAGAAAGAGTAAGGTTTGGCAATTATGAATGAAAAATGATATCGAACAAATGTCCACCACGATCACGTTGACAGATGTCGATTCTTCTATCACTTTTTGGCAAAATGGCAGGCCCATTTTGTAAATCGCGTCACGGATTTTGAGTTTTTAGGCTGTAATCGATTCGATTGATTCCGTATCGACTCTGTCTTTAACATAATCTTACAAAAAATAATTCAGTGGTGTTAAATCACATGATTGGCTCCGGCCACAGGTGAAACGTTACTTGGCCATTTTCGATTCGAAATATAGATGGCGATACTATACAGTAGGTTAAATATTATCAAAAGAACCATGTTTTTTATGTTTAAATCGTTTTATGTGAGTAACTATAAACGCGAATCAAAATCTAAAGCTGCAATTAGTTAGATGAATAACGTATCTACAATTTAAGCTTTCTTCCACTGACTTTTAATAAGTTGTAACCGCAAAAATAACTTTTGAAAATTAATATTGCTATATGTCCTAGTTAAATTCTAATTTTTATATGACTGGTAACTAGTATTCCAGAATATTCTATATATTTTTAAGTCTTAAGCGTATGTTTAAGCGAACCATGCTAAAGGTTATAAAATTTAAGACAAACCCTTAGAATCGCTTCACCTTAACAGCTAAATTTCGTGAAATTCATGATCCACCATTTTCATAGTGAATTTTTATTATTCTAATGCGATTTTCGAGCGAAATCGAATTCATTGTAACAATTTCCAAAGCATCTACTACTGATATGTCAAAAAACTAAATGTCAAAACTGCCATTTTGTTGGTATTGCTCCTAATGAAAAACCAAAGTTCTTGTTGAAAAACCATATATTTGTAGATGTCTTGTTAGTGCTTGTTTATTCTCATAAAATTTCACAGGACCGCGAGGTATTTTCGTAATGTATTTTAATTAGTTGTAATTTGTTTAATTTGTCGTATTGTAGTTTATTTTGTTAAATAACGCAAATGTCAAAGAGCAATATTACGTTTTAACATAAGTATAAAAGCGGATGTGATTGTGAAAATCGGGATAATGAAGAATGGATTACCCAGTATCTCACGCGTTTGTGCTGCTCTAATGCTAGATGTGAAGAAAAATATTTGAACCAAAATGTTATAAGGTGAACATTTCCTGTTCTAGGCACGGAGCATGTAGCATTCGGAACTCCTGCGTGTTCAATGTGTTTTTGAGTTGTGTCACTATTAGATTCAGCAAGCTAAAGTTACGGAACTGGTTTTCCTTCCCTGAACTCGTAGCAATTTAAGGGCAACAATGGGTTAATTCTAACGGAATCTCGTTTCAACAAAAGAAAATAAAATAATGGATAAAACCGCATCAACCAAAAAAAAGGAGAGCAGCGAATTAATTGGCAGCAACCAAGTCGAGACAAAATACGTAGAATTCATGAACGAACAAAAGAAGAAGCTGCAAGAACAGATCTACCGCGGCTCAAGGAATAATCCCAGATTGTTAAAGGGCTTGGGAGAGGGCAAGAGAATGGGAAGGAGGGTAATTAAATCATTCAGAGACAAGAATCTAAGGCTTGGGAATGTGATAAATCACAATCTGTCGAACGAGCGATTAGAAAATCCGGGGAAAATCTTTGATAATAATTGGAAAATTGTTTTATTATACCATTAAGATATATATTTTACAGATTTACAGATAAATCTTAAGGTTGTTCATCACTTTCTTCTTATAAAAGTGTTCTTAATTTAAATTATAAAATTTCAAATGTTTTAACCGGATATGAAGTGAGATATTATTAATTAAAGTGCGCATATTTAACATGCCGGAGGCCTACAAAGTATAGAAAGGAAAGGCATCGTTTTAACGTATATCTCGAGAACGATTCTACAGATTTTTCAATGACACTAATATATTGTAGAGGAATAAATTAGAAAAGTTTCGACTAATGTTTAAATTGTTTGACCAGTTACTAGTTAGCGATTTTCTTATTACTTTTCCAAGTTAATAAAATAGTATTATTAACATTGCCATGCTTTTTGCGCGTTAACATGCGAAGTACATACGTTGCTTTACTACAGTGGACACGGTTGCCATATTTCTCATTTTTGTGTTCATATTTACTGACTAAACATGAACAAGTATTGAGTACAATCTCTGAAACAAATAAAATATTAGTTTATATGAAGTGTAAGGCTTGTAGCACACTGCAACCGTATTAAAGCGAATTTTGACCGAACGTATACGCGCTACTACGATTCACCTATTCGAGCCCTGAAAATGAAATTAACCTCGCACACTGCAAGCGACAAAGCCGTCCGAATAGGGGCGTTACCATACTGGAACCGTATTTAAGCGAATTTTAACCACGCGTATACATGGAAGAGACCAAACAAATAGACTGAAAGAGAATGAATGGTATATCGATAATAATTAAAGTAAAAGTTTGCTCTCATGATAAATGATGTAAGTGCAAAACAACTCCAATACACCCTACAGTACACAAGTTTGACTTGGCGTACTGTCGTATCGGTACGTGGTATGTATGTTTTGTGACACATACATGCAAAGAACACCTAGCCGATTTACGTCCGAATTTGCCTTCGCTTCAATAGTGTAACAGTCCTAAGTAGCAATTGCACTTAATATCCCACTATACTTTTGTCTACGATTGTCACGCTTTATTTTTTAACTGTTTCTCTGACGTCATGCGTCATGAATATTGCGTCATATTCTTTAGTCGCATTTAGGCCCTCCGCACACGAGGGGACTGGTTGCAAACCTTAGCCTCGAATCTATCCGAAGCGAACGTGATTACAACTGTGTTGTTAGTGAGAGATCAAGATAAGAGATAAAACACGAGAAAGACACACGAATCGGTTGATTGCAAACTAAACGCGAAACGAAGTTTTCAACGAAAACAAGCACGAGCTATGTCGAGCCGTGTATCGTGACTCTATAGAACTTTTAACAATAGCGAAACAGAGAATTCTATTGTGTAATATTTGATTGTATGTATGTATTTAAATACTTTTCGTAAACATCTCTGTTGATGATGCCATCATAAAACCAACAGTGCCCTGTGACCGAGAAATATAGTCGCTGAATATATGCTCAAAACCGGTTTAAAATCAGTTTAGTTATGTTTGTGCCGTGTGTTTTATCGCACTCGTAAACACTTTCGTTCTTTTACTAACAACACAGTTGTAATGACATTCGGTTCGGGCAGATTCGAGGCTAAGGTTTGCAACCAGTCGCATCGTATGCTGAGGGCCTTATGTGCCAATATTAACAAATAAACGAATAGACGTCAGAGAAATAGTTATAAAATATGGCCGTAAGTTTGTGCAAATGTGTAGAGAGCCAACAACAAATATCACCACTCAAGATAACAATAAATATTTCCTCCAGGTCGATTAAATAATAAAAGAAAAAAACTTATTTTTTAGTTCAGTCAGGCACTCAATATGGACTGTAGCATACAAAGTGTCGTGAGGAGGACAGGGCAAAGTTCACAGCGGGTTAAAAGGGGGGAGAGGCATTTGTCACCAACCCATCTTTATCTCCACTTCCCTCCCATCACCCATCACCCTTCTCCATGGACCCTAACGATACTGATATCAGAACAAACTACATAAAGGTGGGGCAAAGATCGTAGACGATGTAGACGAGCTATGCGTAGCCCATTTATATGGATCCTCTATCGGCATACAAATTACCAACTTAAAATTTTTATATTTTAAATCTATGGTTGTTAAACTTTGATTCCATTTTATTAGAGGGACGAATGGATTGCGTATATGGGTATATATTCTCATGTAGGGGAAGATGGGGGAATGGCGGTCAGTGGGTAATGCCGGTCACATCGAAATCTAAAACTTCCAAAAACATTTCGCTAACGCTACTAGTACCGCCGTCTAGTATACGCCTTTTTTTATTTATTTATATTATTGTACAACAAATTAATTTTATTGTGTACAAATTTGAAGTCGATTGGAGTGAAACTGTCGGAAATATAGAGTTTTAAGTCTTCATCTCTCTGGTCTGGTTTCGTGTTACTTTGAAACTTTTAAATGCGGTTTCTCACACATAGCTTTTTCAGAGTCGGTGCCCTCTCTAGCTCAAAATGTACTGGACCGATTCTTTTGAAATTTTGCACACTCTTTCTCTGTATAAATGTAACGAGGTAACGCTGTCGAGTTTTTTTTTAATTTTTAATTTTAACGTATTTTATTTCATGAAAAATCGGTATTTTGACTTTTAAGTTCTGTAAAAAATTGAAAAATCAATAAAAAAGAAAAGTTCGACAGCATTGCCTGCAGCAACTTATCAACTAATGAAATCATTTTGGTTTTTCGATTTCAGAAAATCTAGTAATGAGTTATGAGTGGCACCGCGAAGTTACTTTTTTTGTGAAGTCTGCGGAGATTCGCTGTCAATGCCTCATTTCTTGACATTTATTTATGAAAATTTCACAAAGTATTCTTCAAATGTAATTTTATCATGTATTAATATATAAAAATAATTCGTCAAAAAACATTATCAAAAATATGCTTCTTTTTTGTCGTTTTGACTTGAACCTAAAACGTGAATGTAAAAAAATGTTTTGCCCCGGTTTTGCATTCTTATGCTCCTTTAACAAGAGTTTGAAGACTTAGTGACGAAAGATAGCTGTTTAGTTTAAAGATATTCACAAGAAGCACTCGTGGCCAAGCTACAGAAAGATCCCGCTATGTCAACAAACATGTTTTTAACATGTGTACAATATAAATGCTCTCTATTGTCCTATCAATATATGTCGCGCTGTTCCAGTCTCTAGATTACGTGAGGAAAATCAAAAACTGAAAAGTAGCTCACTTAAAACATATTTCATAAATAAACGAATACTGCTTGCTGTATTTCTCCTTACAGGACAATATTTGTCATATTCTCAATGAACGATTCTAAATTTTTCAAAGCAATTGTAAGAAAATTACCATTGTTATATCACAAAATATCCGATTCCGTTTCAACGTAAACGCCGTAGGGCTTCATACGAGCACGAGACTTTTCTCGTCCCGTCTCGCTTCTCGTCTCGTAAAAGAGAGATATTTCTAACAACTATTGAGACGGTACCGAGATCACAAACGGCGAAATCCTAGAGTACCTTTAATGGTCCCGTCTACGTTATTTAAAAAAAAAATTGCTAGAAAAATAAAATAACAACATAAACGTTCAACCCTTTTTTATTACAAAAACATTACGATACGAAAAAATTACATTTACGAAATATAAAATCTGGTAAAGAAACATTTGTTAAATATTTTATTTTATAATTTTGTGTTTTACAACATTTTGCAGCCGAACGGAAACGAATGTTTTAAGGGAAAATAAATGTGAACAGAAATTATTTACAATGCGATTGTTTGAAGACATTTTGCCGCAAAAATGTCGTTGAACATAGGTGTTAGTAGTGTCAACCTGAGAAAAAGGCCGAGATTAGATGAAAGTGATGATGCATTAAATGAAATTGAACCAGTTGGTCAACTGTGTATAAAGAAAAATTCTTCAAAGTTTAATTTTTCTTTTAAATTTAATACAATTAATGGTAATATGCTCAGTGTGTGAAAAATTTAGAATTAATCAAATAATTAGCCGAAATAATATAATGAATTACTTTGTTTAGGACTATCTTAGGAGTAAGTTCTCGCAATAACGATATGTGACGAGACGAGACGAGACGAGAACGAGATTAATACGATATTAATTTTTTTCTAAACTAACGAGAACGAGGCGAGGTTTTTGAAACTCTCGCCTTATCTCGTCTCCTGTGAAGCCCTAGTCGGTGTATGTTAAAAATTAAACTTGTAACAGTCAAAATTTAAAAAATTAGTACCGCAAGAAGTATTGAAACTTTTTCTACGTATGAACGACATTAATAAATATATCGTGATCGTAAAAGAAGTGATTTTCTTGAGAAGGTCCCTAATGATTGTTACAGAAATGAAGACATGGTTTATAAGCCGATTAAAATTAGAGACGTTTTTGTGAACACCCTGTGTGTATATATCTTAAATTACCCAGACTGTGTTAATTAATCATTAATCAGCAATCACTTAACAAGCTGAAGCACTTGAAGAATGTCTTATCAATGTCTTAGCTAAGACATGGAGTACCACAGCTTCCCCTCCCCTTCCCGTCTATGTCTCTCACACCCGACGTCCACTGGGGCCAAGTGTCAGTGTCAGAGTCATGGCTTGTCAGCTATGCTACAGGACAGGACAGCTGGGAGGAAGAGGACGGCGAGGGGAAGGGCACAGCCTGATTGATAAGACATAAGTACCTGCTCTGTTATGTCACTAGATAACATGACCCCCTCTTCTCTCCCCCTTATATATTTCTCTTTCCTCTACAGCTGGAATACCGGTGACCTCAATAAACAACTCAATGTAATAATCTATTTACAGAGACTTGTGCAGGTGCAGTGTATTCCCGTATGTATCTGTAGAGGCCTTTCATTTTAACTTTATTTATGGCTGCGTGGTTTTAAGGTAGTTTTTTTTAACTATAAGCCTAATCGATACAACGTTATAGATTCGTACAATTATAAAGGATAACATTATCTAATCATCCTGAAAATTTGAAGACGATTGACTGTTTCGGACACTAGATAAATGCAATTCAAGTTCGAATAATTTTCACAGTTCAGGTTCAGTTTTTAATAAAAGAAACTGTACAATTTTTACTAATAAAAATAACTCGGATTAGAGGAATATTTTTTGCGTATTTATAAAAATATACGAACGAAAATTATTGACCGTGTCGTTAGTTAAAGACACCGTAAAGTTGAACATTTTATTCATAAATGAAGCATTCTTTTGGTACAGACTTGGACTGAAGCATTTGTTTACTCATCTTACTTCTTACATAAAATTTTGATATTATGAATGTGGTACACAAGGTAATTAAAATTGATTACTTATTATTCAACAGACTACAGAGTCAAAAAGGTAACTAAAAATTAAACGGCAAAACAGAAATTTAAATTTCATATATAAAAAAGGCATTAGACGTATCTATCGTCTAGTTCATTAGTGAAACAACTCCGAACAAATCAAAATTTTATTCTGTATTGGATTCAATACTCAGATAACTCACAAATACAACGAAACAAAATTATGATGCATATAAACTTGTCGAATATCGATGTAATGCTCAGTATTCTGAGTTGTATCACTATTGAACTGGACGATGAATTATAAATGAATTATATATTTGAATAAAAATCCGGCTTTAAAAAATGAGTTCACAAGTTCGCTGAAATTAAAAATAAAACATACGGTGAATTTTGTATAAAGTATTTTTATTAGCAAGTTTCTCGTGATTTCTTTCAACTGATTTAACAAAATCCTTGTTTATGTTTATCCAACCGCAATATTTTACAATTTATAAAAGAAAATAATAAGATCCCCATCTAGAAAATCAAGTTTTACTTTCATTTCTAAGAAATAAACAGTGTCGCCCCCTTTAATTGAATTTACCGGAACCATAAACACCTTTTTCCGGAAAATACTTGGACCAGGACGTGGGTTTTTTCCGTTTTTCCGCTTTTCCTTCCTATAGATACATTATATGCTATATTCTACTTTATGTATCGTTATCTCTTTCTTACTACATATAAGCTATCTCTTTCGCACAGTGAATATATATTTTATTAAAAAATATATTTGTATTCTTTTCTAATGGGAAAAGGTATTGGATCGCAGTCTAGTATTTGTGGAATGCTTGAAATTTTGCGAAATTAAAAGATTTCTTATGTTAGAGGTGGATTATTGTACACTGTTAAAACCAAAAGTTCATTTAAATCGAAAAAAATATTGTAACTGCCTGTCTGCAGCAAGCGTATTTAAGCGAATTTTGACCGTACGTATACGCGCTACTACGTTTTACCTATTCGAACACTGTAAATGTTATAAAGGCTCAAATACTGCAAGCATTACGTAGCTCTCATACTGGAAGCGTCTATCAGCTAATTTTAATCAAACGAATATATAGAAGTCAGAAGGATACAAGTCAAACGAATACACTGGAAGGGATATAAAAGGGCATGCTCTATAGAGTCTCTTTCATAACAGTGGTGTATCGATAAAAATTAAAGTAAAAGTATGCTTTCATGATAAATTATGCTAGTGTAAATCAACTGCAATACAATCTACAGTACACAAGTTTGACTTGGCGTACTGTCATATCGGTACGTGGTATGTGTGTATTGTGAAACTTATAGATGCAAAGAACCCGGAGTCGGCTTGCTTTGAAAATTCTAGCCGCTCAACAAAGCCGCCGATTTACGTCCGAATTAGCCGTCGCTTAAATACGCTTGCATAGTGCGATAGCCCTTAGAAATATAAAATGGATTCAGCAAAAAGTTGGTAAATATTATTTTCTGAGTAATTTGGGTTTAAAAAAAGTTCTTTTTACAAAATCTTCTTACCAGTGCGTCCTACGATAAAAATAGTCATTATCAATCTGATAGAAGACTCAATTTCCTACAATTTGTGTATACAACATTTTTTGTATGTCTGATAGATGTGGAGCTGCACTGCTGTAAAGTAGAGCACTTCATTAAAAATTAGGACCGAATGACATTCAACAGCGAATGCATGGTTTTACAATTTTGGTCATATTTCCTAAAGCCATTGTAGTGTACAACTTATATTTTTTTGATAAAATAGATTATCTATTAATTTCAAATTTATAAATTTCATGTTTTTTCAACTCGTCACGTCTTGTCACACATTGTGGACCGCACCCTCACTATTGTGATGTCACACACATTTAAGAAAATTTATATATTTTTTAGTCTTTTTTTGCTTTTTGGTTTTGTTTTTGGAAGCCGAATTTTAGATTAAATGTAACGTCACAAAACTTAAGACTCTCCTCCCACTCTTGTCACACTTTGTGAACCTCTAAACGTAACGTAATTAATAGATGTCGCCTAAACATACCAAACATACTTTCTAGAGCGACGGATGAGAAAAATAGTGAGACAAGTTTGTCTAAAGTCAGTCGTGCCTTTGGTGATGACGTTAAGCTTTACTTTTGAGATATTTAGATGAGAGAAAAACGTTTTTGAAAATCTCTTACAATATTATTCGGATCCTTGCGTCTCAATATTTTGTTAGGGATATTATATGTTACATTGTGTATACATTTGTGTGTATGTGTGTGTATGTATGTCCGTGTGTGTGTGTGTACGAAACGAGAATCTCCGATCAATAATACCCCGGAGCAGAAACACGGTTTCGTTCGTTGATTGTGAAGCGAAGCTAGCGCGTGCTAAAGCAAATTCACACTTTATATAAATTTATTAATAGATTTTTTTTATTCTACCAAATGTACCCTCTTTTCATGGAAATACCACTTTAAAATAATGCTTTTAAAGGGGGTCACAGCCCCTGATAATTATGAACCATCCTTTTTGTTACAGCATGGACCTTGTAGACAATGTTAAGGGCGTCCGCACACGAGGCGACTGGTTACAAACCTTAGCCCCGAATCTGCCCGAACCGAATGAGAATGCAACTGTGTTGCTAGTGAGAGAACGAACGTGTATACGAGTGAGAGAAAACACACGGCACGAACGTAACTAAACTGATTTCAAACTGGTTTTGAGTACGTTTGCAGCGGGTCTATTTCTCGGTCGCAGGGCATGGTTGGTTGCATGCTTTTGATGATGACATCATGAACAGAGATGCACATGAATACTATTGAAAAGTATTTAAATACATACAGACAAACAAATACGACACAATAAAATTCCCTATTATGCTATTGTTAAAAATTCTATAGAGTCACGAAACACGGCTCGACTACCAGCTTAGTTTCGTTCGTACCGTGTGTTTTCTCTCACTAACAACACAGTTCCATTGTCATTCGATTCGGGCAGATTCGGGGCTAAGGCTTGCAATCAGTCGCCCCATGTGCGGAGCGCCTAAGGCTACAAAAATATATTACGTCATTTCATCGACTTTTAACCTTCGTCACGTCTTGTCACACAGACAAAATGTGATGTGAAAACATTCAATTAAGTTTCAAAATAGCGCCAAAAAAAATTTCTATCAAAATTTTAAAAAAAATCCCAGATACTGGAATATATTTGACCTTCTTTAATAAAACTTGTTTGGTTTTTTTGATTTTGTATTCGGAAATTTAAGATGAAAAAAACACACCGCGTGCGGATTCGTGTATCTTACTCACTAATTAATATTTTTAGACTTAAAAATACATTTAAGAAGCTAAAAGCATATGCTAAAAGTGTTTAAAAACAGAAATAAAAAATATCCATTTGTTTAGCTGCAAAAAAATCGTAAACATTGGCCCCTTGAGTTTCTAAAACCGATGCAAAAAAATTACCTGTTCGGTTAAAATCCATTTCTAAAAAACGCTATATACGTCAAGGGGCTTGGAAATAATAAAGTAGTATTTTGTGTTATTTAGGGAATGGACCATCTGCTGCAAATGGACCACCTGCTGGATATGAAGTATACCCAAACTACAAATTTTCAAAAATACCATTGAGGTAGTTGTTGTTCAACAATATTAATCAAAATTTTGTTGCGTAAGTAAAAACTTTAGTACAAGTCAGCAACAGCATAAAAATAAGCAATAAATATCTCTCTTTTGTCAGCTATTGTTATTAGAAAACAATAGATTTGTTTTTTTTTATTAAAAATAAGAGACTGGTGTTACCATTTGATCAATACTCGCCGTGCAAATGATTCGAACTTTGATCAAATTTATTTCGATTCCGAAACGGTCAATATACTCGTATTTCAAATTTTCACGGTAACTAGATAATAATATCCTTCATAATTGTATAAAAATCTTAGAGCGTATATATATATATATCACTTTCGACGCATGCGCATAGAGATCAAATAGGAATATATACCTTTCTCTATCGCACACATTTTGGCCACACTTTTAGTCCATAGGAAACATAGGCTATTTACACTCCATATATATTTGCTCTAAGATAAAAATGTATAACATTCTACCGCTCAGACTCACGGCACAAAAACTTCCTTAAATGCAAACATAAGGCAACTAGAATTCACATCACACATCCTTTTATTGTTGAGATAGCAGTCACAGGACTTGTTTTATTTGAATTATTGAACAATAGTGCCAAAGTGGTTAAGGAACAACTGCTTTGCGATCCAATTAAAGTCCCTGTGTCCGACATTCGCAGATTGTCCTGCGGGCGTCGCGTTTTCAGAAACCAAACGAACCTCTGTAAATATTGCTCCACTGTTTTTAACGGGAGTGTACCTTTATTGTTTATATGAAGCACTCGGTTTAATTAGTAATTGAAGAAGACGGTATGGAACAACTATCCACCGTGTAAACACAGGGGTAAGTGGGCGTGGTCAATTACTGAAAGGGAAATTTCACGCAGCGATTCTAAACCGCGGTGCAATTGGGTCGGAAACACGAATCTAGCAAGAACAAAAGTACAACATTGTAATGTGAAATATTACATTTTTGTTTTTAGAGAATCATTGTTAAATATTTATCTAGCTCAGAAAAATAACCAGTGGTTGGTTTAAGGGGCGGTTAGAATATTAATCTTTATTAAGAACATTCAATAGCACTCACAATTTGTCGTTTATACTTTTAGCTAGAAATAATTTTCTTTGCAAGTGATTTTCTTGTATTACAAGAGTTTACCACCGTCGCAAAGCGAAGTCTTTTTGGCGTGTACGATTTGAATCCAATAAAATAATTCGTAATTACATTTCATATTTAATTCTATTTTTAAATTGAAATATTTAACTCGCTCAATAAATACAATAACTTTCCATATTAATTGACTAAAAAAAATTTTTTTTTCAACAAAATGTAAAATATTTTGAATTTATTCGTTATTTGACCAACTCTTTTTTCAAAGTTTGGGTTTTTTTTTTCGATTTTAAATTAGGTACCAAAGTTAGCCCATCTATCATCATAAAATTTTTGAATTTTTATTTTAATAATATACTTTATTATTAAGTAGTAATCCAAAATTTGATTTTTCTTCAAAGTTTCCTACCGGACCCCCTAATTTTCCAATTTTTTAATTTCTACTTTTTAAAAAATGTTAGCATTGAACACCGTAATACATATGCCAAATTTGAATTTTATATCATTTGCGAATTAAAAGTTATAGACCAAAAAGTAAAAAAAATATTTTTAGTTTTTCCAAAATTACGGGTTTCCAGAAAATTTAGGAGAAAATCCGAGGACGCCAAAGGCTTAGAATTTTTTTCTTCGCCGTTTTCGAGCCACCATACGAAACGCGTCAACGTTATAATATAGGAAGGAAGGATACCCAGTAAACAATTTGGTGAAGTGCCCTATTTAGTGACGTTTCTATCACTATTTCACTTTAATTATAGTTCGAATCAACCTTATCTTCATTTGTATTCCGACAGGTGGAGTAATTTCGCCATTTGTAGCCGATAAAGTAGACATTTTATATGAAAAAATGTGAGAAACTGCACTTAATGAACTCTTTTATGACAAAAAAATCATGACGCATCTTCAATATGATGTCAAAGTGACTCCAAAATGTTTACTGGGTACATACCACTACATATTTAAAATTTATATTATTTTGTAAAGTTTTGCAGACCCGATAAAGTGAATAAATTGGGTTTAACTAATAATTTATTTTTGAAAATTATTTAAAATCTCAATTTTATCTGTAAATTACACGAATTCCAAGAGAAACACACGGTTGTTGAACTCATAATTATCGCAAAAGCTAGTTAAATCGTTCTGGCGACCTTGTATCAACGATTCACTGTTACTTCCCTTTACCTGGCCATGTAAACTAACTTTTGCGATAATTATGAGTTCAGCAACCGACTCTAAGAGTCGCTAAAGGTTAAAATCAATCATAGTTTTGTCCTTCTAGATTCATGATTCCGACTACAACAATAGTGTCAAAAGAACAATTCCTCAAACTTTGGGAATCTGTGGATTTAATTATTAACAGCACACGACACGACAAAGGAGCTCTTTAATAACTTTAATCTTCACTAGTTGTAATATATAGTTCAGTTTCATATTTGCTCATTGTCACTTAGGTGTAATTTAGTTTAATAAAGTCCCACAAGGCGGCAGCGTTGTCAGAAAGTGTTACTAAAGTGTCATTAACATTTGAAATAATAAATTTTAGTAGCAAATTAAATTTAGTATATTTAATGTATGCGAATCGAAATAATAATTACCCGCCCCTGAAATGACCGCAATCATTCCTACACATTTTGGCAGAATAATCACTCTCGTACATTTTTCATAAAAACAGAACTAATGGATGGGTTATGTTCACTTTACATTTTTATTAAAATAAATGGGTCGTTCATTATGAGGGCCGTAAATTAACTTCAAATGGCGACTATGATGACAAGAATAAAAATAATGACTACTGTTTAAATAGCAGGCGTTGATAACCTTAAACAACGCGTTTTCATCTGCTGCACAACTGTTTGAAAATACTTTTAGGTCCTCCGTATATGAGGCGACTGATTGCAAACCTTAGCCCCGAACCGAATGAGAATGGAACTGTGTTGTTAGTGAGAGAACGAACGTGTATACAAGTGAGAGAAAACACGACACGAACGAAACAAAACTGGTTTTAAGCACGTTTTCAGCGACTCTGTTCCTCAGTCGCAGGGCATGCATGGTTGCATGCTTTTAATAGTGACATCATGAGCAGAGATGTGCACAAATACTATTCAAAAGTATTTAAATACGACACAATAAAATCACCTATTATGCTATTGTTAAAAATTCTATAGTCATGAAACACGGGTCGAATAGTTTGCAATCAGTCGACTCGTGCGCGGAGGGCCTTATTATTATACATCACAAAACATCCGGTTCCATTTCAACATAGGTCGACTTCGGTGTCGGTGCAAAAAAGCAAATTTTAACAGTCAAAGTAAAAAAATTTAGTACCGCAAAGAGTATTGAAACTTTGTCTATGAATAAAGGACATTAGTAAATAAATATATATATATATTCAAATTTTTAAGATGATCGTAAGACAAGTGATTTTAGTACCATTAGTTTATTGATAATATCATTATTTTGCATTAGCGGGTGTTTTTACGTTATTATTCCGGTCTCTAGTTATCGTGCTGTCCTTTTATGACAAGGCCAACAAAATACAACACGATAAAATACGATAATTAGCTTTCCTATTACATAAGCAAAATGTTTTTATACCCTGGAATTAAACGCTCAAAATATAAAGCTCATTTTAAAATAAAGTAATTATGAAAGACATTTATCTAAATTACATGCAATTATTGTTTATTGTATAAATGGCGGATGCACAAATTAGGCACAATTCTGGCAAAAATTGGGACAAGTTATTGTTAGCAGACATTTTGTGCCCCTCGTTCGAATTAATTGGTGGAACAAAGACATTATAAGACCTTAAGATTCCTATCATAATATTCTACTATTCTTAAAGTAGACATTGGTAAATGCATAGCTGCGGAGTATAGGTCGCAAAATGTGCAAACTTCGTCTCCGTTTAGCTTTACTAAAATATTTAAATAAAATAATAATGAACTAAGGTGTAGAATGTAAGAACGGACATGACATTAAACGTATCTTTTGCAAAGTTTTGACCATCTAATTATCCTGGTTCTTTAAATGACTATTCTAATTGTTTATATCTTCAATAATATTGCGACTATTTAAAATAAATCACATTTGAGATCCTGATAGTTATCAGTACATGTAATATACATTTCTAGAATTTGAGATATTGTTCACAACCCAAATTAACGTGTACACTACGAGAAAATAGACAATTGTAAGAGGGCCCACTTCAACAGAGGGCTCCAAATAAATTTTTAACGAATGTATACTGGACTGCAGATGATTTACACTGAATTGAATGTAAATTAGCACTAGTATTTGTGCTTTTCATTTTAAACTTACATATCTTCAATAATATTAATTCAAGTTCGAGAGCAAGGTTATAAATTTAGTCATTAACATAAAAAATAAAAATTAATTAAGCGTAGAAAAGAGACAAGTATATACTAATACCATAAGGTAAGACAGTGACAAAAAATATTTAATTTATTTATTAAATAAACTTAATTAAATATAATAAATTAACAGCCTAATTTCTCTGCACACATCATTTAATTTACTAAGGTGGTATTTTACAGTAGTAGACGTATTTCCTTTTATAATTAACAACACTTTTAATTGGCTAATTTAAAATAATATTAACATCAGAATATTTGGACTTTTTACGTGGGTTTTTCATTCATTGATCAGTTTTACGTTTTTCGAAATACTAAAACCGGTTTTATACAAATAATATATATAAGTACATATTAAAAAAGATTATTTTATATAAATTATATGCTAGTATATAAAATATATGATTAGTAACTAAAAAGTACATTGAAAATAAATTAAAAAACATTATATATAAATAAAATGATAATCCGTAGGAAATCTATTACACGGCTATTATTATGAGTCATTTGTCACCTAACAAGTTACAATAACCGGCGTTGTTCGGAAAATCAAACGTTTAGAAGTAAAGTATGTTTAGTTTGGCATTAATAAATATTATCAAACATATTTCACCATCAAAAAATGATCGTCTGCTGTGAACTTAAGATTGGGGAGGTCTAATAACATGATTTTGTAAATTGTCAACTAAATAAATGTCAAAAACATTGGAAATATATTTGAAACAGTTCTTATAACTATATAAAACTTACGCAATGTAATATAAGACGCAATATCTATCTGTTAGAAACGTAGGAATATAAAAAAAATACACAAAAATTGATATCAAATGACAACAAGATAAGTTTTAAATAATAAAAAAAAATCTTACCAGCAATCGCAAGTAGAAATATCCAAAACTTCATTTGTGATGTTTTCAATGAACTGAATACACAAATAAAGGATTAATTAAGGAAACGATCACTAATTAATCCACTTTTTAATAACAATATCCATTTCTTTCATTATATATTGCATAAAAACATAATGACAGAAGTTTGAGGTTATGTCAATCTCTTATCAAATAACACTGGATATTATCTGCTTTAAATTTATAAATACAATAAAAATTCTTATCAATTAATTAAATAACACAATCAACTTTTGCACAAACATGTTTTTAGATATTTAAGAATATGCTATATGGTTAAAATATCTAAATTTTATCAAGCCCTAGAGTGAGCAAAAAAAGTTACGAAAAGGGAGTCACATATTTTTGTTTATTATTTATTACAAACACGATTTAAAACACATTGATATAATTATTCATTATTTATGATTAAACACAGTTATTACAACAAATTATTTAATTTATTAATCATGTATTTTGTTTATATTTTTGATTCAAATACACTGCCGACACACATACGTACGTTGCTGAAATGCAGTCGGCTCTCAACTGACTTTTTTTGAGAGAAATGTCTAAGCGTGTGAAAGAGACGGGGATAATGTTTGAGGGAGATGGCACTTAGAGTGCGCTAGGTTAAAACAGCCGACGGAGTAGAGTATTGACCGACGGAATTGGTTGAACTCCACCTCCACCTCCCCGCTGATGCTCTGAAGATAACGGGATTCTCGAATACACGTGCGAATTAAAAACAAAATCGATTATTACATAATCCTTGTAGATTTAATTTAATAAACAACACCGCGGCTTAATAATTAAGGTATTATATTTTGTATATAATCTCTTAAATACTACACCTCTCAATAAATGCATTTCTTAATTACATTTAATATCTTAGATGACGTTAACCGCTAAAAGTGTATTTTAAATGGACACAAAAATAAAGAAGCAAAACCACGATTACTGAGTTTGTCTACTTTTGTAGGAGTGTAATGTTTTTAAGCACAAATGTACTTATCTAACAAATAGTGCGTGATCTAATGCATGTTAATACCAAAATTATAATATTTAACTACAAACTGATGCCACACATAGTTTACATTATAAAAAAATAATTTCAAATTTAAATAGCAATATCGCTGTCAATTTTTTGTATTTTTTTCCAAGTTTCAAAAGCATTGTACAACCCTTCAACTTCAGACAAACTTCAATTGTTTATTATCTCTGCTTAATTTAGACTTAATTAAGGGCCTTATTCTGTAAAGTATTTCCACCGGTGAAGAAATTGGCGTCACAAAGGCGATGATTCTTTATTTGGTATTCTGTATGAAATTTCCATCGATTTTATTTTTGTCGCTGGAAAAAAATCGACCAAATTATAAGGTAGGCTTTAGCGGTGACTTTAAAATTGTCCATCGCTGTATTTTTTAGAACTGTCAAACAATTTGAATTATAATTTGAATTTCAGTACAATTTTTTTAATACACAGTATATGTATCATAGTCATATGAATATACAAATATAAATATATCAGAAAGTGAGGTTATGTTGTTTGTCAATTGACTTGAACAACTGACATGTATTCGTACTTGTCAAGTGTTTGCATTTTTAAATATTTGAATATTCTGAATGCCGTGATTGGTAAAATATTTTTAAAATCGATGACGTCTTAAAATACATCATCAATACCTGTTTATACTTTTTCACCTCTGTATATTATAAGGGCGATGGAAAATTTTGCATACAGAATACCACATTAGATATTCCAAATACAGCGACTTTATTCGAGCGGTGAAAAAATTAAATATTTCCACCGCTGAAAAAATAAGGTCGATTTTTTGAAAAGTTACAGAATAAAGCCCTAAGGATGTTAATCTATACTTTCGTTTAAAAATTAACGTTTTAAATAAGACAATACCATTTTCTTAGCGCGTCATTTTTGTTGTATCCGAATTTGAAAGTTCATATTTTGCAGATATGTAGTGCAATCGTTTACAATTTCTTTCTAATTCGTACAAAATTCAACTTCGTGTTTTATAAATAGAAAATAGTTATGATTCCAATACACCTAAACTTGTATTTATGAGAAAAATTTAAAAAAAAAGATTAATAAAGACAAAATAGAATAAAAAGTTCAAAATATTTGACGCAGGACTCCTAACTGCAAAAGAAAGCGTTCAGACGTTGAGATGAGAGCGTATTTGTGTTTGTTTTCCACCATCTAGGCTATTAGAGCTAGTGAAAAAACTTTAAAAATAAGTTATTTAGTTAAAGCTGCGTAAAGTACAGCGTACGGCGTGTTGCAGCAATTGAGGGGTAAACAGTTTTTTATTTAACTTCCTATTACCGACAAACTCCTACTGTGTTGGCAGTTTTTATAGTGTCGAGAGTCTCTTTAGATTATATATATCAATAAATTTGAAAATGAGATGAAAGTGAAATTACCTTCATATGAAATCTTTAATATAATCAAAAAATTAAACTTCAATTTGAGAAACCAAGATTTCATTAACAAAAATCAGTTAAAAGGAAGAGATTATTATATGTTACATCCAAATTTAAGTAAGAAAAGATGGTTTAGAAATGAGTCCCGCAAACTATAATCAGAATCAAAAGTGATCATTGTAAAACTCCAGCTCACCTGTACAAAATTAATATTAAATCTGACGATAGATGTCAATATGGTGAAGAAGGAACTTTGGATCATATTATATTTGAATGCATAAATTATAGTTTAGAAAGATTAAAATTCAATAGTGAAATATTAGATGTGATTAAAACTTTTCCTGTTAATACTAAATTTTTGTTAAGTGATTCAAAATGAATTAGTGAATTATTGAAATATTTAGAAATTTGTAAAATTGAATTATAAATTATAAAAGATGTATAAAAAATGTTTAATGGTGGCTATGACGAATAAAAGTCAAGGCAAATAAATAAATAATATATACATATATATATATATATATATATATATATATACATATATATACCATAAAACCCGAGGCAACGAAAAAAATTTAAGGCCTCTTACAAATGAAAGTCAGCAAATTTGATAAACTACGTTTCTTTATTTTGGTCTCACGTCAAACTTTATTGTATCTAGTCCTAGCTGATTACACAAGTGAAGCGGAAACCTCTAAACTTGCCCATGTCACTTATTCCTCTTAATTTCAGATGGACCGGCGACCTCCTACAGTGTTGGTAGCTTTCATAGTTTGGATAACTCATATATGTGGGCAGGCCTGACGAAACGGGGTAAGTCAAGGTAAAATTGGTCAGGTCATAATTTGATAGGGGCACCGACAATAGACTAATTAGTAATTACATTTGACAGAATGGAATCTAAATTGTTTCCATAGGCTCAATGATGACTACCGACGCCATTGTATGTAAACTACACCGCTGACTAATAATTTTAAGTTTATGTTTTATGCAACTAATGAGAAAAAGCATACGGCTTAGATATAAAATTGATTATATGTATTATTTAGGACACCCAAACTTTTATATATGGTATAAAAATGGTATAAAATATTTAATTAGTATTAAATAATAATTATTCAAAAAGAGATATTAGTTGATAAAGGTAATATAAAAGGGTTTGTGTCCTATGTCTTAATTTCTATAAAAGTGTACTATATATTGATAAAATGGCTTACTAGAACCTCAAATGTTCAATTATTTTTTAATATCTCCTTATATGTTAAGAGATATTAACAATTAAAAAAATCATTTTGTCTCTTTACTCATTAAAGATTGTACAACATTCCAAATGCATGTGACATCACAACCGCTGCCAACCTTACAGCTCATAAATCTCTGCTATATGTATTTATATATCAAAATATCAAATATTATTTACAGCTATTTCAAGGAACAATCAAATTTCAATATTATGTCTGCCTTAGCATGATTAAATAAAATAAAAACTTATTATTCTTTGACTTGACTTGATTATTTGACTACCAACAGCTACAAACCATTACCACAGCAATGACCTACTCAACAAATAATTGACGTTAAAATGCATTTCATGTCATCCAAATATGGCCGACTATTTCTAGTGCTAAAACTACAATTCAAACTTTTAATTGCTATATCTCCGTCAATATTTAGATATTTAATAAAATAGACACGCCAATACACATTTATTAACATCAATTTCAATCAACAATTTAAAAGTCGACCACTAAAAAATGAGGACACAAGCGCATTCAAAAAAAAAAATGAACCTGTGGCCTCCTGGTTCAAAAGATTTGTTCCTACCACTGAGACAAGACCAGACATGCGGTGGCCTTTGCCAACTCCGCCATAAGAGCTAAGGAAAAAAGATTGAAATTTAAACGAATTTATATTTAAACGAAGCAGGGAAAAGTAAAATGATTGTTCTGCAATTATTCTAAAATATTATTACATGCACTGGTTTGCGCTTGGAAGAATGGAATAAATTAATTATTTATAATTGGAGATTAATTAACATTATTCAAAAAGAGATATTTAGTGATAAAGGTAATATATAGTCCAAAAGAAGTGAACCACTAACTAAGCTATAAGAGCTAAGAATTTTTTTTTTAAATTAAAATATTTAAGTGAAACAGCAAAGAGTAAAGAGTTCCTTGTGCTGCAATGTTGAAATATTATTACATGTAGTATAGTTCAGACCATTTCTATACTGATTCATACAAAATATGTATAATAAATATTAAAAAATCTTTTTGTGAGAGGTTCTATATTATACATTTCTATTTTTTTAAATATTTTGCTTAACTTTTGCAATCTGCAATATTTTTTATAATTTTAGTTTTAAGATTGCTCAAAAACGGCTGCATTAAAGTTTTTGAAAAATTGATATTTTGTAGAGAAACCTTTCCTAAACCTTTCTTAATTTTAATTCTGATTTATTAATTTGCTTTTTAATTAGATATATCTGTTAAACTTTAAGAAGGCGATGTATGTTAATAAATTTGAAATATCTTAATTATTTTAGATTTTATAAAGAGTTCTAAAAATTCATGGCCTTTTTCTTCAATTCAATTAATGAATTTTTAGAACCCTTTATAAAATCCAAAATAAATGAGATATTTCAAATTTATTAACGCAGTTCAGCATTCAACAGATATAACAGCATTAAAAAAAATTAGGAAATCAAGAATAATTTTTTTAAAAAGAAAGTCCATGAATTTTAAAATCTGATTCTCCGCCTGAATTGCTGCAACACAAATAACATGTTTTATAAATGAACAAGTTTTATAAATATATTTTATCTTCGTCTATCAATATTTTTTTAATTCATTTATATACAGGTAAGGTATTGTAACATCTACTGCTCTTGCACATGGGCCCCAAACTACACTAAAATTTGCACAATAGTTTTCTTATGTACAGAACGAGTTCATAAAAATAAATACCATAAAATGTTAGCATGTTCTTATGCATTGTAAATTACCTATTTCTGAACGACTCTATATGTTTTAAATTAAATAATAATGGAATAAGTCTTATGTGATTTCTAAATACATGAATGGCTCGTAGTGTTGTAACATATTTGTCATTCTACTAACAGCATCCACATGAGTCGACCATTTTTATTTCGAATCATTTATAACACTCAAAAATGTTGTTTCTAAAACCTTGTTAATATAAGATAAAAATAGTTTAAATTTTTGGAAAATTCTTCTATCAGGAAACATTTTAAAGATATTCTCCTGCTCTTTGATTTTTATTTTTATTCATTAAAATCGGAATTACATTGTTATAAATTTCTATTATTCTTAGTTTCTTCAATGTGAAATTTGGTCAAATAAAAGTAAAGAAGAAATAGAAAACAGATAGCATCCCCAACTGGAAATAATACAAATAAATACGAATGAAGTTTTAGCTTCCCAAGGGGGTCGTCATTATAATTATTTAGGGGTAGAAACCTAGTCGTTTGCAGAAGTAGAAAAGCATCTAAAAGTAAAGAAGCATTCCAGTTGTAATAATACGTGGCTTTCAAATATTAATTCATAGTTCTGCTAGCCCACGAAAGACTCCACCACGTCCTGGGGCAGAAAATGTATAATCAATAATTACTAATAACGAAGTAACTTCAATTCTACAAATACTATGTTTAATTACGAAATAATTAAAAGTATAGAGTTCATTATATAAGACAAAAATTAATACTTAAGTCATTTTCTGCGAATGATGTTTATAGAAACTTCTACTGTTACAAGAAGATGTCTCTGTTTATCTCAGAAATATACCTATTTAAGTTGTGCATATTTATTAATTATTTTAAAACTTTAGACAGAGAATTTATTATTATTAATTAATTATTAAAATATTAACTGCTAACTTGTGAATTTTAAAAATTTCCTGCCATCTGTTGAGAAATAGTCTGCCGCTGTAATTGAAATTTTTGGGTTTTTAAAAATTGCCAGTAGAGGACGTTTAGTAACCCCAGAAATATACCTATTTAGTTTTTAATTATTTATAAAATATGTTTATAAATTTAACAATTAATTATTTAATATTAATTAGTTATTTAATTGTATATTGTAATTTTGAATATTTAATTATTTGATGCCATCTAATGAGTAATAGCCTGCAACTTTTGTCGGATTTCCCTGTATTTTAGGAATTTATCTAAAGATGGCTAGAGTGTTATGTAATGAAAATGGCTTTATCTATACGTCAAACTAGACTACATTTAAATATATTTAATAAAATAATAATTAATAAACAAGTAAGTTTTATAATTGCACATATAGAAGACGTTTACATTATTTATTTATTAAATTCATTTAATTAGTTTTGCAGTGCAGCAACGAAGTCTGAAATTACGAAACCTATAGACCCGAGTAAGTCAAAACATGATTTTATCGGTTTACCAGATAAACTGTCTAATATTAGACCTGTAATTAGGTGTATAAAACCTAATGAAAGCAATTTAGAAAAACAATTACGACTAACACAAGACTCTATACAACAATGGAACCAAGAGTTTTGGGCGAAACACAATGACAACTTTTTTAAGGTTAGTTTCTCATATCTGTTCCTATTTTATCAATTATGTACTCTGTCCTGGAGATTTTAATTAAGTTCTTATTATTTTCTAGAAACGAGAGGCATTTATTTCCTGTAATTTACCAAAAGACGGAACTGTAAAGACCTTATCAGCTGACAAAATGAGTGTTTTCTACAAAGCCTTTCTTGATGAGAATTGGAAACTGCATTTAAATTATAATTTCGAATGGTACAGCAAAAATATTAAACTTATGTTATTAGCAACTAGAGTTAACGTCGAGAGATTGTTTAAACAAATCAAATAACAGATTACATCATTTTATTTTTATATATTTACGAGAATTCCACTAAAAATTTATTTCAACAATAACATTTGTCTTTTATTGTCATATTACGATATATTTATTTTATCCGAATGCAAGGAGCTTTAAGTTTGATAGAAAAGTAATTTTTGTTATCTAAATATTCTTAAGATCTTCTAACTAATTGATTAATTATTAGAAATGTTAGCTAAAACTTTAAAAAACAATAATGGTTTGCATCTTGGTTTAACAAATAAAAATTTATAATTATTTAAACGATTGTGCAACTTTAACAATTAAAACAAATATGTTTGTCTTATAGTTAGAATCTTAAAGAACATTTGAAGGCTACCCTCACAATTTTACCTCTAATATTAACGAAGATCTTAATTTCTATTAATATTTTAATGCACAACGCTGCCTGTCTATTAAAAACCTTAGAAACTTTGTTCTTAAAGCTTTAATAACTTTGTCAATTTTTGATATTTTTAATTAAAATCTTATCTACATATTCTATACGTATTAAATATTGCGGAAACGCGAGAACCTAATATTCTTTCATGAAATTTTTAGTCTATAATTCCGACGTAAAGATGTAACTATAAGCTCTTAGCAACACCGGGACTATTCGTTAGTTTTTCTTTAAAAATGGAATCCGTTAATCGATGAACAATCACAAAAAAGATTAGATGTTTTTCTATCAGTTGTTTCAGTCACAAAAACGTAAAGAGTTTAAATTAAAAAAGAAAAGAATTAAACGTTTTAGGTAAAAATTAAAAAAAACCGTAGGAACAGTTATGCTAAATAAACAAAATAGTCTACAAATTATTTCTATCTGCGTTTTTGCTAGCTGTAGACCTTCTACTTATTATCATTGTTATAACTCTAATATATATGCTTAAAAACCTCTGTAAATAAGTCGCCCAGAAATTTAGTGGATTATTAATTTGATCAGTAAGTACATATTTTTCAAAGGGTATGACAAAGTAGTATGAGCAAATAAAAACGTTAAGTATTTGTTGAGACAATAGCAACATCCTAAAAACCTTAGGACTTCCAGTTGAAAAGATGAGAAATTTCGGAAAAATAGTACAATAACATTTGCTGTCATAAGTTTTATGTTTATTTACATAATTATATTCATTATATTTGTTATATTTATTACTTTAACAAACGTTTCCGTCTTCTGAAACATCTAAATCTAAATTTTGAATTGCGTGTGTTGTTTTTAATGTCTCCTAAGGTATGTCTTCTACTTTATTTCTTTTGAAAATATTCTACCTATAGGACACATTAATGGTTGATTTCTATTTTTAAGCTTGCTAGTCTGTGTATTTTTGGTTTTTCTGTGCCAATTACATGAAAAGGTATCGTCCTGTGTGTGGATTTACTCGCAACTGCTTCTGAAATTATTCTAGGCAAACTGGCGTAGAAGAAACTAAACAACAAGTATATCCTTTAATAATTAAAACAAATATTACTTATTTAATTAAAATATACAAAAACTGGCTTCTGGAGACTCGGATAATACAGTAAACGTTATGTAGACACCAGCAGATACATTTTTAAATCTCTTTCAAGTCACGAATTAAAACTCATACAAAGTATACGTAAAGATTTCGATGCCTTCAATTATTTTTGTTACACTGACCTCAAGTAACCCGCGAGAGACTTTCAATAAAAGTGATTTTTTAAATTTAAATTTATTGCCTGTCGTTTATTTATATTTTTAATCTGTAAGATCGTTTTTTTAAGCGCATCCATCCATGGTGTTTTAGGTAGCCTAGTTTTTAAACAAATTATCTTTTTACTGAATGTCAAATGACGCTGGCATGTTTTTTGCAGACTTAACTGACCTAGTGTAAAGTTATTGGTATTTTGCAGGTTTTTTTTTATGACTCCATTAGTTGCACTTAAATTTCAAAGGTAGTTGACCTCAAGATTTGAAAGATCTGCATTTATTTATAACCAGGGTTTGGCAAAAAGACAACCGACTCCAACAGACTTCAATTTGGGTTGTGAACAATATCTTAAATTCTAGAAATGTATATTATATGTACTGATAAAGTTAACTATCAGGATCTCAAATGTGATTTGTTTTAAATAGTCGCAATATTATTGAATATATAAATAATCAAAATCGTTTAAAGCACCAGAATAATGGGCTTGTGTCCTCATTTTTTAGTGGTCGCTTTTTAATTGTTGATTGAAATTGATGTTAATAAATGTGTATTGGCGTGTCTATTTTATTAAATATCTAAATATTGACGGGGATATAGCAATTAAAAGTTTGAATTGTAGTTTTAGCGCTAGAAATGGTCGGCCATATTTGTATGACGTGAAATGCATTTTAACGTCAGTTATTTGTTAACTAGGTCAGCGCTGTGGTAATGTTTTACATCTGTCAAATAATCAAGTCAAATCAAAGAATAATAAGTTTTTATTTTATTTAACCCTGCTAAGGCAGACATAATATTGAAATTTGATTGTTCCTTGAAGTAGCTGTAAATAATATTTGATATATAAATACATATAGCAGAGATTTATGATCTGTAAGGTTGGTAACCTTACACAAGGATTGTGATGTCACATTGGAATGTGTACAACGTTGAATCCCTTTAATAATTAAAGAGACAAAAATACTTTTTTAATTGTTAATATCTCTTAACATATAAGAAGTTATTAAAAAATAATTGGACATTTGAGGTTCTAGTAACCCACTTTATCAATATATAGTATACTTCTATAGAAATTAAGACATAGGACACAATCCCATTAAAGGGACAAAACTTTGCAAAAAATGAAAGAAACATTTAATGTCATGCCCATCCTTACTCCTTAGTTCATTATTATTTTATTTAATTATTTTAGTAAAGTGAATTTATTTTCTCTACTGTACGGAGCTCAAGGAGAACTTCACAGCCTGGTTTATTATCTGGCTAAAGCTGATCGCACACTGATTAATTACAAATAATAACAGTGTAAATGTTATATAAATTCTTTGTCAAATATTTTTTAACATTGTAAAAGAGAGTTTGGTTTGTTTGGAGTCAATGAACCCATTTGCTGGCATCTGATTTCACAAAAGACAAATGATAAGACTCTCCAACGTGGTCAACACGATGTTCGATGTTAACCTAGTGCCCAGCGCCCTGAGGAAGCCCTAGACCACGTGACGTAGTCGAGGAATTTTACTCTACAAAATATTTATATACGAAAATTCTACTCAATAAAAAATAGAACCGCTTCGGAAAAACACACGTTTAATACCACAATGCAAGAGGTGTCAGGAGTTTAATCACACTCAAAGCTACTGCAGTAAAGATCCACGATGTGTGAGATGTGCTGGAAAACACAATACCATATCTTGTACAGTAAGTAGAAAGACGACTCCCATATGCATCAACTGTAAAGGTGATCATCCAGCTAGCTACAGAGGGTGTGTAGTAGCCATGGAACTTCAAAACAGAAGGGACAATATTACAAAGCAGAAGAAGCAAGTACAAGTACAACGAAGGTATACACAGGAAAAGGAGATTCAACCTGCAAATATACAAGCAAGTAGCGCAAGCAGCGAAGCGCCTAAAACATACAGCCAGATTGCCAGCGGTAGAGAAGAAAAAAGAACAATAGAAGGAATGCTAAATCAAATTCTTAACAATATGAACGAGCAGCAAAATGTAAACAAACAAATCTTTGAGAAAATACAAAAACTAGAAACTGGTTTGATAACAATGCGACAAGGAAACAGAAATGAATAACGTAATTACAATAGCTGCCTGGAATGCCAACGGATTGCAAGGACGCATTCACGAATTAGAACTATTTATGCATCTTAAAAAAGTTGATATATGCCTTGTGTCCGAAACACATTTCACACGGGAGTCGTATATCAAGCTCAATAATTATCGCATTTACAAATCAAATCATCCAGCAAATAAAGCGAGGGGAGGAACAGCTATAATTATTCACGAAAGAGTAAAACACAATGCAGAAGTAAACATTGAAATAGAAGAAATGCAAGTTACAACAATTTCAATGAAAATACAAAACCAAGCATTCAAAATTGCAGCCATATACTGTCCACCACGATATAATCTCAAAAAACAAGACTATTTAAATCTCTTTAAAACTCTAGGCAACAAATTTATCATTGGAGGTGATCTCAACGCCAAAAACACTTTCTGGGGCTCTCGCTTGACCACGGCCAAAGGAAAGGAGCTCTATCAGGCAGGTTGCGATTATAAGTGTGAGTTCCTATCCACGGGAATGCCAACGTACTGGCCAACAGATAATGAAAAAATTCCAGATCTCATTGACTTCTATATAACAAAAGGGCTCTCAAGAAACTACATGCACATAGGTAGTGATGAAACAATATCATCGGATCACACACCGATCATACTCACCATTAGTAGTTCAATAATAATGAGAAGTACTCCACCAAGTCTCACTAACCATAAAACAGACTGGGAAGGATACCGTAAAGATCTCGAACAAGATATAAATTTACAAATACCGCTGAAAACACCTAAAGAACTGGAAGACGATGTTGACATTTTAGTAAAAGCAATTCAAAATGCGGCATGGCGAAATTCTCCAAAAATAAAAGTAAAAGAAAATTTTAATATCAATTTTCCAAAAGAGGTTAGAGAACTTGTCAACAAAAAAAGAAAAGCTAGAAAGAAATGGCAAATTACTAGAGCACCCCAGGACAAAACCATTCTAAATACATTAGCTAATAGCTTAAAAGAACTGCTGAAAGAAATCAAGAATGAAAACTTTGCTTGGTACCTGAGAAAGCTCTCTGCAGACAAGGAAACGGACTACTCATTATGGAAAGCAGCAAAAGCATTGAAGAGGCCGAAAAACCTGAACCCACCCATCAAAACAGAAGACGGATCATGGATGGTCAACAACAAGCAGAAAGCAGACCTATTCGCTGAATATTTAGAGAAAACATTTAAGCCATATCCTCGACAGACTACCGAAGAAGACATAGCTCGCACTGCAAAAAAAGACAACCTCAAAATTCTTCCAGTAACTCTCAAAGAACTAAAACACATAATTAAGACCGATTTGAATGCCAAAAAAGCCCCGGGATTTGACCTTATAACGGGTAAGGTAATTAAAGAATTACCGGATATAGCACTGAGAAAACTCCTACATCATTTTAATGCAGCTATCAGACTTCTATACGTCCCTAGCCAATGGAAAGTAGCTGAAGTTATAATGTTACTTAAACCAGGTAAACCACCAAATGAAGTCACGAGCTACCGGCCAATTTCACTACTGCCAGTTATTTCTAAAATATTTGAAAAACTTCTCCTGAAAAGGTTGAAGCCAATAATATATGAAAGAAGGCTAATTCCGGATCATCAATTCGGATTTAGAAATAAACACACGACAATAGAACAGGTTCATCGAATAACTAATATCATCGAAAAAGCACTTGAAACGCAACAAATATGTTCCAGCGTCTTTCTGGATGTGGCACAGGCGTTTGATAAAGTATGGCACCAAGGACTAGAACACAAATTGCAAAAGGATTTACCTGCTGAATGGTACCTCATTCTCAAATCCTATCTAAAAGGTAGACATTTTAGAGTTAAAATAGAAGATGAGTACTCTGAGATGAAGCAAATAAAAGCAGGAGTGCCCCAGGGTAGCGTCCTTGGACCAGTTTTGTATTTACTATATACAAGGGATATTCCACAACCTGAGAATGCCACAATAGCTACCTTTGCAGATGACACTGCAATAATGGTTACTGGGAAGAAAGAAGAAGAAGTGAATAGTAAACTGCAGCAATCGCTTAATGAGGTTTATAAGTGGACAAAGAAATGGCGAATTAAGCTGAACGAAGCCAAATCAACGCACATAAATTTTACAAACAGGAAAACTATTCCTTTCGCAGTTACCCTCAACTCACAAACAATACCTTACTCCAACACAGCGAAATACCTAGGTATGACACTAGATGCGAAGCTCAAGTGGAAGGAGCATGTCAAAATGAAAAGAGAGCAGCTAAATATTAAACTCAGAAAAATGCGTTGGTTAATGGGAAGGCACTCACAGCTGACCGTGCATAACAAGCTGGTATTATACAATCAAATACTGAAACCCATTTGGACCTATGGTATACAACTGTGGGGTTGTACCAAGAAAACCAATTTGAAGAAAATACAAACGTTTCAAAATAAAGTACTGCGTAGTATTACAGATGCGCCATGGTACATCAGAAATGAAAATCTACATCGTGACTTAAAGATGCCCACCGTAGACGATGAAATCAAGAAGGCAGCGAGTAGACATTTGCTACGTCTACAAGACCACCACAACAATGAAATATTGCAGTTACTCGATACGAGAACAGATCTGCGTAGATTGAAGAGGACCAAGCCTCAAGACCTGACCCCGTGATATCTACCACTGTACCACACAATAAGAAGTGTGTAATATAAATCTTTCGGAACTAGTCAGTGGATTGGATCTGGAATACGTATTGTACTTATTATATATAAAAATTGCTAGATAAGCAAATTTGCTTAGTTGTAATTACCTTGTAAATAAAAAAAAAAAAAAAAATAAAAAATGGATTGTCTTGCTTATATCTCGAAAGGTATAAATGTTAACCTAATGATTTAAAGTTTGTTGGATAGAGGGTTTATGTACGTATCAAAAAGTAAGTAAAAAAAAAAAACGTAATAAAAACATAAATATATTTATAAGATACATTATTATATAAGGAAGTTATATATTTAAAAACATAGCAGTTTCAAGAGAATATGATAATTTGATTATAACAAATAATACAGTTCTAGGTGTAGGAGCTCATATCCTTGCGTTAGGATTTATTTTTATATAAAAAAGTGCGTCAAAAATTAATAAAAAAATATATGTTTATAGGGCCGCACTGCCTAGCCCATATATTCCTCTGCCACACAGTATGTTATAACTTTTGTTTTCATATTATTTCCCTTGCGTGGAGTATTAGTTGTAGGAAAAAGTATATCCCGATGTTAAATATAAAACATGATGTACACACTCAATATGGATGAGTATTTTTTTCCCGAGATTGTACCCAATACAAGAAGCAGTGCAAATTGATTAATGAACTGGTCATGACCCAGTAAACATTTTGGAGTCACTTTGACATCATATTGAAGATGCGTCATGATTTTTTTGTCATTAAAGAGTTCATTTATAGTTCAGTTTCTCACATTTTTTCATATAAAATGTCTACTTTATCGCCTACAAATGGCGAAATTACTCCACCTGTCGGAGTACAAATGAAGATAAAGTTGATGCGAACTATAATTGAAGTGAAATAGTGATAGAAACGTCACTAAATAGGGCACTTCACCAAATTGTTTACTGGGGATCGCTTGTGGTGTGGAATAGGAATGCACATACAGAGTTGGTGCGGGCAGAAAATACGGCTTAAGTCGTTGAACAAGAATCTCCATCTTCCTCAGATCCATCGCGAAAAATGAGAAGACGTTTAATGAACTGATCGTATTCATCCAAAAAATTAGTGTCAAACCATTTTTTATTAATAACAATAGATTCGAATGTGGCTGGACAGTTATCAGATTGCAGATTAGTTGCTGTAGCAGCTAGACAACGCCTGGTAAATGTAACGGTCTCCTTAGTCACCCGATTTGAAAACTCAGCACTGTAACTAAACTCAGAACAATTCTCATCAGTTATTTCGTAAACAGAAACAACATACGAATCGGTATTCGATGTTCGCTTGAAAATGAAATAATGACCTTCAATGTAATACAAATAGTCGGTCCAGAGGCGGCACGTGAAGGAGGATCCATTCTGTTTGATAACATCGTGATGGCATGTATTCAAATGCTTCAGATACTTATTATACGGCCCCTCCCAGTTTGTAGCACAAAAATTTCTAGCGCATTTTGTTATTTTGTGATCACATTTTTGAATATGTTGCTCCATTCGTTCTTTTGTCCCAACCGCGAAACATTCCTTCCGGCACGCCACTGCAAAACTTTCTCTCATTTCTTCCAAAGCTATGTTTCTCACACAAGTGATTTTCTTGCTGCATTTTGGGCAAATTTTTGACTTTCTTCCGCAACTTTCGCAGCAACTGTGACCAGATTCGCATTGCCTAATCGGCGGGGTCATCATTTCGGTACAAATTGTGCATTTCAACATGTTAAGGATCATCTCTGGGATTTCCGGAACTTCCTTTTTGATGTTTATGATGAAACTGTTTCCTTCCAATGATGTTATATCCGTTCCTTTGTCAATCACGAAAGCCTTGTCCGAAATATCACCCCCCTGCAAAAGAGTCTTCGAGGATATCGCTTGTTCTTGATGATTAACTGAAGACACCGTGAATTCCTTGATCCTTTCATCGATACCGTCATCAGGAGCTCCGATTCTTCCTTCTTGCATCATCAGAACATATCTTCGATCCTCCTGCTGGACTATCCTGATCCAGTATACTTCGTTCGTATAGTTCTCGCGATAAAATTGCGTCACTAGCGAAATCTTCGAATTTACGTCAATATGGAAGATGGCGTCTTCATTGGACAGATCCATGAACTTAGATCCGTGCTTGTACCAAACGTGGTGAATCAAATCTCGAAGATTTCCGGTCCAATCACAGCTGGAAATGGCACAGGCAGAATATGGTCCTTGTTGATGGTATTTCAGTTCATGCTGGCCAAGTTTTAGGAGATTGTCACGGTAGCTGCAACCATGTTGGCATATATCGAACACGCTTCTAAAATAAATTCAGAATTTAGTATTTAGAATATAGTATTCTAGTCGCTTGTAGCTACTAGTCAAAAACGGATTTTTAAAAGTAAATAAAAAAAACTATATTCCATATGCTATATTTTGCGATAGTTTCTAAATTATATTTCAATACACTAGTGAAAAATAGCCACACAAAAATCATCACTCTCCAGTGACGCTTCAAATGTAAAATAAATTGCACACAACCAGCGCGCCATAATGCGCTTGTGGCCTATGCCTTAATTTTTATAAAAGTGTACTATATATTGATAAAGTGGGTTTCTAGAGCCTCAAATGTTCAATTATTTTTTAATAACTCCTTAATATGTTAAGAGATATAAACAATTAAAAAAGTCATTATGTCTCTTTAATTATTAAAGGGATTCGACGTTATAAACATTCCAAATGCGTGTGACATCACACCCACTATATGCATTTATATATGCTATTTGTATTTATATATGAAAATATCAAATATTATTTATAGCTATTTCAAGGAACAATAAAATTGCAATATTTGTCTGCCTTAGCAGGGTTAAATAAAATAAAAACTTATTATTCTTTTACTTGACTTGATTATTCGACTACCAACAGCTGTAAAACATTACCACAGCGCTGACCTACTCAACAAATAACTGACGTTAAAATGCATTTCACGTCATACAAATATGGCCGAACATTTCTAGCGCTAAAACTACAATTCAAACTTTTAATTGCTATATCTCCGTCAATATTTAAATATTTAATAAAATAGACACGCCAATACACGTTTATGAACATCAATTTCAATTAACAATTGAAAAATCGACAATTAAAAAATGAGGACACAAGCCCATTTAAGAAACTTACTCAAAACTTTTGTTGAAAATTGTAAGTTCAAACAATTCTTTTGAACAATGTGTTGATTCTGCAGCCTCCGCAGTCACTAGATTTAGGTGTTGAATACACTTTCTGCACGTTATGTGATTTTGTGAGCATGCCATGAAAGGTGGACGAATTATAACCTTACATTTAGGGCACTGAACACTTTCTGAAGGTTTCTGCATGGTTCCTTTTATATTGGTAACTATTTTCACAGGTTTTTGCAGGTCTTGGGTGACCTATATCGTCCTCACAACACAAGTTATCTACTAACTGTTTGTACGTATTTCATCTCGCTTTTATTTTGATGTGTTGCAATGTCTGATTCATTACTTCGTCGAATTTGATAGCACTGTTTATTTATCTATATCTACATACGCTGGATAACACAGCAAACCCGCTCGTTCCACTAATATTTATTGCAGTTTTTCCTCTTATGAAATTATGTCTAAAATACTAAATATGTTTTAAAGGGTTCATAAAATTTAAATATGATGTTAATATAAGTGTCCTTAATTTAATTAAAAAATTTCAACTGTTTTGAGCAGCTTTGAAGCGAGATATTAATTATTAAAGTGCTCATATTTAACCTGCAGGAAGTCTACAATGTTTAAGGAGGTATAGGATGTTAACGTAAATGATGAAAACGTCGTGAAATTTGGAGGGTCGATACAAATAGTAAAAATACATGCTGTCTCAAAATTTTAGAGATCTAGGGTTCCTAGTTTTCTTTTTATTCATGATTAAAAATAGTCATTTTCCATACAAATCATAATTTTTAGCTCAATTTCACCACATAATATAACTTTTAACTATGAAAAAATGATGACACGGCTTTCAAAAACTAGGTGTATATAAAAGAATCTTTTCTGTAACTATTGCAAAAAGAAAATTATCAAAAGGATACCTATATACGAAAATATTTAAATAAAACCAGTAAGAAACAGTAAGTGTAGGTTATAAGCCGGCAACGTTGCAAATCCCAATTTGAGCGGGAAATTCAAAATCGGAATAAATATTTTATAGAATATAACAATTTATTTGTCAAAGAACCAAATCACGCATGCGTCAACACACGCAAATTTACAGCGTTGCCAAATTTATTATTCCTTTTTCAAAATATTTAATTTGAATTTAAATTGAATTAATATAAATTTGATATTAATTATAGGTAATTTTTAATTTATTAAACTATTTATTAGACTGCTGTGTCTTCGGGTTCGATCCCCGGACCAGATATATATTTTCTGGGTTTGGTTATTATGAACTTATATTGATTATGGTCATACATAATCATACAGTTATTAGGCAGTGGTGTAGCCCACATATATGAGGCCACGACACCATAAATACTGCCAACATTGAAGGAGGTCGTCGGTGATAGGACTCAGCATCGGAAATAGGCCGACGTTAAATAAAAAAAAAAAAAAAAAAAAATAAACTATTTATTATATGTATAAAAAAATCATTTTAACTAGCAAATAGCAGTTTAATAGGGAATTGAAAAATTCATTTTCAAAGATACAGTCCCAATATTTGCTCGTCTCTCATGTACTTCGCAATTTGCATTTCGTATTACCGAGAAATAAACTTTTTGCATTGGCTGTACGTCCAGTACCTCCTTAATGCATCGTTTTTACGTATATCTCGAGAACGGTTATACAGATCTTTATTTAAAAATAATATATTGTCGAGTTTTTTTTCCGAGTATTTATTTACATTGAAGTTCCCCATTCTCACCTACTGTTTTCTCCTAGGCCTGTTTCAGTATGGCAACGTAATTCAACGAATTTTGGCCGGACGTATACAAATGTAATAATTCTAACCGAATCGGCCCATAAAGGTGAATCCTTTTATTATTATTATTAATAATAATATTATAAGATATTATTTTAAAACTGTAGAAACGTATTGTGGATAGCTATCGCAACTTGACAACGTTGAATGTTGTCATGCTTTGCGCGCGTTACTATACTACAGTGGTTGCGCGCAATTGACAGCGATGGTATATTTCTCAACAGTGCGATTGTATTTAGTCTGTACATGTATATAAAAGCTTACATGTATTGAGTACAAAAAATAAAATACTATCCTGTCAGGAATAATTAGGATTTACTAATTACAAAACATAATATTGGTACAATCGTATTTATTAACAAATATAAGAACTGTATACAAAGCAAGATGTAGCTCAATCTACGATTATGTAACGAATGTCGTCTGCCTGTGCCTTGGATTAGATGCAAAAGAGCCGTACACCCTTTTAAAGGTTACCGACGAGTCAGATTACATCACTCTCTTCGAGTAGTCTCCCGTGTAGAACTCCATACACATTCCATAGTTGTTTATGTTAAGATAAGACTGAAGCCAGATAAGCACCAGAGTTGTATGGCAGTCTAGAGCGCAATATCGCTAACAATCCTAGGTGAAGTGTACGTAACATTTGTACTTAATATCGGACTGTACTTTTTAGTCTACACTTATCACTAGTGCTATTAGTGATTTACATTTACATTTGGTGCAGTGCCTCCTTACGTGTCCAAGGTTCCACGTCTCCTACAGGACGACTGAGTCAATGGACACATCGACTGACCGAGAATCGGGGATTGGCCTTCGGGGAATTCCCGTTTTATCAAAGGAAGTAATGTGAAGTAATGTGGTGCAATAAATAGATTTACTTCCTTATTTATTTCTGCGTCTCACAATATTAGTAATAACAAGCAGGGCCGTCTTTAACCTATTGGAGGCCCTGGGCATGTTAGGATAATGGGGCCCCTATGACTTTGACAGAACACTATTTTGTTAGAATAGACAAAGAAACTAGATAAACAAGGTTAAATATTTATTTTTATTAACAATCACATGAGACAAATAGATAAATGTAATATAGTCCACAAAAATAACTCTTTTAACATTTATAGATTAGTGCTTAAAAATCTATGTTATTTGAAGAGGAACCCTTCTAGATTTCAGATGGGCAAAATTGTTAATCACTTCTTCAAAATCTATGCCTTTTAGCACATCTGATTATTACTGATATTCTTATACGAACTTAATCGCTGTTTTAAATGAACGCTGAGGGTATCAATTATGGGAAGAAAGGTTGCTATTTTAAATTTCTCTCTTCCATTCAGTTGGACTGACGGCGCAGAGCCATCAAAAAAACTCTGGCGAGAACTTCTGCGTTTTGTTCTTTGAGATAGGTCCTTGTAGTCAGATTCCGGGTTTCTTTCTTTGGCAGACGATTCGAAGTAATCAAATTTATCCCTAAAGTTAATAATAAAATTATCAAGTGAAGTAAACATATTAGTTGCAACGTCCAGTGTTATTGTTTCTTTCTGAAGATAATTACTTATTTTGTCTATTCTTTCCAATATACAGTTCCAAATTTCCGTTAGTATAATATATTCTAGTTTTTCCATTTTTCTGGATAAACTAAGTGCTTCGTCTCTAGTTTCTCGTGCCTGTTCTGTATCTTTTGCGATGGATATCAAAGCTTCTATAACTTGTTCATGACCTTCATGCAAAGCGCTTACTGCATCTGCTCGGGCTGACCATCTGGTTTGTGAAAGATTTTTAACAACTTTTTTTGAACCTAAATGTTCTGTCAATATATTCCAACGACGAGTAGAGCCCGAAAAAAAGTTGTACACTTTCTGAACCATTTCAAAAAACTTTGTTGCCTCCGATACACATCCAGCAGCATGTACACCTACTAAGTTTAATGAATGTCCCGCACATGGTACAAAGGTGGCAAATTCACATTTCTCCTTGATTCTTGCTTGTAGACCAGTATACTTCCCCGACATATTAGAAGCATTGTCGTAGCTTGGTCCTCTGCAATCTTTTATGGAAATATCATGGTTATCTAAAAAATTCAAAATGGTTTCCGCTAAGTACCCAGATTTATGCTCTATAATAGGTATAAACTTCAGAAACCTTTCAACAGGAACACTGTCATTCACTGTCAGCATGAGACAGATCGGGCGTACTATCAACACTAATGGAAAAATATTTTGCTAATTTAACCTCATTTATAATTTTTTTTACAACCTGTTTTCTCATTACGTCAATAAACTCGTTACAAATATTCGCTGATAAATAAGAAATGTTACTTTTCCAGGATTCCCAAATTATTTTAAGTGATCTGCTATAAATGGATCGAATTCACTCAATAATTCTCTCACTCAAATTGGAAAAATGATAAAAAATCACTATTTCAGTCTTTAACCTCGAATAACTTTGGAAGGAGTGAATTTATCAAAAAATGTTAAAAGTCTTTTTTTGTAAGGCATTCGATTTCCTTCAAAAATATGTATATGTTTTTTCTAAATATTTATTCGTCAACTCGATACCGAATTCCAAACAAGAAAAGTAAAATTTCGAAAACTGATCGATGGTCAAGGCACGATTTGCATGGAAAGGGTTCGTCTGACGTAAATTTGCAATCAGAACTTTTTTGTAGAGCATTTAATTTCCTATAAGCATAAATATAGTTCAATTTTTTTAGCTTGATGGTTTAGAAGTTTTTAAAACAGAATTTGAAAGAAGAATAAAAATCTAAAATTGCGATGATAGACCTGTTAATTTTGATTTTAAGGGGTCAAACTTCCACAAAAAAAATTTTTTGACATCCCGAATAAGATTTTCAATGTACTTTAAAAAAAAAAAAGTACTTGATTTTTCTGGCCCAGCCTAATTTATATACCTAACTAATGTGGCATAAATTATTCTTGGACATCGATATTCAAACCAGGGCCGAACATGTATGGGATTCCATTCCACCATCTCCTTAAATATAAAGTCAAACACATTTTGTTTAAATTTTCTATATAATTTCTCAATTAAATTAATTGGTTAATTCAAACTTGGAGCTTCATGCTTCGCTTCGTTCGCTCAATTTAAATGGAGCGAGTCACACCGATTACTACTGATGATTTTTCTTTAAAATGGGTATGTGCTTAGCTGAAGTCGGAAAGCCTAATTTTTGGGCGAGAGTAGAATAGCTTCGCGCATTTAAAAGCGAGTAAGTTGGTATTTTAGTCAGTAATTTAGGTTCGATTTCTTCGAATCAAATAAGTTTTTTGGTAATAAATAATGGTTATCGTTTGATGATCTGACAGGAACTAGGAACTTTGTATTTCATCTGAGGGGGGCCCCTATCGATCGCGGGGCCCTGGGCACTTGCCCAAAGTGCCCAATGGGAAAGAGGGGTCTGATAACAAGTATCTAGCTGCTGAACTAATTTTAACACGGGAATCCCGACTTGGATTTTTTTAGGGACTGTCCCATATATTTATTTACACACCTACTCTTTTCGTTTTTATTTTGAATGTACTCTAATGTACCGTATACATACGTACGATACATGCGACGTCCAAAATTGTAAGAAATTGTACAACATGTCCACACTAGTGCGACATGCAACTTAATACGTCGGAAGCTTTCATATTTTGAACGAATTACTTCAATTTGCTTTAGAAAACAATATGGTTATAAAACAAATGTAAAAAAACTCAGTTCTTTAAGGAGGTACAGGCCGTACCGTCAATACTAAACGTGTATCTCTCGGTAATACGAAATGCAAAATACGAAGTACATGAGGGACGAGCAAATATTGGGATTGTACCTTTGTACCCGTATTAAATGGCTTTTTGCTTGTTAAAATGATTTTTTATGCATATAATAGTTTAATAATTTAAAAATTACCTATACTTAATATCAAATTTATATTAATTCAATTTTAATATTTTGTTATTAAATCAAATATTTTGAAAAAGGAATAATACATTTTGCAACGCTGCAAATTTACGTGTGTTGACGCATGCGTGATTTGGTTCTTTGACCAATAAATTGTTATATTTTATATAACATTTATTCCGATTTTGAATTTCCCGCTCAAATTGGCATTTGCAACATTGCCGGCTTATAACCTACATTTACTGTTTCTTAAAGATTTTATTTAAATGTTTTCGTAAATAGGTATCCTTTTGATAATTTTCTTCTTGCAATAGTTACAGAAAAGATTCTTTTATATACACCTAGTTTTTGAAAGTCGTGTCACCAATTTTTTATAGTTGAAAGTTATATTATGTGATGAAATTGAGCTAATTATGATTTGTATTTGTATGTATCTTTAATCATGTGTAAAAAGAAAACTATGCACCCTAGGTCTCTAAAATTGAGACAGCATGTATTTAAACTATTTGTATTGACTCTCCAAATTTCACAACGTTTTCATCATTTACGTTAACGTCCTGTACCTCCTTAACAATAGACCCTTGATGATAACGGTTGACAACCACACTATCCGCACTGAAATTATAGTAAAGACTGAGTACTCGACCCTTTTGTTCGGGACCATATTTACATTCTCTTTGATAAAGACCGACTACGTTTTGAAACATTTTTGTTTCATAAAAATACTACCTAGAATTTTTAAAAATTGCAAAAGTAAAGGTTTTAGCTATGGATCGCATGCTTATGTTGCACTAGTCTGTACGTTAAGAGTACAATACATTTAGTACACTCATGTCTAAATAATGTTTACTTATGAATGAAAATATATAAATGTTGGATGTCGCATGTTTATGTCGCACCTACTGTCCACGTAGTGTCACTTCATACGCACGGTTTCGTCATTTATCGTTTGTTGCACGCTTTCTTGCAGCTGGAATTTAAAAAAAAAGAGGCTCTGTCAACGGATCTGCAACATGTCATAGCTCTAGCGTACTGCACGACGCATAGACGTAATATTCTTTTAAAAACGACGGGCTCGACAATCAATTTTGTTCATATTATTGAGCAACAGTCATTCGGTATACTGATTGAATTACTGACTCACCCTTTGATAACTCTCTTGCAGCAACAAACAATCTGCGGTTAATGTTCTTTCCATGTATGGATGAAACCAATACATTCTACGTCTGATTCGTCGTCTTCTAATAAAAGTGCATGCTATAATCACATCTTTATCACTTGACATTTTGCCGAACGGGCTTTCCCAATGCTAAACTTCAGAGAAATGACCCTATTTGTGGCTTGCATGCAGCTTGAAGTATGACGTTACGTGAACAGAACTGGGGCCCTATTCTTGCATTTTGCGAGCAATGTTCGCAATCGAACAGATTCGATCGAAACGAGTGAAGTAAGATTCGATCACAATTGTAAACACTATTTCTGAATACAATCGAAACTAACATTCTCCGTGTTCTATTGAATATATTGTGTAGAACGTTTTGTAGACCAGCAAAATGCGGGAAATTTAAATTAATTTAAATATTATTATCTGGTTAAACTATTATTTCTACCGTTTTTCTGGATTTTAAAAGAAGCATTTATCTTAGTATAATACAAATTTAATATTGAATACAGAGTTTGCATAATAATTTATATATTCTCCTATTTATTAATTTTATAGAACTTTTAATCATTTAACAATTGAATTTTAAAAATTATATGCATTAATAGAATATTAGAATACATTATATTTGTTAAATTATGATAGATTAAAAAAACAGCACTTATTTTAATAAGAATATTTAAGAATAAACACAATATACTATTTCTAATTTTATTATTAAATAAACAGTATATTCTATTATAAATAAGATCTATTAATTAAGTGTTTTGGCTTCGTCAAGTTTCTGATTCTAATGGTTGTATTTTCTTAACTGTATTTCATTTTCCATATAATTTAACTCCGTTTCTTCAAGCGTAGCTAAATTATTTAAAGCCATACTTCTTAGAGATGTCATTTTTATTAAATTAATATAAAGCGCAATAAAAAGTAATAGAAAAATTTTAGGTTAACGTCAACAAATATTTATTTCTTTGACATTGCAAAAAATAAAAAAATTGACATCAGAAAAATAGAACAAACAACACAAATTTTACTAAATACTCTTGCCCGAAATAGTGATAACTAATAAAAGTCACTAAAATTTACTGTTCGATCGGACATTCGCAAGCTAAATAGTCGACGTGCAAATGTTCACTTTTTTGCTCGATTTCACTGCTCGTAAATTTTCGTAAAATTTTCAGGAATAGCACTTTTGAGTAAATCGAGTGATTCTCGAGTGACGGAAAGAAGAAGAGTTTACGATTCGATTGAACTCAGGAATAGCGCCCCTGAGATGCACAATACGTCTGCCTTCATTTACACTTTGCATGCAACTTACAAATGAAGCTGTCGTGGACAGTAGCCCTTAATAAGGTCTCTCACACTGTAAGCGACTATTTGCGACCTACGATTCTTCAGTAGTTAGCACATTTTACAATAAGAGAAAGTTTCTACTTTAACGTTTATCAGAGCCCATACGTATGTGGATCTAAGTCCAGCCTTCCTTTTAGAGATCATCCATAAATTACGTTACACAAATTTGATGATTTTTAACCAGCAGCGGGTTTAACAGTTACTTCATTACTCTCCAAGCAAATGATTCGAACTTATATCAAATTTATATCGAGTCCGAAATGGTCAATCAACTTAAAATTTTCAGAATAATTAGAAAACGATATCTTTTAATATTGTACAAACGTTTAAAACTGTAGGACCCTTATATCCAGTGCCAAAGTTTATTTAGAATATGGTAAAGCTGGCATTGCTCCTATAACAACATCTTCGAGGCTATTCAAACTCCAGCAGCAGCACCAGCACCAACACCAGCACCAGCGGTGGGAGAACCAGTGAGCACTACCTGTGCTAGATTTGAATAATAAATAGGTTACCATCGCACTCTCGTCTCTACGAAGACATTAACAAAGACAATGGAAGCCCCGCCTCTTTGAGGTCAATAACTTGAATAATACCAACAAACATTTCTCAAACGGTTAATGCGAAAATCTCGTAAAAACGATTATCGAATTATTTGATAAAAAATAAAAATATTAAAAAACATTTTAATAATTAAAGAGACAAAATGACTTTTTTAATTGTTAACATATAAGGAGTTATTAAAAAATAATTGAATATTTGAGGTTCTAGTAACCCACTTTATCAATATACGAGTATAGCCCATTGAATTTCATTTCAAATTTTAATTCCATTTTTAAATTGAAATATTTAAGTCGTTCTATATTAATTTCACATATAAAAACAAATAATTTTTCATATAAACTGACTAAAAAATATTTGTTTTTCAACAAAATAAAAAATATTTTTAATTTATTCGTTTTTTGACCAACTCTTTTTAAAATTTGGAATTTTTTTTTTCGATTTGTAAATTAGGTACTAAAGTTAGCTTATATGAAAAATTTCAACTTTCTAGCCCAATTTTTACCCTCGACAGAAACCACCCCCGTGCTCCGAAATAAAATTTTGAAATTTTTATATATATTTTTTTAATATGATATTCAATTACTACACAATCCAAAATTTGAGCTTCTCCAAAGTTTCCTACCGGGCCCCCTAAATTTCTCAGGGCTCCTTTTATAAAATTTTGAATTTCTAAGTTTTGAAATATGTGAAAAAAAATGCAAAATTTCACCTTTCTATTTTTTAGGAATACAAAGTTATACAGCAAAAAAGGGCCCACTTTTTTCCAGTTTTTCCAAAATTATGGGTTTCCAGGAAATTCAGGGTAAAATCCGGGGATGCCAAAAGTTTTAGAATTCTTTTCTCTACGAAATAGGAAATTTTCAAAAACTTCCCTGAAGCCGTTTTCGAGCTACCATACAAAATTCAGTACCAAACATATAAGAATAGAAATATATAAGAATCACCTGGAACATTATAATATAGGAGGAGGAGGATTAACAACAATGAAAAATCTGAAAATATCATGCTAAAAAAATAATCAAAAGATTCACTTTCGTGCCGCAGAGGTTATGGAGCAAATTACGTTGAAACAGAGCAGATGGTTTTCTTGCAGGACCCTCCAGAAGCCCCTGAATAGACAAAGATACAAATTATAATAGGCTTGTGAACCATGTCTTTATTTCTATAAAACTAAAATATTTTTTGAAAAAGAAATTAAAAAATCGGAAAAGCTGGCGTTGGGAAAATCAGAAGGCCCGGTAGGAAACTTTAGGTAAAAATTGGGCTAGAAAGTTCATATTTTATATATGAGCTAACTTTGGTACCTAATTTACAAAACGACCAAAATTATTTTATTATTGAGAGAGTTAAATATTTCAATTTAAGAATAGAATTAAAATTTGAAATGAAAATACGAATTATTTTATTGGATTCAAATCATACACACTAAAAAGACGTCGCTTGACGACGGGGGTATACTCTAGTATGTTGATAAAGAACGTACATTTCTATGAATGTACAATTATTTTTTATTTAACCGTAATGTTATAGGAGATATTAACAATTGATCCTTTTTATGTTTAATTTATTTAACGTCGGCCTATTTCCGATGCTGATGACTCCTTTCACCGACGACCTCGTACTATGTTGACAGTATGGTGTCGTGGCACCATATATACGAACTACACCACTGCCTAGTAAGTTTATTATTACATCCTTCCATAATCAATTTATATTAATAACATTCAAATACAGAAAATATAATTCTGGTTTGCGAAACGAACCCGAAGACACTGCAGTCAGTTTCAAGTATCAATGCTGTCGCACACTGTGTCGTGTGGACATCATATCCGATTCCTACCCTCTTACCTTCTATGAATTTCTTTCTCTCTTATACGTTGCTTCTTATAGCTGCTTCGTGCAACACTTATAGTTTTGATATTATAAAGACTCTGAACAAACAAAAATAAAATTGCTCATTCATTTACAAACTTTAATAAAACATATTTCGTTGGTCCAGTAATCGAACCCAGAGAGGAAGAGCCGTCAACCTTAAATGCTCTGGTATCGTTTTTTATAAGATGAGTTTTATTGTCGACAACCTCCTACTTTGTTGACAGTTTTTGTGGTGTCGTGGCCGATGATGTATGCATGTAATCAATTTAATTTGATAACAACCAAACTCTGTTTCATTAATCGAACATAGAATTGGAAATTTAACAAATTTTTTGTGTGTTTTATTTTTAATGGTTTCAGTATATTAAAAATAAAATTATAAAAAATTCTCAAGAAATGTATTCATAGATTTCTAAGAAAAACACTGACCTAGAGTCAGCGACTATTATTTTACATTCAAATTTAAAATGCCAGTTTTTTTCTAATGATATTTCTAATGTGTATATAGAATACTCACAAACGGACGACACGTTACTGTAAAGGCCTAACATTTGGTCATTATCGGTGTGTGTTTATTTACAATCGACAAAGTATTATCACTTTTATACAGAGTTTGATAAAATTTAAATACGAGTATAATGTTAATATAAGTGTCCTTAATTTAATGACAAAATTTCATATTGTAACCCTACCTCTTATATATGGTGGTAGTTTACTTATTTTAAGAGAGCGATTATACAATCCTCTCTAGCGAAGGGTTTTTTAAGTGAACTGTATGACCTTGAGTCGGATGACCAAGATTATTGTGGATGTTTTATATATCTATCAGGACTTAGTACTTCATCTAATAATATTATAGAAATATATTAGGTTTACTTACTTTGTGTGCTCTGCAGGCTGCTATCTCTGCAATGAACAATGACTTTACTTTAACGCAACGCGACCGTTAATTCTAAGTACTTTATAATTAAAACAATGTATACGTTAACACTTATTTTCTTTATTGAACATTCAATATTTTAATACATTTCTTTCCTTTATTAGGAATTTGACAATTTACTTTATTATTTATTTAGTAACTTTACCTTTCGTATATCGAGGCGACTGAGTGACTATTTCTTAACCAAAGCGTCATAGTGACGTGGTCTTTCAACTTCCGAGGCGCGACTCCTATTTGACTGGGTCTGGTTGGACTGACCAAGAATCCCTTATTTTCTAGGTATATATAGTTTAAAACGTCTTTGTTCGAATATATGATCTCATTTGAACTCTAACTATGTTTATCTTAAATCCAAATATCGTTTCGTCAACACTTCTTTGAATTTTGGTATTTGGTTCTAATATAAACATTATTTGAAACTCTACGTGCTTTGAACAAAGGTTTAGTTAATTAATATTTCTTTTAAAAGTTAATGTAAATACTACATCGCCAGTTTGACTATAATAATATGCGTCGTGGTTCTATTGATAAAGAAATACTTAATCTAAATATTACCCGCCACTTTGGCGTCTAAAAACTATAAAAAATCTACGTTTTAGTTTACATATGAACCTTTACACTGGTTCCTAAATAGTTAGTAATAATATATCAATAATTAATGAATCTATAGGACTGTTACAATATGTTTGACCAGCTGTAAAGTGATATATTAATAATTAGAGTGCGCATATTGATTTAACGTATATCTCGAGAACGATTCTATATATTTAAAGAAGAATAGTGATACATTGTACAGAAATACACTAAGAAAATTTTGACTGCTTTTTAGACTGTTTGACCAGTTGGTAAAAAAGATAAAAGGATTTGAAGTAAGTATTTCTTTCTACTTGACAACTTAGTGTTTTGTCATGCGAAGTGCATACGTTACTATACTAGTATAATTGCGTTTCAGTGGACAGTGTTGTCATATTTCTCACAGTGTAATTGTAATTAGCTTTTATGCATAGGCGTCTGCAGGATTACTTTCAGTGAGGTGCATGCTTAGAGTTCATAGGAATAGAACAGTGGACAGTGAATTGAATGTAATAATAAAAATTTCTGTGCACCCCTATCTCGCTTCCATGTCTGTATCTGTATACAGGGTGTCCTGTCTCCGACTACCATTACTTTAAGGACGTGTTATAAACGTAATTTTATCGATAAAAACATCACCATGGAGGGGTCCATCCCCCCTCCTGTAAAAATCGCCGCCATTTTAAATTTAATTTTTTATTTTTGTTTACTGTACCAAAAATTAAGTATTTCTCTGGATCTGAAGGTCCTACGGATATGAATAAAATATTATTTGAAAGGTAATAATACCACCTATCAAGTAATAAAAGCATTTTGTAAACTTTCAAATTAAAAATGTCATTAAAAAAATGATTTATGCGAATTTTAGTCTAAAATTTGTCTGTTTTTATTAGGTTTTCTTACATATCTCAAAAACTGGCACATTACGGGGTTAAGTTTGTTCTTAATACCCGACTATACTTTTGCCTACGATTGTCACCAGCAAACTATCTTAAGAAATTGAGTTACCTCATTTAATTTTTATAAAACTGCAAATATCCAATTATTTTTTAATAACTCGCTATATTTTAAGAGGTATTTTTGTCTTTTTAATAAAGTTATAGAAAATGTTAATGTATTATATGACATCCGTAGATTTGTCATCTCTTTTACACATAAGTGACGCAAGCAAGTGTGTGTGTGATACGTCATGTATTACTAGCAGCTGATTGTGTATCCCATCAAGTTTTATCTTACTTTGCTTGTGAAAATGATTGTGATTAGTTATTTCTTCAGTGATGTCATGCTTAAAAAAGCGGTAAAACAGAAATTCCAATTTGATATAGGTAGAGCTCCGTCAACTTTCGAATATTTAAGAAAATAGACTTAAAAAATTAAGAAAATCGACGATTATTATTATTGTTTGCCAATTATTTGAGGTCAAGAAGACATGTACGATTATTTGCCGAACCACCTGTCAACACTTGTTACTAAAATATGAAAAATATTCAAATCTCAAAACATTCATCTAAACTTTGCTTTGTTTGTTTGACAACTGTCAAACTTGGGTGACATAAACATTTAAATTAATATTTTAAGTAATGTTCATGTTTTATTTTATATAAATTTATTTTTAGTGCATCAACTTTAAACAGTTATAGGATAGTTATAGTTTAAGCAGTTTAAACAATATACGAGTATAAATTTTATTTTTACAAATTTTTTTGCATTACATAATTCTTTAATAACTATTACTATAACTTATACCATAATTTCACTTTACATTTTATTTTTACAATAATTATAACTTCTTTAATAACTTCAATATTCATATGGGTTCATTAATTTTTATTTCAACAATAATTGCACTACAATATGACATAGGAATCGCCGCCACTTTATTGCAATCCCCGCTTCCTCGAATTTCTTCAGTTCAAGAAGAACTATACCTTGTTATTCTGCACTTTTTTCCATATATCTTCAAATTGTTTACTGTTATTTAAGTTTTCCAATGCATAACTTTTTATTATTTTCTTTAATAATACCTATTTCTTTTTATAACCAAACCTAGCATCAAGCATCAATCTTCTATTGTCGTTTATGTTCATGTTTTGTTTTTATGCCCGAAACAAATATTTGGGCGAAATGTTTGTCTTTGTGTACGAATTCCAAATGTTTGTCAACTGAGCACGAACTATGTGTCTTTGTACACAAACATGCAAGTCTGAACCCGTAATAAGAAATGAGTCTACAAGCCGATTAATTAGCAGAGTACCCTAGCCAATCGTCTTGCTTTTACAGTTGCTTCGTAAATGTCCCCAGTACCGGCGTAATGACCACAGCGTTGTGACGTCACATCGCTATGGTCATATAGTAGTATGTTTGTACCGATATAGATATAGACCGTTCCAGGTCATTGACCGAACTTCTGTAGTCCACGGAGAAAGTAACCTGAGTTGAGCCAAAGCTGGAGTTCAATGTCCTATAGAGATTTGAGTGTACCTGTACCAGTACCGACACCTCCTGGGGCATGGAGCACCTTCTGGGATTCCTTCACTCGTAAATGCCTTAGTGGGCGCACCAGCACTCGGTCAAACATTTAAATGAAGAACTAAGATAACGTTTTGAGTTCATCGTTAAGAAATACTTGGAAATAATGTTTTATTAATGAGTTGTTTACAATTTGAATCAGTAAGTTTTTGTCTATGATAGTGGGAGCATTGTATCGTCGCACGTTTGCTCTTAATATTTTTGTAGTTACGCTAAGATAGAGACAATGCTATACTATACAAATTGGACAAAAAGAGACAAGGCTAAGAATTTGTCGTCTATAAGAACAGAGAAGCAATTTTATGGCCAGGTAAGACTGTGTTTCTCTCAACGATTATTGATAAGAGCAAAATTGTCATGTCTTGTCACACATTTGAAAAAAATAAATTTTCTTTTTGATGTTGTTTTTCTTTCCTTTTTGGAAGTCAAATAACAGATTAGATGTGACGTCACGAAACTTATTACTACACCTATGCTTGTCACGTCTTGTCACACAAGATTAATTATTTTTGGTAAGTGTTACGATGTTTAAGATCTTTAGGATTAGGCCACATGTACAAAAAGTAAACATTTGGTGGAGGTATGCACAAAAATCGCTATTGCAAAAATAAGAAAGTAGGCTCAAAACATAAAGTGCCATTGTGCAGCATTTAATTTTCAAAATAGTTAAGGCACGCCGAATCCGTAAATAAAATGATGAATAAATGAACGTAGGTTATCAAGTCTACCAACTACCAACTACCAACTACCAATACAAACCACAAGTACCAACGTAATAACTGTAGTCTTTGTAAAAGTTACTCTACAAACCGCTATTAAACACTACTACCAACAAAAGAGCACGTGTGAATGCCTCTACTTCACACTGATTATGGATATTAAACACTACAGTAAATAGTCTTACCAACACACAAATAAAAATAATAATATTTAAAACACTTGTATAAAACATTATGTTTTATATTTATTTTTTTTAGTGTTGGTATTTGACACGGCTTCATTTATTTTAATTTAATTTAAGTTCACTGCCCCAAGATTTGACAAAGTTGAAATAATTTTGATGTGAGTTATAGGTTAGAAAGGTCAAGAATTCATAAATGCACCCTGAAAAGCACAAACCTCTCCCTTAATGGTCCGCCATTTTGAAAATGAGGGTGTAATCAGATTCTTGTGTTTATCTTGAAAACCATAAGTTATACCAAAATGTTGTACAGAGCTTTTTTGTAGATAATTGAACTACCTACAATTATTATTAATAACTATTTGTCGTATTTCTTACAAGAAAAAAGTTATAAGCAAAATAATCTAAGATGAAGCGAGATTAATGATACCGTAATTGGGAGGTACTCAATGTCTTTTAGCTCTCACGCGAAATCATATGTATCTAGTCTTAATTGAACATAGAGTGAGTTTAAGAGTTAGAGAAGGACTCAGAGCGTTATTTTCGTTAGATCTTCAAATTCTAATTCGCTTGTAGCAACCTAGTAAGTGTGGAACTGCGGTGCAGACAATGTCTAAATGAGAAGTAGAAAATGAACCTTAAAATTAGCTTATCTTAAGCTAGTAAATGCGAAATGATATCATGAAGTAAGCTATTTTAATTTTTTTGAAACTACCTAGTCTCTGGGATTCCCTGCAATAACACTAAGTCACTCAGATAGTCCAATCACAATTTGCAAGTCAAGTATTTTGCATTCCTTGAAGATTTATAATATCTACGACTTGTATCGCTGAAGGCAATATGCCAGTGCAACGGTCGAATGACGTCATTGTATTCATCATCTATCCCTCTCACACTTATGTGAAATATACAACATGTATCTCACTCACTCTTATGCAATATGCATATTAAAAATGCAAATACGTCAAGACGGACGTAATAATTTAACAAATGCGGGCGTGTCAGTTGGTGTACTTGTTATTTGAAAATTACGTAATGGCGCCGTAATAAACACGTAAGCACGTACGAGGTTGTTAACGCATTAAAATAATTAACCTATTAAATAGAAGAAACACTATTATTTAAACAGGATCCGAACGTGAAAATATTTTCAGACCTTTTTATATTATTTATATTTATAGCTATGGTTATGGTTATAAATAACTCTTTGCTGCTTTCATTTTGATATTTTTAGATTGTGATTTACAAGAAGACCTGTATTGCTACATGATGGTTGCCCAAAATGGACATTTTATTCATTTGCGAAGCGAGCGAAAACTTAGGAGAGCTAATCAATAAAAAAATCGTCAATTCTGTGTCAAATTGGAGATATTAGACTCTGTGGCTCTTCTATTTGCTTTTTTCTTTTCCGAAATTACTATTTTTGGCCCAACTTATGACCCAAGGCTACCAGCAGCGGCCACTGGGTGGCAGAACTTTGCGACGCACTTGTTCTTTGTATAATTTATGTAAATTGTAAGTAAGTATTTTTGATGATAATTGACGAGAAATAAAATTTTATATTGGAAGTTTTTTAAAAGTTACCAAGCACAAAGACGACAAATATTAATGATGATAAACTAAGGTAAATGAATGCCTTAAAAGATATACGCAGTGATTTAAGTGGGTTTACTAAGGCGCGAGATTCAAATAAATATATAGTAAATAATTTTTTTACTTGGGTTGTTGCGCGAGAATGCTAGGCCACTACAAGAGCGGTTGCCCTGCTTGCCATCACCTAAGGCCGTCTCTGGTTACCAGGATCTTCAATCTTTAAAAGGATGCAAACTTATAAAGGATAAATCTACGTGTGATGTCACATCCGATGATTAACCATCTCTGTTATGCAACAGAGACGCATACGAGTGTGTGTGTGTGATACGTCATTTAATACTATCACATGGGTTGTGTATCCCATCAAGTTTGAAATCATGTTGTGAAAAAATAAAAATAATCTCGATTACTTATTTCTTCTATGAGCTATATTTCCGTCAACTTTTGGGTATTAAAAACTCAAAACAATAGCTCATTAAAAATTTGCCTATTTAATACAGCTCAAAAATTACCACGTAGCGATTCTGCGTAACACCGTTTTCTAAGTATGGCACTGTCTTTGAATCAGGGATTATCGTCTCGCACATAATTCATTAGTAAAAAGGAATTAGAAATTGGATTGCAATAAATTTAACTAATAATATTTCAGAGGCAATAGTTTCTCCAGGTGAACGTGGTCCTAGTGGCAACGAATTTGGCCTCCAGCTTTGTTTAAAAAGGGTCCGGCCTCACTGTCCCACTGCCCATGTAAAAATTCAATAAACCCAAAAAGATCGACACGCGTAGTTGTTTAATTTAGAGCAAATGAAAGAAGTCAGTGAACCTTATCAAGTGCCCAAATGCCCTGGCGATGGCCCGTGCCAACGACCAACAACCAACGACCAACGGCCAACGAAAATCAAAAAGTCAAACAAACGAGAAATTGGTACTCCAGCCATCAGTCCAGCCATCAGTTCAATGAACGCCTTTGTCTGTCACTTGTAGGTTATTTTGCTGGCACCGAAGTGTTAAGATTGAGATTTAGGCAACATTCTAATTCGGCCGTATTTTGCATTTTCGGAAAAAGGACAGTATGAAATAGAGCAGAGATTCCCAAACTTTTGAAGTACTGCTCCCTACCGTGGAGAAATTGTATTACAATTAATTTACTAAAATAATGTTCCAAGTGTATGTTTATATGTTTATCATCATCCTGTATTATAATGTTCCAGGTGTATATTTATATGTTTATATACTTATATTCTTATATGTGGCTGAAATTTGTATGGTAAAACAAATTTCCTATTTCGTATAGAAAAAAATCTTTGACGTCCTCGGATTTTTCCTTGAATTTCCTGGAAAGCCGTAATTTTCGAAAAACTAGAAAACAATAAACTTCTTTGCATTATTATTGTATATTATTTAACTTAATACTTATTTTTTACAATATTTTATCGCTTAAACCTAATTAGCACTCTTAAAAAATAAAATTCCAGCGATTTACAGGCACTGATATAAGACTTCTCATATAGTAATTTTTACATGAAGGATGCGGCAAATTTTTAACTGATTCTGTTCCTCATATTATGCATATTCACTTACCTCCAACGCCTGCACTATTTTTCCTGTATAACTTTTAATTTGTAACACCGTAATGTTCAATGCTGACATTTTTAAATAATTAGAAATTCAAAAATTGAAAACGGAGGCGGTGAAAAAATTGAGGGGACCGGTGAACTTGTGAATTTTGGAGAAAGTTCATATTTTGGATAGTAGAATTATTAAGTATGTTATTCATAAAAAGAAATTCAAACTTTCAAAATTTTATTTGGGGGCACGGGAGCAGTTTTTGCCGAGAGTAAAAATTGTGCTAGAAAGTTGAAATTTTATATATAGGCTAACCTTGGTAACTTATTTACGAATCGGAAAAAAAATCCCATATTTTGAAAATATAAATTGAAAATATTTTTCATTTTATTAAAAAAAAAAAATACTTTTTTAGTCTGTTTATATGAAAAATTATTTGTTGTTATATGTAAAATTTATATAGAACGAGTTAAATATTTCAATTTAAAAATGGAATTAAAATTTGAAATGAAATTCTTTTCACACACAAAAGACAGTCATCGCTTGCGATAGGGGTAAACTCTAGTTTTCTTATATGTTTGGTTTGGCTATCGCATTTCGCTGCGTTATCAAGCGAAATGCGCAATCGCAGGTGGCATGCGATAGTGCTGGTAGATAATAGAGGGGTTTTTAATAGAATACCAATTTATATTCAATTCAATTTAATTCATTGATAAAAAACCTAAATTATAAAGAAGCAATAGAAAAAAACAGCAATCTTCTATAAATTCAATGAACAATTGCTTATTTTCTTTGAAGAACTTCTTAGATATTTAAAAGGTCATTGACCAATGTGACCAAATCAAATCGGGTATTGTCTCGGACGACATATCCATGTATAGTACGTAGACAATAGCCAGGTTGACCAGCCTGGCCAACCTGACCAACCTGAGTTCAAATCCCTCAGATCTGTTAGCAGCTGTTCAATCGACGAATGACCGAGTATTCCATCAGGTTCACTCACCTCCAGAGAGTGAAAGTCATTAAGTTAACTCCTTCTCAGAGTCCACCAACCTTCTAAAGATAAGAAAGAAGTGGGGGGATACTGTAGAAGACAATTATTATACTACTAACCCACTAATAAATTACTAAAGGTTATTGAGCTAAAGTTTGTTACGTTCAGATATCGGCTATTGACCCGAACGATATACACGAACTAATACACGAACCAATAGACGAACAAACCTTTAGCAAACTTAAAGACCTAAGTTCCTAAGGAAATCATTTTTCTTACGACCATCTGGAACATATAAATATAGTTAATTGTTAATTAAGTATGGTTATAGTTATATGTCCTTTATACGTAGAAAAAGTTTCAATAGTCCTTGCGGTACTAAAAAACTACTTTTTTTTAAAAACTTAAAGAATCCGTTATTATTATATATATATATATATATATATATATATATATATATATATATAAATTTTTTTTTTTTAATATTTATTTTATTTGTGCATCAACTTTTAAAAGTTATTAGCACTTAAAAAGCATATATACATTTACAAACATTTACAATACATCATTCGTAATTCATAATTCATAATTTACAACTTATAAATATATTTAAAATAAAGAAATTAAGTTTGTCTTGTTTATAAACTCAATAAGGTTTTTCAGATTTTCTTTGCTTTTATATATCAGCCTATATTCCTAAGGTATATTACATTCTTGTCTGAGCGACGAGTATTTTGAGCAATGGAAAATAATATGCTTTACCGTTAGTAGGTTATTGCATTGTTCACATATTGGTTGTGGTTCTCTTTTAAATAAGTAGGTATGAGTATAATTTGTATGGCCTATCATGAGTCTACATATTACTACTTCCACATTTCTATTTATTCGGTCTGGTAATTCTTGTTTACAAATTAATGGCTTCACTTCCCTTAATTTGTTATCACTTTTTTCACTCCATTCTTTTTGCCATGAACAATTTATTATATTTTTGATTTTGTTCTTTAGATCTGAACATGTAATATTATAATTTTATTATTGTTCATATTTTCATTAATTTCCAATGCTTTAAAATTGCTAATTTTTCTCCAGTATAAGAGCAAACTTTGTTATTTAATTTAAATTTATCATATAAAATTTGTTCATATATAGCAAATCCTGCTTTATTTCTTTCTAAATCAATGGATGCATCTGTATATATTATTTTTGTAAAATTTGTATTAAATTGATGCATTACGTTTAAAAAAATTTCCTTATTTATCGCATTAATAAATGTTTTTGATAATAATTGTGTGTTAATATACTCGTATATGTATATCCATAGGTTTAATTAATGATCCAAAAGGAATAGTGTATATAGGAGATTTGGAATTTCTTTGTATATTTATATCCTTTAATTTCATGTAACTATTTATTCAAATAGGTTTATTCTTTTTGGTCCAGTAAGAAGAGTTTTGAATAGAAGTAGATAATAGCTTAATTTTATCAATAATTTGGAATTTCAATAATGATTCACATTTAACATAAAATTTATCACTAAGGAGTTGGTTTCTAAATTGCAATGGAGCTATATCAGATTCAGCTTGAAGTATATGTGTTGGAGTTGAAGTCATGCAACCTAAACCTTGCGGTACTAAATATTTAGAGTTATTTATAAATATTTAGATTTTGGCTGTTAACGACACCGACAATGGTAGTTTTCTTACGATTGTTTGGAAAACTTAGAATCATTCATTGAGATTATGACAAATATTGTCCTGTAAAGACAATTACAGCAAGCGGTATTCCTTTCTTTATAAAGTATGTTTAAAGTGAGCTACTTTGGATCGTTTTCGTTTAGTTAAAAACACTCTAAAATACTAAAACCCAACGTAAACAAATCATGTATTAATTAGTGTAAGAATTAGGGATGGCGATCTGAAATCGATTAATCGAAGAATCGATTTTTTGAATCAAAAAAATCGATTTCTTACAATTATTACATTCAATTTTATTCTGAATTAAAATTATTAAATACAATTATTTTATTCTATAATAAGTACGTTACATGATTTTATTGATTAATCAAAAATCACTCTTCACTTATTCTGTAATTATAAGAAAGGCTTGTATTTTATTTACAAATTTAATAAAAAGAAATCGAAAAAGATCGTTTTCTTTTTTGGGTTAGTGTCTTTCTTTACATAAAAACTCAAAAAGAATCGAACAAACGATTTTTGAGAAATCGATATTTTACAATTCGATTTTTTTCTGAATCGATTCTTTAGACTTCGATTCGACTTGATTTAAAAATCAATCTTTTTTAAGAAGAATCGCCTTCTCTAGTAAGAATGTAACGTTTCCAGATTCGAAAAACCAGAGACCATGATAGTTTTCCTTATTTCTGCGCATGTGCGGCAGTGCATCGACTATTGTACTTATCTCGCTGTTTAATATCTTTATATGAATATATAAGGGAAAACTTTGTCGATTGAGCTTCCTTTATATGTATAAACTCAACCAACACGACATTAATTCAAACTAAGTGTCGTAAATTCGCTACTGTTTCTTGGTAACTTCATTTGTGAATAAAATTACTATTAGGCTGTTTTAAAATTCAGCGTTTAGCCAATAGAGTTTGTCTTTTACTATAACATAGTAAATAATAATATGCCTGAACGGTAAAAATGAATGCAATTTATTTACAGTGTTCTAATAGCTACCAATAACTACTTAAACTATACTTCCATCGTATGTGAACATGCTTTACGCAAGTTATTGAAGTATACTAAATAAATATAAAGTAAGCATAAATATATTTTCGAAACCTCCATTTCAATGGTTTTACAGGTGAACAACCTATGCAATTTAACTTAGCATTTCGATTTATTGACTCAAATAAGAAGGTTTTATCGCCTCCAACCAAACAACGTAAACGTCCAAAGCCAACTAGCTACTTTTAGATATGAATACCATTTAATTTCCAACATTTAAACCCAAATTAAATACATTGGTCCTAAATTAGGCCGAACACGAATACAAAAAAAAATAATTCGTTCTAGTTTTAACCTTAGCAACTAAAAATTTGTTTTTTCAATTTGTTTGCAGCGGTTGTTCTAGTTGTTAATATTTGATTAAACGGTGTAAATAAATTCGATTTTTTAATCTATGTTTTTTAAATATCTAAATGTGTTTATCTTTAAATGGGGGTCAAGCTACATCACGAAATCTTCGTTTTTTCTTTTAATGAGCGAGGAACAAAGAAAGATCTGGTTCATTTTATAGTAGGCCGCTCTCTTAATAATCAGAGACCAATAATACAGATCCGCACTAATCGTTTGGGTTAAATATTGACTAAGGGCCTTATTCTGTAAAGTATTTTCGCCGGTGAAAAAATTTCTTCGCTGTAAAATGACGTCACAAAAGCGATGATTTTTTATTTGGTATTCTGTAAAAAATTTCCATCGATTTTATTTTTGTCGCTGAAGAAAAATCGACCAAATTTTTTAATACACAGTATATGTATAGTCATATGAATATACAAATATAAATATATCTGAAAGTGAGGTTATGTTGCTTGTCAATTGACTTGAACAATTGACATGTATTCGTAGTTGTCAAGTGTTTGAATTTTTAAATATTTGAATATTCTGAATGCCGTGATTGGTCAAATATTTTTAAAATTGATGACTTTTTCACCGCTTTATATTATAAGGGAGATGGAAAATTTTGCATACAGAATACCACTTTAGATATTTTAAGTGCAGCGACTTTATTCCAGCAGTGAAAAAATTAAATATTTCCACCGCTGAAAAAATAAGGCCGTTTTTTTTAAAAGTTACAGAATAAGGCCCTAAGTGGCTATCAGGATCCTAAATTTCCAATTATTTTTAATAATAAGTCGTTTTTAATCATTAAAGAGAACCAAATTAATTAAGAAATTGTCTTTAGACGTCATAAAAGTTTCCTACCCTCTTCCGTTCTGAGAAATTGCCATCTCTGCTTAACATACGAGATCTGACTGTGTGATGTTTATGACTTTTATGACGTCTAAAGTTACATTTTTTTATAACTTTTATTCTCTTTAATGATTAAAAACGAAATAATTAGACATTTAGGGTTCTGTTAGCCACTCTGTCAATATTCTTTAGAACTCACAATGCCAACCATGACCTTTCTTTCTTAGCAAAAAGAAAAAAAGTCTATTAATTGTGCCAAATAAAATAAATGACAAAAATTACGTACCTCCCTCCACTCTACAAACTCAAATGATCATTCTACCTATATTCAGTGTAAATCTGCTATAGTCTAGTATAAATTTATTAAAAATTGGTTTGGGCTGGGATGACGATCTGGGAACGATTAATCGAAGAATCGATTTTTTTAAATCGCTTTTAAACAATGGATCTATCGCGTGAATCATTTCAAACACTCGAAAATCGAGATTCCATTTTTTTTCTAACAATGCAATTATTTACATTATTTATTATAAGCTTGGACACGAAATATTGGAAATTATTTAATCAAAATTAATCAAAAATCACTCTTCACTTATTCTTTAATTATAAGAAAGGCTTGTATTTTATTTACAAATTTAATAAAAATAAAATCGATGTAAGATCGTTTTCCTTTTTTTTGGGTTAGTGTCTTTTTTTACATAAAAATTCTAAAAAGAATCTAAAAATCGATTTTTGATTAATCGGTCTTCTAGACTTCTATTTTTTTCAAAATCGATTCTTTAGACTTCGATTCGAATCGACTAAAAAATAAAGTGGGGGCACCCCCGTTCAAGTGGGCCCCGTACAATTGCCTATCATAGGATACCACCCTTTAATTTGGGTTGTGAACAATATCTTAAATTCTAGAAATGTATATTACATGTACTGATAAAGTTAACTATTAAGATCTCAAATGTGATTTGCTTTAAATAGTCGGAATATTATTGAAGATATAAACAATCAAAATAGTCGTTTAAAGAACCAGGATAATTAAAGGGACAAAACTTTGCAAACAATTGAAGAAACATTTAATGTCATGTCCGTCCTTACATTCTACACCTTAGTATATAATTATTTTACATATATTAATTAAATATCTTAGAATCTCATCTGTTCCTAGAAATTCAATTTCTCCACATTCGGAGTTATTTTCCCGACTCACAAGAAAATTCTCGCTGCAAGGTTTGTAGCTTATTCCACTACTGCAGTCTCCATATAAAAATTTGTCATTTTCAAAAATATATTATTTCTAATTAATTCTTATTTAAAAGTGATGTTAAATTAATAAAATTAAAAACTTAGCGGTTTGCATAACACCTCCCAAGAATAAAAAATTATAATATCTAATCATATTACATAATAAATGTATATTTTTAAAACATTTCTTATATTATAGTTGTCAAAAAATTACATAACTTTAAAATACCTATGTATTGTGACAGGTTGACCAACCTTATATGATGATAACACATTCGTTATATCGATTACCAACATAACGGCTAATAAAATCGAATAAAAACATTTGGAAATAAGTGCGTAAGTTTATTTTTTATAAAATTTTTGTTATTTATTGATTATTATAATTACTTTTCTTCATTTTTAGAAAAATATGTCGTAGCTACACTTTTATCAGATCATGAATCTATAGAAATATGATAAAACACTACAGTTGCATCAAATAAGGTGATTCGGGGGGCGCTAAAACATATTTAAAGACTTTATTGTAAGTAAACCTGAACTTGACTTCAAGTCTGTACCAGTTGAGTCGTTACACATACAAAACCGTATATCAATGTTTAATCTGATCAAAGGTTATGTTCAACTTTACGTTGTCTTATTTAAATAACGACACGGCCAACATTATTTTTTTTTAAATATCTCATAGCGTGCAAATGATTTGAACTTTGGTTGTTTTATCTCGAGCTCGAAACGGTCAATCGATTTCAAATTCTCAGGATAATTAGATAATGATCCTATATTATAATGTTCCAGGTGTATATTTATTTGTTTATATATTTATATGTTTATGCGATTTGTATGGTGGCTCGAAAACTGTTCCATGCATCTATTGAAAATTGTCTATTTCGTAGAGAAAAAAATTCTAAGACTTTTGGCGTCCTCGGATTTCCCCTGAATTACACGGAATCCCGTAACTTTGGAAAAACTAAAAAAAATAATTAACTTTTTGCTCTATTACTTTTAATTTATAAAAAATAGAAAGTTTAAATTTGACATGTTTCTTACGGTGTTCAATGCTCACATTTTTTGAAAATTAGACTTTGAAAAATTGGAAAAGGGGGGCGTTGAGAAAATTAAAGGGTGCGGTACGAATTATGCAGAATACTCAAATTTTGGATTACATATGAAATATGTTATTAAGAAAAAAAATCAATATTCAAAAATTTTATATGGGGTGCGGTTTTTGCCGAGGGTAAAAATACAGCTAGATAGTTGAAATTTTATAGTTTTTTAGTCAGTTTTAGTCAAAAATTATTTGTTGTTATATGTAAAATAAATATTTTACGAGTTAAACATTTCAATTTAAAAATGGAATTAACATTTGAAATGAAATTCAATTCATACACAAAAGACAGTCGTCGCAGTCGACGTGAGTAAACTCTAGTATCCTTTATAATTGTACAAATTTATAACATTCTACAGATAAGGCGCAATAACTATTTTAGAAAAATTTGAAAAAGTAATACTTTCAGTAAAATTTAGAAGCAGATAAGTATGACATATGAGAGGCGTCATAATTATTTTAAGTTGAATGACCTTAAGAAAATATAAAGAACTCATAAGAATAGTATTTTTTAAATGTACTGTATTTAATATCGACCTATTGTCGATGCTGAGTCCTATCGATGCCTTATAAGTTTTATGATGATAACAACCAAACCCAGAGAATATAGCGCTGCTCCGGGGATCTAACGCGAAGGCACAGTAGTCTGGCGTCAAGTATAAACGCCTCTGACACCGTGAGAAGTTTCAGCGAGAACACCATGCTACTTGTACCATCCCAGTGCACATGCACCGGCGTTCTGACTGGAGTCTCCGGTAATCACCTGTCTGCAGTCCCCGGATCAGTTATTCTTCATTCTCCATGGCCTCTTCGATGCCCTAGTCCCAGTATTGCCCCCCTCAAATAATATAAACACATCTCCTTCTCCATCCCTCCCACCCAAAACAAACCAAGGGAGATCAACGACCGCTGAGATATTTTGTTTACATACAACGGCCAACCTGCCCAATGGGCTAACGACCAATGCAACTTTCTCAATAAAGTGCCTACGCATTTAAACGTAGGCCTACTAGGAAAACGTAGACCCATATCCAGAAATGCGAATAAAAATTGAGCATAAAAATTTTCCTATTGAATTTAGAGGGACTCGACTTTACTCTTATTTATTATTTTAAGAGGATGTTTTTTTAATTTAAATTTATTTATATTTCTATCTGTACATATAAACATTTAACAAGATTTAACTTGCACAGTATGTGTCCACATCCAGTGACACAACTGTATCTATTTATTACTTCATTTAATCGAGTCCTCCTCAGTCTGCTGAAGGTAGTCCTGCCTTCTATTGGTGTATTTGGATGGTTCACAACTCGGTCCTTGTATTTCACCGTTCGAGTTCACTGTAGGTATGGCAAGATCGTGGTACAGTTTTTCGTTTGTAATACACCACGGTGCATCTACAATCTTGAGTAATGTTAATATTTAAGATAATATAAAAGATACATAACATTTCACGAAAAATATGCCATTGTTCGAAATGGCTACCTCTGACACGGTCAAATATTTTGTACATTTTAAATGTGTTTATACAAACAAATGAATTCTTTATAAACTATAGTATTATTTTAAGGTGTTAATAATTAATTCATAATTAAAATTTCAAGTTAAAAGCATGTAATAGTCAATCAAAAACTATCGAAACTCGTAAATGAATAATATGTGTAATATGTTGCATACATCCAGGCGCTTTAAAATTATTTTTTAAGGAAAATAACATTCTTTTATAATTTTTTCTTTCAGTTGTTTTTTTAGATGCGTGGATTTGCGATAATATGTGAGGCGGCTAGAAGCAAAGGGATGTAAGTGATAAATTTTGAAAATTTGAGATTACGAACCAGTGCAAACGAACAAAATTGAACAAATGTACAAAATTATTTAGTGGCATAGCGAGATATAAGCGAAAACTTGGACAGATTTTACTATACAACGTGAATTCCTAAACCTACTGAAACCGTTTTCTGAAGAATTTTACTTTTGTCACTTAAATCTCTTTGCATCTAGATATGTCAAATTTATACCCAGCTTCGCTTCGTTTCTTTCAGAAAATGGTGTCTGCCTAAATGGTAGATTTCTGGGTATGGTTCTTCTTTCGTTAAATTAATTATATGGCAAATAGAACCATATGAAAGCAGCGATGTAGTTTGTTTTTCTCAGGCTTTACATTCATCACTATCATCATATGGCTACAACCTTTGTGGAGCCTTGGCCTCCTTTTAAACTCTTCTGCATTTCTTTCTATTGGATGCCTGGATGCTTCTATTGGATTGGAGACCTTTTCGTAAGGTCTTCCTCACTTGCCATTCTAATAGTTTCTTAGTCTTTCCAGTTTGGTTCATTCCTTCTACATGTACTTACTATTGTGTTTTTCTTCTAATTTTCATCCATTTTTACATATTTCGCAATACTTTGTTTATTTCCAAATCCGCAATATCGCCAATGCAAAATGTAAGTTCTACATTTTTATTTCCGGTTGTAATTCTTCCTTTAATTTCAAGTTATGCCCTCTCTTTTATATTCTACTATTGCTCTTGATGGAGCTTCAGTTGATTTAGTTATTTTTCTCTTGATTTAGCTGGAATTTATTTCATTTTAGGTGCAGTAATTTTTTTTTTTAATATTTATTTTTCAGTGCATCAACTAAGGGTAGTTATTAGCACTTTAAATCAATAGTACATTTCTATATACATTTTTTTATAACACATAACTTATACAATACATAATAATACTTTTGCCATATTTCAGCTTCTTTCATCATTCCATTTCAGATTCCGCCTCCGGTGCTTCTCCAATCACCTCCTCATCCAACACATATGACTCAGAATTTACTCAACTTATGATGTCCCTGTTCATCTCTTATAAAGCTGTTCTTTTCTGCTTTTTTTTCCTTTACTTTTCCTTTTTTCTATTTTTCTTCTCGAATTTCTCTTTTTGTGATCATTTCTTTTCCATATTCATTACTATGGTTGCACACTACCAATTAAATCTGATTTAACCAAACCCAGAAAATATAACTCTGGCCCGGAGATCGAACCCGGGGACATAGTAGCCATTGTCAAGCATCAATACTCTCGCCCATCTGTGTCGTCGCAGTAAATTTTATTACTACAGAAATCAACAGAGATGTGTACAAAATACACTAATGGTAGCGGCGCACTCTTCCGCCACTCTCTTGACCACGCATTGGAACGGCAACATGTCTTTTTATACAGCCTAAGGTCTCAGATACCTCGGATTGTATTTAAATACTCTTGAAAAGTATTTGTCACATCTCTGGTAATCGATACATGATCAATAGGAATAACTCTTGATCGAATACCATTATTTGTTTGAATAGTTGTTATCGCAGCCTTATTGTTACTATTATCTTTACCAGTATTCGCTGGAGCTATTACAATATTTCTTACAGATCGAAAACTTAATACATCATTTTCTGATCCTGCAGGAGGAAGAGACCTTATCTTATACCAACTTCATCCTGAAGTATATCCCATATTATTTCACCCAAATATCTATACTACTAACCGTAACAAAAAGATAACCCATTTAAATAAAATAATTGATAAAGTTCTTAAAGGGAATTATTATATATAATGTTTCGCTGTCATTCGCTCGTTTCACAACAACTGCATTTAAATATTTATTTATAGAAATCGGCGGGCACAAAAGAGGTTACAGTTAAAATAAAAATAGTATTTATCTTAGTCAAAAATTAACATGAAAAAAAAAATGACTTACGTAAAATAAATGAAGGATTGACCTGTTATCACCATATACATAAACGTATGTTGAAAGGCCAGACGGCGGTTCAGACATTTTGGAAACCACTTTAAATACGAGTATATGTAAATAAATAAATATATATGTATGTGAAGAATAATCTGTAGGTGTTACTTATATTTAATGGACTTGTGTCCATTAATACTGGCAGGGATAATTAGGATGTACTAATTACAAATCAAATTATTTGTTCTGTGAATTATTATTAAAAAAAATAAAATTATTTGTTAACAATTATTATTATTTTATTTTAATGTTTTTGTCATTAGGCACTACATTTTTCCGTCTTAAAACATTAAATTACATATCATTGTGCTTAAAAACATACTATGTATGTGAAAATACAAACAAAGAAGATAAATTGAAACCTCTTCTGCTTCTCTCTTCCTTCTACTCTTTCTCCTGTTTCTACTCTGCAAGGGGCTTGTGTCCTATGTCTTAATTTTTATAAAAGTGTACTATATATTGATAAAGTGGGTTACTAGAACCTCAAATGTTCAATTATTTTTTAATAACTCCTTATATGTTAAGAGATATTAACAATTAAAAAAGTCATTTTGTCTCTTTAATTATTAAAGGGATTCAACGTTATACACATTCCAAATGCATGTGACATCACAATCCTTGTGTAAGGTTACCAACCTTACAGCTCATAAATCTCTGCTATATGTATTTATACATCAAAATATCAAATATTATTTACAGCTATTTCAAGGAACAATAAAATTTCAATATTATGTCTGCCTTAGCAGGGTTAAATAAAATAAAAACTTATTATTCTTTGACTTGACTTGATTATTTGACTACCAACAGCTACAAAACATTACCACTGCACTGACCTACTCAACAAATACCTAACGTTAAAATGCATTGCACAATTTCTAGCGCTAAAACTACAATTCAAATTTTTAATTGCTATATATCCGTCAACATTTAGATATTTAATAAAATAAACACGATAATACACATTTATTAACATCAATTTTAATAAACAATTGAAAAATCAACCACTAAAAAATGAGGACACAATCCCATTCTTTCTCTTTCTCGCTCCCCCTCTCTATCTCCGCTATCAACCGCTTCCCTTCACTGCCATAGCTGCACAATCTTCTTTTGACTATTTACTCTTATTTCACATGAATTCTTAATGTGCTCCAGCGTTTCTATCTCTTTCCAGCACACCCTACACATCCTTTCATCTCTATTTTCCAGTATCTGCCTTTTTCTTCGTCTCTCAATCAAATCTTGCGATTCTTCTTAAGTTCCTTGTATCTTTTAATTGTATTTATTTAATATCTTAATTTCTTTTATCTCTCTCTCCCTTTCTCCTTAATCTTCTTGCATCTTTCGTTGTATTTGCTATTATGAATTTTTTCATTGACTCAAGTGACTGAATGTCTCAAGGTGGGATCGACCCAGGCTGAAGCCAGGACCGCAGGAATGAAGTATGAGAATATCAGGTCTGAGAAACACATTCCAGCACCACCAGGCAATAGGATAAGGATAACAAAGGATAACTAATGATAGCAAAGTTTCCACTTTAATGTTTACTAACGCACCACTGTGTTGAAAGATATAAAAGTACAGATTATGTGTGTGTTTGTTCTCCGCTCTCAACGATTCACTGTCCATGATCTCGTACACGCAACGATCATAAATAGAGGGCCGCTGTAAGTACTTAACCTAGCTAGACAACATTAAATAAGATAGATTACTTACTGGATATTTTTCTTTAAATTTAAATTCGCAATATTTGTTTTCGCCGGTGCACATATGTGGGTGTAGAAGATCCGGTCCATTTGACTGCAGTCGTCGAGGATGCTGCGCGATCGTATGAGAGGAGTAGGATTCCTTACATTTCGATGCACATTCATAAAAAGTGCTCATATTTATTTTTTATTCTTTACGATATTGGTTGAAATTAATACTCGAAAGAAATGAAGATGTAAAACAATAAAAATAAAAACGTCTCAACGAAAAATAATGAGATGCAACTAGTAAATTGTTGTTACGTATTTTTAACATTTATTTGACATGTATTATTCAACGTAATATTTTTTACTTAATGTTATTTACCGAAGTTTAACATAATTATGTTACACTGTCATTAAATAAATGCAAAATACATTAAAAATCTTATACTAATACATTTATTTAATATATAACATTGCATTAAAAGCTCTATTAACGTCAGAATATGTAAATTTATGAACTGTTGTTACGTAATTTTACATTATAATAACCTAAAGAATGTTGTGTAACAATCTTTTTTATGTTGAACAAACCTTGAATATATTCATCGGGTTATTATTGATTTTGACAAAAATGTTTTTCCATCCATTTTTTTACCATGCGGTTTCATATAACGCGTAATATGTCGTCCGCGTTATAGGAGACTCTTAGTATAGAAGATATTAACAATTAAAAAAATAATTTTTGAGCCTTAAATCCTTAAAGGGATTAAAAAGAGGGTGTTACAAAAATTAAATCTGCGTGTGATGTTATATCCGATCCGGTGGGTGGGTGACACGTCGTTACTACAAAGAGTTGGGTCATGTATCCCATCAAGTTTTTTATTGCGATGGTTGTGAAAAAGAAAAATTAATCTCGTAATAACACAAGCGGAAAAACTGATATTTAAATTTGATCCTCCTTTCTATATTATAATGTTCCAAGTGTATATTTATATGTTTATATGCTCCAGCGATTTGTATGGTGGTTCGAAAACGGCTCCGCGCATTTTCTTGAGAATTGCCTATTTCGTAGAGAAAAAAATTCTAAGACTTTAAAGGTGTCCTCGGATTTTTCCCTGAATTTTCTGGAAACCCGTAATTTTGGAAAAAGTAAAAAAAAATTATTTACTTTTTGCTCTGTTATTTTTAATTCGTAAAAGATAGAAAGTTGAAATTCTGCATGTGTATTACGATGTTTAATGCTAACATTTTTTAGAAATTAGAAATTGAATAATTGGAAATGGTGGCGTTGAGAAAATTAGGGAACCCGGTAGGAAACTTTGTAGAAAACACAAATTTTGGATAACTTAATAATAAAATATGGTATTAACAAAAAAAAAAATTAAAAATTCATAAGTTTTATTTGGGGGCATGGTGGCGGTTTTTGCCGAGGGTAAAAATTGGGCTAGAAAGTTGATATTTTATATATGATCTAACTTTGGTACCTGATTTACGAATCAAAACAAAAATCCCAAATTTTGAAAAAAAGTTAAAGTTGAAAAAATTAAAAACATTTTTTATTTTGTTAAAAAAATATATTTTTTTAGTCTGTTTATATGAAAAATTATTTGTTTCTATATGTAAAGTTTATATAGAACGAGTTAAATATTTCAATTTGCAAATGGAATTAAAATTTGAAATTAAATTAAATATGGCTATATTTCCGTCAACTTTTGAATATTTAAAAAAGTATAAACGTCAATATACGAACGACCTATACGACAATAAAGAACGACCCCTAAAAATGAGTCCATTTTGTATTTGACGGGGGCTCACAATGGTTCTGTTCTCGACTTCGTATACCTCCTCGTATCCTAACCTATCTACACTAGCAAGTTCTATGCAATCTAATTTCTAACGGCATCATTTGTAAATAGTACTACTAGCAGGAGGAATCTATGTGTAAAATGGATCTACGATACGTCTAGAACAGGTTTGGCTAGATTATACTCTAGCCAACGTTCCTCTTTATTGTCTAGGCCATGGAATGTCGTCCCAGTCATCCAAGATAGGGATAATATGTCTCTTGTTAATGGGCTTGTGAACCATGTCTTAATTTCTAGAAAACTTTAATATAGTTCAAATTATGAGAGGTCAGCGGTGAAATCTACGTTAATGCAAGAGCACTACCTCACTAATTTCTTTATAATGTATATAGAAACACATAAGATAAAATCCACCATCGTATCGTAGATTTATACGACTCATATAACATCTTCTAAACATCGTTGAAATATTTATACAGTTTGCTAACAGGATTCAGTAAGTCTTTCCACCTCTGTTGCTTAACAAAGTTTAAAACACATACTTAAGACTGTACGCATTGTTCTGTTACTGAGTCCATTATAGTTATCTCGACCTATATATACAGTTTTGATAGTATAAATGTGATAAACAATAATAATTAAAATCAATTATTTATGACGTCAAAAATATAACTAAAAAATAACCGGTAAAAGAGAAATTCAAATTTTTAATAGATATATTTCCGTTACCTTTTGGATATTTAAAAAATAGAAAAGCCAAGAGACATATATTGCTAAACAAACCTTTCTATATAAATGTGCACGCACACTGAAGACGCAACTGTCGTAGAATGTAGCTAGGTTTCTTCTTGAAATATAAGGAATTTCTTAAGACATAACCTCATTTACTTTTACCAATAAAATATAAATAATTATATATCCATTATGTATAATTACGTAAATTATAATTTTCGAGAAAGAACTCGGGCAAAGCCGGACAATTTGGCTAGTTATATATATGTTATAGCACATGTGCATAGTTCAGTGAACGACCCTACAAGAAATATGTAGACTCAGTAACAGAACAAAGTAAAGTAATGAACTCAAAAGAATATAGTTGTTTAAAAAAACACATAAAAAAGCAAAAAACAATTTTACCTTATATATTATAGTCAATGTAGCCAGCCTTTATATCGTAAAAAATATTTCATCGACCTCATGTAAGGTATACGGGATCAGAAGGGGCTAGGAGAGTGAGGGGAGGATTAAGAGAGGAGTTTAACATCCTAAGAAGTATCGTAAGGATGAACCAAGTTAGAGACAACCGACATTGCTAGCTACATTCTTTATTTGCTCTAAAATGGATACCATAAAGTCAGTATAACAATCTAAAATATTAAGATGATTTAAACCTTGCAACAGCAGAAAAATATTATGGAAATGTATGTGGCACTAAAATCTACCGACTAAACTATGTATCTAAGTGCCTTATTCTGTAACTTTTCAAAAAATCGACCTTATTTTTTCAGCGGTGGAAATATTTAATATTTCCACCGCTCGAATAAGGTCGCTGTATTTAAAATATCTAAAGTGGTATTCTGTATGCAAAATTTTCCACCGCCCTTATAATGTACAGTGGTGAAAGAGTATAAACTGGTATTGATGATATTTGACCACTCACGACAAAGTATTAAATAGAAAGAATATGAAATATTTAAAATGACACTTGTTTATATAATTCCTACATGTCAAAATCTATTAAAAAAAGTCTATATGGCATCTACGAAAAGGAAAACGGGAAAATCAATGGGAAAATATTTATTATAAATAGAATTTCAAATGGCCATGCACAATTTATGTAAAAAAAGCATTTACCTGAAGCAATAATTGACAAACAACATAACCTCACTTTCTGATATATTTATATATTCATACGTATACATATTATTATATCTATGGATAGATTGTAATATTCTGGGATGTCAATAAAAAATATATGTATACATATTAATACTAACTTATTTTCTATTTTTTCGTAGAATCCTCCAACTACAGCAAATTATTGTTCAAATTGTTTGACAGTTCTCAAAAATACAGCGATGAAAAATTTTAAAGTCACCGCTGAAGGTGACCTTATAATTTGGTCGATTTTTTTCCAGCGACAAAAATAAAATCGATGGAAATTTCTTACAGAATACCAAATAAAAAATCATCGCTTTTGTGACGTCATTTTACAGCGATGAAATTTTTTCACCGGTGGAAATACTTTACAGAATAAGGCCCTAAATCTGACAGTATGGGAAGACCATTTAAAATCAGATTTCAATCTCATCGTCTAACAAAGGCGTTTAGTTAGAAAAGGGTAATAATTTTATCAAAGAATGGGCACTCGTTAATGTGTTATACATTTAATTCAACTGATGGTTGTTTAGACAAAAGAAAAATATGATGCAATATTTCAGCAAGCCTATACTTTCTTATTTATAAGTCGATAAATAAGTAGCCTAACCATAGCAAAAGAACAATACGAAAATAAAGTAATGTATAGTAAATAATCTGGAAAGATTCATTTAAATCGAGTGATAAGTTGCATTAAAATAAAATTTTAAAAATTAGAATCATAAAATATTTCCTTACCTTTAAAACAGGTTTCAAGAACATCGTCTGTCAAATTCAAGTATTGTCAAGTACACTCATTTTGAAAGTAAACCATAATAAATGCACTAGGTATGTCTATGTCTAACCTGCAGGAATACAACTAATTAAAACTACACTTCATAAATAGCACTAGGTAACTATAACACTTGTCAATGAAAACTAACCACAAATGTCACAACACTTTGTTATTAGAAATTTTTTACAACAAATATAAAAACAGTTGCAAAAATTAGTATAAATATAATTAGACACAATTTAGATAATAAATTAGTTAAATATTTATGTAATAGCAAATGTTTAAAATTTGAAATGATGTAACGATCTAATTTCCGGTTAAGTCACAAAGAATACCATCATAACAGTTTCAATTCATGACTAATAGTTTTAATTAACACTAAATAATTGTTAAACGAGTAATTAATATAAACTAAATCACATCTACAGAACTGTCAACTTACTTGTCAAATTTAAGATCCATTATGTTTCCACTGATAACACGTCATCGAAATGTGAGTGGTAATAATATTGGTAGTTGTTTTTAAATTTGTAGAATACACCCAAAAAATAATTTAATTATTGTAGATTTATTTTTAAAATAATTAAACCTCTTATTAATGTTAGCAACTACAAAAACGATAATGACAGGTGGAAGAGTGATAATCGAATACTAAATTTGAAATTGGCGCTTAATTTGTCAGGTTAAATTGCGACAGACCAAACATAATTCGTATCTTTTCCTAATCCGTCTATCTTTTATTTTTAAACCATTTTAATCTTATATACTTCTTCTTTTTATAACATATATTAATACAAGATTCAATGAACTGAAAACGTTGCCCCTAACTTGTCGTCCTTAAGTAGAATTTTTTTAAAACACAAAAAAAATAAGTTTCGTTGCCCCCAAGATCAGCGCCCCCCACCAACGCTCGTCACTCGTCTCTCGTCTTCGTCTTCGATCTCTAGCTTGTCTTGTGTGTTCTGGGTTGGGTTGCTGACTTCTTCGGATCTTAGCATCCAACGACCCCTGGAGGTTCTGTAGTTCGGACATCAACCCCCAGGCGGCATTGTGATCGAGTTCTTCGTTCCCTCGACTGTTGCTACGTGAATTTGACATTTAAAACTTCACCGAGTGAGTCATGCACTGTGACGGACTTGCTCCAGGTCTGGCGAAGGCAGTCTACTATCCCAACCTGATGAATAACCAATTGCATTATATCTCTGAACATCTCTATTTACTTCGAACAGTACTGGGGCGTAATTAAAACAGTTACAAAGCTGAAACAAATGGAACATATGTAGTTCATGCGATTATTAATAGCTACTAAAAATTAAACCTTAATAGGTTATTACATTACTATGTTAAATCACTTTTAGGAAGCCATCATCCGCGCCAGAGGTAGCCAAATCGGACAGCGGCATATTTTACATCTAATGAAATATTTTGGGAATTAAGTAAACAGCAGTGGCGTAGCTACCGTCGTATCAATGATAGGCCCCCCCGGGCTGTAAGGGCCTCAAACCTGTGTAAGCAAATATTTGTTTTTTTCTTCACTATTTGAAATCATTAATCCTATATCTAAAGCATTACAGCATGAAATTAATGACTTACACAAAGCTAGCATTTTACTAAGTAATCTTTTGAATTGACTGAGTGAAATAAGAAATCAAATTTCATTCCATGGTTTGCACAAAAGAGTCCAGAGATCTAGCAAAAGAGTGGGAAGTAACAACTGTTTTCAAAAATAAAAGAAAGAAGATAACGAAACATTTTTTTGATGAGCTAAATACAGTAAAGACATATCAGTTGATCTTTATGAACAATGAATTGCTTTGAAAACATGCTTAAAATCTGAAATTCAGGAAATTTATTCTATTAACGAACTTATGAAATTATTGCTGAAAAAATTCAATAGCCTTGCATCCAGTTTTCCGGAGGTAATAACAGCATGCTTTCTAATCTTGAACCTTCCGGTTACAAGTGCAACAGTTAAACGAAGTTTTTCGAAATTAAAACTGATAAAAAATTATCTAAATACTTCTACGGGACAGGAAAGGCTATCAGACTTGTCACTATTGTCTATAGAGGCAGAAAATTTGAAAAACTTAAATCGTCTTCAACCACGAATGATTTAACAAATAAGTTCGCCGAATAAAAGGCAAAAAAAGTGTATATTTGATTTGAATTATTTGGCTAGTTTAGTTCCTAGGAGTATTAATTGTAAGTAATAACGTCCAAACAATATATAATTATTTTAATTCAATGCGAGCGTTTTTGTTCTTTTTGTGAAAAACTTTTACCCATCATTTGGGCCCCCCAACAAATTTTGATACAGGGCCTCTCTAAGGCAAGCTATGCCACTGGTAAACAGATTTATAAATGATAACGCCTCTTTGATTTTCCAATTCTCCAATTGATTTTCAATTGGTAACATTTCGCGTAACAGCCTCTGTATTTATAATTTAGAATATATATTTTCATTGGACTGTAATTTCAAGAATTGGCCTAAAATATTCATAATGTGCGCCATGGTTGCAGCGTGGTTAAATATTGAACTATTTTAGGCTCTAAATAATATACTGATTTTTGTTTTATTTTTGACAGGTTCAATTCTTTTTTTACAGACATTTTTTCGGATCGTATAACATTCCATGTGCTCTAAAAACTGCGTTCAACAGAATATACAAAAAAACGTCTATAAATTTCTAACAAGTGATCGAGCAAAGCTGTAATAAAACAAACGCTTTGTGCCAGGGCCTACCAACCTCTACGATTTAAAAATTGAACAAAAATTCCATCAATCCCGGGTGGGCCATCAGTTGGTTTTTCTTTTAAACTACCATTAAAACTACACCGTTGGATATTTTTAAATAATGGGCTTGTGTCCTATGTCTTAATTTCTATAAAATTGTACTATATATTGATAAAGTGGGTTACTAGAACCTCAAATGTTCAATTATTTTTTAATAACTCCTTATATGTTAAGAGATATTACCAATTTGTCTTTTTAATTATTAAAGGGATTCAACGTTGTACACATTTCAAATGCATGTGACATCACAACCGCTGCCAACCTTACAGGTCATAAATCTCTGCTATATGTATTTATATATCAAAAAATCAAATATTATTACATTTATTTCAAGGAACAATAAAATTTCAATATCATGTCTGCCTTAGCAGGGTTAAATAAAATAAAAACTTATTATTCTTTGACTTGACTTGATTATTTCGACTACCAACAGCTACAAAACATTACCACAGCACTGACCTACTCAACAAATAACTGACGTTAAAATGAGTTTCACGTCATACAAATATGGCCGACCATTTCTAGCGCTTAAACTGGTGTTCAAATTTTTAAGTGCTATATCTTCGTCAACATTTAGGTATTTAATAAAATAAACACGCCAATACACATTTATTAACATCAATTTCAATCAACAATTGAAAAATCGACCACTACAAAATGAGGACATAAGCCCATTGTTGCTTAATTCAAGAAATTACACCTTCCGGTTATTTATGGAAATAATTTCATTAAAATGGCTACTGCGGTTGGCATGGAAATAAGTCATCCTCTTAACATAATTGTGCAATATAATATCGATTGCTTGTGGTGTTATTTCACGAATAGTTCGATGGAATTGTTTTACGTTGAACTAACATCGATTCTTACAACGAAGTTTTAACAATAAATGTCTGCCAACTTGTCAAGCATGTTAGTATTACCAATGTCAAAAAAGCACATATCAAAATGGAAACCAACAGTTGGCGCACTTTATAGAACAGACTAAGATTCTAAAGGTGATAAACCTCTGATATATATGCAATCTATTTTTGAGCCGCGAAGGTTTGAATTTCTCTGTAATTTTACCATCAGGTAGTAAGATCTTTTGGCGCCCATTAATTGAAACTATTCCCAGAGATATAGATATTCCAGGAACGCAGATACTGCTGGATTCAGCGTATCCGACGAAGAAGGTATCGGCTTATGCTAATTCAGCGAATTCCATAGAACCGCATCAAATTAATCAACGCAGACTTCTAAAATGTCTACCTCTTTGAAAGTGTAATCATTCCAACATCTTCTATACGACGATAACATGTATTTCATGATAACATATATTTATTAAAAATAATTTAATAAGCTTTAGGTTAGTTTAATTGCTCTAAAAGTGGCGCCATTCTTAAAATAACTGCTTTAACTTTTAACACATTTGACGTGTGTTTCTTTTAGAGATTTCTCCTCTTCTGTCAAGTCCCCTATCTGCTGTACTGGACCTACAACATGTAGGGCAACACGTAGGGCACTAGGTTAATTCCAAACATCATGTCTTTATCTTGGCAAAGGGCTTTCATCCACTTTTGTGAAATCAGTTTAAAACCTAACCTCAAAATATATTTAGAAACTTGTCATTACTTTTACGAATTTAATAATGGTTTTAAAAACTAGGTGGCATTGTTTTGCTATAATATAAAGTAATGTTTAAGGAGGTATAGGACGTTAACGTAAATGATGAAAACTTTGTTAAATTTGGAGGGTCAATACAAATAGTAAAAATACATGCTGTCTCAAAATTTTAGAGATCCAGGGTTCCTAGTTTTCTTTTTATACATGATTAAAAATAGTCATTTTCCATACAAATCATAATTTTTAGCTCAATTTCACCACATAATATAAATTTTAACTATTCAAAAATGGAGACACGACTTTCAAAAACTAGGTGTATATAAAAGAATCTTTTCTGTAACTATTGCAAAAAGAAAATTATCAAAAGGATACCTATATACGAAAATATTTAAATAAAACCAGTAAGAAACAGTAAGTGTAGGTTATAAGCCGGTAACGTTGCAAATCCCAATTTGAGCGGGAAAATCAAAATCGGAATAAATATTTTATAAAATATAACAATTTATTTGTCAAAGAATCAAATCACGCATGCGTCAACACACGTAAATTTACAGCGTTGCCAAATTTATTATTCTTTTTTCAAAATATTTAATTTGAATTTAAATTGAATTAATATAAATTTGATATTAATTATAGGTAATTTTTCATTTATTTAACTATTATATGCACAAAAAAATCATTTTAACAACCAAATAGCAGTTTAATAGGGAATTGAAAAATTCATTTTCAAAGATCCCAATATTTGTTCGACCTTCATGTACTTCGTATTACCGAGAGATATACTTTTTGCATTGACGGTACGTCCTGTACCTCCTTAAATTAAAGTCTTAGATATACTATAAATATATTTCTCCAATCAAATGCTTATACTTGATTAGAATTTCAAAACATTACTTAAAAGGCTAATGTTTGACCTCCATTTTAACATAACAGCGCTGATAGTATCGGCTTATCCGAATTTGAAGTGGAGAGATTAAGAACCACGAGTTATCAAAGTGTTAAATGATCCTGTGTTTGTAAAAAATGAAATTTTAAAAAATTTGAAAAGATGAAAGTTTTATAGTGTTTATACAGATTATTTATATACGTCAATAAACCTACCATGTTGTGTATTTCTCGGATGGCTTTGGCAATTATATGTACAGCGTTCAGGAGTAGGCTCTTTCTTCAGTAGATGTTCTCTTTCCGAAGTGTGTCTGTCTTATTCTTAACCGCATCAGTGCTTTCTGAAATATTCCTGTGAGTCCTGTGGAATCAGTCTTTATCTGTTGATGCCCCCAAATTTCTTTGGAACATTTAAAAAAACGGTTATTTACTTTTTCTATCTTTTTTTATCGGGGATGCTGGAGATTGCTAGAGAAGCAGCGGATTTTTATTGATTTAGGATCTCTAAGCAACCAGTGACTTACGTATATAGAATTACGATAGGGCACAAGGGATTATTTAAAGCGATAACATTTCAAAAAAGGTTTATTGAAAATATTTGGATATTCGAGTTCCTGACAGCGAACTTGACCAATATATAGTACAGTTTTATAGAAATTACTCAAAGCATATACGAGTATAAGTCCAAATCACGAGAGTTCGGCGGTGAGCTATACTTAAAAATGGTTATAAGAACGGTATACATTTATAATACGATAATGAATTTTATCTTATTCGTTTCTATATACATTATAGAAAAATAAGTGAGTCCTACAACCTTTATATCCTACAACTTGTTTTAAGTATGAGTCGCCGCCGAACTCTCGTAATTTGAACTATATATATGGAGTGTGAATAACCTATATTTCCTATAGATTAAAAGTGTGTCCAAAATGTGAGCGAGAGAGAGCTATATGTTCCTATTTGTTCTTTATGCGCATGCGTTGAAAGTGACAGCTGTCTAGATATAATAAATATTAATATTCTATTAAAATATAATAAATATTAAATATGTAAAGAAATGATATTTCTTTAGTTGGTACAAAGCTCGTCTGTTGGTAAAACAGTAACCGCTCATTGAAAACATATACTCATGAACGCCATAGATGTCGCTGTAGGGATAACGGCCAACACAGTTGATATTTGGAGTGGACAGAACTTTCGTTTTTAATTATAATTATAGGTATATAAAGTTTATTTATATTTATACATATCTACATTATTCTACATCAATATAATATCATATTTAACAACTGTCACGTATTATATCTAGACAGCTCTAACTTGACAACTGTCACTTTCAACGTATGCGCATAGAGAACAAATAGGAACATATACCTTTCTCTCTCGCACACATTTTGGACACAACTTCAGGTTCAGAATTCTCTAAATTCTAAATGATCTAAATATATATATATTATATATTATATTGAAAACAACAGAAGATAAAAATATATAAATAGGACGTTGCATTTCCTCATTCATAGATGGCTCTGCTTGTCACTATCGTAGTGTTCTTGGAGAATAGTTAGGAAGAATACAATCTTTTGACGCTATTTAAGTAGGCTTTATATAATTGTGTACATAGATTGAGTAATACTGGTCTAATAACTTAATATCTTTGAATCTATTTTACATTTTAAACAAGAGTTTTCTGTTTATTCCGTCGACTATAACCGTGGCGCAAAGATCGCTTTGCATAATTCATGAGCATATTGTTTTCGGACTTGATATTGTTGAATCTCAATCAAATCATTTGTTTTTTAAATTATTAAACAGTAGCGTCACATGGTAAATTCATTAACAAATGTCAAATGCCTTCGCTAAATACATTACTGTAATATAAAGACAAAACTATAACCAGAAAGAACTGGATACTGCCACAAAGTAAAATTACAAATATTTAAGAATAGAGTTTGAGTGGCAGCAAGCAACTTGTCTTGTTTGTTATTGTTATATATGATGTAGTTAATGAAAAAATAACGGAATGTCTATGATAAGTCTCTAGTTATAATATTTTAAATATGTTTTAGAGTTTCGGCTTATAGTGAAAGTGTTAAATTCTAGATCTTGGCCGTCATTAGCCCGATTTCTTTGCAATATCTCCTTTATAGTAGGCACACGACAAATATAATTATAATCGATTCTATAGAGGAGAAAATTTCCTACAATTTTTGTTAATAACATTTTTTTGTATGCCTAACAGGTACGAAGATATAGCGCTGCAAAATACAGCATTTTCACAGAACAATTCAAAAACTCTATATGTTTTGCTATAAACTTCATTTGTTGTGCTATAAACTGTCCTTATGCATTTCCAAGTGGACCATTTTCTAAGTAAGCATGACCACATATTTAACTGGATCTCAAATTGATCTATATATTTTGCATCCTCCGTCACTGCCTTCGTCTGTCTATCAGCCCAGTTTTGTGGAGTCTTAATTTTGTGGAGTGCGCATGCGTTGTGTTACTAATACATATTTACGAATATACTTTTTTTTATTATTTTAAGTGTAGAATTGCGTAATAATCATCAGTTTAAATTGTTATAAACGCGTAATACAAGTCTACATAAAACGACATGACTGTAAGTACTTTTAAATATATATTTCTTATGCAATATTATTAATTTACCGGTAAAATCTTAGGTTATGTTGAATATATATTTATTTTACAATGTGTTCGTCAGTTTCCGAGCTACAAAAACCTGTTTTAAAAAGGAATAAACGTATTCTATAAGACTATGGTATATTTTATTAATAATATATTATATACACAGAGTTAACCTCACTTTTTATTTATTAATATTTGCGATTTTAGTTGTAATAAAAGTTATAACTGCTTATAAGATTATATCACTTTATGTAAAGGAAAAGATTGCCTAATTGACGCAAGTACGAGTATCCTGGTATATTTAATTGTTAAAAGTTAAATATATACGCTCTATACACAAAACGTAAACTTAAGTATTATTTAACGTAATGTTTTTTACCTAAGATTGTCATTAAAGTAATGCAAAGAATATTTTTCTAATATATAAACTTAAGGTGAAATGATACTTGGCCATTTTTTCTAGCGAAATATAGATGGCGATATTATACAGCAGGTTAAATATTATCAAAAATATCATGTTTTTTTATGTTTAAATCGTTTTATGTAAGTAACTATAAACGCAAATCAAAAGTAAAGCGACAATTAGTTACAATTGTACAATTATTTTTATATGACTGGTAACACATTTCTAAGGGTTACCTAGAAATTACCTATAACCTTTATTATGGTTCTCAAACTTACGCTTAAGACTTAAAAATATATAGAGTATAAAAATATAAAAATTGGAATTTAACTAGAAAATATAGCAATATTCATTTTCAAAAATAATTTTTGCGGTTCCAACTCATTAAAAGTCAGTGGAAGGAAGCTTAAAATGTAGATACATTATTCGTCTAACTAATTGCTGCTTAAGATTTTGATTCGCGTTTATAGTTACTTACATAAACGACTTAAACATAAAAAACATGGTTTTTTGATAATATTTAACCTGCTGTATAGTATCGCCATCTTTATTTCGATAGAAAAAATGGCCATGTATCGTTATCACCTTAATATGTAACATTACATACATACAGTTGAATACAAAACGTTTTTGTATTTGAAAATTGCAATTCAATGGGCTTGTGTCCTATGTCTTAATTTCTACAAAAGTGTACTATATATTGATAAAGTGGGTTACCAGAACCTCAAATGTTCAATTATTTTTTAATAACTTGTTATATGTTAGGAGATATTAACAATTAAAAAAGTCATTTTGTCTATTAAATTATTAAAGGGATTCAACTTTGTACACATTCCAAGTGCATGTGACATCACAATCCTTGTGTAAGGTTACCAACCTTACAGCTCATAAATCTCTGCTATATGTATTTATATATCAAAATATCAAATATTATTTACAGTTATTTCAAGGAACACTCAAATTCTAATATTATGTCTGCCTTAGCAGGGTTAAATAAAATAAAAACTTATTATTTTTTTATTTGACTTGATTATTTGACTACCAACAGCTACAGAACATTACCATAGCACTGACCTACTCAACAAATAACTGATTTTAAAATGCATTTCACGTCATAAAAATATGGGCGACCATTTCTAGCGCTAAAACTACAATTCAAACTTTTAATTGCTATATCTCCGTCAACATTTAGATATTTAATAAAATAAACACGCCAATACACATTTATTAACATCAATTTCAATCAACAATTGAAAAATCGACCACTAATAAATGAAGACACAAGCCTATTGTAATTTTCACCACACTGCTGTCGTCTATATGCTGCTGTAGAACCATGAAGTAATGTTTTAACTTAAATGTATGTAACTGTGTTTAGCGAGTACATGCTTAACTAAATGGGGTTGTAGGGGTGAGTTTGATTTTTAAATATAGATTCACGAAGATATAGCTATTTAAAATTTTATATTTCTGTTTTGTCGTACAACCATCTGTTTTATAGAGATTAAGTATTGGTTCACAATCTCATTATCTAGTAGATATAAGCAACTAAAAGTATGATTTAAAAGGACACTATTTCTTTTCAGTTTTTTCTTTTCCGTGTAATATCTGACAACTTCGTCTTGCTGATTTTCTTCGTGGTGCTTATCCTAGTGGTGCAATACATGTTTATGCCTCCTCGAGGAAGTCCTCCAGGTCCGATTAACCTCCCTATCGTTGGTTATTTACCATTTATCGACGCTAAACGTCCTTACCTGACCTTGACGAATCTAGCAAAGCGATATGGACCCATCTACGTTTTAGATATGGGCTTGGTGAAAACCGTGGTCCTGTCCGACGAGAAAATAATCCGGGAAGCTCTATGTAGGGACGATTTCTCGGGAAGAGCACCGCTCTACATAACCCACGGGATCATGCAAGGATATGGTAAGTCTTTAGCTTGCATTTTATTAGTAAACCCATGGAACATCGTATACCCCGTCGCAAAGCGACGTCTGTTTTGTGTATATGATTTCAAGAAAAAAAAATTCATAATTTCATTTCAAGTTATAGTTCCATTTCAAAATTAGTGTGTCAAAATAAAAATGGATTTTTTATTGACAATTTTAAAGCGTATATACATTTGTTAATTTTATACACTGGGTACACTGTTTTCTCGCCTTCTCGTGCCCGATGAAATATGGACCGTTCTCTGCATGAGAAATTGTTTTTACAAATTTCATAAACCGGGGTACACAGATGTACGGCTGCACCAACTCTTTCTAATTATTCTATTGTTAATTTATATATTTTTAGGTTATTTCTTTTCAGTACATTAAAAATTATATCTTCCTATATTATAATGTTCCAAGTGAGAGTTTATATGTTTACGAGATTCGTATGGTGGCTCGAAAACGGCTCAAGTGAATTTTGTGAAAATTTACTATTTCGGATCTCGGATTTTTCCATGAATTTCCTGGAGAAGCGTAATTTTGGAAAAACTAAAAAAAATAATTTTACTTTTTGCTATATAATTTTTAATCTGTAAAAGATAGAAAGTTGAAATTTTTGCATATGTTTTTTGAAAATTAGAAATTAAAAAATGGGAAAAACGGGGCATTGAAAAAATTAGGGGGCTCGGTAGGAAACTTTGGAGAAAACTAAAATTTTGGATTACTTAATAATAAAGTATGTTATTAAAAAAAACTTAAAAATTAAAATATTTTATTTGGGGTCACGGGGCCGGTTTTTGCCGAGGGTAAAAATTGAGCTAGAAAGTTGAAATTTGGTATATGGGCTAATTTTGATATCTAATTTACAAATCGAAAAAAAATCCAAACTTTGGAAAAAAAATTGGTCAACTAATAATTAAATTGAAAATATAGTATATTTTGTTGAAAAATATATATTTTTTTAGTCAGTTTATATGAAAAATTATTTGTTATAATATGTGAAATTAATATAGAACGATTTAAATATTTTAATTTAAAAATGGAATTAAAATTTGAAATGAAATTCAATTCACATACAAAAGACAGTCGTCGCTTTCGACGGGGATAAACTTTAGTATTTATTATATTGCGCATGCAGTATTTTTGAAGCGTGACATTTTGGAGAATGCATTTGTCCAGGTCACGAACGTACCAACTTGCAAACAGCCAAAAAAAAAAGCAATAATTTAATATTAGGTAATCTCGCAATTAAAAAAAACTTGCATCAAGGTTAGCTTAAAATTCAGGCGTACCAAATTAAAATAAATAAATTCTAGTCCCATGTAATTAATATAAATTAATATGCACATATGCAGACAACAAAAAAGAAATTAAGAAAAAAAGATTAAATATTATTTTAAATCTGCAGTGTGGGATATTGGAATAAACTTAATAGGCTTGTTATAATTGTATAAGGTAAACGATTTATCCAGCCTTTAGAAAGTCAAAACAAAGGTTTATGTAAAATGGGCTTTGTTTGCCTTATAAATCGTCTTATTTAACTGGGTTATGGTGTCAAAATCCGGGTTTTCAGGATATATTGACCTCAATATATATATACTTTGAGAGATATTAACAATTAAAAAAACATTTTTCTCTTTATTTAATAAAAGGATCCAACGAAATTCCAATGAATGGTGATCCATTCCAATGAACGTGACGTCCGACGATTTGCCATCTCTTAAATACGAGGCGTGTTTTTTAAGTAAGTACCGTTTTGGAATTAAAAAAAGACGTGCAAAGATATCGCAATAATTTTATTTTTACATGAAAGCCTGTACCTTAATCTACTTTTCTACATAATTTCCGTGAATATTGAGGCACTTGTCATAACGTGGCACCAGTTTTTGAATACCCTCCTCATAAAATTCTGCCGCCTGACTTGTTAACCACTGTATCACAACTGTTTTGACTTCGTATGGAGTTACGTCGTCGTGCGGCCATCTTTAAATGCTCTCACCCATTTCCTTACCATTCCATCACTCATAATGTTTTGTCCGTAAACTTCACAGATCTCACGATGAATATCGATCGGTTTTACGCCTTTAGCACTAAGAAATCGTATAACAGCCCGTACTTCCCAATGGGCGGGACTCACGATTGTCGGAGGCATCTTAAACACTCAGTAAACAACGTATACAATGAAGAATCAGACTATAATGGCGTCAGTGCGTAGACAAGTGATGTAGGTAACCAGCGCGCATACGCGGAACGCCGACCGTAGCGCTGCAAAGGCGGAATCGCAAAACGGTACTTACTTAAAAAACATGCCTCGTACAACAGAGACGCATACGAGTGTGTGTGTATGATATATCATTTACTACGAAAATCCCATCAAGTTTTATACTGCGATGGTTGTGGAAAACAAAAAAAAACATAATTATGCAGAGCTAAAACCTGCGGTAAAACTGATATTCAAATTTGATCCTATAATATAATGTTCCAAGTGCAAGTTTATTTGTTTATATGTTTATATGTTTATTTGTTTATATGTTTACACGATTCGTATGGTGGCTCGAAAACGGCTCCGCGCATCTTTGTGAAAATTGTCTATATCATAGAAAAAAGAAATTTTTTTAAGACTTTTAGCGTCTACGGATTTTCCTCTGAATTTCTTGGAAATTTTTTTTTAATTTTTTGCTCTATAACTTTTAATTCGTAAAAGATAGAAAGTTGAAATTTGGCATGTGTATTACTGTGTTCAATGCTAACTTTTTTTTGAAAATTAGAAAGAGAAAAATTAAAAAGGGAACGTTGAAAAAATTAGGAGGCCCAGTAGGAACATTTTGAGAAAACTGAAATTTTGGATTGTGTAATAATTGATTATGATATTAAAAAAAAATAATTCAAAATTCAAAAATTTTATTTATAGGCACAGGGGCGGTTTTAGTCGAGAGTAAAAATTGGACTAGAAAGTTGAAATTCTATACATGGGCTAACTTTGGTAACCCAATTGACAACGCAATTTAACCCAAAATTTGGAAAAAAAAGTTGTTCAAATAATGAACAAATTGAAAAAAAAAATTTTTTTTGTCAGTTTATATGAAAAATTATTGCCTGTTATATGTAAAATAAATATGGAACGAGTTAAATATTTCAATTTAAAAAATGGAATTAAAATTTGAAATGAAATTCAATTCACATGCAAAAGACAGTCGTCGCTTTCGACGGGGTAAACTCTAGTATAATTATAACTTCATCAGCTTTTGGGTATTTAAAAAAACACTTTTGACACATATTATATATTTACATTTATTTCAATCGGAAATTAAAAAGACAGCCCCCAAAAAAAAGGAAGAGAGAAAAAACCCATTGAAGTTGAATATGGAAGAACTAGCAAGTTAACTTTTCTGACTAATTTTGGTTTCCTAATTATTATCAATCTAAATAAAATGGCTAAAAATAGTTTTGTTGCAATATCTCCTTACCAGTGCGTACTACGATGAAAATAATTATTATCAATCTGATAGAGGACTCAATTTTCTACAATTTGTGCATACAACATTTTTTTGTATGTCTACTACGAAAGTAACATAGATTACAGAAGGTAAGTTAGGTTAGGTCTCTCTATTGTTCATTTTTTCGTGCACAGAATAGAGCAGGTTTCATTGGAGGTTATAAGATCACCAAATGATAAATAATGTCATTAATTTCAAAAAAAGAACAGTTGAAATCTTTTTTATTTTAATTTTACTTTACTTTCAAGTTCGTTTAGCGGGTAACTAGTATAAATAATAAAAGTGCTAAGCATGGCAACACTAATTTTGAGTCTAGGTCTGTTAAAAGTCTAGAGGTGAACGACTGAGTCAACCAGACTGTCAGACTAATGTGAACAATGGCACAAGTCTAGCTGCAATGTCTTAGATGATCATAGAAAAAAACATAAAATTATTTTCAAGGTTATAATAAATCAATATCTTATTTAATTAATAAAAAATTTAATGTGTCTGTAAAAAATAACAATATATTATTTCTGTTAAAATGCTAATGACTTTTGAGCAGTGTTGTTCTTTTTAAGTTAAAGATGGAGCCAGTTTTATAGCATGTGTTGCTCTTTACAGGATTAATTTGCTCTGAGGGGATGCTGTGGAAGGATCAAAGGGGTTTAACGGCGTCCTGGTTAAGAACTTTGGGGATGGTGAAATTTGGATCAAGTAGACAACCAATGGAACACAGAGTTGAGCTGGGAATAACCGAAGCATTTCGAGTAAGAATTAAATTATATATCAAGTAATCCAAATAAGACCAAGTTGTATACAAAGCAATTCTCATAGCTCATGTTTAGCAAGTATATAACTTAGATTCAAAACATTATTTAGATATAGAAAATTACTGTGAAAGTAACCTAAAATGTCTTAGCATTTAATTTGGTTGGACATTGTTATTTTATACTGACTTCGTAGTCTTGGTTGAGCACTCTTTCTGCTAGATTTTAGATGCTAGTGGTGCTGCCGGCTTGAATCCAGTCCATATGCTCCATCACAGCGTTGGCACAATTATTAACAAGTTGGTCTTCGGAATCACGTGGCCGGAAGATCATGACACGTGGATCTATCTTCAACAACTTCAAGAAGAGGGTGTCAAGCATATCGGTGTATCAGGGGTAGTTAACTTCTTCCCTTGGCTAAGGTGAGTAGATATATTATTAGACCCTTTAGTCAGTGAATAGATTCATAATGGACGAAGCTTCAGCATCTTCAGTTGGTAACACATGGTCAATGCTCTGTAACTCAGCCAATTTTAAAAATTTCGGCATAACTCTTTAATTCCGTATTTCTAAGGTAAGACAACTTCTTTTATTTATACATGTTTCAGGTTTTGGCCTTCCAACAAGAAAAATATTAAGTTTCTCATAGAAGGAAAAATAAAAACGCATGATATCTACGATATGATCATAGCCAATCACAAGGTAAAGCTCCAGCTGAAAGATCGTCAGCTATCAGAAACCGATAAAGTCAATTTCGAACATATACACGACCCGAAATTCGAACAAATGATCAAAGATGTTGAAAACGGTAAATATATCGACAAAGACTGGTTCAATCTTGATACGGAATGCATCCTGGATTGTTTCCTGAAGGAGAAAATGAAGAGGAGCGAGAGTATGGGAAAACAGGGACTAGAATATTGTAGTGACGAACAATTGCGTCATCTTCTGGCTGATATATTCGGTGCTGGAGTTGACACCACTGTGACTACGTTAAGATGGTTTCTGTTGTTCATGGCTTGCGAACCTGACATCCAGAGGAAGATCCAAGAAGAATTAGATGAAATCATTGGTACAGAACGTAGGGTTTCTATTGATGACAGACCTAATTTAAAATATCTAGCTGCAGCGTTGTTGGAAACGCAGCGGATCAGGTCCGTGGTGCCACTTGGGATACCGCATGGCGCAATGCAGGTTTGTGCATGTTTAAACAAGTTGCTTGTCTCTAGAAATTGATTTGATACGATGTAAGATATCCTCTTCTAGAACGCTGAACTCTTTGGCTATAAGATTCCCTATGGATCTATGATTATTCCCCTTCAATGGGCCGTGCACATGGACCCGGAGAATTGGGAGAATCCAGAAATCTTCAATCCGGATCGTTTCATCAGTGAAAGTGGACAGTATAAGAGAGTTACCAACTTTATTCCTTTCCAATCTGGTAAGTATACCTGACGGAGATATAGCTATTTAAAATTTGAAATTCTGTTTTGTTTCCGCTTAATTGATAGCCATATTTTGACTTCACTCGATTATTATTCAAGTCTACTGTAATTACTGTATCAAAACTTTATGTATTGCTCGAGACAGCTGTAAGTCCTATAATATTGCGTCTTATTAAAAAATGATTGAACATTTGAGGTTCCGATAGCTAATTGTATGAATATGTAGTACAATTTTTAGAAATTAAGTCATGGTTCACAACCCTATTGTTCCAAAAGTATAAACATATAAAACGCAATCCTTTTGAGTCTCCTTTACGTTGGTGACGTCAATCCGGCAATGACGTCACCGCTCGGGGTGGTTGGCCGGTGCATGTGCACTTGGAATGCACTGAACGATGTGCGTTTCAACAAATGTGCAGGCAGCGATGTCCTTGAGGTCATCCTTGCTTCTTGGGATAGTCAATGAACTAGCGATCATGCGTTGTTAGGGACTGGACACTCGAAGAACACGTGCACTGCAATTTAAGAACTGTGTTCTGGAATTGCGTCATATACCGCTTAATTTTAAGGATTTTTTTTTTAAGAGTGGATTATTTATTATGCATTAGAGTATTCCTATAAATGACTGACTTAAAACAGAGATCCGCCATTATGAATTTTTACTTTGTCAAATTCTTTCTAACGTAACTGTCAAACTATTAAACCTATGGTGCTAATTTCTTCTTTGAATTACTCCTATTGATTTTAACTCTAGATATATGTAAGACGCGTAATACATATTGAAATATTCTGTCCCTCAGTTAAAGGAAGGGGGAGGGGGTAATGTTTCAACATTTTTATTGTACAAATTTATACAACATATTCAGTTCATTGTGTAAAAATTTGAAGTCGATTGGAGTAAAACTGTCGGAGATATAGAGTTTTAAATCTTCACCTCTCTGGTCTGCTTTCATGTTACTTCGAAACTTTTAAATGCGGTTCCTCACACATAGCTTTTTCAAAGTCGGTGCACTCTCTAGCTCAAAATCTACTGGACCGATTTTTCTGAAATTTTGCACACTCTTTCTTTACATAAATGCCGAGGTAACGCTGTCGAGTTTTTTTTCATTTCTTAATTTTAACGTATTTTAAAATAACAAAGTTTCTGATTTATTTCATTAAAATCGGTATTTTGATTTTAAGTGCTGTAAAAAATTGAAAAATCAATAACGACAGGGTTATCTGTAGAAACTTATTAGCTAATGAAATCATTTTGGTTTTTCGATTTCAGAAAATCCAGCGATGAGTTATGAGTGACACCGCTATGTTACTTTCTTTGTGATGTCTGCGAGTTAAGCTGTCAATCCCTCATTTCTTGACATTTATTTATGAAAATTTCACAAAGTATTCTTCAAATGTCATTTTATCCTGTAGTAATTATAGAAATAATTACATATTAACTGTGTCATCAAAAAACATTATCGAAAATATGCTTCTTTTTTATCATTTTGATCTTACCTTAAGGCTAAATTTTAAGTCTGAATTTAATAAATAAACTTAAGACTAATAATTGTTTTATACATTTGTATGTAAACTATTTGCTTTATCAAAAAAATGTTTAAATAAAAATTGTAGAACGTTAAAAATCCTTTCAACTGATGTATGATAAGTTTAGATACTATAATAGGTTTAAGAGATATTGACACAATTGTAAGCGCATGTCCTCTCTTTCGAAAGTCATCCGCTGTTTTGAATTATTTCTTCGGTGAAGTGCTCTACATTACAGCGGCGCAGCTCAATATCTTTTAGACCTACAAAAAAATCTTTTAAATCAAAGCTGTAGAAAATATTGTCCTTTACAAGTTTGATAATATCCATAGTTGTCCTAAAACCCACCGAAAAAGAGATATTACAAAGAAACTCTTTTCTTGTTTACAGGATAATGATCAATTGATATATTTTAGTAATTCACCGGATTAGACCACTTTTTGCAAGTTTAAACATGCATAAGAATGTTTGACGCATATGCTTTGCATAGAATGACCCTCTGACGTCATTTTTACCCTTAACATAAGCCGGTGGACACAAGAGTTAACACGTCTGCCATTTATTCCTTGAAATAACACTCGGCAACATTTAAATGTGTTCGTTGTAAGATAGCAAGCGTGAAATTGCATTGTAAGGCAATTTCTATATGAGAACTAGCAAATGGAACCTTGAAATTAGCTTGTGGAAAGCTAGCAAGTGTGAAATTTTTACTTTTAATTGATTTTGCATTAAATTCACATGTAACTATTTCAAAAAAGGACGGTGTCCTCCTAATGCTGCCATATTTATTACAGGTAAACGAATGTGCGTTGGCGACGAACTGGGCAGGATCCTCTTGTTTATGTTTGCAAGCGTCTTGCTTCAGCGATACCACGTAACTCTCACCAAGGAATCTGACATGATCCCGAGGGATACGCTATTAGAGGGGGAGTGTGGCATCACTCTGACACCGCCAGATCACGAATTAGTGTTTTTAAGGAGGTCACAAAACAATTTTTAAATAAAATAAAATAATATGTTTAAAATATATTTTTTTTTTATTAATAATATTAAAATAATTATAATAGTTTTACATTTAATGATGTATGATTATGTACTAATTACTAAAATGACTTTTTAATAAAAATATGGTTAAATTTGAACACATCCTGATGGAATTATAATCTATAATACATGGTTAACCTAAAATAATAGAGAGACAAGGATAGATATATATGATTTTCTACTAGAAAGAAAAAGAAAACAAATCATCGCACTTCTGATGCGACAATATATGCTAAGTATCCTTGTCAAAGAAAATCTTATTATTTAATCAAAACTTATCTCAAAAGAGAACTATACTTAAATAATGAAGTATTTACAAGTATTTTGATATAAGTTTTGAACAACGTTAGCTTTGTAATTCTCGCCATTTTGTTTTTTCTTAAACTAAATTTTTTAAATTAAATATATATATTAATCAACTTGACATTTTGATACAAAATGATGAATATGTTTGATTATCTATTACTTTTGAATATATTTGTTTCAACAAATGATTATAATTAAACAAATATACAAAATAATTAAATATAATACTATTTCCGGTTTTTAAAATGTTGGTGCCAATTGTATTATGTGTGTCAAATTTCAGAACCCAATGAAACGTTGAAATAATATAAAAATAACAATATAAAAATTATTTTGTATATTTATATTCACACATTTATATTAAACATGAATCTTAGATATCTAAGAAATCATTTTCTAATATAAGGATATGATATAAATAATATAAAGGAACTTCTGCAACCTTTAACCGTGCCCTACGCAAAATTAAATAACTTTAAAATATGTTGACATCTGTGTAGTTAGCGTTTTGAATAATAGATGGCAGCCGCGTGCGTAAATTATAAAAAAAATATTTTAAAGTTCTTGTATGTTCAGAGCCGTTTACTAATGAGACCCTACATTTCTCAAAGTGTCATTATTGTTTAATGGTCGATGCTCTAAACATACTTTAAAAGTGCTAGGGCTTATTGTAACACCAACGTTTCCTTTTAAACTCGGTTCTTCAGCTCCTTCCGGTAATGTTATAGTAAATTGTTGCATCATACAAGCAAAAAATAAAAATAATTCCATTTTTGCCAAAACGTCACCTAGACACATTCGCCGTCCAGCTCCAAAAGGCATGAAGAACTCAGGACGGTGTACTTTACCTTCACTTGTCAAAAATCTATCTGGATTGAACTGTTTTGGCTCGACCCATAATGTGGGGTCCATATGTAGTGAACTAATCAGTGGGATAACCTGAGAGCCAGCTGGAATCCTGTAGCCATTTATTAAGACATCTCTGTAACAAAAAGAGAAGACATTTAATACATTTGTCATTGTTGAAAACATTGCGTAATTATAAGCTAAACAATTAGTGTTTACAGTGATAGAAAATAATAACCTCAAAAACTATTGACATGTCAAAACTTGTTGAATATTCAGTGATGTGTTTTAACTGCTTAATGTCTTAAAATCAAGTGTTGTGTATTGTGTGTGAATTAAATACAGTGCTTCAACAATTGATGAGATGGGATTATACATATCTGCAAACTGCTAAAGGTATTTGTTTAGTTTTTGTTTTTATCAGTGACGTATTTGCTATGGAACTAGTGTTCCAATATAATATCAACTATGTATAGATTTTTAAATTTATTATGTTATTTAACGGGGGGTCCCTCCGTTGCTGAAACTGTTCAGTTTGTAAGGTCGAACATGTTCGTTGCGTTCCTAATAAAATACTTTATATTCATATCCAGTCCGACTGGAGTATCAGATTCTATATATGTCTGGCATACTGTATATAGTATGTTCTGTACATATGTATAAACACCAAAGTGTTGCTCTCAAAAATCTGTTGGACGTACTACTGAACCGAAAGTGAAAGCCAAAGAACACATTGACCTGTCATTTAACTTAAAATTCAACGGTATTTGCTTTAGAAGACGAAACCGGTGTTAAAAATTATTGGCATTTGTTTGTCATAACTTTGCAATGATTTTAAAACTTATTTCTATAGAGCTATAGTGTTAAAATTATTGATTTAATGCTCTGATAGACAACCTTATCAAATGTGCATACAATTTTGTAAATGTTTTAACAGTGGAGAAACCTATGACTCATACAATCTCAAAATAGGCCGGTGGTTAATAAAAATAAATAAATATATATATATTTGTTTATTTTTTTCTGTTTTTCTTTAACGAATGCATATCAGAATGTAAATTTCGCAATTTAATCTATAAAAGAATATAGTAACCTACTAAAAAATTGCTATCACTTTTAGATTAAATCGAAAATATGGGTTAGAATACTGCGTCAGCCGGTTGATAAGTTACGCATTATTCTTATCAGTACGCACAGAGCGCAGAATGTCAATATTATTGTTCAAAAGACCAATAGTATCGCTAGATTATAAATAAATAAAAATTCTTTAAAAAAAAGTGTAAACAGATAGAAAATATTATATCATAATCGTAGATAAGAAGGTCGACGTCAGCTTAAGTCAATATACTCATTTAATGTTCATTTTTATATAGTAAACTTTAATATAAATGTTATAGAGTGGTATTTCGATGTTGGTAACACTAACGTACTTGACAAATTGACAAATATTGATACAGATTGAGTTCTATGCACTATGTTTGGAAACCGTGTTATCAGACGTTTCGTAGACAATAATTGGCCATCGTGCAGCAGTGATTTGAAGCTATTGGACTATTTTCTACAGGGCAATTTTAAAGAACTTCAACGAACATTGGAACCGAAAATCAATCAAGAATGTTCACTGGCGTTGTTTTTAAAACGATTCCAAAAAGAAACCAACACATGGCAAACTTTAAAATTGAATAAGAAATCGCTGGTAGCAATAAGGGGTATACCACGAAGCGAAGGTCTAACTGTTCATGTTCACGATGCAAAAAAGTCAAAGAAATAGAACTTACTTTGTGGGAGAATGGGTAGTAGCCAGCGGGACAATGCTAGATCTTCTCATCACTTCCATAATGGTAGCTTCCGTGAACGGCAGGTATTTCAAATCAGCATGATTTGGCAAACGATTTCTTCCCACGACACAGTCCAATTCTTCTTGCACTTTCCTCATAATGTCCGGATGTCTGACCATGTATACGTTGATCCATAATAGAGTTGTTTTGATGGTTTCCATCCCCGCTGAGAAGAGATCTCCGATAATTTGCATAATTTGTTGATCTGGAATCAAACAATTAGGAATTTAGTTGGGATTTTAACATTGGAACATGGTAGGTTTTAGAGTTAGATAGATGCTTACCGTGATCTTTTCCATCGAACAATTCAGCTTCCCTGCCGGCTTCCTTGGCGTTTAAGATCTCCACGAGATAGCTGTCAACTAAGTCACGGATATTTGCAGGATCCAATGTGGCCCTGTGTTCGTCGATAACCTTCTTATAGAATTCGAACATCTCTGCGCGGTTCTGACTGATCTTGTTCCTTGCCGTGGTTGTCCCAGGAAGGTATTTGTAAGCTGGGATATAGTCGAGGGTGTTAATTTGTCCGTACAAACGCATACCTTCCTCGATTAGGCGAGTGAATTTGCAGAATTTGGGGTCATCGATGGTAAACCGTTCCGACATCATGATGTTGCAGATGACGTTGCTAGTGCAAAGAGCCAGGATCGGACTCAGATCGGTTGGGGCGCCGTTAGTAGCTTTCAAGGTACCCAAAAACTCATGTACTTCAGTCTGAAATATTAAAAGTAGATGCTTAATTTAGGGGATCGGGAAATAGATATTAGCAGGAATTTCAATGAAGATATTTACCATGACCATTTTCTCCATGCCTCCACGTCCGTTTCCCATGAAAGTCATTCCACGTTTTCTAAGCTTATCGTGCAGGAATCGGCGTTGCTCTTTCCATAATTTTCCTTCGCTGTTGATTACACCTGGAAGAAAAAAATAATACTTTAGAACAAAAATTACTTGAGAACAAGTGGACCATTTTGCTAATTGTTGTTTTAATGTTCGTAATAGCCTGAATACAGCTTTTAAAGAATGAAAAATTTGAATTTTTTTTTTTAAATTCATTCAATTTTTTATGTTAAGTTGAATTTTGAAATTTTTAAATGAAATTGAAATTTCATAAATTTTTATAATATATTTCGTACAAAAATATTTAAAATATATCGAACGCTTCAATTCTTCGCCTTCTTGGTTCTTATTTAACTTAGTTGATAAGTCTTATCTAATAATAAATAAATGCATAATAATTTATTACAAATCGCGATGTTTTCAGTCTGGTTTTTTCACTGAGTGTACATGTTCCTCCGACAGATCATTCAAGCGGTCTGAGTGCTGCTGTGTTAAAAATACTGCAACCGCGTCGAAGATGATCTTGTGTCGCGGGGAAGACGATGGTGAGGAGGGAGAGTAGGGGACGTGGTACATAATAATCAAAGCGGGAACGCGAAGGAGGGTATTGCTGAAGCTAATGAATGAATAAAATTTGTACAAATGCATATTGACGCACACTCGCATTTGAAGCTATTCTGCAAAGTGCAAGAATGCTTTTCAACGCTTAAAAATATTTATTTATTTATTATTATATTATATAAATATTATCTATTATAAAAAATAATTATTTATAATATTATTTTGAGACGGTACAATTACCGAAAGCGCGAGGCGTTGTACTAAACTCCTGTTATAATTTCTTGATTTAATTTTTGTTTAAAAAATATTAATCTAAAATATTAATTTGTTTCGAAATATTAATCATATTAATATATATCATCAACAACACCGCAACTTCCAAAACAGTAATGATTATTTAAAGAAAATATTTTTGTAAATTAATTTGAAATTATTAGAACTATATACGTTAGACACAGTTCCTTATGTCAACATTTATGTAACATAAAAGATAACGTGTAAACTATTTGTGACATATATTACTGCTTTTTGAAAAATAAATATGGACGTTTGAAGAACACTTTTCTAACTATTTAAATGATAAAAGGTTTTCAGAATTGTTGTAACATAATAAAGTAAAATCGTTTTATATTAAATATAACCAGGTTTTGTTTAAAGTAATTTGTTATATAAAAGAAATATGTTTACTGGGTATTCAAGGTATAATTTTTTAAATAGAGATTTTGACAAAATATATCATTAAATTTTTTTTAATGAAAAATAAGTCTATAATTTTATAAATTGAAAATCATAAATATAAAAATCGACTTACCGAATCCGTTCAGGGCTTGCATGAATGGGGTGTCTGGTCTTCCTGTGAACTCCTCCATCCGGAAGGCCTGCCTAATTATCCTGTAGTCACTCAGAACGATGGTTATTTGATTTCCCAATCTAGCAGAGAAGATGACCCCGTACTTTTCAGCCAGCTCCATATATTTTGTGTGTTTTTCGTTGCCAATAAACGCGAGGTACCCCATGACAGGTATACCCCATGGTCCAGGCGGCAACGTCCTTATGTAGCTCAAAAGATTGTACAGAATTTGGGTGTATCTCACAATCAGAGTTGCAGTCAAGATAACTATCAACGTAGCTTGAGCATCTTCCGAAAAAAATCGGAAGATACTTTTTAAAAGCGGAATATCGAATAACATTTTTAAAATCACAAATTTTTCTAACACAAATTTATTAATATGGTAGGTACACTTTTATAAAATAAAATCAACAGAAAGTCTGTCTGTGTGTGTGTGTGAATTTTTTCACAATTGTAGATAATTTACTTCTTGCTTTGGAGTCAAGAATAGTTCTGTTTCAATTTTTGATGAACTTCTTATATATGTACGATGTACGTCTTCGAGGGAAAGAGGTGGGGAGCGCTTTCTGATGATTTGTCTTTTCGAATATTAAACGGACAAGTCAACCGATGAAACATTTAACTGCCGGACAAACTAACGAGCAGTTAGGTTTGGACCAACAGCTCATTAGGTGTGTGGACCTATTTTACTTATTTTAGGAAAATATCGATATCTATTATATACTTAAGACATTAAAGTCTTTGTAACACATTTTTTAAATCCATAATTTTCGAAAACTATAAGAACTACATTATAATTTTGTATTCCATATAATAAACAAACAAACTAATAGAAAAAATATATTAATTAATTATATATTTTAATTATTAAAACATAATTAAAAATGTAATATTTTATTTTCCTTTTTAATGCTTTCGAAAGATTCAGTTGCAATAATATCTTTATACTATTTAAAAATACTAGAGTTTACCCCCGTCGCAAGCGACGACTGTCTTTTGTGTGTGACTGGAATTTCATTTCAAATTTTCGTTCCATTTTTAAATTGAAATATTTAACTCGTTCTATATAAATTTTACATATAAATACAATTAATTTTTCATACAAACTGACTAAAGAAATATATTTTTTTCAACAAAATAAAAAATATTTTCAATTTATTAGTTTTTTGACCAACTTATTTTCAAAATTTGGGACTTTTTTTCGATTTGTAAATTAGGTACCAAAGTTAGATATATATAATTTCAACTTTTTAGCCAAATTTTTACCTTTGGCAAAAACCCCCAAATAATATATTTGAATTTTTTTTCTTTTTATATGATATTCAATTATTACACAATCCAAAATTTGAGCTTTCTTCAAAGTTTTCTACCGAGCCCCCTAATTTTCTCGGCTCCCCTCTTATAAAATTTTGAACTTATAAATTTTGAAATATGTTCGCATTTAAAAGCGTAATACACATGCAAAATTTCACCCGTCTATCTTTAACGAATACAAAGTTATACAGCAAAAAGGGGCCACATTTTTTTCAGTTTTTACGGGTTTCCAGGAAATTCAAGGAAAAATCCGGGGTCGCCAAAAGTCTTTTCAAAAAGAATTTTTTCCTCTACAAAATAAGCGATTTTCAAAAACATTGACAAAGCCGTTTTCGAGCTACCATACAAAATTCATTACCAAACATATAAGATCATAAGAAAATAAGATCATAAATATACACTTGGAACATTATAATATAAGATTTCCGTGTCTGTACCGCTGTATCGCAACAAGACATAATAAAGGGGGCATAATAAATAAGGCCTAGTTTATCACCTTAATATATTATCACTCCAATACCGTGGTTTTAGAGTTTTGTGCTTCTTTCGCTAACTTGGAAATTTTCTCCCATATTCGAGGCGCTACAACCCGCTTGTTATTGAACTTAGAGATAAGTTGCGAAGATGAAATTTGGTTAAAATTTTGTCCTTTTCAAGATCGCCTCTTGATTGAAATTTCGCAGAAAGATTTTCAAATGTTTTTTGAATTAGAAAAGTTAGTTTTCATAACTATACTTAATATATATATAGGTTGAAAATAAATCTATTGTTCAAATTAGCATGTGAAGCTGACAAATTCGACAATTCGGCTATTGTGTCACCCCTTCCTTCAAAAATTTAATATAACTTTGAAGTTAGCAGGCTGTAACTAGCAGTCAATATTCCCAGACAACGTTAAATTTATTTTTAATATAATTTTTATTTATTTTAAAATAAATTTTGTTTGTTTATTTTTTGTTTAAAATTTTAATCACAAAGTTTAATGCACTGGTAAATATATTTTTGCTTTAATTGAAGATAATTCAAGTTCATTCTCCTATAAGTGTTCGATAATATATCTATCGTTCAACTATGTTCAATTAATTGTTTATATTTTTTTCATATCACAGTTTTGAGTTCAAAGTGCATTGGATAAATGCATAGTTAATTTCGATTAAAAATTCTAGCGTTTACTATTAAAGAGCAAAAGTAACGAAAGGCTTTAACCGGTAATCGTGAACACATTTAGAAATAGTTATAGTTCATATTATGAGCGATCGACAGTGTCATGCATAAAAATAGTTAAGCGGTGATCTCATACTGAAACAGTGATAGAAAATTATCTCGTAGTCCAAGATTCACGCTTGTTAACTTACCACAAGCTAATTCCAAGGTCATTTTTAACTTATCATATAAAATTTGTCTTGCTGTGAAAAGTTTACACTTGTTAGCTTGCCACGAGCTAATTCCAAGCTTATTTTTTCCCTGGTACCCGTACGAAAAAGTACTGCTTTTTATCTGTGTATCTATAAACTAAGGATTATTTCAAAACTGTGGTGTATTGATAAACATGAAAATGAAGTTTTCGCTCAAAATAAAGTGTACTAATGCGAAACGTAGCGCATTAACTTTAATGAATCAACTATGGAAGATAAGTATGGAAACATAATGAAAGAGAGTGTAATATAAATCTTACAATGACATAGTTCCAGAGTGGTATAATGGTTTTATGACAAAAATTAAAATAGAATCAAATAAAAATTATTATCATCATATTTACATAATAATTTTTACTGCAATTTTTAAGCTGTGTATATACCAATTAATAATTTAAAAACTAAGACCACTATAAATGTATTCTGCGGGCCCATTCATGCAAGCATATAGTAAACTTAATAGTTTTTCACGAATGCTTTGTTAATTTTTTGTGCTAGTCCATATTATTACTTGTTAGATTTTGATTTTTGTCTTCAGCCAGCAACCTCTCCTTTTAAATATCAGACTTGCTTAAAATTTACAATAAAAGCACGTGGTGAAAGAAAGCCGGCACTCAAAGTACACGCCCACTTTTTAAATACTTTCACCAGTGGCGTACAAGAATCTGATTAATGAAAATATAAATATATGCAAGTAAAGAAACATCTACTTATTAGAGACGGGTATATTTCACCCGGTGAGGTACTAATTATATTTTGGGGCAATAAAAACAGCCCGCAGACGGGGCGACTGGTTGCAAACCTTAGCCCCGAATATGCCCGAACCGAATGTGATTACAACTGTGTTGTTAGTAAAAGAACGAACGTGTTTACGAGTGAGATAAAACACACGGCACGAACGTAACTAAACTGATTTGAAACTGGTTTTGAGCATATATTCAGCGACTATATTTCTCGGTCGCAGGGCATTGTTGGTTTCATCAACAGAGATGTTTACGAATACTATTGAAAAGTATTTAAATGCATACATACAATCAAATATAACATAATAAAATCCCCTGTTTTGCTATTGTTAACAATTCTATAGAGTCACGATACACAGCTCGTGCTCGTTTTCTTTGAAAACTTCGTTTCGCGTTTAGTTTGCAATCAGCCGACTCGTGTGCCTATCCTCGTGTTTTATCTCACTCGCACACACGTTGGATCTCTCACTACACATTCGCTTCGAGTAGATTCGGGTCTAAGGTTTGCAAACAGTTGCCTCGTGTGCGGAGGGCCTTAAGAAACATTTAAATTTAGATTCAGTTAAATATACTAAGTGTGAATATACTATTTTAACATGTGTACAATAAAAAAATAGTTGATACGCTGTGCTCTCTTTCGCATGTCCGTGAGAAACGACCTAAACCATCAAAAGTAGCTCACTTTCTCTCATATTTCATAAAACAAATGAATTTTTGATGTAATTTTCTACACAGGACAATATTTGTCGTATTCTCAATGAATGATTCTAAGTTTTTCAAAACAATCGTAAGAAAATTACCATTGTTATACCATCACAAAAAATTCGTTTCCGTTTCATCATAGGTCGGTGTCAAATGTCGGTTAAAAATTCAGATCCTAACAATCAAAATCTACAAACTTAGTACCGCAAGGAGTATTGAAACTTTTTCTACGTATAAAGGATATTAATAAATATATAAATTTCAATTTTCAGAATTTTCTTTGGAACTTTTTTAATATTAAGTTTATTAAATCCTGGAAATAATTTATAATTTTGAGATGTCTTTGTTTTTGGTGTTTTTAAGGCAGTGTACGTATCCCCCTTAATGGGCGGCATTGATCAATAGAAGGCAGTACTTTTCTAACCCTACCACTAACAATTTTGTTTCTCATTTGCTGCAGCATCTCTTTATTTCCCCCACTACATTTCTAAACGCGATTGACCACGTGATATTCGCGGCCGATTTAATCAAAAACATCGCGTTTGTTAGAATTTAAACTGTTTTTGTTTAGAATTTAGATCAGTGGTGTAGTATTGGAAGATTTACGGGAGGGTCATCAGACTTAATCTTATATTTTATCTTGTATATTGATGAAGATATTTTTAGATTCTATATTTTTTAATTAGTCATATTTAGGATGATATTAACATATAAATGTAGAGGTTAAAGAATGTGGTAATTATCACAATGTGTACAGGTGGAAATTCCCGGGAAATCACATTGATTTTTGGTTCTCTTTTTCAGTGAAAAATACAATCATTTCTGGGGGCACCCTTGTCCTCCTTTTCACAAATCCTGCATGTTCTCGTCCTCTGTTTTCGTTCTCTAATCTTAATCGTTTATTTACTTTCCTGTTTTTCCAGGTATACCGGCATCCTTCTCCTCCATAACTTCCATACTTTCCTGTTGTTGCGTTTCTAGATCCTTTGACTAGGCTAGGGATTAGGGATGGCGATCTGAGATCGATTAATCGAAGAATCGATTTTATGAGTTGAAAAAATCGATTCTTTGATTAATCGATATCAGATCGTCATCCCTAGACTAGACCCTGCTGGACCTTTTATAAGGCTCGGTACTCGTTATTCCTCTTCCTTTCTACTACCTTCTCTATTTCCACTGATCTTAACCTAATAACCTTTCTTTTTATCATCGTTTAATTATATTGAATCAAAATTTTGGTGTGATTTAATTCATCACCAACCCTACATTAGAACGCATTCTGGGTAAACAACATTTTTTTATTTGTTGTGCACAATTTGTAATTTAATTGATAAGCAAATAATAATAAACAGCGTGCAGAGATAACCCTCGCCGTGATTTTATTTAGTTTTGTCTGGTAGCTAAGATTACCGGGTTAAAATGTTATAAGAGGTCACGGATTCTTAAGGAACAATATCTAGAACGACGCTTGGCCATGATCAGTCTCCACCGTCGCGTCTGGAGATACCCGAGTACAAATGTTCTGCACATGTGGATATTCCAACGTGCCACGCAGTGCCGCATCAGTAGAAGTTGCAAATGATACGGGCCCCGTGTTTCTGGAGACACCGAGCCTAGTTCAGCTTGTAAAATAGGTTTGGTATATAGGTTTGTAATACTCCTATATTATAATGTTCCAACTGAAAGTTTATATGATTATTTGTTTATACGCTCCAGCGATTTGTATGATGGCTCGAAAACGGCTCCATCCATCTTTTTGAAAATTTCCTATTTCGTAGAGAAGAAAATTCTAAGACTTTTGGCGTCCTCGGATTTTTCACCGTATTTCCTGGAAACCCGCAATTTTGGAAAAAACTAAAAAAAAATTTTTTGCCCTATAACTTTTAATTTGTAAAAGATAGAAAATTGAAATTTGGCATGTGTATTACGGTGTTCCATACTAACTTTTTTTGAAAATTAGAAATTGAAAAATTTGAAAATGGGCGTTAAGAAAATTAGAGGGCCTGGTAGGTAGGTAGGTACTTTGGAGAAAACTGAAATGTTGGATTATTTAATAATGGAATATATTATTAAAAACAAAGAATTAAAAATTCAAAAATTTTATTTGGGGGTGCGGAGGCGGTTTTTGCCTAGTGTAAAAATTGTGCTAGAAAGTTGAAATTTTATATTATAGACTACCTTTGATACGTAATTTAAAAAACGAAAAAAAAAATTCTAAATTTTGAAAAAAAGTTGGTCAAATAACGAATAAATTGAAAATATTTTATATTTTGTTGAAGAAAATATATTTAAGAAAATATGTTGAAGAAAAATTATTTATTATTGAACGAGTTAAATATTTCAATTTAAAAATAGAATTAAAATTTGAAATAAAATTACGAATTACTTTGTGGGATTCGAATCATACACATTAAAAAGACGCTTGTTTATATTATAATTGTATTTTATATATTTGTAATAATGTATTTCATTATTTCACCTACATTACGAAAATACAATTAAACTGCAATAAATAAATTGTAAGAGTTATGCATCATTCCCACTCACTGCTTTAATTTAATTTTGAATTTAATTTAAATTGTTTAGCATATGGCAATACGCAACGTTTTTTTAGAACCTTACAAGGTCCAATGTTTTAAATTAAAAATATTAAATTAAGAAAAACTGTATTATATTATAACCTCCAAAATGTGACAATCTGTCAAAATGCAGTAGAATTTATATTAAAAAGATTTTTAATGTAAGTTTGTCAAAAATATAAAAGGGAAAACTATTTCTATTACTAACTGCTATTAAAAATAGCAATTTCAATTATTTCACATTCAATTTTGTCGAACTGTCAAAATTTATATTACTAAAGACGCATGCGCATCAACTAAATTAACTAAACGCAAATTAAAACACAAATGTGACTAGGAATGCCTATTCGGAATACCTGATATCTAGATAAAATAGTAAATTAAATATCAAAAGAGTGAGTGGGAATGAGGCTTAATGCACAAGCATTCGCTGTAATAATATAACAATCATATTTTAGCTAGAGGCCCTAGTAGTATTTAATATTTGCAACCGGCCCCGCACTGTCTTGATGCGGCACTGTTGCCACGCGCGAATAAGTCTTATCACAGGATATAAAGGAGTAAACAACATATGTCAAATGAAGTATCAAGCGTTTAGATACATAAGAAACCTATATCCTCAAGGATAGTCGCGGATTTACCGGGACTAGCCCGGTAGTTTTGGTAATCATCTATTTTTATACTTTTATATATTAACTTTTTATTTTATCAAACATATATTTAAATAAAAGTTGTAGAACGTCAAAAATCCTTTTAAATGGTGTATGATAAGTTTAGATACTATAATGGGTTTAAGAGATATGGGCGAAATTGCAAACGTATGTACTCGTTGTTGAATGTCATTTGCTGTTAGTTTTCAGTGAGGTGCTCCATTTTTCAGCGGTGTAGCTCAATATCTATCAGACATACAAAAAAATGTTGTACGCAAAAATTATAGGAAATTGAGTACTCTATCAGATTAATAATAATAACTATTTTTATCTTAAGACCCACGGAGATATTACTAAGGATATTAGTAAGGAGATATTTCCAAAAAACACAATTTTAACCGCCATTTTATTATGATAGTAGATTTTATCATAAAAATTGAGGCTGGAAAACAAAATCCGTATATCCAAAGTTGTAGAAAAACTTTATTTACCAGCTTTTTCGCGTTTAGTGATGTCACCAGTCTATTTAAAGCATACTTAATTATTCCACCAATTATTTCTTTACTAATGTTGTCTTAGATTAATTATGTTCTTTTAAAAATAAATTTTCCCTATGAAAGGTCAAATTATATTAACATTGCGTAAATTTTTGATAAAAATAGTTGAGTCACTCGGATGTGTCTGTACTACACTAGCTGTAGCCTTGTGTTCCATTTGTTTGTGCAGAGGTTGTTCACGCGGATAACCATTCTCATATATCCCCTGTTGTTAGAGCGAGAAAGCAATAGTATAAATTACAATACATAATTTTCCCATACAAAAAGAATTCCCATTTTAATGGAAAGTTGATCCTTATGAATTAAGTCGATTACCCTGTATTGTGAGGTGAAAAACCTGCGTTTATAGAGAAGCAGTGATGTCCAACGTGTATTCAGAATGGGACTTGTCAAATATTAAGTAATAAGTAAATTTATTTATAGTTTTTTCTTCTAAGAATGTCGAAAGAATTTTTTAAATCCTTATTGATAAATTCGCTAATATGCTAATATATCGATCTATTTTATTAGTGAGACAGCCCCAAAGCTTCAAATTTGGGTTGATTATATGCAGTTATATTCTAGATATGCAGTTCTAATAAGTGGACTACATCGATGTATTGCATTCTATCCAGTGCGAATTTATTTTAGACTCCTTTCAATTAAATAATTTTTTAAATAAAGTTTTATTAAATATCTAAATGTTGACGAAGATATACCAATTAAAAGTTTGAATTGTAGTTTTAGCGCTAGAAATGGTCGGCCATATTTGTATGACGTGAAATGCATTTTAACGTCAGTTATTTGTTGAGTAAGTCAGTGCTGTGGTAATGTTCTGTAGCTGTTGGTAGTCAAATAATCAAGTCAAATCAAAGAATAATAAGTTTTTAATTTATTTAACCCTGCTCAGGCAGACATAATATTGAAATTTGATTGTTCCTTGAAGTAGCTGTAAATAATATTTGATATTTTGATATATAAATACATATAGCAGAGATTTATGAGCCGTAAGGTTGGTAACCGTACACAAGGATTGTGATGTCACATGCACTTGGAATGTGTACAACGTTGAATTCCTTTAATAATTAAAGAGACAAAATGACTTTTTTAATTGTTAATATCTCTTAACATATAAGGAGTTATTAAAAAATAATTGAACATTTAAGGTTCTAGTAACCCACTTTATCAATATATAGTACACTTTTATAGAAATTAAAGCATAGGACACAAGCCAATTGCCCATTTTCTCATAGGATAATACACTTTAATTTGCGTTGTGAACATGATATTGAAATATCTTAAATTCTAGAAATGTATATTAATATAGATGTTAAAGTTAACTATCAGGATCTCAAACGTGATTTGTTTTAAATAGTCGCAATAGTATTGAAGATATAAACAATTAAAATAGCCATTTAAAGAACCAAGACGATTAACGGGACAAAACTTTGCAAAAAATTAAAGAAACGTTTAATGTCATGTCCGTCCTTACATCGTCCTAAAGCACGATGCAGAACATTTCGGTACATTTTTCCAGCTCCAGCTCCAGAGTCACAGCTTTAATGGAAATTTATCGTTAAAAAGATGTCAATCGTCTTTAGGTGGTAATGTTTCCTAAAATACTTCGACTTATTAAAAAATTATTGGATATTTCAGACTCTAGTACCCACTTTATCAAAATATATAGTACAGTTTTTTGGAAATTATGACATGGTTCACAAGCCCATTAAATAAAATGTATTTGTTCACTTGCTCGACAACTACTGTCGCTTCTAACTTGCATTATAAGCAAAGTTACATCTCAATGTATCCTTGCAACAATCTAACAATTTCTGTTAACGGATATCTCTTGAACTTCACCTATATTCGTGGTAGAATGCAACTTTCTCTGATAAGGCTTATCATGCCGAGTGTTAATGACGTCATGACGTCCGCGGGTGATTAGATTGTTTCCTATGCATTCATTAATTAATATATGTTAATGAGATGTTGTTAATCTCTACATAAGACATATGTTATGTATTGCTTTTATCCAGAACCGTATTAATTTAAATGCAGAGAGTTTTTAAATTACGCGATTAATTCGTACTGTCAAAATTCGCGTAAATCGAATACTGACTGAGCGCTATCACTGAAAGGTTACTAAGGTAATCTAAGGTACTCTGCTTTGTACTTACACATTATGGACCGAATTCATAGTTATCGCAACATTTAGGAAACTACATCAGTTAAATAGAAATAACAATAAATTGTTCAACCGACCTAGTAACTGCACAAGGTACGATTAACTATTATTTCTCTTTAACTGATGATAACTATGGGTTCAGCAACCGGCCCTATATGTTCACATTTGAATATAATATTCCAATAAACCAACTATGTAGTATTATTATTTATTTATTTAATGTTTTACCTTTCGGCATTACATTCTTCTGCCTTAGTACAATACATTTTAATCCCTAAATATATAAATATATATATATGTGTGTGGGATATAATTTAGGATTAGATATAATTAGTTTGTAAGAAATAATAATTATAAAGAACTCTATAAAATAGGTTAGGAACATTGCTAATATTAAGTTATATTCAAATGTTACTAGCTCTGTTTTGAAACGATTTGTGGACCCCGTTCACTTGACAAGTCGCTTGCTACGACATGCATAATGCATAGTTAGCGCGAGAAGATTGTTAAAATGGCGATAGTAGTAACATACACAGTTTGTATGGCAGTCATTGGTAAATTCGGGAAATGTAGTATTAACTAGTTGTTAATAACATTAAGAATTAGAATCCGTTTAACAATATTACTAGTTGTAATATTTGTTGTTTGATAATATTGTTGTGAACTATTTTTATATATGTGAGTTATTTTTGTAATATAATTTCTTTGAGAAATAATTAATTGAACTATTATTAAATTCAGTTATGTGTTAACTTTATTTTTAATAAGCTAAATTGTAAGTGGGGGCTCAACTAAGGATTGAAACAACATCAAAACAGCTAAACCACAGCGGTAATCTAGCTAACACTCACTAAGGTGTAAGGTAGACCCACAATTGGAAACATTAACCAGGATAGGTTTATTGTCACCCCACACTTGGGGGCTTAACCGGGATAGGCTTATTGTCAAACCACACTTGAGGGTGTCAACCGGGATAAAGGAAAAACCAAGTTTATTCCGTCAAGAATACTCTTAACCTTTGAACCAGGACTATTGACCAACAGATAAGGGTGCATACAATCTACTCGTCAAAGTGATTGCACTTCAATCTGTAGCAGTGACAAATAAAACAATGATAAAGGAAAAACCTAGTTTATCCAGTCAAGAATATTCTTAACCTTTCAACCAGAACTATTGACCAACAGATAAAGGAAAAACTAAGTTTATTCCGTCAAGAATATTCTTACCCTTTGAACCAGAACTATTGACCAACAGATAAGGAAACCTAGTTTATTCAGTCAAGAATACTCTTAACTTCCAGGTGCGTACAATTAACTCGTTAAAGTAATTGCACTTCAATCTGTTAGCAATGATAAATATAACAATGATGGAGGAATTAAACAACTTATCAGTAGCAGAATTACGTCAAGAACTTAGCTTCGTTGGATTGAGTCAACGTGGAAATCGTGCTGAATTATTAACGCGAATGAACTCGTATAATAGCAAAGTTGGAGAACAGAATAGCAGGTTTGTAAACAATGAAACAGTAAATAAAACTAATTAAACGTTTTTAGATTTAGAATTGGCTTTACCTAAATATGATGGACTTAAAAATGTCAAATTATGGATCAAACAATTTGATGATTTCTGTGACCAGGCGGAAATAGATACAAATTACAGATATTTGTATGCCAGGAGATTGTTAACTGATACCGCAAAACAATTTGTCAATTTTGAAACCAGGATAATAAACTGCGATACATTTAAATCGTATTTGATCGATGAGTTCGATACGAGTTTATATAGTGCACAGGTGCACAAAATGCTTCAACAAAGGTTTAAGAAACCAGAGAAAACTTTTCGTCAATATGTGTATGATATTTTAGTCATAGCTCGACAAGCAGATGTCGAAGAAGCAGCTATTATTGATTATATCATAGCAGGTATTCGTGACAGTACAGCTAATAAAGTAATACTGTATGGAGCTGAGAATATTGGGCAACTTAGACGTAAGCTTGAACAATATGAAAAAATGAAAATGGTTAGTCAGGACTATGATAGGAGATAAAGGTCAGGTACCAAAACAAAAACTGAGACAACAGGTAAGAAGATTAAATGTTTTAATAGTGGTTCGTTATCACACTCATCTAAATTGTGTCCAGATAAAGACAAAGGCTATAAATGTTTTACTTGTGGTAATTATGGACTAGTTAGTCGAAACTGTAAAACTAAAATAAATACTGTTAAATCGGAGCATAATGTTATGAAAGTGGAAATGATAAAATCAATTTGTGTTAATAAAAGCAGTTATTTAAACGCTTTAATAGATACTGGTAGTGATTTATCAGCAGTGCGCGAAGACTATTTTAAAACATTAAAGAATGTTAAATTATATGACTCTGTTATAACAATACGAGGTTTGTCAAACTCTCGAGTAAATTCTTTAGGTAGAATAAGATTGGACATTGAAATTGATTCAGAACATTACGCTAGTTATTTTGAAGTGTTACCATCACAGGCGATGCATATGAACATGGTGATAGGTTTGGACATTATAGCTAAAGCTAGAGTGATTATTGATAACACGGGTGTAAAATTTCATAAACTTTATAACGATAAAGATGAAAATGAAAGTGAAGTTAAACAATTAATGACATTAAAAATAGACAATAGTGATAAAGAAAGTGAACTAGACTTATCTCATATAAACGATAAAAATGTTGTTAATAAAATACATGAGTTAGTGGACAATGACAAACGAAAAGAGTTACTCAACTCTGAAAGTGAAAAGATAATTAAATTGAAAAATGATACTCCCATATTTTCTAGGCCACTTAAACTACCACCTGCAGATCGACTAGATGTTCAAGAGCAGCTGGATGAAGGGTTAGAAAAGGATGTCATACAGGCAGCCCAGGAAATGAACGACCTAGGTTATGTACTTAAACAAGGCAATCTTCGTCTCTCTAAGGATAAGGTCAAAGCCGTCAAGCATTTTCCGAAGCCGAAGACGACGATACAAGCAAAGAATTATGCAGGAAAGTATATAATAGAAAATGAATTATTATACAGGTTTAAAGACGACCAAAAGCTGTTAGTAGTACCAAGTAACATGCAAGCAGAAATAATACATAAAGCACATGACATAGGACATTGTGGCTTGAATAAATGTCAAGAAATATGTTGGATTTAAATTTAGCGCTACCTCTCGGTATTGACACTATTCTATCTTTGTTTTTATACTCGGTAGTACTGTAGGTAATACTGTACTCTGTAATACCGTCCTGCTAGGTAGTTAAGACTATACTCTGTAATACTTCTCGCACCACAAGAACCAGCGCAACGACAGCAACAGAAACAAAATCCAATAATTGGCATCAAAATAGCAATAAGTAAACCTAGAATAATGATCACAATCAAGAATGCATAGTGTGATGCTAAAGTGGTCCATTGTGTAGCAAAATCACCAACCACGAAATTGCCGTCCTTCACAGTTAAAAAGTTTTTAAGAACATTTGCAGAGGGAATTGAGACTAATATTAAGGGTTACTTTTCGTATATCGTTGGTCAATTAAAATTCAAAGTGGGAATTTGCGGTCCTGTGGCTAATGTATATGATTCCATATTAGTCGCTGGATGTAACAGAATATTAGACCCATTTAATGGATTCTGGGCTGGAGTCCGAGATGGTGCATTTTGTTATTTATACCATGCATTATTTTGAGCGTGAAATTGTCAGGACTTTACCAAAAATCTGATCCTTATCCTGGACCTCTTGTTGAATCAAACAATAACAACGGCAATTGCGCTCATGTCAAGCTACAAGAGGGAGGGAGTACAATTGCGCTCTCTAGTAATTAACACTTCTACAATACTGTACTATGCGGATAAAGCAAGTTTTATGTGATATTGGTGAATATAAACAAGACACTATGTGTTTACATTTGGACAATCAAAGTGCCATCAGTGTAATTAAGAATATCTTGTACTATAACTTGATTAATATTTTCATGTTTTTTGACACTCAATTAATTATAATTTGTTGTTAGAATGTCTAAATTTAGAGGGAGTGTTGGATTTAAATTTAGCGCTACCTCTCGGTATTGACACTATTCTATCTTTGTTTTTATACTCGGTAGTACTGTAGGTAATACTGTACTCTGTAATACCGTCCTGCTAGGTAGTTAAGACTATACTCTGTAATACTTCTCGCACCACAAGAACCAGCGCAACGACAGCAACAGAAACAAAATCCAATAATTGGCATCAAAATAGCAATAAGTAAACCTAGAATAATGATCACAATCAAGAATGCATAGTGTGATGCTAAAGTGGTCCATTGTGTAGCAAAATCACCAACCACGAAATTGCCGTCCTTCACAGTTAAAAAGTTTTTAAGAACATTTGCAGAGGGAATTGAGACTAATATTAAGGGTTACTTTTCGTATATCGTTGGTCAATTAAAATTCAAAGTGGGAATTTGCGGTCCTGTGGCTAATGTATATGATTCCATATTAGTCGCTGGATGTAACAGAATATTAGACCCATTTAATGGATTCTGGGCTGGAGTCCGAGATGGTGCATTTTGTTATTTATACCATGCATTATTTTGAGCGTGAAATTGTCAGGACTTTACCAAAAATCTGATCCTTATCCTGGACCTCTTGTTGAATCAAACAATAACAACGGCAATTGCGCTCATGTCAAGCTACAAGAGGGAGGGAGTACAATTGCGCTCTCTAGTAATTAACACTTCTACAATACTGTACTATGCGGATAAAGCAAGTTTTATGTGATATTGGTGAATATAAACAAGACACTATGTGTTTACATTTGGACAATCAAAGTGCCATCAGTGTAATTAAGAATATCTTGTACTATAACTTGATTAATATTTTCATGTTTTTTGACACTCAATTAATTATAATTTGTTGTTAGAATGTCTAAATTTAGAGGGAGTGTTGGATTTAAATTTAGCGCTACCTCTCGGTATTGACACTATTCTATCTTTGTTTTTATACTCGGTAGTACTGTAGGTAATACTGTACTCTGTAATACCGTCCTGCTAGGTAGTTAAGACTATACTCTGTAATACTGACCCACTATGTATTATATACTTCGTGATATTATAACGCATGTGTACATTACTGTTAAATATAATAAACTTGATTAATATAAATTAATAGTTTATCTCTGCTAATTATAACAAAATAATTAACAGGGAATTTAGGATCAATGAATTAGCTGAAAAGATTAACAACTGTATAGATAATTGCATAGAATGTGTACTGGCAACCAGAAAAGTAGGTAAAGTAGAAGGATACTTTAACTCTATACCTAAGGTAGGTTTACCTTTAGACACATGGTATATAGACCATTTAGAACCTTTACAAACAACAAGCAAAAAGTATAAACATATTCTCGTTATAGTAGATGCTTTTACAAAATTTGTTTGGTTGTTTCCTACTAAATCAACAGGCACTGATGAAGTATTACAGAAATTGAAAGGGATAGCAGAAGTATTCGGAAACCCAAGAAGGTTAATTTCTGACAGGGGTACAGCTTTAACTTCAACAGATTACAAAGATTATTGTACTGCAGAAAACATTGTACATGTGTTAATAACTACAGGAGTACCAAAGGGTAATGGCCAGGTTGAACGAATAAACGGAATTATTGTACCTGTGTTAACAAAGTTAGCCCTAAGAGATCCTAGTAAGTGGTATTTACATGTAAGTAAACTACAGTTAAAATGACACCATTTGAATTAATGATTGGGGTTAAAATAAAAACCAAACAAGACATAAAAATAATAGATTTAATTACAGAAGAAATACAAAATGAGTTTGTAGATAACCGTGAAAAGAGAAGAGGCTAAAGGAAATATTCTAAAAATTCAGCAAGAAAACAGGATTAGCTACAATAGGAAATGTAAAGCACCAAGAAAGTATACACTGAACAGTTTAGTGGCTATACAACGTACACAATGTGCAACAGGAGCTAAAGTTAAAGCTAAATTTTTAGGACCATACAAAATAACGAAAATTAAAGGCAATGATCGTTATGACGTGGAGAAAGCAGGAGAGTGTGAAGGACCAATAAGGACTTCTACATCAGCAGATATGATGAAACCATAGGCAGGATGATTGTAGAAACTGAGGACAGTTACTAGTCAGGATAGGCCGAATGTGGGATATAATTTAGGATTAGATATAATTAGTTTGTAAGAAATAATAATTATAAAGAACTCTATAAAATAGGTTAGGAACATTGCTAATATTAAGTTATATTCAAATGTTACTAGCTCTGTTTTGAAACGATTTGTGGACCCGGTTCACTTGACAAGTCGCTTGCTACGACATGCATAATGCATGGTTAGCGCGAGAAGATTGTTAAAATGGCGATAGTAGTAACATACACAGTTTGTATGGTAGTCATTGGTAAATTCGGGAAATGTAGTATTAACTAGTTGTTAATAACATTAAGAATTAGAATCCGTTTAACAATATTACTAGTTGTAATATTTGTTGTTTGATAATATTGTTGTGAACTATTTTTATATATGTGAGTTATTTTTGTAATATAATTTCTTTGAGAAATAATTAATTGAACTATTATTAAATTCAGTTATGTGTTAACTTTATTTTTAATAAGCTAAATTGTAAATGGGGGCTCAACTGAGGAATGAAATAACATCAAAACAGCTAAACCACAGATGGTAATCTAGCTAACACCCACTAAGGTGTAAGGTAGACCCACAATTGGAAACATTAACCAGGATAGGTTTATTGCCACCCCACACTTGGGGGCTCAACCGGGATAGGCCTATTGTCACCCCACATATATATATATATATATATATATATATATATATATATATATATATATATTTCCTTCTACCAGAACCAAAAACAAAAAACCTCAATTTCAAAAGATTTAAATAGCTTCAGCCTTCCTTCTTCTAGCTACTTCTGCCATCCATCTGTTCCCTTCCTTGCCCCCTTTTAAGAGCTGCCCAATATTTATCTCACTCCCTACTTTTTCCTTACAAACAAACTTAATGTGCTCCAGTGTTTCGTCCTCCGTTCCGCACACTCTACTTATTCTTTCCTCTCTACTTTCCCAGTATCTGTTTCTTTTTCCTCATTTCTTAATCTAAACCTTGCTATCCTTCTTATGTTTTTTATGTCTTTTTCTATTAAGTACTGAGGTATATTACTTTCCCAAATCCTTTTATATCTTGTATTGTAATGCTTTTCTCGATTTTTCCCATTTTTTCCTGTTGCTGTATCTCCTTATCCCTTCTCCTTAGCTCCTATTCCACACTTGCGCCTCCTTCTCTTCTTCTCTCTGCGTTCTCGATCGCCATTCCATTCCTTTCAAAGTACTCCTTTCTCTTTTTCGTCACTTACATCCCTATGCATCTAGGCGCCTCATATAATGAAAACAGCAATCTCTCTATTTCAGTTAAGCGCTCATACTCTGTCTCTTTTACTCTTGTACTAAGCATACATAAGTCTTTTCCGCTTACGCATTGATAGACGCCACCCATGAAGTCTAAGAAACATGTCTTAGACAGACGGCTACGCAATATTTAGTTTTTTTCAGAAAAAGATAATTGTTTTTTAATATGATTATCAGAAGAAAAAAACCGGATGAAACCGGGTACTTTAAAAAACAAATTAATAAATCAATAAATTCATATATATACTTATTCGATATATTTATTGCTGAATCTGTCAATAGTTGATTTGTAACCGATGTTTCTAGAGACGCTCTTTCTCTCTTATCAATGTCGTCACTACATTGTGGATTTCGCTGACTCTGCAACGACTTTCTAGAAAAGTCTTCAGGTCCTGTTTATACGAATGAAGAGATAACGACAATATCTCAATATATATATATATATATATATTAAAACTGTTCTTTAAAACTAAATAAAACAAGGTATTTAGATGAAAATGATTTAAATTTTTATTGTATTACAAAGAGTAAGGTTTGGCAATTATGAATGAAAATTGATATCGGGCAAATGTCCACAATGACAACGCTGACAGATGTCGATGCTTTTACCAAAATTTTCAATGACTTTCAATCACAATCGAGAAAAACGGCCCAATCACGCCTCCAGACCACGTTGACGCCAACAGTGACACGTTGAGCATGCAAAGGCTTCTCAACAATCTCTCTTGGACTTTCAGAAGCCTAAATGCGGCAATTTTGCTTGTTGACGTATCCAGACAAATGACAATGGGCTTCGTCTGAAAATATCACGAATTTTACGAAATTTCAATCTGATTTTCGAGCGAAATTTAATTCATTGTAAGAATTGCTAAAGCATTTACTACTAATATGTCAAAAAGTAAATGTCAAAACTGTCATGTTGTTTGCGTTGCACCTATTGAAAAATCAAAGGTCTTAAGTTGCTGTATAAACAAATGCCAGTAGTTAAATAACTTATTTAACGAAGCTATACCAGTAATGTAGCGTACCTTAGACGGGCACTGTATCAAAATTTGTTGGGTGGCCCAAATGATAGATAAAAAATTTTCACAAAAGAAACAAAAACGCTCGCATTAAAATATAATAATTATATATTGATTAAACGTTATTACTTACAATTAATGGTCCTAGGAACTAAGCTAAGTACGGCCTAAGAGTTTAAGTGAGATTGTGGATAACATTTTACGAATTTTTGCTTACACACGTTTGGGGCCCTTGTGGCCCGGGGGCTCCGAATCATTGATACGGTGATAGCTACGTTACTGAGCTATACAAATTATTACAACCTATCAAATGTTTTAACACAACCTCTGCTTTCAACTACCCATAGAAAGCCATCTTCAGGTGCACAAATTATGTATTAAACAATATGTAATGAGCTTGTCAACCATAATTTAATTTGTACAAAACTGTTATCAATCATTTTTTAATAACTCTCTACATTTTAGGAGATATTAACAAATAAAATATGGTTCTGAAAAATACCACTGCATGCTACGTAACAACCACTGATTTACCATCTCTGTTATACAACAGAGACACATACGACTGTGGTGATACGTCATTGATTACTTACAGTCGAGTTGTGTATCTCATCAAGTTTTATATTAAGATGGTAGTAAAGAAGTAAAATAATTTCGAATATGCATAGTTAACACAAATGGCAAAACTGAAATTTAAAATTTGATATAGCAATTACTCCGCCAACGTTTGAATATTATAAGAAATAAAAACGTCAATATACACTTTAGAGTATATATATCTTAATATATATATTTCTTGTGTGCGTGTGTATGTGACTGAACTCCTCCTAAACGACTGGACCAATTTTGATGAAATTTTTTGTGTGTGTTCGTGGAGATTCGAGAATGGTTTAGATTTACAGTTTGGTCTACTGGAAAATGTTTTTTCAATTAATTTCTTATTTATAAGGAGATGTTGATTTTGGAATGTTTTACATTAGATCCGGCGGACGGCGCTATCATCGCATTCAATATTATTCTATTTCAATTTTAGTTTGTCCCGACAGATGGTGCTACGATTAATTTGAAAAAAATTTTGTTATTCAATTCATGTGCTGATTAAAATATTAAATGTAATTATTTTTTAAAGAGTTTTGAAGTGTGTATAAATAATTTTGTGAATTCAGATGTTTTTTTAATTAATTTTTATTTGTAAGGAGTTTTTGATTTTGGAATGTTTTACATCAGATTCGACGGATGGCGCTATCATGCGTTTATTAACAACCAACATAACCTTCAAGTTTATTTGTGTAGTTAGAGGATTGAATTTTTTTAATTATTTTTATTGACAATTAATTCATTTTTGGAGATATTAAATAAAAAAACTCACAAAATGCGATTACATGTTCTTTATCTAAAATTTGTCATAATAAATCTTTTGAGTTAATTAATTAAAAATTCATTATCAATAAGTAACTCATATTAATTGTATATTATTTTGCAATATTTTATTTTTGTAGAAAAATGCCACGTCTTCGTGGAAGAGCAAGAAATATTGGTCGACGTACTCAGCACGCGCAATTAGTTCATGATCATCGATTGAATAGAACAGTAGAAGAACATTCAATGGATAATGTAAATTTAAGAGATCGAGCTGCATGTACACGTGCAAATGAAAATTTAGAGCAACGTGCTCAACGTCTTCTATGGACTCCTAAACTACTTATCCGATTTTAATGAAATTTGTACACCGTGTGCAGTTTGACCCAACTTGAAAGATAGGATAGCTTACATCTCAATTTATTTATCTTATTGCTAATTATTTGTCTATTAATTATCTGTATATGACATATGACATCGGGCGACGATGATGGCGACATCTGTTGACTAGATTGAGTAAATATTCTGTTGAGTAAATCGAAATCTGTTGACTAGATTGAGTAAATATTCAATAGATGGCGCTATGTAATGTAATATGACAAAAACGTTAGTCACAGCAACGCGTGGCCGGGACAGCTAGTATATATCTTAATATATATATTTCTTGTGTGCGTGTGTATGTGACTGAACTCCTCCTAAACGACTGGACCAATTTTGATGAAATTTTTTGTGTGTGTTCGTGGAGATTCGAGAATGGTTTAGATTTACAGTTTGGTCTACTGGAAAATGTTTTTTCAATTAATTTCTTATTTATAAGGAGATGTTGATTTTGGAATGTTTTACATTAGATCCGGCGGACGGCGCTATCATCGCATTCAATATTATTCTATTTCAATTTTAGTTTGTCCCGACAGATGGTGCTACGATTAATTTGAAAAAAATTTTGTTATTCAATTCATGTGCTGATTAAAATATTAAATGTAATTATTTTTTAAAGAGTTTTGAAGTGTGTATAAATAATTTTGTGAATTCAGATGTTTTTTTAATTAATTTTTATTTGTAAGGAGTTTTTGATTTTGGAATGTTTTACATCAGATTCGACGGATGGCGCTATCATGCGTTTATTAACAACCAACATAACCTTCAAGTTTATTTGTGTAGTTAGAGGATTGAATTTTTTTAATTATTTTTATTGACAATTAATTCATTTTTGGAGATATTAAATAAAAAAACTCACAAAATGCGATTACATGTTCTTTATCTAAAATTTGTCATAATAAATCTTTTGAGTTAATTAATTAAAAATTCATTATCAATAAGTAACTCATATTAATTGTATATTATTTTGCAATATTTTATTTTTGTAGAAAAATGCCACGTCTTCGTGGAAGAGCAAGAAATATTGGTCGACGTACTCAGCACGCGCAATTAGTTCATGATCATCGATTGAATAGAACAGTAGAAGAACATTCAATGGATAATGTAAATTTAAGAGATCGAGCTGCATGTACACGTGCAAATGAAAATTTAGAGCAACGTGCTCAACGTCTTCTATGGACTCCTAAACTACTTATCCGATTTTAATGAAATTTGTACACCGTGTGCAGTTTGACCCAACTTGAAAGATAGGATAGCTTACATCTCAATTTATTTATCTTATTGCTAATTATTTGTCTATTAATTATCTGTATATGACATATGACATCGGGCGACGATGATGGCGACATCTGTTGACTAGATTGAGTAAATATTCTGTTGAGTAAATCGAAATCTGTTGACTAGATTGAGTAAATATTCAATAGATGGCGCTATGTAATGTAATATGACAAAAACGTTAGTCACAGCAACGCGTGGCCGGGACAGCTAGTATATATATATATTTATATATGTGGATTGTAAATAGCCTATGTTTACTATAGATTAAAAGTGTGTCCAAAATGTGTGCGAGAGAGAAAGGTATATGTTCCTATTTGTTCTCTATGCGCATGCGTCGAAAGTAACTGTTGTCTAGATATAATAAATAATAATATTCTATTAAGGAGGTACAGGACGTACCGTAAATGCAAAAAGTTTATCTCTCGGTAATACGAAATGCAAAATATGAAGTACATGAGGAACGAGGAAATATTGGGACTGTACCTTTGAAAATGAATTTTTCAATTTTTTATGCATATAATTGTTTAATAAATTAAAAATTACCTATAATTAATATCAAATTTATATTAATTCAATTTAAATACAAATTGAATATTTTGAAAAAGGAATAATAAATTTTGCAACGCTGCAGATTTACGTGTGTTGACGCATGCGTGGTTTGGTTCTTTGACCAATAAATTGTTATATAATATTTATTCCGATTTTGAATTTCCCGCTCAAATTGGCATTTGCAACGTTGCCGGCTTATAACTTACATTTACAGTTTCTTACTGGTTTTATTTAAATATTTTCGTAAATAGGTATCCTTTTGATAATTTTCTTTTTGCAATAGTTACAGAAAAGTTTATTTTATATACACCTAGTTTTTATAGTTAAAAGTTATATTATGTGGTGAAATTGATTTATTTTTAATCATGTATAAAAAGAAAACTATGAACCCTAGGTCTCTAAAATTTTGAGACAGCATGTATTTTAACTATTTGTATCAACCCTCCAAATTTCACAACGTTTTCATCATTTACGTTAACGTCCTGTACCTCCTTAAGATATAATAAATATTAAATATGTAAAGAAATTATATTTCTTTAGTTGGTACAAAACGCGTCTGTCGGTAAAACAGTGACCGTTCAGTGAAAACATTATTCCCATAAGACCCACATTATTCTACATCAATATAATATCATATTTAACAACTGTCACGTATTATATCTAGACAGGTCTGACTTGACAACTGTTACTTTCGACGGATGCGCATAGAGTACAAATAGAAACATATACCTTTCTCTCTTGCACACATTTTGGACACACTTTCAGGTCTAGCATTCACTCTCCATATATATATGCTCTACGATATACATTTGATATATTACATACGACTCTTAAAAAATTCACAAGTCCTTTACTGTCTTAGCAGCCCTGGACAATAATGACGGAATCCTATGGCCGGGAATATCCTTTTCCTAACCTGGAAGGTGATTCCGCCGCCTGTAGACCATACAAATGTGAATCCCACATCGTTCAATCGATCTAACATAAGTCTATTGTTTCAGAGAGTAATGGTAATGAGATATACCTTCTGATTCACCCCCTTTCCCCTCGTCACTGGACTCTATATGCTTCAATTTTCAAGGTAGGTGAACACAAAATTATTTATCAACAACAGAGGGTCAATGCGCTAACTATTTTAAGTAATCATGATTTTTTGTTTTGAATTCTTTAATAATAATTGTTTGTTTTGATCAACAAATGTATATTTTATAAATAGATTGTCTAATGGCGCTAATTCTCGCATGTTTTAGACGTAAACATTAGAAAAAAAATTAGAAAAAAAATGTTATTATTATCAAATTTGATCGGCCTTCAACTGACTTAAAAACACGACGTGTGCCAACAAGATGTTGCAAAATAGATATAACTAGTAGGAAAAATATTTTGGAATGCCCTGTTTAGTTTAAACAGATTTTTAATTGTTAATATTTATAACTTTGTGAAATATTTTAACACAAATAAGAGCTACTAACACATCACTATTGAAAAATCCGTATGATGTTTGAATAGCACTAACGTTTGAACGATATATGTCAAACTTCTGACTATTAGTTCACGAGTTACAGTAGTTTTAAAGACGCTACTTTTGTAATTTTCAAAACAATTCCTTTTTAATGGGGGGAAAAAAATAACATGGAACAGTTACAAAAAAATAAGTAATCGAGATTATTTTTCCTTTTTCACAACCATTGTAATATAACACTTGATGGGATACATAACTTAGCTGTTAGTAATAAATGACGTATCACAGAAATTGACTCGTATGTATCTCATCACGCGCACATTATTTTTCTTAAACTTTGGGTCCGTTTAAGGATTAAATGGCTAAGTATATCCATTTTATTTATTAATTTCTCCTATAATATTAGAACTTATTAATAAATAAATGGACTTTTGAGGTTGTGTTACTACAGTTTTATAGAAATTAATTCATGGTTCACAAGCCCATTAAAACTTGAAAAGAAAACCACATGAGTTTTTTCCTGAAAACTTCGTTATCAAAGATTTGAACCACAGCATTTAGAGAATGATATTACCGACATATTTTTTATATTACTATCTTTATGCTCGTATGTTATATATTTTTGAATGATTCAATAATCCCATCTTCAAGAGGTTATCCTTTTTGCTAAATTGTGACCTATACCCTATTCAATCACTCGGTGGATGCATGCATATTTTCTTATGCTACCAGCTGAACACTGTCCAAGGTTCAACTCCTGGTGCATATACTTATCACTGCCTTCTTGACATTCTATGCGTAGTCCCCATAACTTGACAGCTCCAGGTATTGACGGCACAGAAGGTGACGTAAAATCACTGGAAGTCAGTAACTCAGCCTTCGGAAAGTCATTGACGTACGATTGTTTAATAATCACCGATCAATTTACTATACAACATTTATTTGATACTAGATTTATAAGTCAGGGGTTTGTAACATTTTGTGTGTGTTCTCTAAACTTTGAAATATATTTCAAACCTACTACTACGTCTGTAGCTTTAATATTTACGAAGATAATAATTATTTTTTAAGGCGCTGCGTTCTAGAAACTATTGTTTTTAAATCTGCGTAGATTTCACTATGACTTCGGAAAATGAACAGATTTCTCCTCTACCTATAGCTTCATTCAGTGGAGAAATGAAATTTTATAACTAAAATAATAATGACCTAAGGTGTACGGATGGAGAGGAAGGACGGACATGACATTAAATGTTTCTTTAATTTTTTGCAAAGTTTTGTCCCTTTAATTATCTTGGTTATTTGAAGGACTATTATAATTGTTTATATATTCAATAATATTGCGACTGTTTAAAACAAATCACATTTGAGGTCCTGATAGTTAACTTTATCAGTACATGTAATATACATTTCTAGAATTGAAGATATTGTTCACTACCCAAATTAAAGTGTGTTGTCTTATGAGAAAACTGGGCAATTGTACATGGGGGACATTCCAAAGGGGGACCACAAACCAATCTACAATAAATTTTTGTTAAGCCTGCACCAAACGATACTGTGAACGTTTGATTTAAGTGCTTGTCTCCAACGTCTGAGTCAAATATTGGAAGATTGACATAGCAATTTTTTCTCTACTCGGTGGAACGAATGTTTGATTCGAATGATTTATTTATTTTATTAATTTGTTAATATTATTGACACTGACACTGTTTAACAAAAACTTTCCAGTAACTAAAGAAACTTTGAAGTATAAAACCTTCCCTTGTTGGATGTTTCGTGCAGCAGTGCATGACATGTAGATCAAGTGTGTGGTTGGGGTAGAAAAATCCCTTTGACGCGGGACAAAAGATCGCCAACAGCTCGAACTTCTTCCAACGTTATGCGTCCAACCATCAAGCGTACAACGTTGGCAGGTGTTCGTAGCATCGTTTGGTACCGGCATTAGACTATAGTATTTACACATAGATATTGACAAATAATAGCTTAACATTAAGTTGCATTTCACAACAATATCATTTGTCAATATTAACAACTTCATGACGCATGACGTCAGAGAAAAAGTTACAGAATAAGGCCTGTCGCACATTGCACGCTTATTTAAGCGACGGCGATTTCGGACGGAAATCGGCGACTTGGTTGAGCAGCTAGAACTCTCAAAGCTAGCCGATTCCTGTGTTCCTTGTATGTGTTGTGTTACAATACATACATACCACATACCGATACGACTTTACACCAAGTCAAATTTGTGTACTGTAGGGTGTATTGGTGTTGTTTTGCATTAACATAATTTATCATGAGAGAAAATTTTTACTTTAATTTTTATCGATACATTATTGTTACAAAAGACACTTTTGCATTCTCTTTCATATCCCTTCCATGTATTCGTTTGGTTAAAATTCGATATACGCTTCCAGTATAAGAGCTATGTAACGCCCGTATTCGGACGGCTATGCCGCTTGCAGTGTGCGAGGATTCATTGCATGTACAGGGTTCAGATAGGTAAGGCGTAGTTGCGGGTATACGTCCGTTCATAATTCGCTTAAATACGCTTGCTGCGTGCGACGGAACTAAGAGTAGGTGGAACATGCATGAAGTTTAGAAGAGATATTGCAAGAAAGAGTGAAGGAGGAGGATGGATGGCCGAAGTAATATTGCAAGAAAGGGAATATTAGATATATTATCCTCCTCCTCATTATAATATATATAATGTTCCAAGTGTAAAGTTATATGTTTATATGTTATATGTTTACGCAATTCGTATGGTGCCTCGAAAATGGCAGTTTTTGAAAATTTCTTATTTCGTAAAAATAAAAATTCTAAGACTTTCAATGCATTTCCTGGAAACGCATAATTTTGGAAAAATAAAAAGTAAAATTTTTACTTTTTGCTCTATAACTTTTAATTCGTAAAAGATTAAAAGTTGACATTTTGAAAATTAGAAATTTAAAAATTAAAAAAGGAGGTGTTAAAAAAATAAGGGGTCCCAGTTAGAAACTTTGGAGAAAACTTAAATTTTAGATTTTGGTGTAATAATTGAGTATCTAATTAATAAAAAAAAATTCAAAATTTTATTTGGGTGCACGGGGGCAGTTTTTGCCGCGGGTAAAAATTGTGCAAGAAAGTTGAAATTTTGTATATAAGCTAAACTAACTTTGATACATAATTTACAAATCGGAAAAGAAAATCCCAAATTTTGAAAAAAAAAATAATGATCAAATAACGAATAAATTGAAAATATTTTATATTTTGTTGAAAAAAAATTATTTTTCATATTAAATATTATTTTATTATTGAACGAGTTAAATATTTCAATTTGAAAATAGAACAAAATTTGAAATGAAATTACGAATTATTTTATTGAATTCAAATCATACACACTAAAAAGACGTCGCATTGACGGGAGTAAACTCTAGTAAGTATAAATTACTAGCAAAGCGTATACGTCCGGTCAAAATTCGTTTAAATGCGCTTGCAGTGTGCGACAGGCTTAAGGCTTAATTTCTTCACACAAGTAAGATACGGCTCGCTGGTTTATTGTTTCCCACACCTGCCTAATATTCTATGAATCCATATTTACATTTTACGTTACACAAATTCCAGAAGAACGTAAACATATGAAACCCGATGTCCTTAGATGTTCGACTTCGGAAATCTATCTGGGTTATTCACCTGGATAGACAAAAGGTCGTCTTGTTTTCGATAGAAACTATACGCAAATAGATATCGGAGACGGAGACGGTGACGGTAATTCTAGACCCTACTACGAACTAATTAAGCTAATGGTTAAGGCCTCTTGACATATTGAAGAGTTCATCGCCATAGCGTAAGGTTAACGAGACGTAACGCGTCATTTATTGATTTCGTTTAATTGGCTTGTGTCCTATGTCTTAATTTCTATAAAAGTGTACTATATATCGATAAAGTGTGTTACTAGAACCTCAAGGGTTCAATTATTTTTTAATAACTCCTTATATGTCAAGAGATATTAACAATTAAAAAAGTCATTTTGTCTAATTAATTATTAAAGGGATTCAACGTTGTACGCATTTCAAATGCATGTGACATCACAACCGCTGCCAACCTTACAGCTTATAAATCTCTGCTATATGTATTTATATATCAAAATATCAAATATTATTTACAGCTATTTCAAGGAAAAATAAAGTTCCAATATTACGTCTGCCTTAGCAGGGTTAAATAAAATAAAAACTTATTATTCGTTGATTTGACTTGAATATTTGACTACCAACAGCTACAGAACATTACCACAGCACTGACCTACTCAACAAATAACTGACGTTAAAATGCATTCCACATTATACCATTTCTTGTGCTAAAACTACAATTCAAACATTTAATTGCTAGCTCTCCGTCAATATTTAGATATTTAATAATTAACATGAAGTTCAATCAACAATTGAAAAATCAACCACTAAAAAATGAGGACACAAGCCCATTGTAAGTGAATAGGTTAGTTTCCTTAACGTTCTTTTGCGATATAGTCTACAAATATATTCATACCTTATGCGAGCGTAGTTGGAAGTATACTTATGGGTCTATTTTGTAACTGCTTACCTGACGTCTGTGAACTTCTGACGATTTTAAGAAGGCCTACATTTTCTAAACAAAGCTATGTAAGTTTACACAAAATTATCAGAAGACTTTAAGTAAAGAGCATAATGAATCCCATACCTAGATACTGACATAAGTAGCCTAATTTGTAAATTATAGAGTTTTGAAAAATAGTCAGAAGGTAATTACAAAATAGGCCCCTAAATGTGTTGAAAGTGAGCTACTTTTGATTTTTTCCTCACAGACAGAGCGTAAGAAAGCTTAGGTTGACTATGATTACTGCTTTGGAATGTCCTTAAAAAAAAACTCACATACATTAAATGCTATATATATATATATCCAGAGATGCGCACAAATACTTTTCAAAAGTATTTAAATACATAATACAAATACCTCGTTATTTATCTATTTGAAATACAAAATAAAAAACAAATTTCATGTTTATTTCGTTGTGACACTTTTTAGTACTTTTAATATTTTAAATTACATGTGACATCATAAAGCATAAGATCCCTCCCCTAAATTGGGGTAAGTTGTGTCATTGATAAGTGAATTAATATAAAACTGCACTCAACCTCAAATATTGAATTGTTTTTATTCAAATCGCAACATTATAGTTATTAACGATTGAAATAGTCATTTTTCCCATTAATAATTAAAGGAGTAAAAGTTTAAAAAAAATGATGTAGTACACGACCTCACAGCCTCCTCACCTTCTTCCCTACTAGCACTTGCCTACCTTTACCATTCCAGTTAAACAAGAGAAGTGCAAAAGTGATGCAGTATTAGACTGCTAGCTATAGCAATTGTTGAGTCGACCCATACTGTTTTCATATAATTTCGTGATATAAAACGAAAAATAAATTACATTGCTTATGATATTCTTTTCAACTCGTGACGTCTTCAACTACTAAGATAACAACCGGAATATTACGCAGTAAAACAAAAGTGAAACTATAAATAAATATGTATCAGTTTTTAAGTACTTAATAAAATAAAAACGGCAATATACGTTTATTAACCAATATTTCAAAATAGATTTAAAAAATCGACCCCTAAAAAATGAGTTTTCAATCCAATTGTCTTATGTTATGTGGATATGAAAGAACAGGATCTATCATTTTCAATTAAAATTATCATGACAATTATGCAATGTTGGTGGGGTTTTAAGTTTATATTTATAAAGTAATGTTTAACACTATGGAATAAGAAAAATAAAGAAAAGTATTTTGCATTTTCCAATAAAATATCGAAAGGTATTTAAATACAAAATAGAAAATAGGTATTTTGTATTTTATATTTTGTATTTGTATTTTGAGTATAAGTATTTGGAAAACGCACATCTCTGTAATATATCTATATATAAAAATTCAGCATACTCGCAAAACTCTAAAAGTTGTCGGTCGGTTAGCATGAACATTTCAGCACAACGATATATTCGAATGCCATTGTTTCTTTTTAGATCATCGTCGCCAGTGTTTTTGTGTGTGTGTCTTTTATTTACTTTCCCATTTATTTCGTATCAGACAAAGCCACAGCTAAGCTTAGGGGGTTTAATTAGTATATAATAAGTAAATAATACGTATGGATGAAAATCCTGGGGTGGAAAGTGTAGATCATTTAAAATCAATAGAATAACGCAATATTTTTGTGACATTTGGCAGGTATTGTATTTCACTAGCAACCTCAGAGTTTATTCTTTAGATTAAAATAAAAATATCAACAGTTTTCACGAAATATAGCGCTTTTCTATTGACTATTTCTATTCTATTTCTGAAAGACCCTGTACAAGTGAGGGAACTTTGAAAGGAATGGAATGGCGATCGAGGAGGCAGAGAGGAGAAGAGAAGGTGGCGCAAGTGTGGAGGAGGAGCTAAGGAGAAGGGATAAGGAGACACAACAGCAGGAGAGAATGGGAAAAATAGAAAAAAGTAACTACAATAAAAGATATAAGAGGTTATGGGAAAATAATGTGCCTCAGTATCTTATAGAAAAAGACATAAAACACATAAGAAGAACAGCAAGGTTTAGATTGGGAAATGAGGAAAAAGGAAACAGATACTGGGAAAAGAGTGAGGAAAGAAAGTGTAGAATGTGTGGAGCGGTGGACGAAACACTGGAGCACATTAAGTTTGAGTGTAAGGAAGAAGTAGCGAGCGAAAGGAATATTGGCCAGCTATTAAAGGGAGGCAGTGAAGGAAAGAGTTGGATGGCGGAAATAGTAAGAAGGAAAGGAAAAACAGGAGAATAAATAAGCTGGTGGAGAATAATAGAGAGGGTCAAAAGAAGAAGAAGCAGAAAGCACTTTTGGAAGTAGTAAAAGTCTAGAATATTTTAAGTTTAGTTTTAAGTTTGAATGTATATAGGAATGAAATGTATTAGAAATATAATACTGTAGATTGTAAAGCCGAAAGGCACACACAATTAATATATATAATTACAAGTGAGGGAGGAAGAAGGGAGTGAAGGGAGTGTGAAGAATTATAAGATTATATATACGGTCTACAAGTGTTGTAGAGCAAAGAGAATGATGATGATAATACTTCAGCAACTACAAAATAAAATAAAAACTAAAACTAAAGCAACAGATGCGAATGACAGTCAAACCTTGCCAAGTCATTTGGTACACCGAGACCGAGACAGGCACTAGTTCGATGAATAACACCTGGAGGTCATTTCCACGAGAATAATGTTGTAAACAAATTTCAAGTGAATCAATCAAATAGGAGTACAATAGTATCTTTGATATAACACATGAAATAATATATAAAAAAACAACGAAAGAAGCAACAACAACAATCAAAAAAATAAAAAACAATATAAAGATTATTGGCCCGGTATTCGGCGAACGGTGATTGGCGATTGTTGTTGTTGTTACTTTTAAATTCCTTAAATGATACAAGTATTATGTCTAAAAAATACATCATAGTAAATTACATACAATAATCGAATCACCAATATTTGTGCAGATTGTAATAGTAAGAGAAATCCGTCGTTAAGAAAACGATGTCTTCATATAACTTTATTTTCCATTTAATTCTATGTAAGCTTAACTTAATCCAATATGCAATTAAAATCTATCTCCCTTCCGTTTTTCCTCCTTTTCTATGCTCTTTCCATTTTCTTCCCACCTTCTCTAGACTTAATCCGATTTCTACTTTCTCCCGACACCTATTGTCCAATACGCTTCAATTTCTAATCTTCCTTCCCACACATTCTGCATGGTTTTCGCTCCTCTTTTCCCTAATACCTTTTTATTCTTTCTAATTTGTAGTTAAAATTTAACGTCTTCTTGTTTGTCCTTCTTCTCTATTCTCTTTCTCCTTTCTTCCGCCATCCATCTTCTTCCTTTGCTCTTACCTTGCAACATTTTCTCCAAGCTTAATATACTTAATTATTAGCTTAATTTAAGATATAAACTAACGCCATCTATGTGTTAGGCCCGGGACTTTTCAGCCCATGTGTTACTTTACAAAAAAGCACTTAACAAAATTTTTGAGGAAGCTATAGTTTTACATATATAGCATAAACAAAAAACATAAACAAACAAAAAATTGAATGTGAAAAAAATATTTTTACATGATGAATCATTAAATTGCTGCGTTTCCGAAAATCTCCGTCCGATTACGAATTTCTCCTGCTATAAATCTAAGTAAGAGTTTATTTGAACGAAGCTTATTAATATTTAATCCAAAAAGGTTCCATTTTATAATTTTATTGTGCTTTATAATCATGTAAATCATACCCATGGCCACATTGGGCAAAGGTTCGAGTAACTGAATGGAGTGGTCGACGGTCCTACATCTAGATGTTCGATTCGGGAATTGATTTAAACTACAGCCAGTCATTTTATGGGTTCGGCTCGTACAGGGTCAACCACAATTTGTTTTTGAGAACTCAGGAATTCCAATTATTTTGAAATGAATAATAACAATAAAAGGGTTATGAACTCTTAAGGTCTTATGCAATTAATTAAATTGTTGCTACACCAACTAGTTATTTATAGATTTTGTTAATTACCATATTAACCAGTAAATTAATGTCCGATAGTAACTTTAAAAAATATGTAACGAAAGATTACTTAGGCTTAGTTGCATTTTTAATTCGTAATTCTTCGATTGAGTCATTGTGTTGTGCTGTCAAAAGTGAATTAACTCTGTACTCGTCTTTCCTTGCATTCGGAATCTAATTCTAAGGTACTTGTATATATTTAACGTCCATTTGTTGATGTGCCCGAGTGTACCAGCCGCGATGGACCGCCTGATCAATAATTTCGCAGTGTTTAACCTGGTCGCTCTTAATTTCTGGCTAGACTTTTTCTGAACCATTATTTAATTTATTTAATCACTTTGATTGAAAGATTGGTTAAGTTACTTGAATTTATATACTCGTACGTCACAGAAGCAATAAGTAATCGAGAATATCTTTCCTTTTTCGCAAACCTCTGTTATATAATACTTCGTCAAATACACCACCCAGCTGTTAGTAGTAAATAATGTACCACACACACACTCGTATGAGTCTCTGTTTAGCGATTCACACGAGCACGAAACTTTTATCGTCTCGTCTCGCTTCCCGTCTCATGAAACCGAGACAATACGAGACGAGACATTTCTCAAAACTATTGAGACGGTATCGAGACCATATACGGTGAGACCCGAGAGTGTCGTTTCTGGTCTCTTTGACGTTATTTCAAAAAGAAATTGCTAGAAAAATAAACTAACAGCAACCTAAAAGTTCAATCTTTTTTTATTACAAAATATTAATATTAATATTATATGTCGTAAATTTACGAAATATAAAATCTGGTAAACAAACATCTGTTAAATATTTTGTAGCGAACGGAAACGAATGTTTTAAGTGAAAATAAATGTAAATAGAAATTATTTGTACTACGTTAATTGTAATACGATTGTTTGAAGACATTTTGCCGCAAAAATGTCGTTGAGTGTAGGTGTTAGTAGTGTCAACCTGACAAAAAGGCCGAGATTAGATGAAAGTGATTAGATTAAGTGAAATTGAACCAGTTGTTCAACTGTGTATAAAAAAAATTCTTCAAACTTTAAATTTTCTTTTAAATTTGACACAATTAATAGAGAGAAAAAAGCGATATGCTTAGTATGTGAAAAATTTAGAATGAAAAAAATAATTAGCCGAAATAATATAATGAATGACTATCTTAGGAATAAGTTCTCACAAAAACGAGATGTGACGAGACGAGACAAACGATTACGAAACGGGAACGAGACTAACACGATACCTATTTTTTTCAAAACTAACGAGAACGAGGCTAGATTTTTGAAACTCTCGCCTTATCTCGTTTCGTGTGAAGCCCTATCTCTGTTGCGTAAAATAGATGGCAAATATGCAGGATGTCACCCTAGAAAAAGTAGTTCCACAAGCCTATTGTGCAATAACAGCGTCTCTAATTATTAAAAAACAAATTCGTCCGCCTAAAAGATAATTTGCATCCTTCTTAATATTCAAAAACAATTTTTTGTTTCGATTCTCAGAAAATATCAATCGATCTGCGGCTATTTTTAACAAATCTTCCAAATGTCTTGATCACGCATTAATTTTCTTTAAAAAAAATTCAACGAAATATCAAATGTGAATGAATCTTATCTAAATTGTCTGTGTGTGCGTCTAAAAATGTTTTGAAAGAAATGCACACATAGTTCAAGGTTGTCTTCCAATGAATTGCTGCCACACAGCGGTGAAGGACACGCAATTTTTATGATACAAGGCGCCAAATACATCAAATTCAATAAACATAACATTATTGGGTTGTGAACCATAACTAAATTTCTATCGAACTGCACTGTCCTTCCTTCCTTCTTATATTATAATGTTCCAACTAAAAATTTATATGTTTATTTGTTTATATGTTCACGCGATTTGTATGGTGGCTCGAAAACAGCTCCGCGCATTTTCTTAAAAATTGTCTATTTCGTAGAGGAAAAAATTCTAATACTTTTGGCGTTCTCGGATTTTTCCCTGAATTTCCTGAAAATCCGTAATTTTGGAAAACTAAAAAAAATATTTTTATTTTTTAGTCTATAACTCTTAATTCATAAAAGATTGAAAGTTGAAATTTTACATTTGTATTACGCTGTTCAATGCTAACATTTTTTGAAAATTAGAAATTAAAAAATTAAAAATGGGAGCGTTGAAAAACTTAGGGGGTTCAGTAGGAAACTTTGGAGAAAACTCAAAATTGTGTAATAATTGAAAATGATATTAAAAAAAAATTATTTAAAATTCAAAAATTTTATTTGGGGGCACAGTGGAGGTTTTAGTCGAGAGTAAAAATTTGACTAAAAATTTTATATATGGGCTAACTTTGGTACCTAATTTACAAATCGAAAGAAAAATCCCAAATTTTAAAATAAAGTTGGTCAAATAATGAACAAATTGAAAAAAATATGTATTTTTTAGTCAGTTTATATGAAAAATTATTTGTTGTTATATGTAAAATAAATATGGAACGAGTTTAATATTTCAATTTAAAAATGGAATTAAAACTTGAAATGAAATTCAAATCACACACAAAAGACAGTCGTCGCTTGCGACGGGGGTGAACTCTAGTATATTGATAAAGTCGGCTATCAAAATCTCAAATATTCAATTACTTTTATTCAATTCGCGGTGTTGTAGAAGTTAATAACGATTGAAATAATCATTTTTGTGCCTTTAATAATTAAAGTGGTATCTTTTCCACTACCATTTGGGTTTCTTTAAAGAACAAAAGCGAAAAATAGATGCATAATTAAACATTAGAGCAATAGCAGCTGTTGTGACAACCCTTGAAAATAAATGACTAAAGATTACTTCTAGAGTTATTAACGTAATCAACTACCAGGATAACAACAGGAAAATTTCGCAGTAAAACAAAATTCAAACATTTAGATGTACGTATATTAAGGAGGTACAGGACGTACCGTCAATGCGAAAAGTTTATCTCTCTGTAATACGAAATGCAAAATACGAAGTGAGGGACGAGCAAATATTGGGACTGTATCTTTGAAAATGAATTTTTCAATTCCCTATTAAACTGCTTTTTGCTTGTTAAAATGATTTTTTATGCATATAATAGTTAAGTAAATGAAAAATTACCTATAATTAATATCAAATTTATATTAATTCTATTTAAATTCAAATTAAATATTTTGAAAAACGAATAATAAATTTGGCAACGCTGTAAATTTACGTGTATTGACGCATGCGTGATTTGGTTCTTTAACATATAAATTGTTATATTTTATAAAATACTAGCTGTCCCGGCCACGCGTTGCTGTGACTAACGTTTTTGTCATATTACATTACATAGCGCCATCTATTGAATATTTACTCAATCTAGTCAACAGAATATTTACTCAATCTAGTCAACAGATGTCGCCATATGTCATAATTAATATATAACAGATAATTAATAGACAAATAGACAATAAATTGAGATGTAAGCTATCCTATCTTTCCAGGTGGATCAAACTGCACACGGTGTACAAATTTGATTTAAATCGGTTAAGTAGTTTAGGAGTTATTCGCGGACATACACGGACAAACAACGTGACACGTAATTTATATATATTAAGATTTATTCCGATTTTGAATTTCCCGCTCAAATTGGGATTTGCAACGTTGCCGGATTATAACCTACACTTACTGTTTCTTACTGGTTTTATTTAAATATTTTCGTATATAGGTATCCTGTTGATAATTTTCTTTTTGCAATAGTTACAGAAAAGATTCTTTTATATACACCTAGTTTTTGAAAACCGTGTCACCATTTTTTCATAGTTAAAAGTTATATTATGTGGTGAAATTGAGCTAAAACTTATGATTTGTATGGAAAATGACTATTTTTAATCATGTATAAAAAGAACACTAGGAACCCTAGATCTCTAAAATTTTGACCCTCCAAATTTCACAACGTTTTCATCATTTACGTTAACGTCCTATACCTCCTTAAAATTGGTTTAATCGAAGATTAAAAAAAACTTTTATTCAGAAATATGAATAATTGGAAGCCTCCGAGCGAACCATACTAAAAAACGCACATTGCGTAATCTGGTGTAGACATAGTAAAACAACATCGAAGTAGTGGTCGGTCAGCGAGAACTCCTGGGGCGATATAGCCAAATATCTTTGAACAGCCGTGATCCTAAGAACAGAGTCTTCAAAGTCTTAAGGTGGAATCACAGCGAGGGTTTAATCATGGACCTATAATAAAGGGAATATTACAAGTGGAATTTGGTTAACTGTGCCAGGATATTTCATAGAATCATTGTCGCTAGAGAGTGTGTCGAACAGGAGGCTGCTTCTACCCATTTTAATAACGCCTGCGAAAAGATGTCAGAAGAAACGTCTGTATTTTCCTTACAATGTAACAGGGGAATGTGGGGGCAGTAACCGAAATATTTTCCTATTTTAAGGACCCAGGGTAAAAGTAACTGAGTTTTTACATAGCTTATTTAGTGGACTTTAGATAAATACGATACACATTATCAATCTATTAAGCGTTTGTTATTTTTCTACCGTTTTTAAAATCCTTCATTGCGGTAATGGCGGTCATCTATTGGGGTATTACTGTTTGCGGAGTTTGGATCTTATAGAGATCTATAGGCTGGCTAGGGCGTATCTGCGATCTGTCGGCGGTATCCAAGTTCTCGAACGGCAAATGTCGCTCAGTTCCTTTCAATAGCTTAGTGGGCGCACAATTTAATTGCGAAGGACCTTTTAGCTATTAAGTGATTAATAGTAATTTTTTATTTAAATCAAAAGACACAGCAAAACAGCAGAACTTTTTTAGATTACATTTATTTTAAACTACACTATTGAATTACATATAAATTGATTAAATCTTTTAGCTAATAAGAATACTAGTTACGACACTAAGTAAATGTAACTCGCGGTTTAAGTTATAAGCAAAAATATGTGTAATTATTATTTTATGTATATGCACCAAAAGGTTAAGCGTGCTGTAGGTTTGAGTGTTAAGAACGATAAGAACGAATTAGGACCAAATGCGTAGTGTCGAACCCTAGTAGAAATGAATCGTATAACAAAGGATGTTTATATAAGAAGTATTGTCGTTTGCAGTGAGCAGTGTGTATAAAACAACTTGGTATAAAATATAAATGAATTGAAACAAAGAAATCTTAATTCTAACATTAATTAAAAATAAAAGCAAAATATTGATATACAAATATGAATATTGCATGCATTTATTAACACTGTTCATTCGAAATTACTCAATACTTAATACTTTATTGCATTCCATAATGTTACAAATGGTGTTAAGATATGTTTAGGTAGTAAATTAACTCAGCTTTACTTCTAAAATGAAGTAATTAATAAATTAAAATAACTTTTTTTTTATTTTAACCATACATGTTTCTTTATTTTTTATATTCTAACCAAAATTAACCAAAACATTCTTTTTTTATAATAAACCAAACATTATATTATTATTTTTATATTTGTAATATGAAAATTACCTACAGATGAAGACGCCTAAGAACTCTCCCTTTGCTCTCTCAATTATCGCATAGATTCAGTGACCGCTATTACCCGCTAAGAATGACTGATATTACCCCAAATATCGATAATGGTTTTTTTGATTGATTACTAAAAACGTAAAGAACTTTCGTGAAATCCAACAAGCCCATAGGATACACTAATATGTGGGCAATAATTGACATTTAGAAAGATATTGATTTATATAAATCACTTTAAGCTTACCTTCATCGAACTTTTAATTTTTTTTATAATAATATAATAAATAAGTATACTCAGGCATATACTAGACGGCGGTACTAGTAGCGTTAGCGAAATGTTTTTGGAAGTTTTAGATTTCGATGTGACCGGCATTACCCACTGACCGCCATTCCCCCATCTTCCCCTAAAAACAGCGCTGTGCGATAGTGTATAGTGATGGTACTAAAATCATGACCACTGGTCGTCACGTTTTCATTTATTCCACTAGTTTGAGCATATATGTTTATTGTCCAACGAAGGTTGACTTCCATCATCCTCGCTGGACTTCACCGGCAGTTGTTATTACACAACGGGCCGGCTAGGGCATTGACAATTTGCATTATCATAAAAACCATGGGGTATTTCTTTGTCTACATTAAAGGGGGGTTAGGTAGAAATATATGTAAGGCTTCTTGAAGGGAGGGAGAGTTAGAAATAAGCTACTTCATTTTTTCCACTTATACATTGCGGAAATCTCGTGTATTGGAATTGTTTTGCTTTAACATAATTTATCATGAGAGCAAACTTTTACTTTAATTTTTATCAATACACCAGTGTTATGAAATAGACTATTGCATTCTCTTCCATATCCCTTCCAGTCTGAGATGGCTGATTGTATTTACAAGGTTCGGATAGGTTTAGCGTTGTAGCATGTATTCGTTTGGTTAAAATTCGCTGATATACATCTGCAAAGGTTCATTACATTTACAGGGTTCGAATAGGTAAAGCGTCGTAGCGCGTATACGTTTGGTCAAAATTCGCTTAAATGCGCTTGCAGTGTGCGACAAGCCTTATCCGAGACAAGGCGACCTCAAAACAAAATTATTAGCGTTATCTGTTTGTCCAATGTGTGTTCAATACGTGGGTCCAGTGTGCGCCTGCTCTTCGTTAGTGACTAGCATCATTAAGATGCACGCAATGGGCAGGTCAAACTCATTCTGCACATCGCCTGACTTGTCGTGATGCTGATGATTACGTCGTCTTCTGGTAGTAGTGACTCCTGCCACGAGCGCGAGAGGGTCGGCGCACCAATGGCCTTGTTGACACATTAAAAACAAATTCATTGGAGACAGGGTAAAAACAAAAGTATTCTGTTGAAAAGGAAAAAAACAACATCAATAAAAATACTATTTCTTAATATTGGATTTAATTTATTTTGTTTCCTTATAATTATTTTGACAAAGCTTAAGGAGGTATAGGACGTTAACGTAAATGATGAAAACGTTGCGAAATTTGGAGGGTCAATACAAATAGGTGAAGCACATGCTGTCTCTAAATTTTAGAGATCTGGGGTTCCTAGTTTTCTTTTTATACATGATTAAAAATAGTCATTTTCCATACAAATCATAATTTTTAGCTTAATTTCACCACATAATATAACTTTTAACTATTCAAAAATGGTGACACGGCTTTCAAAAACTAGGTGTATATAAAATAATCTTTTCTGTAACTATTGCAAAAAGAAAATTATCAAAAGGATACCTATATACGAAAATATTTAAATAAAACCAGTAAGAAACAGTAAGTGTAGGTTATAAGCCGGCAACGTTGCAAATCCCAATTTGAGCGGGAAATTCAAAATCGGAATAAATATTATATAAAATATAACAATTTATTTGTCAAAGAATCAAATCACGCATGCGTCAACACACGTAAATTTACAGCGTTGCCAAATTTATTATTCCTTTTTCAAAATATTTAATTTAAATTAATATAAATTTGATATTAAGTATAGGTAATTTTTCATTTATTTAACTATTATATGCATAAACAAATCATTTTAACTAGCAAATAGCAGTTTAATAGGGAATTGAAAAATTAATTTTCAAATATACAGTCCCAATATTTGCTCGTCCCTCATGTACTTCGTATTTTGCATTTCGTATTACCGAGAAATAAACGTTTTACATTAACGGTACGTCCAGCACCTCCTTAAAGTAATTTATACTTACTAGAGTTTACCCCCGTCAAAGCGACGTCTTTTTAGTGTGTATGATTTGAATTCAATAAAATAATTCGTAATTTCATTTCAAATTTTGTTCTATTTTCAAATTGAAATATTTAACTCGTTCAACAATAAAATAATATTTAATATAAAAAATATTTTTTTTTCAACAAAATATAAAATATTTTCAATTTATTCGTTATTTGATCATTATTTTTTTTCAAAATTTGGGATTTTTTTTCGATTTGTATATTATGTATCAAAGTTAGCTTAGCTTATATACAACATTTCAACTTTCTTGCACAATTTTTACCCGCGGCAAAAACCGCCCCCGTTCACCCAAATAAAATTTTGAATTTTTTTTTATTAATTAGATACTCAATTATTACACCAAAATCTAAAATTTAAGTTTTTTCCAAAGTTTCCAACTGGGACCCCTTATTTTTTTAACACCTCCTTTTTTAAGTTTTAAATTTCTAATTTTCAAAATGTCAACTTTCAATCTTTTACGAATTAAAAGTTATTGAGCAAAAAGTAAAAATTTTACTTTTTATTTTTCAAAATTATGCGTTTCCAGGAAATGCATTGAAAGTCTTAGAATTTTTTTTTCTACGAAATAAGAAATTTTCACAAACTGCCATTTTCGAGGCACCATACGAATTGCGTAAACATATAACATATAACTTTACACTTGGAACATTATAATATAGGAGGATTATATATCTAATATTCTCTTTCTTCTTACTTCCGCCATCCATCCTCCTCCTTCACTCTTCCTTGCAATATCTCTTCTAAACTAATTGCATGTTCCACCTACTCTTAGTTCCGTCGCACACTGCAAGCGTATTTAAGCAAATTTTGAACGGACCCTGTAAATGCAATGAACCCTCGCACACTGCAAGCGGCAAAGCCGTCCGAATACGGGCGTTACGTAGCTCTCATACTGGAAGCGTATATCAGCGAAATTTTAGCAAACGAATACGTAAAAGTTTGCTTTAATAATAAATTATATTAGTGCAAAACAACTCCAATACACAAGTTTGACTTGGTGTACTGTCGTATCGGTGCGTAGTATGTATGTATTGTAACACAACGCATGCAAAGAACACAGGAGTCGGCTTGCTTTGAGATTCTAGCCATAGAGATATAAGAATAGAGTGCGCAAGAAGCTGAATACTGCGATAAATGCAAAGAGAGAGATAGTTCTCTGTGTCTGTGAGTACAGTGATTGACTGCCGCGCTAACGAAAATATATCTATACTAAAGCCTCGTTGCATCAGAGGGAGGGAGGGGTTAATTATTATCCGGACGTTAAAATTTGAAATTTTTGTGGTGAATGAAAAAAATGTTATTTTTAATCTAATTTTTTATTTCATGAAAACAAGTTCGGATATTTGTTTATTACATAAATATTTGTTTAGCACAAAAGTATCTAAAAATTAAAAAGTTTGTATTTTTTCTTCACAGTTTCTTACACAGTTTAGTTTACACTGTAACTCTTTAAAGGACAGTACTCCACGTTATATTTCGAACAATTTACTGTATGCTGCACTAACTATTATAAATATTTTTATTTTTATTTTAACTATAGCGTCTGCTTGCTTGTTTACCCTCTACTTCACCGCCAATCAACCAAACCAGCAGCAGCGGTTCGGTTAGGAAGAGACAGATAGGACACTCGGCAGCTATCTCTCTCGCTTTGCCTTTATCGCTTTCTCTTACACGCGGCCGTACACTTCGCGCACTCTATTCTTATATCTATGGTTCTAGCTGCTCTATCGAACCGCCGATTTACGTGCTTAATAGGCTTGTGCCCTATGTCTTAATTTTTATAAAAGTGTACTATATATTGATAAAGTGGGTTACTAGAACCCCAAATGTTCAATTATTGTTTAATAACTCCTTATATGTTAAGAGATATTAACAATTAAAAAAGTCGTTTTGTCTCTTTAATTATTAAAGGGATTCAACGTTGTACAACATTCCAAATGCATGTGACATCACAATCCTTGTGTAAGGTTATTAACCTTACAGATCATAAATTTCTGCTATATGTATTTATATATCAAATATTATTTACAGCTATTTCAAGGAACAATAAAATTCCAATGTTATGTCTGCCTTAGCAGGGTTAAATAAATTAAAAACTTATTATTCTTTGACTTGACTTGATTATTTGACTACCAACAGCTACGAAACATTACCACAGCACTGATCTACTCAACAAATAACTGACGTTAAAATGCATTTCACGTCATACAAATATGGCCGACCATTTCTAGCGCTAAAACTACAATTCAAACTTTTAATTGCTATATCTCCTTCAATATTTAGATATTTAATAAAATAGACACGCCAATACACATTTATTAACATCAATTTCAATCAATAATTGAAAAATCAACCACTAAAAAATGAGAACACAAGACCATTACGCATGCAGTGTGCGACAGGGCTAGAAGTATGCCGGACTAGAGTGCATCTAATCACAAATATTCGGTTTTAAATGGGACAGTCTTATTGTCCCGCAAATAACATCGAGATGCGACGGCATTTAATCAACGTACTACCTCACGAATCTAAATTTACATGTGTTTTTTTAAATATTTTTAAATGATTATAAAATTGGTGGGCGTTTATAGCTTCTGTAATAATGTCAATGCCACTACGATCTGGGGCTTTTTGAGAGTGAGTTTTGATGCTAACCGGCTGGCTGACAAGTTACGAGCCTGACTCACGCAGTGGTTAGTTTCGCCACCTGATTGTTGATGAAGTTTAATATTGATAAAAAATATATTATTTATTAGATACTTTCAAATTTAATTAATTACACTTGTGTGTGTGTGTGTCCAACATCTCCAGCTGTCCAGCGATCCCTTGATGACCTCGTGCTATTTCTCTGGTCTAGTTTCAGCTTTCTTACTGTCAAAACCTACTGTTCGTTACCCGCACTTGCTTGAATCCGTAAAGTAGCAATTTTTTAACTTATCCGTAGTCCAGTTCATTAGTGAGATAACTGCATACTGTTCGTATTTTGTTTGGTTACATTTATCACTTTTACATATCAAATTTAGATTATGCGGTTATTAGTTACCTCATTAATGAACTGGATGATTTTTTAACTATCCAAAAAAAAACGGTATTTAAAATAGAAATTTCTGTTACGACGTTTAATTTTAAACCGTCGTCACGAAGTTAAGTAAGCGATTTTATTTAAATTTGTTCACTACATTTATAATATGTACTTTAATGTATTCCACGGGACAGCTGTTAGTAGCATCTGATGTTCAATTACACTTTTATACATTTTCTTTTTATTTATTTATTTGCCTTGACGTTTATTCGTCTTAGCCACCACCAAACATTTTTTATACATATTTAACATTTTATAATTCTATTTTACATATTTCTTAATATTTAAATAGTTCACTAATTAATTTTGAATCACTTAACAAAAATTTAGTATTAACAGGAAAAGTTTTAACCACATATAATATTTCACTATTGAACTTTGATCTTTCTAAACTATAATTTATGCATTCAAATATAATATGATCCAAACTTCCTTCTTCACCACATTGTCATCTATTGTCGGATTTAATATTAATTTTGTACAGGTGAGCTGGAGTTTTGCAATGATTACTTTTGATTCTGATTGTAGCTGATATAATATTGCGGGGCTCATTTCTGAACCATCTTTTCTTACTTAAATTTGGATGAAACATATAATAATCTCTTCCATTTAATTGACTTTTATTAATGAAATCTTGATTTCTGAAATTGAAGTTTAATTTTTTGATTATATTAAAAATTTCATATGAAGGTAATTTCACTTTCATCTCAATTTCCAAAATTATTGATTCCTATGCCAATTTGTCCGCAATTTAATTTCCTCTTATTACACAATATCCTAGTATACACATAAATTTTATGGTATTATTTTTAGTTATTAAATGGAAATACAGCTCCTTAATTTTGCATGTCAAAATATCATTATTTGATTTGTTATCATTAGAATTTAAATTTTTTAAAATACTTAAAGAATCTGTTATTATTATTATTTTATTATTGTTCATATTTTCATTAATTTCCAATGCTTTTAATATTGCTAATTTTTCACCAGTATAAAAGCAAACTTTGTTATTTAATTTAAATTTATCATATAATAAATGTATTTGTTCATATATAGCAAATCCTGCTTTATTTCTTTCTGAATCAATGGATGCATCTGTATATATTATTTTTGTAAAATTTGTATTAAATTGATGCATTATATTTACAATTTTTTTTATTATTTATCGCATTATTAAATGTTTTTGATAATAATTGTGTGTTAATATATATCCATAGGTTTAATTAATGATTTAAAAGGAATAGAGTATATAGGAGATTTGGAATTTATACATTTCTTTCACTCTCTGTATAAAAGTAGTACTCTTGTATAAAAGAGATGTCAATTCGTAAAAAGAAGAGTGTATAATTACCGGGAGAACTTTTTGGCGCGCCTTAGTTTGAGGAACACTGTACTGGATTACTCTATTTAAAAGGACTACTAAATAGTTGTTTATTTTACGTATGCATAAGTAAATATTTACGTTATCGAATGTATATGCGAATATGTATAGAAAAAATGATGATGAAAGATGGGTTGCATTATATCAGGCGGCGGATTATTGCAAAATACGAGATTACTTAATACTCTCGCTTAATCTTAAAGAATACTGCATCTCCATTTAAAGATCAATGTTTTAATGAACGAAGATGTTATATATTCAAAACTATATTATATTTATAATAGTTTTAATTAGTTATTACCCTTCCTTATATACAATAAAGAATAGTTAACGCGTAGTGCTCTAGTTGATGTGTAGTTGATCGTACTCTTTCGCACTGTCTGTGGTAACGTCAAACATCAATACATGAGGAAAGTTGAGAACGATCAAAAGTAGCTCACTTTCAACATACAAAACGAATACCGTTTGCTGTGATTTTCTTTACAGAACAATATTTGCCATATTCTCAATGAATGGTTCAAAGTTTTTCAAAGCAATCGTAAGAAAATTACCATACACAACCTAGGTGTTAAAAATGCAAATTTTAACAGTCAAAATCTAAATATTTAGTAGTGGTTTGAATTTTGTATGGTAGCTCAAAAACGGCTCCAGGAAAGTTTTTGAAAATTTCCTATTTTGTAGAGAAAAAAAATCTAAGACTTTTGGCGTCCCCGGATTTTTCCCTAAATTTTCTGGAAACCCGTAATTTTGGAAAAACTGAAAAAAGATTGGGCTATTTTTTGCTATATAACTCTGTATTCGTAAAAGATAGAAATGTGAAATTTTGCGTGAGTATTACGCTATTGAATGCGAACATATTTCAAAACATCGAAATTCAAAATTTAATAAAAGGGGCCCTGAGAAAATTAGGGGGTCTGTTAGGAACTTTGGAGAAAGCCCAAATTTTAGATTGTGTAATAATTGAATAAAATATTTAAAAAAAAAAAATTAAAATTTCAAAATTTTATTTGGGGGAACGGGGGCGGTTTTTGCCGATGGTAAAAATTGTGCTAGAAAGTTGAAATTTGTTATATAGGCTAACTGTGATACCTAATTTTCGAATCAAAAAAAAAATCTTAAATTTTGAAAAAAAGTTGGTCAAATAACGAATAAATTGAAAATATTTTTTATTTTGTTGAAAAAAATATATTTTTTTAGTCCTTTTATATGAAAAATTATTTGTTTTTATGTGTAAAATTTATATAGAACGAGTTAAATATTTCAATTTAAAAATGGAATTAAAATTTGAAATGAAATTTAATTCACATATAAAAGACAGTCGTCGCTTGCGACGGGGGTATACTCTAGTAAGTATATATAAATTTTCAAGATGATTATAAGACAAGTGATTTTTTAAGGTAATATCCATACTAGAAGTCAGTTTTTGTAAGTCGTTTATACTATATACGTATGTAACTGACCTTTGCTCTCCGAGAACTTAATGTACCTACTCCTTCTCCTTTTTTCCTCTCACCTCTCTTCACCCCTTTCCAAAATCTCAGTGAATGTTGTCATATATATATTTTTACGTTTCATCGTTCAAGGTTAAAATTTTAGTTGTCATTTTTAATAAGATGTAGATGTAGGTTGAGATATCTCCAACACCTGTTCAATTCGACCCACACACACACACACATAGTCCCATGTAGATGATATAATAATTATGAATCGATGTTATCGGGCCAGGGCCAAAAAATTTTAGCATCGATACAGACTGAGACGCTGAAATACACATAAATAGTAATTGGAGACAGACCGCCGTACTCCTACTGGAATTATTTTTGTATAGTTCAAATGGGCAGAGATGTGCACAAATGCTTTTCAAAAGCATTTAAATACAAAATGCAAATACCTCGTTATTTTCCTACTTCAAATACAAAATAAAAAATAAATGTCATGTTAGTATTTAAATACAAATTACGTATTTTAAAAATACTTTTGAGAAAATCTCTTTTTGTTACTAATATAAATGTTATTTTTTTCAAACTCTGAGAATTCTCTTTGATAAAGACCGACTTCGTTTTGAAACATTTTTGTTTCATAAAAATACTACCTAGAATTTTTTAAAATAGCGTAAGTAAGTGTTCTATAAGTGTCGCATGTTTATGTCGCACCAGTCTGTACGTTAAAATTACAACAGATTTAGTACGCTCATGTCTAAATAATGTCAACTTATGAATGAGAATATATGGATAAATGTTGGATGTCGCATGTGGGGGTATTAAGACAATTGCGCAGATACTTTTAGATCATAGATGATGCTAATGTTGGTGGGGTTTTAAGTTTATATTCAAAAAATAATATTTACAGATTAACACTATGAAGTAACAAGAATGAAAAAAATATTTTGCATTTTCCAAATTAGAAATATGTTTGTAAAAGTTTTCAAATCTATACTAATATTATAAAGCTGCAGAGTTTGTTTGTTTGTTTGTTTGAACGCGCTAATCTCCGAAACTACTGGTTCGAATTGAATAATTCTTTTTGTGTTGGATAGTCCAGTTATCGAGGAAGGCTATAGGCTATATAACATCACGCTACGACCAATAGGAGCAAAGATATAGTGGTAAATGTGTAAAAAACGGGAGAAATTATTTCATCTTTGAGGCCTTCCGTTGCGTGCGCCGTGAAAACGGTTCAAGATACACAAAAAATATGTATTAAAGAATAATAGCTCTTTTAATGATCTAAAAAACAGAGGCGGTGCTTGCGGGCAAGCCGGGAGGGGGTGTAGCTCAACGAGATACCATGCCGCGCGGCACACTCGCGCGGTCGGCTCCCTACTGAACGGTTGAATGCAGCGCTAATTTGTTCATGCGATATAATTATCATCGTAATATTACTTTTTAAACACAGTTTCATTTTGTAGTTGTTTTCTATATAGTAGGTACTTTATTTGTTTTAGGATAGTATTTAGTTACACAATAATAACACTTTTTTGTTTTCATGTAGATTATTAATTTATATATATAAATTACGTGTCACTGTGTTGTCCGCTATGGACTCCTAAACTACTTAACCGATTTTAATGAAATTTGTACACCGTGTGCAGTTTGACCCAACTTGAAAGATAGGATAGCTTACATCTCAATTTATTTATCTTATTGCTAATTATTTGTCTATTAATTATCTGTATATGACATATGACATCGGGCGACGATGATGGCGACATCTGTTGACTAGATTGAGTAAATATTCTGTTGAGTAATTCGAAATCTGTTGACTAGATTGAGTAAATATTCAATAGATGGCGCTATGTAATGTAATATGACAAAAACGTTAGTCACAGCAACGCGTGGCCGGGACAGCTAGTAAAATATAAAATTCTATACTCTTAAAAGATATTTAAATATAAAATAGAAAATAGGTATTTACTTTTGAGTATATGTATTTGAAAAACGCACATCTCTGCAAATAGGCTTGTGTACTCATTTTGTAGTGGTCGACATGGTGACGGAGATATAGCAATTAAAAATTCGATTTGTAGTTTTAGCGCTACAGCTGTCGGCCATATTTATGACGTAACATGTCTGTACTATTAAAAAATAGGTCAGTTATTTTTTCTATGGATAAGGGTTCTGTGTTGAATATGCTATCCCTTTTACGCTGTGTTGTATAAAAGAGATAGAAACTTAGTGGATGTGAGGTCACATGTCTCGGGATGTTCTACAACGTTGAATCCCTTTATATATACATTCGTTTTTTACATCGAGTCTTCTTGGTGAGCGCACGTATTTACAATAAACAAAACAATAAAATAAATAGTTATCTTTTTTTTTTGCAAATTATAATATTTTTTTTTCGTGATTTATTTTTTTTTAAATTATAATTTATATTATTATTAAGTGTTATTAATTAGAAGTGAAGTAACTTCTATTTAATTATCACTGGTTAATTAACAATATGGATATGGAGGTTGAACCTCCCGATAAAAATCCGATCAATAAAAACAACTCTGTGACTAACAAATCAATTCCTACAGATAAAACATCCAGTGATATAACAGAAAACTTAAATAACAATAGTGACAATGTTAAAAAAATATTTAATAATTTATACAACACAGAAACAAAATATGACTCGTATAAAGTAATGATAGTTAAAAATAATAGTGATGGAAATACATTTTTTAGTTCTCTTAAATTAGCAGAAATAATATGTAAAATTAGCAATAAATCTAATATAATAGAAATTAAAAAAGTGGGAAGAAATAGAGTAATCGTTCAATGTGCTAATGCAGTACTAGCTAACGAAATTACCAAATCAACATTGCTGAAAAACAATGGGTATGAAGCGTTTATCCCATTTTACTGGTGCACAAAAGTTGCTATTATAAAAGGTGTTGATATTGAATATTCGGAAGATACAATTTTAAATAATATAGAGTGTCCACCTTTTAAAGTAACGAGAGTGCAAAGGTTAAATCGAAAACTAAGAGTTGACGGAGCTATTAAATATGAACCCAGTACAACAGTGAAATTATTCTTTGAAGGACTTGCTATTCCTGCTTATGTTTACATGTGGAGAGTGAGACGAGCATGTGAACCATTTGTACAACAGACGATACAATGTTATAATTGTTTTAAATTTGGACATGCAGCCACAAAATGTAGAGCAAAAGTAGCAAAATGTAAATTCTGCGGAAGTGAAGATCATTTACGTACTGCATGCACATCTCCTAATCCGACATGCATAAATTGTAAACTTAACCACGAGGCTACAGACAATGAATGTCCTGAAAAAAAAAGACAAATTAAGATAAAAGATCTCATGGCCCAACACAATCTCAGTTTTTATGAAGCAAAATTAGAATTAACAGAAAAAAATACAGACTATTTATACTCAGTAAGAACTCAAAACTCTTTTGAAGCTCTAAACTACAATGAGACTTTTCCCAATATCACTAATAAATACAATAGTATCAACATAATTCCAACATACAAACCAAACCCTTTAACCAGAAGAACTAATACCAGAGTGAATAAATCAAATACAGGTAACTCGTTACAAAGATCTTACAGTCAACCACAACCTACGACATCCACTAAAGAACCAATTCCAAAAAGAAGAAGAGAAGAAAAGAAACCTAACAATGAAGAAAGCGACACATACCTTAAGATAACTAATCAAGGAAAAAACAGAAAGCAAATCAACCAAGAGACACCTGATATTACAATGGAAAACAATGATAATGATACCTGCTATACATCAATATATAATAAAAATAATGATGACAAAATTAAAAATACAAACAAAGACCCAAATATTACATCCCAATCCCTTAGAAGCTACAAGAAACAAATATCTAGTGTACAATGGCCAAACTCGTAAGAAAACATCGATATATAAATTAAGTTTATTTTTAAAAAAATCTATTCACATCACTAAACCTAATCGTTTAATAAATTTACTAAAATATTAAATCAACAATAATTATATAAACGGAGAGAAAATAAAATAAAATAAAATATATAAATAAATCTAACAACAAGACCAAGGACAGATATAAAAATCAATAATTAATTAAAACAGTTAAAATGATAAATTTTATTCAATGGAATTGCAGAGGAGTCAGATATATTAAAGAGGAACTACAACATATGTTACAGAAGCATAACATACATATATGCATACTATCAGAAACGTTTTTAACAAAAAATATCAATTTCAACATCAAAGGTTATTTTATTGAAAGAGAAGATAGGATACAGAATACAAACTATAATCCCCACGGGGGTGTTGCTATCTTGATTCATAAATCTATAAAATATAAACGAGTAATGCTAAATAACCCATTTAATTCGGTCGAAATAGTTGGAATAATTTTAACACATAACGAAACTGATGTAATATGTATTTTATCAATCTATGCTAAACCGAATCATAAACTATCTAATTCTAATTGGTCACAGATAAAACAACAAATAGATGTTCCTGTTATACTTGCTGGAGATTTTAACGCGACTAATCTTGCTTGGGATATAAATTGTCCAGGTAGTCAGTATGAAGGTAACGAATTGTTAGATTTCATAGAAAACGAAAATCTAAATATTATCAACGATGATAAACCAACTAGAGTAAGCAATCTCAGTACAAGGGACAGTATATTGGATCTCACATTGGTATCAATGACGTTAACACAACAAATTACTTCGTGGCAAGTTCTTGCAGATAGCTTAGGTAGTGATCACTACCCAATTTTTTTCTGTTTGAATGACTATAATAAAGACCGTTACCGTACATCTGAATATTTAACGAGGAGAAATTTCCGAAAAGCAGATTGGGAGAAATATAGCCTTGAAATAGAAAGCAGAATTTCAAACCTTAGCACAAATGGAATCACAAGTAATCCCCAAGATGTTGAAAACAAATACAACCAATTTAGAGATGTTATTAATAATTCGGCAGACATACATATCCCATCTACCAGATTGTATAATATAACTCCTAATAAAATAAAACCGTCTTGGTGGGACACTGAGTGCAATAAAATGATAGCTCAAAGAAAATTAGCACTAACTATTTTTAATAAAAACATGACAATGGCGAATTATTTAAATTATAAAAAACATCAAGCTAAAACCAGACGATATTTTAGAGCCAGAAAAAAAATAGAATGGCAAAATTTCTGCGAGAATTTAAACCCAAACACAACAACCAACATTGTCTGGAATAATATAAGAAAAATTAACAATAAAAGCTATAGTACTAAAAGGATAAGTGATAATGAAAATTTAATAGAAGAATTCATTAAAAAAAAATTTCCACAGAACAACAATTTAAATATTACTACCACCACCATCGTAAAAGATAATTTTCTAGATAATAACATAAATAAAAATGAAGTAAAATTCGCGTTAAATCATAATAAAAACAGTAGCACAGGATTTGATAGAATAAATTACAAAATGATACAAAACTTACCTGACAATGCAATAAATCATCTTACACAAATATACAATCTGTCATTAAACACTGCTGATATACCATTAGACTGGAAAAAACATATCGTTGTTCCTATATTAAAAACAGGAAAAGATCCAAACAAAGAAGAATCATTCAGACCAATTACTTTACTATCATGTATGGGCAAAACTATGGAATCCATCATCAAAAACAGACTGGAGTGGTATCTCGAACATCATAAAAGATTACCTGAGTTACAATTTGCGTTTAGAAAAACAAGAAGTACACAGCATAACTTAAACATATTGAATATCGATATTCAAAGAACATACAGTAAAAATCATTATATGATAGCTGCTTTCATTGACATTGAAGCTGCTTATGACAATGTTAATCTAAAAATATTAAAAGAAAAAGTAGAAAACATAGGTATATCTTCCAAAATATCCAACTGGATTATAAACTACTTCCAAAATAGAGAAATAACAGTTAGATACAATAATAAGTTAACTGGTCCTATACTATGTAATCACGGAATTCCACAAGGCTCAATATTATCTCCCTTATTATTCAACATATACACAGAAAAGTTAACAACATTATCAGATAACAACACAACAGTACTGATGTATGCAGATGACATGGTTATTTATAGTATGGGTCATACACAAGATATAGCTCAAAACAGATTACAATCGAAATTAAGAAAACTAGATATTTTATTAAAGGAAATCAAATTAAATATATCGTCAGAAAAAAGTAAAATAGTTATATTTACAAGGCATAGAATAAACTGCAGTCCAAAAATAACCATCAGAAATAAAAATATAACTGTTACTTCAAATACCAAATTTCTGGGTATATTCTTTGATACGAAAAGCACTTGGGCGAAAGAAATTGCACATATTATTAACAAATGTCAAAAAGGCTTAAATTTGATGCGATGTATAGCAGGATACAAATGGGGCGCACACCCAACAACCTTAATAAAAATATATAAAGCTATTGTTAGACCGCATATTGACTATTCTAGTACTATGATCTGCACCGCAAATAACTCAAGATTAAAAAAAATTGAAATTATACAAAACAAATGTTTAAGAATAATATTAGGTGCAATGGTTTCAACACCAATCCAAATCCTCAACTATCAAACTAATATTCCTCCGGTAAATATCAGAATACAACAAATATCAGACAGTTTCTTTTGTAAAAACAGACATAACTCATGTGGCCCCTTAAATACAAGATTATCTAAACTATATGTTCTTTATAATAAACCATATTGGACAACTCATAAAAAACCGGCACTTTTAACTAGTTTTGATAGATATAATAACTTGAACTTAGAGGTACACAACATTATACCTTTTTTCAAATTTCCATTAGAAATAAGCATGACAACAATACATACAGAAATAAATTTGTTCAAGAAGAATGACAGTAAGGAAATAACTTATCAAAAATATATGGAATATATAACAAAAGATGATATAAACTGGAGTATATGGTTTACCGATGGTTCATTCGAAAAAAACTCTAAAACTGGAGGAATTGGCATTTTCAATTATAATACAGATCAACAGTACAAATACAAACTTAACAACATCACAAATTCTTATAATACAGAAATAACAGCAATTATGAAATTACTAGAAATAATACAAAAAACTGACAATAAAAATATATTAATCTTCACAGATTCTCGTAGTGTTTGTGTATCTTTAAATAACAATAAATTCAAAAACAATAATAATAACAAAATATGTTCAATTAAAGAATATCTTTTAAAAATGGAAAAAAATGATATCAATGTTAAACTTATTTGGATTCCTGGACATGTAGGCATAAAAGGAAACGAAATGGCTGACAAACTGGCCAAAGAAGCTTGTGTAGATGGGGAAATAATCGAAATAAATTGGTCAATAAATGATTCCAAAAAAATAATTAAAGAAAATTGTATGGCAGAATGGCAGAATATATATAATGAGAAAAGTCAAAGTACTGGAAAATTTTTTTTTGCAGCGAATCAAAAAATTCCAACAACCACATGGTTTAATAAAAATCATTCACGGAGATATATTTCAACAAATTGTCGAATGAAATCTGGGCATTCTAGATGTCCAGCTCATCTATACAAAATAAATATAAAAGACACACCAAATTGTAGATGTGGAGAAGAAGGGTCTTTGGACCATATAATTCTAGGGTGTCATCTTTTAACATCAAAAATTGATAGACTTTTAAATGATTTATGTAATGTAACACAGTTCCCAGTCAATATGTCCTGTTTAATGACAAGTGAAGCAACGGCGGAAATATTAACAAACTTTGTGATAGAAAATAATATAGAAGTGTAATTTAAGTTAAAATATTTTATTTAGTATGTATTTAATTTTAAGTTTAATTTTTTAAAAGAATCATTTTGTTTTGTATTTATTAGAACAATTATAATTTATATGTAAATTTTTATATAATTTTACAAATAAAAGCAATGGCAAGAAGGCTGAATAAGCCAAAGCCTAAATAAATAAAAAAAAAAAAAATATATATACATTCTTTTATAACACATAACTTATAATATATAATAATTCTTTTTTCTATATATCAGCTTCTCTTTTCACTATTTCATTTCAGATTCTTCCATCGGTGCTTCTCCAATCACCTCCTCAAACAACGTTCAACATCTTCATTCTTTTTCTATTTCAGCATCTCGATATGACACAGGAATCGCCTCAACTATGATGTTCCTCATTCCATCCAACCTCTTCTTAAGCTGTTCTTTCTTCTGCTTTTTTCCCCTTACTTTTTCTTTTTCTATTTTCCTTCTCGAATTTTTTTCTTTTTGTATTCGTTTTTTTTCATATTCATTTCTATGATTGCACACAACCAATTAAATCTGATTTGACCAAACCTAGAAAACATAACTCTGACCCGGGGATCGAACCCGGACACAGTAGCCAGGATCAAGCATCATAGGTCTCGTTGTCCCTTTAATAATTAAAGGGACAAATAACTTTTTTAATTTTTAATATCTCCTAACATATAAGGAGTTATTAAAAAATAGATGGACATTTGAAGTTCTGGTAGTCAAGTTTATCAATATATAGAACTGTTTTATAGAAATTAAAACATAGAAAATAAGCCCATTAGGAGAGCTAGGTAGTGACTATGCTTAAAACAAGTTGTGGCGTATAAATCTACGACACTATGAAGAAGCTATCTCATTTATTTTTTTATAATGGATATAGGAACGAATAAAATGAAATTCACCATTACATCGTGGATTTATACGGCTCTTATAACCTCTGTTTACCATCGCATTTTCGAAATTTTCACTATGTACATGTTTTTCTTGCAAATTTTATTTTGTTTTGTAAATTTTTCATCTTATAACAAATTTACTGACACGGTGGTAGAGTCGGAAAAAAATGTGCCACAATAAAGAGATTCAATTTGTATTACCACTTCTAAAATATTTAATGAATTAATAATGAACTAAGGTGTGGAGTGTAAGAACCCTTATTCATCTCGGTTCTTTAAACAACTAATTTAATTGTTTATATCTTCAATAATATTGCAACTATTTAAAACTCTTTATACAGTATAACTATAGTATACTGTTAACTTTGTCTGTTATAGTTATTATTATTATTATTATTTATTGTAATGTTTACAGTATAACTATAGTTATACTGTTAACTTTGTGTGTTATAGTTATTATTATTATTATTTATTGTAATGTTTACAGTATAACTATAGTTTGTGTGTTATAATAATAATTATTATTATTTATTGTAATGTTTACAGTATAACTATAGTTATACTGTAAACTTTGTGTGTTATAGTTATTATTATTATTATTTATTTTAATGTTTACAGTATAACTATAGTTATACTGTAAACTTTGTGTGTTATAGTTACTATTATTATTATTTATTGTAATGTTTACAGTATAACTATAGTTATTCTGTAAACTTTGTGTGTTATAGTTATTATTATTATTATTTATTGTAATGTTTACAGTATAACTATAGTTATACTGTAAACTTTGTGTGTTATAGTTATTATTATTATTATTTATTGTAATGTTTACAGTATAACTATAGTTATACTGTAAACTTTGTGTGTTATAGTTATTATTATTATTATTTATTGTAATGTTTACAGTATAACTATAGTTATACTGTAAACTTTGTCTGTTATAGTTATTATTATTATTATTATTTATTGTAATGTTTACAGTATAACTATAGTTTGTGTGTTATAATAATAATTATTATTATTTATTGTAATATTTACAGTATAAGTATAGTTATACTGTAAACTTTGTGTATTATAGTTATTATTATTATTATTTATTGTAATGTTTACAGTATAACTATAGTTATACTGTAAACTTTGTGTGTTATAGTTATTATTATTATTATTTATTGTAATGTTTACAGTATAACTATAGTTATTCTGTAAACTTTGTGTGTTATAGTTATTATTATTATTATTTATTATAATGTTTACAGTATAACTATAGTTATTCTGTAAACTTTGTGTGTTATAGTTATTATTATTATTATTTATTGTAATGTTTACAGTATAACTATAGTTATACTGTTAACTTTGTGTGTTATAGTTATTATTATTATTATTTATTGTAATGTTTACAGTATAACTATAATTATACTGTAAACTTTGTGTGTTATAGTTATTATTATTATTATTTATTGTAATGTTTACAGTATAACTATAGTTATTCTGTAAACTTTGTGTGTTATAGTTATTATTATTATTATTTATTGTAATTATTGTAATAGGTATCAAAATATCACTACTTTGTAACTAGTAACGCCATCTGTAATCTGTTGTGTAAAAACTTTTTCTTATGTCAAATATAGTCTGTTGCGAACTGCTAACGTGTCTTTATAGGTTATGGGCAAATTTACCGGTTTATCAGTTTTTTTTATAGTATAAAATAGATAAATTGTTACGTTTTTTTTTTCGCGGAAACATGACTACGAACTATATTGCGAGTGTGCCAAAGCTAAAAGGCAGAGAGAATTACGATGAGTGGTGTTTCGCGGCCGAAAACTTGTTGGTACTAGAAGGGATGGAAAAGTACATCAAACCTAGTGCAGACTTCGAAGTTAAGCCAGTGGACGACTCCAAAACGAAGGCAAAGCTAATTTTAACCATCGATCCAGCATTGTACGTGCATATAAGGAATACCAGGAGCTCGGCAGAATTATGGACAAAATTGAAAGCCATGTTCGATGACTCCGGTTTCTCAAGAAAAATAACCTTACTTCGACATTTGATTTCGATAAGACTTGAAAACTGTGATTCGATGACTACCTATGTCACACAAATGATCGAAACGGCTCAAAAGTTAAATGGCACTGGATTTACAATAACAGATGAATGGGTCGGATCATTATTATTAGCAGGTTTGACTGATCGCTATTCTCCAATGATAATGGCAATAGAACATTCTGGCATTTCGATAAGTGCGGATACTATAAAGTCGAAGTTACTCGACATGGAAGTAACCAGTGATTTTGAAGGTGCAGCTGGCGGTACGGCGGCATTTGCAGCGAGAAATAAATATAATTCTGGCAGCAGCGGTAAACCAAAGAAATATGGCGGCAACCCAATGTCGAACAAAAAGACCGCGGCAGATACATCAGCAAAAACAATCACTTGTTTCAAATGTAAAGAGGATGGACATTATCGAAATCAGTGCCCAATGTTGAAGAAAAACACAAATAAATGCGTGTTTAACGTTGTTTTCCTAAACGGAAAGTATAACAAAAACGAATGGTACATTGACTCCGGCGCAAGTGCACACATAACAGCAAATAAAGATTGGGTAAAGAACATGAACACAACTCCATGTATACCAGAAATTGTTGTAGCAAATGAATCAAAAGTGCCAGTTGTTTGTTCCGGAGAAGTTGACATTATTTCTAAACTTGGATGCAATATAATAGTGAAAGATGTGTTGTGTGTGCCTAGCCTGACAACCAACCTATTGTCGGTTAGTGAGCTCATTCAGAATGGCAATCATGTGATATTTACAAAGAAAAACTGTTATATTAGAGACAAGAACAATGTTTTGGTGGCGACAGCTGATTTATCTGATGGTGTTTATAAGTTGAGATTACAATCACAAAGTTGTATGTTGGCTACTACAGCTAGTGCAAAGTTATGGCACAGAAGACTGGCACATATAAACAGCCAAGACATGCACAGAATGAGAAATGGTATTGTTGATGGTTTGTCTTATGATAACTCACTTGACATAACCAAATCACAATGTACTACTTGTTGTGAGGGAAAACAAATGAGATTACCATTTTCTCATGTGGGTGAGCGGAGTACAGAAACTTTACACAGAATCCACACAGATATTTGCGGCCCAATGGAAACAAGTTCTTTGAGTGGTGCTCGCTATTTCCTGTTATTTGTTGATGATTATAGTCGCATGACTTTTATTTATTTTCTGAAGCAAAAGAATGAAGCTTTGAACAGATTTAAAGAGTTCAAATCATTGGTTGAGAATCAACAGAGTAAGAAAATAAAGGTGATCAGGTCAGACAATGGACTAGAATTTTGTAACAAGGAATTTGAAGGCTATTTGAAGCAAGCTGGAATTATACACCAGAAAACAAATTGTTATACACCTGAGCAAAATGGACTTTGTGAAAGGAGTAATCGTACAGTTGTTGAGAAAGCCAAATGTTTACTATATGATGCAAATTTAGATAAGAAATTTTGGGCGGAAGCAGCCAATACTGCTGTGTACTTGAAAAATAGATCGATTGCATCAGGATTGGATAAAACACCTTATGAGTTATGGTATGGATCAAAACCAGACTTAAGTCACCTACGTTTGTTTGGAAGCAAAATTATGGTGCATGTACCCAAACAGAAACGTTTGAAATGGGACAAGAAAGCTACACAACATATTCTAGTTGGATATGGTGATGGTGTTAAAGGTTATCGTGTGTACAATCCTTCTAAGAACACTGTAATGATCAGTAGAGATATAATAGTGATAGAAGATGTAACACCTATCAAGGAAGTCAGTGAAGAGTCAGCTATTTGGATATCCAATGAAGAAAATCCTACCGACAATTTAGTGGAGGAAAGTAAAGATAAAGTGGGGGAGAGCAGAGATTCAGTGGGGGATCTGTCTAATAATGTTTCAGAAACAGATTTTTTAGATTGCTCTTCAGGTTCCTCATTACATACTGATGACAATGAAACACTGACTGAAATAAACACTGAAGATGTTCCAGAACAAGCAGTATCAATACCTGAGCAAGTGCCAGATGTGCCAAGTAAGCGTCAGAGAAAGAAGCCTGAGCGCTATGGTATTAGCAACATATGTGTTTCCAGTACTGTTCCAGCATCGGAGGAGATTGTATTCTCAGAGGCTCTTGAAGGGCCTGACCGGGAGCAGTGGAAGCAGGCAATGGCTGATGAATTACAGTCATTTGAGGACAGTGATGCGTGGCAGCTTGTGGACCATCCAGGTGATGTGACAATAGTGAAGTGTAGGTGGGTGCTAAATAAAAAGTATGATTTTGAAAACAATGTAAGGTATAGGGCTCGATTAGTGGCAAAAGGTTTCTCGCAGAAACCAGGTGTTGATTATACAGATACTTTTTCACCGGTAGTGCGGCATTCTACTCTAAGATTGTTGTTTGCACTTAGTGTTCAAATGAAAATGAGTATAACACATCTAGATGTAACCACTGCTTTCCTTAATGGTTTTTTGAAAGAAAATATTTATATGTCATTACCTGAAGGTTTTGTAAACAAAAGTGGGGGAAAGGTCTTAAAATTAAATAAAGCCATTTATGGGCTAAAACAGTCTTCCCTGGCATGGTATGAAAGAGTTAAAGAAGTTTTGAGTAGATTAGATTTCAAAAATAGTCAATATGAACCATGTTTGTTTACAAAAATAACTGGTAAAATTAAAGTGATAGTGGCCCTGTATGTGGATGATTTTTTGATTTTTTCAAACAATGATTTTGAAACAAATAAATTAAAAAGTGTATTAGGTTCAGAATTTAAGTTAAAAGACTTGGGACCTGTAAGACAATATTTAGGCATGAGAATAAATTTAGATAAAAATAAAAATGTTATTACTGTAGATCAACAACAATATATTGAACAGTTAGTTTCTAAATTTCAAATGTCTGATTGTAAGACACAAAGTACTCCGATTGAGCCTAAATTGAATTTAGATAAGTCATCTGATAAATGTTTACCTGATGTTCCTTATCAAAAACTTATTGGAAGTCTGATGTATCTGGCAGTATTAACAAGACCAGATATTGCTTACTGTGTTAGCTATCTCAGTCAATTTAATAGTTGTTATAGTCACATACATTGGAATTATTGTAAACGTGTATTAAGATATTTACTGCATACTAAAAGTTATTGTTTAAAATATACCAATAATAACAATAGTAATTTACAAGGTTTTGTAGACAGTGATTGGGCAAGTGATGCTCTAGATAGAAAATCCTATACTGGATTTTGCTTTATGTTGTCAGGGTCTGCCATTTCCTGGCAAAGTAGGAAGCAGAAAACGGTTTCATTATCCAGTACTGAGGCGGAATACACTGCTCTTTCTGAAGCTTCAAGAGAAGCTATTTATCTAAGAAATTTAATGCATGAAATTACTGATGTATTTAATGTAATTGATTTGTATTGTGATAACCAAAGTGCATTGAAGTTAGCTTCGAGTAGTCAGAGTCATAATAGATCCAAGCATATAGATGTGCGTTGTCATTTTATTAGAGATGTTGTAAAGAACAACTTTGTAAAAGTTAAGTACATTCCTACTGAAGAAATGCCTGCAGATATTTTAACAAAAGGTCTTTGTCATCTGAAACATTATAAGTTTATGAATTTACTTGGCATTGTTTCTGTGTAATCATGTGTACTTAGATTATTCTGATAAGTGGGGGTATTGTAATAGGTATCAAAATATCACTACTTTGTAACTAGTAACGCCATCTGTAATCTGTTGTGTAAAAACTTTTTCTTATGTCAAATATAGTCTGTTGCGAACTGCTAACGTGTCTTTATAGTAATGTTTACAGTATAACTATAGTTATTCTGTAAACTTTGTGTGTTATAGTTATTATTATTATTATTTATTGTAATGTTTACAGTATAACTATAGTTGTACTGTTAACTTTGTGTGTTATAGTTATTATTATTATTATTTGTTGTAATGTTTTTGCCATTAGACACTACATTCTTCCGCCTTAAATCCATAAATTACATTCCAAAAGATATTAAATCTTTTACATACATACCAATTCCAAAAGAAAAAAACCTACACCTCTTGTTTTCTTTGTCTCTTTGTCACTTCAGACTAAAATCACTTCTGCTCTGGCGTTACTTTTCTTTCCTCGTTCCTTTTCTCTATTTCCGTCATCCACCTCTTCCCTTCACTGCCTCGCTTTAATAACTGCACAATATTCTTTTCGCTCATTACTTTTCTCTGACAAGCAAACTTAATGTGCTCCAGTGTTTCAATCTCCGTTCCGCACACTCTACACATCCTTTCGTCGCTATTTGCCCAGTATCTGTTTTCTTTCTCCTCGTTTCCCAATCTAAATCTGGCAATCCTTCTCATGTTTTTTGTGTCTTTTTCTCTTAAGTAATGTGGCATCTCTCTCTCCCAAATCCTTTCATATCTTGTGTTGTATTTGTAAAGTGTGTTATAGTTAAAGTAACTGTTATATAGTCTCAATCACGATAGTTCGGCGGTGACTTATACTTATGAGATTTTATAAGAGCGGTAAAAATCTATAATACGATATTGAATTTTATCTTATTCGTTTCTATATACATTACAGAAAAATAAGTGAGTTAGTGCTTTTTAGTTACATCGGCAGTTTATACCCCACAACTTATTTTAAGTATGAGTCGCCGCCGAACTCTCGTAATTTGAACTATACTTTATACAGTATATCTATAGATATAAGAATAGGGTCTAAGATAAATTCGCACTGGATAAATGGAATCTGGAATATGGATTCATTTGAATTTTAATTTTAGCTCAAATTTTGGATCATTTCTTTATACATAGTTTTCTTTATCCTATTAGACTCGCCGTAGAGTATCTTTGCACTTAATTTGGTCGTAGTTGAATGTTTTTACCGAATCCACTATTTACAATAGTAGGTGTGAATGGTGTCTAAAGAAACAAACACCCGCTACATATCTTTATTCATTTGTAAATAATAAATTTTCAACATTTTTTTTTAATAGAAAGTAAAATGAATTAATGAATGTTCGGCTATTAAGACACTACGCCACTAACACATAGAACGGACACACATACACACACTGGTTGAAAGTGTACATGTGGATACACACATAACAGTTAGGTGTTCTTCAGTTAACGAATTTATTATTTGCTATTCAAAAAGTGCGTCGTCAAATTTGCGGGATTTTTGACAATAAATACAGTGGCGTAGTAATCTGATTGCCTCAGGAAGGGACGTTTACTATTAAGAAAGAAATCTTAAGAAAATTTACAACCCTACTTCAAGCAAGTACAGATAAGGAAGAGGATTGAAGATTGAAGAACTAATATACGTAGTGTTTTTAATATTCTAATACAGAATCTTGCTCTCTCAGTAAACAATTTGGTGAAGTGTCAGGTTTTGTGACGTTTGCACTTCATATTTCGACAGGTGTAGTGGTTTGGCCATTTGTAGACGATAAAATAGACATTTCATAGGAACGACTGTGAGAAACTGAACTCATTCATGACAAAAGAATCATACGTATCTTCAATATGATAGTAAAGTGACTCCAAAATGTTTACTGGGCTGCATTATTTCTTCTTTGCTGTAATTTCGCCACCCTTTTCTAAAGTTCCTCCAAATCTCAATTTAACGATTCCTCTACTTCCTTTTTGCTGTCCCAATCCTTTTCCCAGGTTCTAGCGCTTCCGCAATGTTTTCTCTGGTTCTAAATTTTGCGCTTCTTTTTCTATCTTTGTTGTTAACTTCCCTTAAGTTCATCCCTTTCCAATGTCCTCTTCTATCTCTTCTTCTTTAAGAGCGTAACAACCTATTGCAGGTGTTAGCTGCCTCAACAGCACGCTTCTTACAGCTCAATCGGTCCAAAGCAACTCTTTGCCAGTTTTTTACTTTCAAAGTTTTGATGTCCTCTACTGTGTCGTCCAGCCATCTTGTTGGTGGTCGTCCTCGGGTACGGGATCCCGTAGGGTTGTTAAAAGTGTATAATCTAGTAACATTGTCTTCAGGGGATCTCCAGACGTGGCCGAGCCATCTCAGTCTGTTGCTTCGGATGACCTGTGTAACTTGAGGTTGTTTATACAGTCCGTATAATTCAAAATTATATCTGGTTCGCCAGCATCCTTGTTCTTTAACAGGCCCAAATATAGTTCTTAACACTTTTCTTTCAAAAGTTTCCAGAACTCGCTGGGTGTCTAGGTTTAATGTCCAGGTTTCGCTAGCATACAGCAGCGCAGGTAGTATAAGTGTCTTGTGTAGCCTCAGTTTAGATTTTCTGCTGATAAATTTGGACCCTAATTGTTTTTTTAGTCCAAAGAAACAATTACTTTCTTTTAAAAGTAATTTCTGCTTCTTCTTCTCTTGACCCTCTCTCTTCATGTTCCCTACTCCTCACTCATTCTCACCGTTCTTGCCCCTTTATTCTTGCCTGTACGTTTGTCTCTCACCTCTTACCTTCGATTTCTCCTCTCGACAAACCCTCTATTATCTTTTCGCTATCCTTCCTCGCTTCTGTCTTCATTTTCACTTCTCCTGCCTTTTATCTCTATCACTCTATTACAGACATAAACCCTCTGGTTTTGTACATTTAAGAAGATTTAAATAGTTTCAGTCCTCCTTATAGTTATTTCTGCCATCCATCTATTCTCTGATTTAAACCTTCTAAACTTTTTTTTTATAAATTGTAAATGTCCCAGCCGTAGTTCGTGACTCATAACGTAGCATCTTCTGTTGGACGGTCAATATAAATGTAAAGACTCCGACTAACGAGAGTAAGCTAGCAGCTAATCTTATTTACAATGCCCCTTGAGTTATATTTCCAAGCACGTCTATGACTTTTGATATCATATGTACACACACTCCTGTGGTTTGTATTCTGCACGTGTTTTTTTTTTGCCTATTTTAGTAACAATTTTTGAATCAATTTAATAATAGTAAATGTTCTCAAACTGTGTTTAATATTACCGAAAATACTTTTTGAAGTAAGTGTTATTTCGGCTTTAGCGCGATTGACATATTGACAGCTGTGTGGTATTAAAGCTCAGTAAGAAATGGAATGTTTTATCCAACTTCTATACACTATATTCACCAGGCGTTTTGCAGACGTTTTTTGGCCATCACGCAGCAGTGATTCAACGCCGTGTGTCTAATTTCTATGGGGATATATTAAACATTGTTGATGCTCCAATGATCCTCAAACAATTGACGGACCTAAAGAAAATATCCAAGGATCTATTCGTGAAAGATTCCCACAAAGAAGTGACAATGTATTAGAAAATTGTGTTTATTGACATTTAATTGAAATTGTTTTTCATAAATAATCGAGCGATCTTCTATGATGATGATAGATGAAAAATGTGGCTAGATTTTAAGCTTCATTCCACTGACTTTTAATGATTTTAGAAGAACAAATCACCATTACAAAACTGCAAATCGATTGTAATTTTAATACACTGTTGACTTTTATATCTATATATAACTGTAGAACCATGATGTAATATTTCGCTTTTAAGTTTTCGTGGTACTTACTATTTTAGAATCTGTGGTATATAACTAATTCGTAAAAAGACAAGAGTAATATATTGTGTAATACTTTAAAAAATATTTAGGCTAAACATAGAATTAGCATTCATAAAGCTAAGGCCTGGCTGACAAGAACAAAGACCTAAAAAATCACCAAAACTAAAGGCGTGCGATCATGACAAACACGACGCACATAAATTATATATACAAATATATAGATGTATATATATAACTAAATTCTTGGATTTATTTCGTAAAAAATTCGGTGAAATTTTTTTCGTAGTCAAGGCCACGTATAAATAAAATATTATATCATCGAATTCAAAACGTGAATTTGTTGAAAGACCTGATTCATTCATTTTTGCTCAATCGTGTTTATATACATTTGTTAATAGTCAATTAATGGGCCTTTTACACGTCAAATTACATCTTCATTCAGATTCAGACTTACTGTTACAGACCTACTAAATAGAGACGGAGTGAGGTAATCTTTATCCATTTTGTTTTCTATGTAACAATAAGTTTCCAATGGATTTTACTTGTACGGTATGTGTCCACGGCAAGTAACACAACTGTATCTATTTATTATTTTATGTCGTTCAGTCTTCTTCATCCTGCTGAAGGTACTAGAGTCCAAATTTTAAACCTATCCTGATTCTAAAATGGATCTTTGTCCCTCTTTTCATCCTAAAAACAGTAAAGTAAACCTCGTCTCATCCTAAACGTTATTATATGACCCTTGCTTGATCCTAAATGCAACCATGATTTTCGTCTTATTTTAAGTTTGTGCTATTTTATTACTGTGTGAACCGCATTTAAACCTCAGATGGATATAAGGAATGTTAAGATTGTTAAAAGTTGAGTTACGGTGTTGCCGTGTCGAGTAGGGCGTGAGTAGGGCTGAATAGGTTTATATGAGGTTTTGAATATCATCCTCATGTGAGCCTAAAACATCGTAATTTGTCCGATAACTGCCACATGTAGGACCAAAGGAGGAACAAAACTCCTATGTAAAAAATCCTGTTTTTGACCTGCATGAACCCAGAAACGGGTTCTTTTAGGTCGACAATAGGGTCAAAATTTCGACTCGAGTTGTCCTGTCTTTCATAAGATTCGTCACTAATGTATTTGAATGGTTCACAACTAGTACTTCTGAAAACCCGAGGTTATAATACTCGCCGGATCCGAGTTCAATATTTTTTAAATCCGACGAATCCGGGTCCGGGTCAGGTCCGAAATCAGAAAAATATAAAAAAACATCTAAAATTTCAGGTAACAATAGCAATTCATTTTTGCGTTATCGAAATCTAATTAGATATATGTAAAATTGAAGAACCTTCTAGAATGGTTAATACTAAACAATAATTTAAAAAAATACAAGCTACTCATGAAACACTTAATTCTACAATTACAATATAAACTATGAATATCGACGAACTATTAATTAGACCAATACTTACAATCGAATAGGAAGATTGAACTAACATGTTCACTTAACATTGGGAAAACCCAATGAAGTGCTTACTTGCATCTTAAGAATTTCTTTTATATTTAAATAGCTAAATTACCTTAATCCTGTTAACACTTTCTTTTTATTGGTCTCGTGTCTAGTGGTCGTCTCGGCATCATAATAGGACTATTCTTTTTAATATTCAATACTTAACTAAACTTTATGATTTATTTGTTTAGTAACTGTATCGTAGGTATATACATTTTTGAGTTGTGTAATTCAAGCAGCGCGCATTTGGTTTTTATTTAATATTGCATTTTTCACTAGCAAAAGCATTCGGATCCGAATCCGTCGGGTTTTCTACCCGGTTCCCAGGTCCGGGTTTATTCTCAATATCAGACGGAGTCAGGACCGAGTCGGGTCGGATTCAGATGTCCTATTCACAACTCGGTCTGAGTATTTCACCGCTTGAGTTCACTGTAGGTATGGCAACATCGTGGTACAGTCCTTCGTTTGTAATATACCACGGTGCATCTACAATCATGCGTAATGTTTTAGACTGGATTCTATTCTATAATGAACAAGAATTCTTAGCTATACTAACTAGGTTTCATCCATGTATCGTAAAAGATATTAATATCGTATGCGTAGAACCTTCTTAGTGGACACCCTATTACACAAATAAATACGACATATGAAGAAATATAATAAATCTAATTTGAATATTGATATTATGCGCAGCTTTCTATAGTGCAGAGTCTGTTACGCAATTAGACCTTCCTGTCCCTTGGCGTACTATCGTTCAGCTATGGTCGGTCATTGGCCTGCCTTAGCATAAGTGGAAAATCCCAAAATTATAAATTCCGATCAAGTAACGGTCTGTACGGCCCACAATTTAAGATTTCTAATGCTAATGATAAATTAAAGGGCTCAGATAATTACTTAATTTAGAAACATGCCAGGGAATCCCAAGAAATTCGAATTCCAAATCTAGAACACAATAATTGTGGACTACTTCTTAATCGACGGATCTTTTATTTTTGATTGAAATATATGTAACTTAATATATGCAGAGCAGCTTCTAAACATAGGCACGTGCTGCATACCGGTTCGCCCTACAAGGGGGAGCCCCCTTTTGGAACGAATAATTTTCACGTACATTTTGGAAGCCACAATTTTTACGTTAACGTTACATTTTGTTATTTACCGAAGTTTAACAAAATTTTGTCATTAAATAAATGCAGAAGATATTGAAAATCGTTTACTAATATGTTACTTTAACATCAGTGGCGTAGCTACCGCCGTATCTGCCGTATCAATGATACGAAGCCCCCGGGCTACAATGGCCCCAAACGTCAGTAAGCAAAAATTCGAAAAATGTTATCTACAATTTCATTTAAACTCTTAGGCCGTACTTAGCTTAGTTCTTAGGAATAATAATTGTAAGTAATAAAAAATAATCAATACATAATTATTTTAATTCAATGCGAGCATATTTGTTCCTTTTGTGAAAAATCTTTACCCATAATTTGCCCCCCCCAACAAATTTTGATACAGGGCCCGTCTAAGGCACACTACGTTACTGTGTGGCTTTATTAACGTTAAAAATGTAAAATGATATATAATTTTTACATAATACTAACCTCAAAAGTGTTATCTAACTGGTAAACTTTTTTATGTTAAATAAATCTTAAATATATTCGTTTGTAACTGCATTAGCGTAAGCTATTTCTATTCAATAAGTAATCGATTTTATTTATCTTATTTACCAAGTTCATAATATAACAACTCTACGTGTTGCCTCGAGACAGCTGTCTGTTTGTTAGAATTAGCAAAAAGCTTAACATTAGGTTGCTTTTTCATTACAATTTTTTTGCCATTATAAACAAACAAAAGAATATTACACTAATCTAGTTCATGAAGCATTATGTCAGGGAAATTGTTGTAAAATAAGTCCCTAATTGAATAATTTAGCAAATTTAATAACTAACATAAGGTAACCCAGTAAACATTTTGATCACTTCGCTATCATATTGAAGATGCGCATGAGTATCTTGTCATGACAGAGTTCATTTACAGTTTAGTTTCTCACAGTCGTTCATATGAAATGTCTATTTCATCGGTTACAAATGACGAAACCACTCCACCTGTTGCAATACAATAAAGTTGATGCGAACTATAATGGGCTTGTGTCCTCATTTTTTAATGGTCGATTTTTCAATTGTTGATTAAAATTGATGTTAATAAATGTGTATTGGCGTGTCCATTTTATTAAATATCTAAATGTTGACGGGGATATAGCAATTAAAAGTTTGAATTGTAGTTTTAGCGCTAGAAATGGTTGACCATATTTGTATGACGTGAAATGCATGTTAACGTCAGTTATTTGCTGAGTATGTCAGTGCTGTGGTAATGTTTTGTAGCTGTTGGTAGTCGAAATAATCAAGTAAAGTCAAAGAATAATAAGTTTTTATTTTATTTAGCCCTGTTACGGCAGACAAAATATTGGAATTTTATTGTTTCTTGAAATAACTGTAAATAATATTTGATATTTTGATATATGCAAGGTTGGCAGCAGTTGTGAAGTCACATCCCAGTAAACATTTTGTTTATTTTTTTTGTCGTTAAAGAGTTCATTTATAGTTCAGTTTCTCACATTTTTTCATATAAAATGTCTACTTCATCGGCTACAGATGACGGAATTACTCCACCTGTCGGAATACAAATGTAGATAAAGTTGATGCGAACTATAATTGAAGTGAAATAGTGATAGAAACGTCACTGAATAGGGCACTTCACCAAATTGTTTACTGGGATGCATTTGGAATGTGTACAACGTTGAATCCCTTTAATAATTAAAGAGACAAAATGACTTTTTTAATTATTAATACCTCTTAACATATAAAGAGTTTTACACTTTTATAGAAATTAAGACATAGGACACATGACCATTGATGTGAAATAGTGATAGAAACGTCACAAACAGGGACACTTTACTAAATTGTTTATTGGGAAGTCCCGGTCTGACCTCCTGCTCCTCAGGAAAGAAAATTTCAGCATATGCAATGGCTCAGGAGAAGTTTTCAATTCGAAAAATCAGGCCTGAGAAAATGATATTCCTGACGTGAACTGAATTAAGAAATGGCTTAAATTATTCAATGGAACAAAGGGCCGAGTTGGCCCATTGATTTCAACATTTGTTATCACGCAGATTACTCAAACTAACATTTAAAATACACGGTGGGACCGTGGACCTCTCCTTGAAGAAACCGGTCGTTATTACAGGTTTCTGTTCATTGAACTATTACCGACACATACTTTATTATAAATTTAACATATAACTTTAATTCAAACAAAAAATAACATTTCGTAAGCATTACGTTTTCATGAGTGTCAATGACTCTGAATTTAACCTAACAGAGAAGACTGGCTTAAGACAAAAACTCCGATAGGTGACAGAAAAAGGCTAGAAAGGGATAGAAAACAACAAGAAGTCTTGTGTTTAGAAAACAATAAATACTTTATAAATCATTTGGTCTTTCTCAAACAGCTGTAATAGTGGTCCTAAATGTTAAATAAAATCATTTGAAATGATTAACAATTAATAATGATTAATCAAATATATTTATCAAATATTCAAACCATCTCCAATAATTTAATTATTTGAGTTAGCAAGAGATGGTGTTATTGGTATTCTTTTTGTAGTTATTTTTGTACTACTAAATATTATTAAAGACAAATCAAGTGTATTTAACCAAAAGTAATGTTTATTAGAATTAACGTATTGTTGAGTGTATTGCAGTGCGTATTGTTGTGTGTATTGCAGTGCGTGCTGGTTGAGAGTGTGCGTCCTAGTTGAGAGCTGGTAACAGAATGACAGAGTAAAGGTGTTGTTGGTTAAATCTTTATTTCGCCTGCAGAGCAGAGATAACTGCAGAGGTGTCCAATTATTTTTTAATAACTCCTTATATTTCAGGAGATATTAACAGTTAAAAAAGTCATTTTTTCTCTTTAATTATTAAAGAGATTCAACGTTGTACAACATTCCAAGACATGTGACATTATAACCGCTTGTTGCTATCTCTTTTATACGACAGAGCGTAAAAGAGATATATTCTTGATTGAAGTTTGACAATTTTACAGGTTACCAACCTTACAGCTCATAAATCTCTGCTTAATGTATTTATATATCAAAATATCAAATATTATTTACAGCTATTACAAGGAACAATAAATTTTCAATATTATGTCTGCCGTAACAGGGTTAAATAAAATAAAAACTTATTATTCTTCGACTTTACTTGATTATTTCGACTACCAACTGCTACAAAACATTATCACAGCACTGACCTACTCAACAAATAACTTACGTTAAAATGCATTTTACGTCATACAAGTATGGCCGACCATTTCTAGCGCTAAAACTACAATTCAAACTTTTAATTGCTATATCTCCGTCAACATTTACATATTTAATAAAATAGACAAGCAAAATACATTTATTAACATTAATTTCAATCAACAATTGAAAAATTGACCACTAAAAAGTGAGGACACAAGCCCATTTTATTACTATAAGCCCTAATTATTGATGTATTTGTTATTTAAAGATTCCCGTCTGGGTATATTTGTGTTTTCCCGGGAAACGGGAAATAACCACCTGCATCCTCTAGTTTCAGCGATAGTCAGACTTATTCTAAGAATTGTTTTGTTTCTTTTTTTATGAACTTGGCAAAACTTGAGAATCTAATGTATCCAGTGTTAAGTTGTCCTCAGATTCCAATCTATCTAATCTATGCATTAGCTTATATATTTTTTAACTTTATAGAACCTATAACCTATAAAGAACAATTATATTATAGAACAATTTAAATCGTAATTGTATAATTATTTATTAAAATTAACAAATTATGAATTAAAGTTTCTTGTTTATTACAGCGGGAAACGATTCAAAGATGGTGCTACTGAAACAAATTAAAACAATAGTTTTTTCTAGTCTTCCTCGTGTACTTCGCGGCATTGACAGTTGACAGTGTATGATGTATAATATTTAAGTGAATATTTTGTGAAAAAGGGATTGTTTAAAATGTGAAAACTGTCGAATTACATTAATTAATAGTATATAAATCTTTTAATACATAAATTACAATCCGTCAATTAATATTTATGGAGATTAAAGTGAATATAATTTTTCAATATGAACCTTTGCAACAAGTGATATCCGCCATTGTGTCTCGGTTGTATTATGTGTTTTAATAACTGAAATATCAGTGTAACACTTAACGAGTACTTTACATTTCTTTAATAATATAATAAACTATAGTACTACATTGTTTTTGGGGTTATATTTTGCGTATGACATTCTACTGGTTGCGTTTCTGTGTGGTCAATCTTCTATGCATTGACAGTTTGTTGCAGCGTAGAATATATTTGCTTTAGTATAAATAGACATTTAACTTCTGAATAAGTACTATTCTGCTTTTAAATACATATGAAAAATCTTTATTATATATTTTTAGTTTCTATTTTTATATATATACGTACAATATAAGCCCAAATTATGTTATTAAGTTTTAATTAAATGTGTGTGTTTTTGTGTGAGTGCATTTTTATGGACACTTCAAGATTGTGGACGTATGTGTACGGTACATTATGTACCGTACACATACGTGCGACATCAACTGTTTGTTTTAAGAAGTTATAAAACACGTCCACACTAGTGCAACATGTAACTTAATACGTCGGAAGCTTTCATATTTCGAACGACTTCTTTAACCTGCTTTAGAAAAAAATATGTAACAATAGACCTTTGTTGACAGCGGTTGACAGACAACCCATTGCAATCGTATGCAGCGGGCAAATTCAATGCTTGGCGTGAATACTTACTGCAAAACAGAGATAATACTTTATTTATTTTATTGTTTTGATATTGACATTGAATATAGAATCTTCGAAGTATGTGCTGCACTTGTGAAGTAGTAAACGATAAAGTGAAGGTTAGTACAATTTTCATTATTAAATATTATAAAGAATTTTTGTACGTTGGTTAAATAAGTATTTCATTACAATTGTATATTTTGACATTAGTTATTAAAAGATGTGCCAAGCATATTTGAATAAGTGGGTGGTGAAATGTAATGCGCAGGAACACTAAATGGGTTCGCTGGAATTTCAAAGGCATGGATATTGTCTATAATTTTTAATCAAACTTATACAAATTTAATTTGTCCATTTAAACTCAATTTTAAAATATTTTTATTTATTTTCTAAAAACAACTCACGTCAAACCACACTGAAATTATAGTAAAGACTGAGTAGGTACTCGACCCTTTTGTTCTGGACCATATTCAAATTCTCTTTGGTAAAGACCGACTTCGTTTTGAAACATTTTTGTTTCATCAAAATACTACCTAGAATTTTAAAAAATAGAAAAAGTAAAGGTTTTATTAGTGTCGCATGTTTAAGTCGCACTGGTCTGTACGTAAGTACAACACATTTAGTACACTCATGTCTAAAGAATGTCATCTTATGAATGGAAATATATAAATGTTGGATGTCGCATGCTTATGTCGCATCTATCTGTACCATACGTAAGCGAACTAGAGCCTTTGACCACTAAAAATTGACCACTAAAAAGTGAGGACACAAGCCCATTTTATTACTATAAGCCCTAATTATTGATGTATTTGTTATTTAAAGATTCCCGTCTGGGTATATTTGTGTTTTCCCGGGAAACGGGAAATAACCACCTGCATCCTCTAGTTTCAGCGATAGTCAGACTTATTCTAAGAATTGTTTTGTTTCTTTTTTTATGAACTTGGCAAAACTTGAGAATCTAATGTATCTAGTGTTAAGTTGTCCTCAGATTCCAATCTATCTAATCTATGCATTAGCTTATATATTTTTTAACTTTATAGAACCTATAACCTATAAAGAACAATTATATTATAGAACAATTTAAATCGTAATTGTATAATTATTTATTAAAATTAACAAATTATGAATTAAAGTTTCTTGTTTATTACAGCGGGAAACGATTCAAACATGGTGCTACTGAAACAAATTAAAACAATAGTTTTTTCTAGTCTTCCTCGTGTACTTCGCGGCATTGACAGTTGACAGTGTATGATGTATAATATTTAAGTGAATATTTTGTGAAAAAGGGATTGTTTAAAATGTGAAAACTGTCGAATTACATTAACTAATAGTAAAGGTAAGAATTTTTTATTATATCTTAAAAAATAAAAGTTTTCATCTACTTTCATAATTTTTAATTTGAACAAATAGTAATAGTAACAATAGTTTATTTTTACAATAGTTGTTAATTGGAAATATTTGATTGTGTCACATCGTTTAGATCTTTTCTTATCATAACATTGTCTGAGATTTGTTTCTAAGTAGTATATAATCATAAACTTCCATAAAATCTATTCATTTGATTAAGTAATACAAATAAGTAATTTGTTTTTAAAATTAAATAATGATACTACTATATAATTGAAATTTTTTTTAAACATTTCACCGGTCACTTTACTCGGCCCTCAAAATTATTGACTTTACGAACTCCTAAATTGAATCACACTTAATATTTTTTTTATTATCTTTATTTTTAATGTTTTTGACATTTGGCACTACATTCTTGTGCCTTAACTCATTTATATACATGTCATTGTGCTTAATTCAATTTTGATCCTTATTAAATCTAAACATCCTCATTTTTTTCAAAAGAAAAAAAAAAAAAAGGAAAATGCTTTATAAAAATAAAAACAAAACTGCTACTGTTACTGCTTCGCTCCTCCTGCTACTGTCCCTCCTGTTTCTACTCTGCCATTCCTCTTCCTAGTTTTTTTTTTCTCTATCTCCGCTATCCACCTCTTCCCTTCACTTTCGGCATTACATTCTTCTGCCTTAAAAATATTTAAAAAGCTTCAGCCTTCCTTCTTCTAATTATTTCTGCCATCCAACTGTTTCCTTCCTTGCCCCCTTTTAAGAGTTGCCCAATATTCATCTCACTCCCTACTTTTTCCTTACAATCAAACTTAATGTGCTCCAGTGTTTTGTCCTCCGTTCTGGACACTACACATTCTTTCCTCACTACATTCCCAGTATCTCTTTCCTTTTTCCTTATGTTTTTTTCTATTAAGTACTGAGGTATATTACTTTCCCAAATCCTTTTATATCTTGTATTGTAATTGCTTTTCTCCATTTTTCCCATTCTTTCCTGTTGTTGTATCTCCTTATCCCTTCTCCTTAGCTCCTCTTCCACACTTGCGGCTCCTTCTGTTCTCCTCTCTGCCTTCTCGATCGCCATTCCATTCATTTCAAAATACTCCTTTATCTTTTTTGGGCCTTCTTTACCCTTCTTTATACTTTCCACCCTTATTTTCTTTAAAATTTTGCTGTCAGCACTGCTCATTTTCTCCTCATAATTTATTGCTCTTTCACCTGCTTTAATTCTTATCTTGTCCCATTTTAGCTCCTCCATGATCATGTATCCTGGCGTGAATCACACTTAATATTTGTTCTCAAACTGGTTCCTTGTAGGCTATGTGGAACTTTTGTTAGCTTCTTTTGAAATTATTATTAAAACTGCACCGTTGAATATTTTTACATGATTCCTCCTTCCTTAAGCAAGAACACTTTCCGGTTATTAATTCAAATAAAATATATTACTTAATATTTAATTTAGAAATAAAGTAAAGCAAATAAAATAAAGATACGAATATTTTTTTTTTTTGAAGAGACTCAAAATATTTTACGTAAATAGCAATTAGCTTACTACACACTTAGAGGCTTAATATTGACAACACAGCTCCACTCCAATTTTTCCGCATAGTCCAATAAGTGTCCCATTTCGGTTTTTGCAAGCCGCTCTTCCAACAACACATGTTCCTCTTCCTTTACCTTCGATCTCGCAAGTTACATTGTTTCCGTATTGACAAAGTTCCTCATGTGATGCTACACATAGCGAAAGAAAGAGACAGAAGATCAATATTCTGAGAAACATGGCAACGTCGCTTTGAATTATTTATAGATTTATTTTCACTGTAAAAACTGCTCGATACTTCTTTGAGATATGATCCTAACAACTAACAGCGTACCTTTATATATGTACGATATTGTTTACAGGAAATTTAAAACCAATATTTATTCGTTAAATATTATGCAGTTTTAAAAATAGCAAATATTATTATAATACTTTTTGACGTACTTAACAGATGGCAGCAGCACTATGTAAATATCTAATGTAAATGTTTTTTAGGAATACACTTGTAAGGTTGTAACTAGAGTGGAAAGCATTGGTTATTAACCCTACTTGCAAAATTAATAACAAAACTGTAAAGGTAGTTCATTACTCATTAGTAAAAACATTTTTCTACATAATTTGATAAAATTTAAATATGATGTTAATATAAGTGTCCTTAATTTATTAACAAAGTTTTAAATGTTTTGATCAGCTGTGAAGCAAAATATTAATAATTAAAGTGCGTATATTTGACATACTGAAGGCCTACAACGGCATCGTGTTAACGTATATCTCGAGAAGGGTTCTACCACAAACCACATATTAAATAGACGAATCACTGTGAACAAATAATTTTTTCCATTTTGAAGGGTATGAATCCATTACCCGGTGTAAGGGGAAAGCAATCTATCTCATTCTATTAGTTGTCAAGCATTGCGAATGACCTCTCTATTTGAAAACTTCAATTTTTGACATTAGTTTGTTTACATTAACCTACAAATATATTAATTTATTTGTTTAATGTTTTATGATCTGTGCTGTCATTTAATTCAAATATATTTTTATAAATATAATATCGATATGTCTTACTTTATTCTGCATTTTGGATTCAGCATTAGGATATTTTGCAAAATTAATTGATTAGTAAACGGGGCAACTGTTTTAAATATTATTTTTTATATGTTCCATAAATATTATAGTAATTTATCTATAGAAATATTTTGGTTTTAGAAATGCATAATTTTATAAACCGTGGCTGAACATGTGCACAACATGGCATGTCTTCTACTGCAAGGATTATAAATGTGTTAATAAATTGTCTGATAAGCTTGAGAACCTTTTTGCCGCCATCAGGTCATATGGGAGGTTGCATACAAGACCAACATCAAACGATTTCGCTAATGCTTTTAAGACCTTAATTGTCAAGAAAATTTCTTCAAAGTATTTATAGAATAAATACAAATTGTGAAGAAGATGACTTCGTAGGTTTTGTTAGCAGTATGAAAAACCTAATCAAGTAGTGCTTATATTGTACTGCAGAAATAGGTCAATGCCATTTAGAAAAGGATTTCGTTTATTCTGCCTTAAATATTAAAGAGTCTGCCAATGAGATAATTCAAGTATGCCAATATTAAATGGCATATTTTGTGAACGAAAATATCTTTGTGTTGTTGGGAATTGTTGCCAATACCTAAACATCCTTACAGGAAATTGTCCAGTTGAAATACACAAACTTATTGCAGAAAGATAATTAAATGGACAACAAAACTTGCAATACCCCAATAATAAAAAATATTGTAATTGAAATGCTACTAAAATCATCACCAGGTTGCATATATGATTGATGCAGTCAAACAATATTTTGATTTTTCCATTTGTGTATGTAGAGTTCATAGCAGTGATTTAAAAGAAAAGTTAATAAACGTTGCCATATATCCAGGAACACTACCACCATCAGTGCAGGATTTCGTGAAACTTGCTGCTACACGAAAACCAAAAATAATATGCTGACATCCAAGACTCGTCGATAGATTTTTAAGTTGAATAAGATGAGTAACCCATGATTACCGTTTATATATATTATATATTTTTTTGGATTAATAAATATAATTTATAAACCATCTATCTGTTTTTAATTGAACTAATTAAAATTATTCTTCTTCATTTTTTAAATAAATAGTGCTTAGTTTTTTGCATACCTACTAGGTGCAAGCTGTAATCCCCTGCAACTCTCAATGGAATTCCCCTCACCTACAAAATACTAGGGAGTGAACTTTGCTCTAAGTTATGCATCTATTTTTTTGTAATTTGTGGGTTCTACGTATTTTTTTTTTATAAAACTAGTATATTGCAGAGGAAAATTTTAGGAAAGTTTTTAAATTGCTTGACCAGTTAGTAAACAAGATATAAAGGTTTAAAGTTGAAATTTTTTAAAACAGTGTTCAATATACAAACCACATGTTAAATGTATCCTCTTTACGTGCAATTGATTCGAACGCTTGACTTATTGAGAAATATTAAGTTTTAAACCTCTCCTGTAAGAAATAGATTACTTTATCGATCTTCTACGCAGTAAGTTCGGTAACTATTAAAACCCGTTGCTACTCCAAACATCAATTGGAATATTCGTGAAATAGAGTCACACACAATTGACACTTTACCTGTGGCGCAAAATGTCGTGATTCTCGATGTAACTCAAATCACAATGTTAAGCGTTGTCTTGATTGTTTCTTGTCGATTAAAACACGAAAAAACCAAGTGTTTATGTAAATCTGATGTTGGTAATTTACATTTAGTAGTGGACTGTATTTTTATTAAGATTTCACAGAGAAACACACTATTTAATAATTAAATGAATTTATTTGAAATAAGCAGAAAAAGCACGTGTACAAAATAACAATGTATATATATGTTGCTAATTTAGACTCTTAACTTAAGAGAGCAACCTATTGCTTCGACGGTCGAGAAAGTAAGGGCGGTTTAAATGTCGGCAATGACGCAAGACATCCCTTACGTGTCAGCAGACAAAAGTACCGTTGTCCACCTACAGATATTACGCAATGCATTAGGTTTGCTTGGTAACGTCTATAACTACGGACTTGGTTCCTTAAGTTGGACAACTAGGTGGCAGTTAATCATCATTTAATATTTAAACCTTAAAATTAAAGAAATTCGCAAACATCCTGGCCGCTATGAAACGGTTCCTATTAATTACATTAATTAAGTTTCATATTATTTAACATGCGAATTATTCTAGATCTGGGGATTGTAGGTGGCAGATTTTTTGAATAGCTCTTTGATGGGTTCCTCCTGGAGTCTTGATAGAGACGACTCGTACGATTCCATCCTTTCCAGGGTGCAATTCTAGAACTCTGCCTGTGGTCCATTTGTGCGTGGGGGCGTTTTCATCTTTTAAAACTACCAAATCACCAAGCTGTGGAACTCGTGGTTGTCCGTGCTGCCATTTGGTACGCTGTTGGAGTGTATTCAGATATTCCTTGTGCCAGCGTTTCCAAAATGTCGTCCTCATCTGTTGGATAATATTGAAGGCAGTTAATCTTGTTTTAACTGGTGTGTCCTCGGCAGTTCCCAGAGTGGAGACTGGAGGTCGACCAATGAGAAAATGTCCAGGACAGAGAGGATATAGGTCATTAGGATTAGTAGAAAGGGCAGTGAGAGGTCTTGAATTTATAATTGATTCTATTTGAGTTAATACAGTATATAGATCTGCAAAAGTTAAATTCGAATTATGCATCACACGTCGAAGGTGATGTTTGACCGATTTTACTGCAGCTTCCCACAGACCCCCATGATGTGGTGATCGTGGAGGTATAAATTTCCAAGAAATTCCGCGAGATTCTACAGTAGTACATACAGTATGTTGGAATGACGTATCTGATAATAGATGACCTAGGTCTCTCAGATAATTTCTAGCGCCTACAAAATTTGTTCCATTGTCAGAAAATACTTGTGCAGGCGTACCTCTACGTGCGATAAATCGTTGAAATGATAACAGGAATGCTTGCGTAGTAAGATCTGTTACCAATTTAAGATGTACAGCAGTAGTAAAACAAACAAATAATGCTATGTATGACTTTAACAATTTAGAATTTCTACCGTATCTATTTTTAATCATTACTGGACCTGCATAATCAATACCTGTTGTGCTAAACGGGTAAACGGCTGTTATGCGTTCAACTGGCAAGTCACCTAATGGTTTATAATAAGGAGCGGGTTTGTGTTTCATTGGTGGGACATTGTGTTTTAATGAATCAGTATTAGGCAACCATTGTATCCCTAAGGTTTTACTTTGTTCGGAAACCAAATGGACCGCGCTGTCGGTATTTGGTGATTCTAAACATGTTTTAGTTAGGAAGTCAGGATGATTGGACACCCATTTTCTTAATTTAAAACAACCTTCGGATAAAATCAAGTCAATGTCCTTACATAGTTCAATTAACGAATCTACTGATGATGCTCCAGTGAGCAGATCATCAACATAAAAATCTTTCAATATAGTTTCTGATGCGATCGGAAACTCGGTTTTGTTTTGATGCGCTATATGGCATAAAGTTCTAATAGCTAAATATGGCGCTGATATAGTTCCATATGTTACAGTATTCAATGTATATGATTGTATTGGTACGTCAGGAGACGGTCTCCAAATTATCCTTTGTAAATTTCGTTGTGCTGGCTCAACCAGCACCTGTCTATACATCATTGCGATGTCCGATGTAGCCACATATCTATGTGTCCTGAACCTAAGTAAGATTGACAGAAGACTTGATTGTATCGTGGGCCCTACAGATTGAATGTTATTGAGAGAGACTCCAGACGTCGTTGTCATAGAGCCGTCAAACACTACTCTCAATTTTGTTGTCGTACTCGAAAGTTTGAGCACACCATGATGTGGTAAATAATAGCTATTTGTATTACTGTCGTCTGAATGAACTCTGGACATATGTCCTAGACGTTCATAGTTGTTCATGAATTCAGTATATTGTTGCATTAGACTTGAGTTTTTTGCTAATCGTTTCTCAAGTGCATAAAATCGTTTCAACGCGTAAGCCTTTGAGTCGCCCAGCCGATCTGGGGACTCCTTCAGCGGAATTCTAACGGTAAATCTACCTGTGTTGTCTTGACTAACATGTTGCAGGAAGTGCTTCTCGCAAGCTTCTTCTTCTAATGATAGTGCCCTAACTAATGGTGATTCTTCTATTTCCCAAAATGTCTGAAGTTGACTTTGAAGCAACCGTGTTGATGTATGTAAACAAGTTGTGTTACGTTCAATATTTGATATACAATGTCCTGTTACAATCCATCCAAGCTGTGATTGATGCAATGCTAGATTGCTGTTTTCTAACCTGATTTTACGGGTTCCTAGTATTATCCAAAATAATTCTGCACCGAGCAGTATGTCAATGTCATTTGGAATATTGAATGTAGGATCAGCTAACTGTAAATTATTAGGAATGTTTAAATTGTTCGCATCAATAAAAGCGTTCGGCAACGGCTCGGTTATTGATGGAATAACTAAACAATTTATGTTCGAATTGAACCTTGAAATTTTTGATTTTAGTTTAAGATTAACAGCGTCGTGTACAGCGGTCGCCCTTTTATTAATTCCTTTAATTGAATAATGGACCGTGCTTGCCCTTAATCCCAATTTCTTAAAAAACCAAGCAGTTATAAAATTGCTTTGACTTCCCGAATCCAATAAAGCCCGAGCAGTATGTTGGTTGCCATGCAAATCAGTCACGTTAACTAATGCGGTAGACAACACGGCGTTGAATGATCTACCGTTATTTGAAAGTGCGACAACTGGTTCTGTTGCTACCTGCTCTACAAAAATATTAGAACTCGGGTGCAAAGTAGAATGATGTTTTTTATGACACATTTTACAAGTTCCCTTTTTGCATTCCTTTATCCAGTGAGATGATGACAAACAATTATGACATAATTTCTTGTTTTTAATTTCAGCCCAACGTTTATCAATAGTCATATTCAAATAAACATTACACTGAAACGGTTTATGGTTCGTATTTGTACAAAAAGCACATGATGGCGTCTCTATAGCCGAGAATGTACGTGACTCTTTGTGACGTATTGTCGAACGTGAATTACTTCGAGAATTGTTTAGTTCTAATAGTTCAGCCCTTTGTGTTATAAAATTTAAAAATTGCTCCGTTGTTGGAATGTTATCTGACCCAAAGCATTCTTTATCCCAATCATCACGCAGATCACTATCTAGTTTTTGTGTCATAAGATAAACAAATAACACATTCGATCTATCCACAGGTTCGCCTAATGTGGACAGAGAACACATGTGGCTTTTCATGTTATCTACCAGGGCCCTAAGCCTTAGTGCTGAATTACCGGGCACAGCTGATAGATTAACTAAAGCCTTAATGTGATGGTTTGTTGCTATTCGTTTATTCTCAAAACGTTTAAAAACTAGTTCCCACGCTTCTAAATAACTGTCTGCAGTTATTACAATAGAGTCTATGACATGTAGTGCCATAGACGTTAATGATGATTTTAAATAGTAGAATTTGTGGATATTATCAATGGAGTCATTTTTGTGTATCATTGAGATATATAGATCTCTGAATCGCGGCCATTCAGATATATCAGCATTAAATGTTGGTAATTTTAATTTTGGTAAATGAGAATTATTAACAAAAGAAGACTTTCCCGATTTAATAGATAACTGATCTAGATCGTTGAGACTTAAAGAGTTATTTTTTGCTAAGAATCGTTTTGCCATGCTAACAGCATTCGACGATTTTTCTTCAAAATCATCCCAAATATCTAAATCAGTTACATCTGCAATACTCAATAAATTAATTTTGAAATCAGTTACTGTAGGTAATCTTTCTAATTTCGTTTGAATTTTAAAGAAATCGTTTTCTGATATATTGTCTTCATCTAATTTACTTAAATAACTTAAAAATGACTCTACTGATCTTACCATCAATTTTTGTTCTAATAATTGCTGTGAATTATCCATTCTAACTTATTTAGCTTAATGAAAATAACTGAACTAAACTTGATTTTCTGAAATGCTATAAAATACCTTAACAATAAACAATCTAGGGCTCTATGTAGCTTCGCAAGATCCGTTTACTTAAAATATTTTATAACAAGATGTAGTGATGCCGTAATACTTTCCCGTTATAATTGTTGAACACGTGTTTCGAAACGCGTTTTGCACATGTAAATTTTCTAAACGTTGCTTGGAACATAAATTACTTTATTCTTTTATTCTAATTACTGTATATATTACGAATATCAAACAGAATCAATTAAAACATGGGATTTTTAAATGATATGGAATAATTAAAAGAATGTGGACTTATCTCAAAATGGCGACCTCCTCTGGTAGTGGACGCCGCTCTTCTGTGTGTTTGGCCTCGTATGTAAAATCTTTCCCTCGTGGTTTCAGCACTCCGTGTTGAAATATCCGGCTCGAAGGACCAAAATGTGGCGCAAAATGTCGTGATTCTCGATGTAACTCAAATCACAATGTTAAGTGTTGTCTTGATTGTTTCTTGTCGATTAAAACACGAAAAAACCAAGTGTTTATGTAAATCTGATGTTGGTAATTTACATTTAGTAGTGGACTGTATTTTTATTAAGATTTCACAGAGAAACACACTATTTAATAATTAAATGAATTTATTTGAAATAAGCAGAAAAAGCACGTGTACAAAATAACAATGTATATATATGTTGCTAATTTAGACTCTTAACTTAAGAGAGCAACCTATTGCTTCGACGGTCGAGAAAGTAAGGGCGGTTTAAATGTCGGCAATGACGCAAGACATCCCTTACGTGTCAGCAGACAAAAGTACCGTTGTCCACCTACAGATATTACGCAATGCATTAGGTTTGCTTGGTAACGTCTATAACTACGGACTTGGTTCCTTAAGCTGGACAACTAGGTGGCAGTTAATCATCATTTAATATTTAAACCTTAAAATTAAAGAAATTCGCAAACATTACCTGAAATTGTTTTCTATAAATAATGGGAAGGTGTACTCTTAAAAAGAAAGCAGCAATCATTTAAAAATATGCAGTGATGTAGTTTTAAGCAATTTAAAAAAGAAACTAACAAATGGCCCACTCTTTATTAAACTAAAAAACTATAAATATTTTTGTAAATTATTATTTTTATTTTTTTGGTGTTGGTAACATTATTCTGTACAATTATTATTATTATTATATTAATATAATACAATTAATGAAAATTTAACAAATTTCTCATCATTTAACACAAAAATTAATAATTTTATATATATAATACAATTGTTAGTACATACTATTTTTTATTATACATTTCGGCTTATTTCAAAAATTGTAAGGGACCTATTTTGTAACTTTTTCTATGACGTAATACTAGTGTGATATTCATTTGTTTGTTACTATTATTAAGAAACAAATGAATGTCACACTAAACCAATTCATGACGCTTGACGTCAAAAAAAGAGTTACAAAATACAACACTTAATATCTATTTTATTAAGAGAAAATGAAAATACATATATTCAATTCTACTTATTCAATTCAAATTTAAATAACATTTAGTATTTGGTTATCACTAACAGATGGCGCTATAGTACATTTTAATATTTAATTAGATATATTTTTTAAAATTCTAAAATAAAAACTATTAATTTTTGAAAAGATTGTCTTTTTATTTTATAATTTTCTTAAATTTTGGCCAACTTTTAAATTTAAATAATTAATTTTTTTTTAAATACATGAAACATTCGATTATTAATTCTTATATTTTTGAATTATTTTTATATATTTTTATTATTCGTTGTAATTTCAAAAATCTAATATTAATTTTTACAGATATTTTCAATAATTAAATTTTTAATTGAATAGATCATTATATCAAATAAGATTGGGTTAGGTATTGGATAGATGTTAGTTCGGGTTTGAGTCTTTGGTAATCCACAAGACGTATTGTGTACATGATTAATTTTAAATAATTATTGAGAATATCTGGTTCATTAGTAGTAACATTATAAAGCACCTAGTAATATCTACAAGTTTTAATTATTAAGAATGCAGTTTACATTTAATTAATCACTGGTTACGAGTTTAAAATCTAAGTACTATTTACATAGCAATTGTTTTGTTATTATATTAAAACAGGATTTCAAAATATAAGATCGCTATTTATTAGTTGATGACGTATATAAGTCAAGAAGAAATTTTATTTATTTTTCGTTTTATTACACGATCTTATACGAAAACTTGATGGGTTGTCATAACACGTGCTATCGCTGTGACGTTTAATTCTGCATCTCTTTTGTTTTAGAGCGATAGCAGGGCGGAAGAAGGTTTATCATTTTTTGTAAAATTTTACTCCTTTAATTATTAAAGGGACAAAAATGACTATTTCAATCGTTAATAACTTCTATAATGTTGCGAATTGAATCAAAATAATTGAATATTTGAGGTTTTGATACGGAACTTTATCAATATACAGCGCAGTTTTATAGAAATTCAGGTATGGTTCACAAGTAGGTAAATAAATAACCGTTATTAATGAAAGAGAAACAAATATTTTGAAGTCCTATTTTACTATACCTATTAATAAATGACTAGCACATATATTACGGGCTAACTAACTCAAAACACAATCAGTTTCATTAGAACATGTGCGTTATTCCAGAACCTTCCTAGCATACCTACTCATCTAATTTTATCCAGGTTTTTCTACATTTTATTATCATTTTTAAAATAGTTGACACTTCATTAGGCCTTGGTTACAATTATATTATTGAGCTGTTTTTAAAAAGGGTTTTTAAAAATTTTGCTTAATCTATAGCATACGCAATACATTTATTCACGCAGCAAATTTGGAGAATAAATCAAAAATATTTAATACAGTAAACATTCGTGTAATACGAGGACCTCGCACTATACGAGTGCCTACTGTACCCTACTATTTTCACGTTACTTCAACATGTACTCAAATTTTCACCATATTAACCTAATTCTAACTACAAAACTAATCTAAATTCATCAAAAAAATAAAATTATCTTTCCTCTAACTATTTCGTACAAAATTTTTCCGTCTTTCATTCATTTACTTGAATAATTTACCTTCTAATAGAAATATTATATAATTTGTCTTCTCTTTCTAATATATATCTATCACATTCATGCATCAATTAAGAAATGAAGACACAAAAATCACATAATAAAAAGAAACGAAGTCTTTTTAACATTGTCACAATACAAGGCAGATTTTACTTCTATGTTTTCCTTTAGTTTTCCTTGATAGGGATGATGTATTTGGTTGTTCTGTATTTTTCTCATTTTCTTCGGATTTTTCTGTACCGTTTCCAGAGCTTGGGGAAGCGTTATAAAGAGATCTTGAAAATCGAGTCCGCACCGCTTTTGAAATCGCTCTGGTTTTCCTCAGGCTGCTGAATCTGGGTCGCTGTTCTCTAGATGGGGTAGGTGTATCAGTAGGCTCTGATGAATGCGTGCAATTTAGCGTGGTCACAGTAAATTCGATGTCTTTCACTTCGGAAGATGCTGAAAACGGAAAGAATACAATATTTTAACTCATTCAACACAATGGAGGTTTGAAACTACAAATCTGTCAATAAGTCAAGAGCGTCTGTTCAAACATTACCTGAGAACTCTTCTATGGGTTTATCGATCGTGTCATGGTCAATCCACGTCAGTCCCATTTCAACCTTCTCTGCCAAATCTTGCCAATGTTGTCGGTTATCCATTGTGCCTTGATATAAAGGTTTTATCCAAGGAAAGGTATCCGCCAAAACTCGATAAAGTGGCAAACAGATTACATCAATGAAACCGACTTGCATTTGAGGAAGCTCATCTTTTCTCTCCCTAAGAAAAAACCAAGAAATTAGATCTATTCTAAAGTTAATTGAAAATATATTTATTGTTGCTTCAAGACCTGTCCATCATCGCAACTGGTTGTTGTTTCAGTTGTAGCTTCTCTAAATCCCCTTGATCGAAGAATTCGTCAGCCACTAGCTTCGCCACACGGTGCTGAACTTCCCAGGGTTTTGCTATGGCGCTGACGTCGCAGGCGGTCATCATCATCCCGCATAACACTAAGAAAATCACCATCATTAATATATGCATGGAAAACAAACGTTAAATTTTCTATACTTACATTCCTTCTTGTCTTCACTTTGCCAATCAAATTCCCCGTTGTCAATTAACTCCAAGAAGCTGCTTCGTTTCTTGAAGTACATTGCTAAATCTGTTGAGAGTATAGCGGTCTCAACTATTTTCATGACTCGGCGGTAATCTTCTGGAGATAACGCCTGGAGGGCAATGATGTAGGTAAACGAACGATCTCAAATATCTTCGTCACTCGAAGTGTTACCTCTTTAAGATACTGTAGTTTTGTTAATTAAAAATCTTGTTGTCTAATATTGTAAGACAATATTGAAAATACGAGGTCTGTTCAAAAAATAAGGTGAGGCAAAAATTTCGTGGGCTACATACATTTGATTATCGATTTTTTTATTTTGTTATGTTGGTACACTCGTCTCGAACATATGTTCACAGTTTTAGCTATATAGCACATTTAGTTTGTTTGTGAGAGGCATAAAAGTTAGAAGTGTTTTGCGTGTTCGGCGATTTTCTCCTGTAGAAAAAACGTGTATCAAAGAGTTTGCATTAAATTTTGTGTGAAAAATGGAATCAAGTGCTCCAAAACACTTGAAATGTTGAAAGTGACATACGGTGAGTCCACTTTAAGCCAAAACAATGTTAAGCTTTTCACAGAAGGTGGAGAAAATGTGAATGACGACGCTCGCCCTGGACGCCTCAGCACATCAACAACCGATGAAAATGTTGAGGAAGTGAAGAAAATTGCTATTGAGAATCGTCGAATCACTATTAGAGAAGTTGCTGAGGATGTCGGCATATCGGTTGGCTCATGCCATGCAATTTTTTTGGAAATTTTTGGCATGAAGCGTGTGGCAGCGAAGTTTGTTAATGCACCTGCTCAGCTCACTCGTCATTGCTTGTTCGTAATTTTTTGGCCAAAAACAACACCGTAATCATGCCTTAGCCACCGTATTCACCAGATTTGGCCCTCTGCGACTTTTTCCTGTTCCCAAGATTGAAGAGACCCATGAAAGGACGGCGTTTTGAGACGATTGAGGAGATACAAACCGAATCGCTGAAAGAGCTCAAGAGCATACCAAAAAGTGCATATCAGAACTGCATCGAGGATTGGAAAAAACGCTGGCATAAGTGTATTATATCTGAGGGGGACTACTTTGAAGGGGACAAAATAGAAATTGATGAATAAATAAATATTTTTTGAGAAAAATGAAAATTCTCCATATTTTTTCAACAGACAGTGTACATTAAATTTCATGGAACACGTAACACTATATCCACAGTTAATCTATTTTCAACATTATCTTAAACTATTTAATACAGAAATTCTTAGTCGACGAACTACAGCGTTTTAAAGAGGTAACACTTCAAGTGACGGATCTTCTAGAATTTCACTACATACCTGGAATATATTATTGCTTTCACTGTTAAGGATCATAACGCACTGATCAAAATGGTGGTGTTCCATAGTACTAGTAGTGTATAGAATCGCCAGAGGACTTTCTGTTTTAGTTTGAAATGCATTATTTGTACCCCTGTGGTCCAAATCGTGACATAAACAAGCCACTAGCAGTCCCAAGATTTCTAAATCCGTCATAAAGCGTTCCATCTTCCCTGTTTTTAACATTGCAAACATTGTCTGGGCGACATTTAAAGCGTGTCGCCAATTATGGTATTTAACAGGGCGATAATTCTTGCGCACGCTTAAGATCCATCTGCATAGTACCTATAGGAACGAATTTTTAGGTAATTGTTGATAAGATATCTCAAAGAATTTACTTACGTCGTATGGAATGTGAAACTGTTGCACCAAATTGCATTGGAGGAACATTCGGACTGTTGCTCTACATGTGTCGTCATCAGAAAGATCAAAATCTGTAATCGAAACACTCATTATTACTATATCGGCTTTCTATTACATGGAATATGTATAACATCATGAAAAGGGAGCGTCAGTATTTTAAATTTGAATGAAACTCATCGGAAAATTGGTGAATCTTACTAAACAAGCAAAGTACTTCTCTAATAGGAATCATTGCCACAGTAGCGAATAGGGCTTCATACGAGCACAAGACTTTTCTCGTTTCGTCTCGCTTTCCGTCTCGTAAAACCGAGACGATACGAGATGAGACATTTCTGAAAACTATTGAGACGGTACCGAGACCACATACGGCGAGACCCGAGACCCTTGTTGATGTTTTTCAAAAAAAAAATGCTAGAAAAATAAACTAACAGCAACATAAACGTTCAAACCTTTTTTATTACAAAAAAGGTTAGGTCGTAAATTTACTTTTTTTTTTTTTTTTTATTTAATTTAGGCTTTGGCTTATTCAGCCTTCTTGCCATTGGTTTTATTTGTAAAATTATATAAAAATTTACATATAAATTATAATTATTCTAATAAATACAAACAAATTGATTCTTTTAAAAAATTAAACTTAAAATTAAATACATACTAAATAAAATAATTAACTTAAATTACACTTCTATATTATTTTCTATCACAAAGTTTGTTACTATTTCCGCCGTTGCTTCACTTGTCATTAAACAGGACATATTAACTGGGAACTGTGCTACATTACATAAATCATTTAAAAGTCTATCAATTTTTGATGCTAAAAGATGACACCCTAGAATTATATGGTCCAAAGAACCTTCTTCTCCACATCTACAATTTGGTGTGTCTTTTATATTTATTTTGTATAGATGAGCTGGACATCTAGAATGCCCAGATTTCATTCGACAATTTGTTGAAATATATCTTCGTGAATGGTTTTTATTAAACCATGTGGTTGTTGGAATTTTTTGATTCGCTGCAAAAAAAAATTTTCCAGTACTTTGACTTTTCTCATTATATATATTCTGCCATTCTGCCATACAATTTTCTTTAATTATTTTTTTGGAATCATTTATTGACCAATTTATTTCGATTATTTCCCCATCTACACAAGCTTCTTTGGCCAGTTTGTCAGCCATTTCGTTTCCTTTTATGCCTACATGTCCAGGAATCCAAATAAGTTTAACATTGATATCATTTTTTTCCATTTTTAAAAGATATTCTTTAATTGAACATATTTTGTTATTATTATTGTTTTTGAATTTATTGTTATTTAAAGATACACAAACACTACGAGAATCTGTGAAGATTAATATATTTTTATTGTCAGTTTTTTGTATTATTTCTAGTAATTTCATAATTGCTGTTATTTCTGTATTATAAGAATTTGTGATGTTGTTAAGTTTGTATTTATACTGTTGATCTGTATTATAATTGAAAATGCCAATTCCTCCAGTTTTAGAGTTTTTTTCGAATGAACCATCGGTAAACCATATACTCCAGTTTATATCATCTTTTGTTATATATTCCATATATTTTTGATAAGTTATTTCCTTACTGTCATTCTTCTTGAACAAATTTATTTCTGTATGTATTGTTGTCATGCTTATTTCTAATGGAAATTTGAAAAAAGGTATAATGTTGTGTACCTCTAAGTTCAAGTTATTATATCTATCAAAACTAGTTAAAAGTGCCGGTTTTTTATGAGTTGTCCAATATGGTTTATTATAAAGAACATATAGTTTAGATAATCTTGTATTTAAGGGGCCACATGAGTTATGTCTGTTTTTACAAAAGAAACTGTCTGATATTTGTTGTATTCTGATATTTACCGGAGGAATATTAGTTTGATAGTTGAGGATTTGGATTGGTGTTGAAACCATTGCACCTAATATTATTCTTAAACATTTGTTTTGTATAATTTCAATTTTTTTTAATCTTGAGTTATTTGCGGTGCAGATCATAGTACTAGAATAGTCAATATGCGGTCTAACAATAGCTTTATATATTTTTATTAAGGTTGTTGGGTGTGCGCCCCATTTGTATCCTGCTATACATCGCATCAAATTTAAGCCTTTTTGACATTTGTTAATAATATGTGCAATTTCTTTCGCCCAAGTGCTTTTCGTATCAAAGAATATACCCAGAAATTTGGTATTTGAACTAACAGTTATATTTTTATTTCTGATGGTTATTTTTGGACTGCAGTTTATTCTATGCCTTGTAAATATAACTATTTTACTTTTTTCTGACGATATATTTAATTTGATTTCCTTTAGTAAAATATCTAGTTTTCTTAATTTCGATTGTAATCTGTTTTGAGCTATATCTTGTGTATGGCCCATACTATAAATAACCATGTCATCTGCATACATCAGTACTGTTGTGTTGTTATCTGATAATGTTGTTAACTTTTCTGTGTATATGTTGAATAATAAGGGAGATAATATTGAGCCTTGTGGAATTCCGTGATTACATAGTATAGGACCAGTTAACTTATTATTGTATCTAACTGTTATTTCTCTATTTTGGAAGTAGTTTATAATCCAGTTGGATATTTTGGAAGATATACCTATGTTTTCTACTTTTTCTTTTAATATTTTTAAATTAACATTGTCATAAGCAGCTTCAATGTCAATGAAAGCAGCTATCATATAATGATTTTTACTGTATGTTCTTTGAATATCGATATTCAATATGTTTAAGTTATGCTGTGTACTTCTTGTTTTTCTAAACGCAAATTGTAACTCAGGTAATCTTTTATGATGTTCGAGATACCACTCCAGTCTGTTTTTGATGATGGATTCCATAGTTTTGCCCATACATGATAGTAAAGTAATTGGTCTGAATGATTCTTCTTTGTTTGGATCTTTTCCTGTTTTTAATATAGGAACAACGATATGTTTTTTCCAGTCTAATGGTATATCAGCAGTGTTTAATGACAGATTATATATTTGTGTAAGATGGTTTATTGCATTGTCAGGTAAGTTTTGTATCATTTTGTAATTTATTCTATCAAATCCTGTGCTACTGTTTTTATTATGATTTAACGCGAATTTTACTTCATTTTTATTTATGTTATTATCTAGAAAATTATCTTTTACGATGGTGGTGGTAGTAATATTTAAATTGTTGTTCTGTGGAAATTTTTTTTTAATGAATTCTTCTATTAAATTTTCATTATCACTTATCCTTTTAGTACTATAGCTTTTATTGTTAATTTTTCTTATATTATTCCAGACAATGTTGGTTGTTGTGTTAGGGTTTAAATTCTCGCAGAAATTTTGCCATTCTATTTTTTTTCTGGCTCTAAAATATCGTCTGGTTTTAGCTTGATGTTTTTTATAATTTAAATAATTCGCCATTGTCATGTTTTTATTAAAAATAGTTAGTGCTAATTTTCTTTGAGCTATCATTTTATTGCACTCTGTGTCCCACCAAGACGGTTTTATTTTATTAGGAGTTATATTATACAATCTGGTAGATGGGATATGTATGTCTGCCGAATTATTAATAACATCTCTAAATTGGTTGTATTTGTTTTCAACATCTTGGGGATTACTTGTGATTCCATTTGTGCTAAGGTTTGAAATTCTGCTTTCTATTTCAAGGCTATATTTCTCCCAATCTGCTTTTCGGAAATTTCTCCTCGTTAAATATTCAGATGTACGGTAACGGTCTTTATTATAGTCATTCAAACAGAAAAAAATTGGGTAGTGATCACTACCTAAGCTATCTGCAAGAACTTGCCACGAAGTAATTTGTTGTGTTAACGTCATTGATACCAATGTGAGATCCAATATACTGTCCCTTGTACTGAGATTGCTTACTCTAGTTGGTTTATCATCGTTGATAATATTTAGATTTTCGTTTTCTATGAAATCTAACAATTCGTTACCTTCATACTGACTACCTGGACAATTTATATCCCAAGCAAGATTAGTCGCGTTAAAATCTCCAGCAAGTATAACAGGAACATCTATTTGTTGTTTTATCTGTGACCAATTAGAATTAGATAGTTTATGATTCGGTTTAGCATAGATTGATAAAATACATATTACATCAGTTTCGTTATGTGTTAAAATTATTCCAGCTATTTCGACCGAATTAAATGGGTTATTTAGCATTACTCGTTTATATTTTATAGATTTATGAATCAAAATAGCAACACCCCCGTGGGGATTATAGTTTGTATTCTGTATCCTATCTTCTCTTTCAATAAAATAACCTTTTATGTTGAAATTGAGATTTTTTGTTAAAAACGTTTCTGATAGTATGCATATATGTATGTTATGCTTCTGTAACATATGTTGTAGTTCCTCTTTAATATATCTGACTCCTCTGCAATTCCATTGAATAAAATTTATCATTTTAACTGTTTTAATTAATGATTAATTTTTATATCTGATGTCTTGTTTTTCGATTTATTTATATATTTTATTTTTTCTTTATGTTTATATAATTGTTGTTGATTTAATATTTTAGTAAATTTATTAACCGATTTGGTTTAGTGATGTGAATAGAGTTTTTATTAAAAAATAAACTTAATTTATATATTGATGTTTTCTTACGAGTTTGGCCATTGTACACTAGATATTTGTTTCTTGTAGCTTCTAAGAGATTGGGATGTAATATTAGGGTCTTTGTTTGTATCTTTAATTTTGTCATCATTATTTTTATTATATATTGATTTATAGCAGGTATCATTATCATAATTTTCCATTGTAATATCAGGTTTCTCTTGGTTGATTTGCTTTCTGTTTTTTTCTTGATTAGTTTTCTTAAGGAATGTGTCACTTTCTTCATTGTTAGGTTTCTTTTCTTCTCTTCTTCTTTTTGGAAGTGGTTGTTTAGTGGATGTCGTAGGTTGTGGTTGACTGTAAGATCTTTGTAATGAGTTACCTGTATTTGATTTATTCACTCTGGTATTGGTTCTTCTGGTTAAAGGGTTTGGTTTGTATGTTGGAATTATGTTGATACTATTGTATTTATTAGTGATATTGGGAAAAGTCTCATTGTAGTTTAGAGCTTCAAAAGAGTTTTGAGTTCTTACTGAGTATAAATAGTCTGTATTTTTTTCTGTTAATTCTAATTTTGCTTCATAAAAACTGAGATTGTGTTGGGCCATGAGATCTTTTATCTTGATTTGTCTTTTTTTTTCAGGACATTCATTGTCTGTAGCCTCGTGGTTAAGTTTACAATTTATGCATGTCGGATTAGGAGATGTGCATGCAGTACGTAAATGATCTTCACTTCCGCAGAATTTACATTTTGCTACTTTTGCTCTACATTTTGTGGCTGCATGTCCAAATTTAAAACAATTATAACATTGTATCGTCTGTTGTACAAATGGTTCACATGCTCGTCTCACTCTCCACATGTAAACATAAGCAGGAATAGCAAGTCCTTCAAAGAATAATTTCACTGTTGTACTGGGTTCATATTTAATAGCTCCGTCAACTCTTAGTTTTCGATTTAACCTTTGCACTCTCGTTACTTTAAAAGGTGGACACTCTATATTATTTAAAATTGTATCTTCCGAATATTCAATATCAACACCTTTTATAATAGCAACTTTTGTGCACCAGTAAAATGGGATAAACGCTTCATACCCATTGTTTTTCAGCAATGTTGATTTGGTAATTTCGTTAGCTAGTACTGCATTAGCACATTGAACGATTACTCTATTTCTTCCCACTTTTTTAATTTCTATTATATTAGATTTATTGCTAATTTTACAAATTATTTCTGCTAATTTAAGAGAACTAAAAAATGTATTTCCATCACTATTATTTTTAACTATCATTACTTTATACGAGTCATATTTTGTTTCTGTGTTGTATAAATTATTAAATATTTTTTTAACATTGTCACTATTGTTATTTAAGTTTTCTGTTATATCACTGGATGTTTTATCTGTAGGAAATGCTTTGTTAGTCACAGAGTTGTTTTTATTGATCGGATTTTTATCGGGAGGTTCAACCTCCATATCCATATTGTTAATTAACCAGTGATAATTAAATAGAAGTTACTTCACTTCTTATTAATAACACTTAATAATAATATAAATTATAATTTAAATAAAAATAAATCACGAAAAAAAAATATTATAATTTGCAAAAAAAAAGATCACTATTTATTTTATTGTTTTGTTTATTGTAAATACGTGCGCTCACCAAGAAGACTCGATGTAAACTGCGTAAATTTACGAAATATAAAATCTGGTAAACAAACATCTGTTAAATATTTTGTTTTATAATTTTGTCTTCTACAACATTTTGTAGTCGAACGGAAACGAATGTTTTAAGAGAAAATAAATGTGAATATGAATTATTTACTATGCGATTGTTTGAAGACATTTTGCCACAAAAATGTCGTTGAGTGTAGGACGTAGGTGTTAGTAGTGTCAATCTGACAAAAAGGCCGAGATTAGATGAAAGTGATAATTAAGTGAAATTGAACCAGTTGATCAACTGTGTATAAAATTTTTTTTTTCAAAGTTTAAATTTTCTTTTAAATTTGATACAATTAATGGTGAGGAAATGCAACATGCTTAGTGTGTAAAAATTTTAGAATAAAAAAAATAATTAGCCGAAATAACATAATGAATTACTATGTTTAGGACTATCTTAGGAGTAAGTACTCACAATGACGAGATGTGACGAGACAAGACAAGACAAAGTATTACGAGACGGAAACTAGACTAAAACGATACCTATTCCTTTCTAAAAGTGAGAACGAGGCGAGATTTTTGAAACTCTCGCCTTATCTTGTAGCGAAATTTTAACACATATCGTTTAAAGGTTGATACTATCTAAAAATGATATGAATTTGTCAATAGTGGTGCCATCTCTATGGCATTCTACGAACTTGTTGAGTGTTGTGATATTGCATCCTCAAGAAAATTGACGACATGGATACAAACGTGGTCACAATAAGATGAGGGCTTTGTGCCACACTACGGAAGGAACTATAAAAAAAATCCTGTCAGCACCCGGCAAAATCATACGATTTCATCTTACATAGAAATTAACATTGTGTGCGCCATCGCCGACATATCACTTCCAATTTCGAGAATTTCGTATAACGCAACCGCTGCGAATATTTTATTAAACGTATTTTTATTTTATTCCATTCTAAGACACTGACGTTGACTTTGTATATGAAGCATTTGTACTTACCAATGAAAGTGAAGCTATAGAGGTTATATTTCTCAGCTGAAGGTATCCTATCCTTTGAAAGTTTGCCAGTGTCATCTTGGGAAGCTGTTGCATGATATGAAAGACATTCCAGCGCCACCTTTTGTTTTGCCATTAACTTACAAGCGCTTTCGTACATTTGTGTATTATGTATACCTAATCCACAAAATATAGCAAACGCTTCAAAGATAGAAACGTCGCATTCTGTGAATGTTCCATTCCCCTAAAAAAAGGAACATCCAAAATTAATCCACATTATTTCGACACGAAGTATTAGCAATTAAAACTGATGTAGATCCGTTAATTACGAATCTTTCTAATTAATATTTTAAGATAATGTTAAAAATACATTAAATTTCGTTACTGTTCGATTCAGCTACCTCTGGCGCGGATGTCATCATTTTTAATTGGTAACACTTCGAATGACGGGATCTTGTATAGAACATTTCTTTCTTTTAGGGTTGTTTACCTTATTGATAAGCTGCGCTACACCTATAACATTCTTCTGTCCATTCACAATAGGCATACAGAGAATATTTCTAGCGGAATGAGCATCTTCGTCAACAGTTTCTGCTTTTATCCATGTGCTAACATCCCCAATGTTTAAGATCTTTCCAGTAGTTGCCACGTAGTGCGCTATCTGTGCGAGGGTTGATTGCTTCAGTTCATCTAAAGTTGGTCGCGATACAACTGCCGACTGGTGGGAAGCTCCTAGCTCGAAAAGCATAGTGAATCGTGTCCTAGAACCCTGTGAAAAGAAGATAATCAGATTAAGTTTACAGAATATCTGAAATTGAATACCGTTCAACCAAAGCAATGGCTTGGCAAGTGTTTTACGAACTCTGTATTTTCTCCCGATTAAAAAACAATGCTTTATTAACACACGGAATTCAGATTTGTTCATTGTTTTGAAAACTAAAAAAGTAGCTTCATTAGAAACACGGTAACTTGTACACTAATTATTGTAATTTCGTGAAATTTGGACATACATCGTTTAAATCATTTGTCAATAGTGCACCATCTGTATGTCATCCTACTAACTCATTAAGGAGGTACAGGACGTTAACGTAAATGATGAAAACGTTGTGAAATTAGGAGGGTCAATACAAATAGTTAAAATACATGCTGTCTCAAAATTTTAGAGACCTAGGGTTCCTAGTTTTCTTTTTATACATGATTAAAAATAGTCATTTTCCATACAAATCATAATTTTTAGCTCAATTTCACCACATATTATAACTTTTAACTATAAAAAAAAACATGGCACGGCTTTCAAAATATAGGTGTATATAAAAGAATCTTTTCTGTAACTATTGCAAAAAGAAAATTATCAAAAGGATACCTATATACGAAAATATTTAAATAAAACCTTTAAGAAACAGTAAATGTAGGTTATAAGCCGGCAACGTTGCAAATCCAAATTTGAGCGGGAAATTCAAAATCGGAATAAATGTTATATAAAATATAACAATTTATTGGTCAAATAACCAAATCACGTATGCGTCAACACGTAAATTTGCAGCGTTGCAAAATTTATTATTCCTTTTTCAAAATATTTAATTTGAATTTAAATTGAATTAATATAAATTTGATATTACTTATAGGTAATTTTTAATGTTTTAAACTATTATATGCATAAAAAAATTATTTTAACAAGCAAATAGCACTTTAATAGGGAATTGAAAAATTCATTTTCAAAGGTACAGTCCCAATATTTGCTCATCCCTCATGTACTTCGTATTTTGCATTTCGTATTACCGAGAGATAAACTTTTTGCATTGACGGTACGTCCTGTACCTCCTTAAGTGATGTGATTTTTAATAGTAAGTCCGTCTGCACATGGCTCAACTGATTGCAAACGTGAGCCCCGAATCTGTTCGAACCGTATGAGAATGGAACTGTGTTGTGAGTGAGAGAACGCACGTGTATAAGAGTGAGATATCCACACGGCACGAACGAAACTAAACTGATTTCAAATTGGTTTTGAGCACGTTTTGAGCGACTGTGTTTCTTGGTCGCAAAGCAATTACGTTGCATGCTATTGATGGTGACAGAGATGTGCACAAATACTATTCAAAAGCATTTAAATACATACATACATACATACATACAAATACCTCAGAATACAACACAATAGAATCCCTTGTTATGCTATTGTTAAAAATTCTATAGAGTCACGAAACACGGCTCGACATGGCTCGTTTTTCGTTTTCTTTGAAAACTTCGTTGCTGGGCTTGTTTGCAATCAGTCGAGACGTATGCAGACGGCTTAATTGCTATCCATTTTTAACTTGTACATGTTTTAATTCGACTACATTCGTTTTTGCTCGTAACATATTACTGAGACATTTAATATGAAGCACTGAACTCTAAGCAGAACACTTTTATCCTTGAACTTCAAGATCTAAATTGTATTGTACGAAGGAAAAATGTTGCTAAATAAAATATAACAGAAAAATCAATGCTGCGGAATTGATGAATAAGATTGAAATAAATTGAATTTTTGTTATTTTTAAAATCAAATCAACGAAATTTTGATAAAATATTGTATGCTGTACATGTATTTAATAAAATGAAAAAAGAAAATAAGAAAAATGTGATATTAAATCAGTGGATGAAGGGGAGGAGTGTAATACGCCGGAAATTACATAGAGAATAAAATGCTTAAAGTATCATTACGGTAATAACGATGTTATGATACAAAGACGTCGCTGACGTCGCTACAAGCGTCGTTACTGCATCATGTGTGAAATACGGAATAATGGAAAATTTTATTATTATAAATGTGTATAACCTGGTTAGATTTGTGAAATGGGGTAAAATGGTTGCGGTATTTTAATAAAAATAGTTTTATGGCATTAATAAAGAAGATGCCGTTAAATCACAATCAATAAATAAAAGACAATACTTCTAAAACCATGTTTCTTAAAAATTTGATCGAATTTGTTCTTAATGTCATCAGTAAAGCATAGATGGTAGATTGCATTAAACGGAACGAAATCAAATTAAACAAACAAAAGGACTAATTACTTTCCGGTACTAATAAATGACAAAGCTATTCCGTATGCGAATACAGCAAAGTATCTAGGAATGACTTTAGATGCCAAACTTCGTTGGAAGGCTCACGTAAAGAAAAAGAGAGATGAACTGGGAATAAGATATAAGAAAATGTACTGGCTAATGGGACGCAAATCCACATTATCCATACATAACAAACTCATGCTGTATCAGCAAATATTGAAACCAGTTTGGACATATGGAATCCAGCTATGGGGCTGTACTAAGAAATGCAACATCATATGCGTTCAGACTTTCCAAAATAAAGTTCTGAGGAATATAGGGAATGCACCATGGTATGTCTGCATTAGCGATATACATAGGGATCTCAAAGTAACTACAGTAGCTGAAGAAATTACGAAAATTACAAGAAAGCACTAGCAACGTGTCCAACACCATGTCAACGTGGAAGCGCTTCACCTGCTGCACACGGATGGACTGACAAGAAGATTAAAGAGAACTAAACCATTTGAGCTAGTATGATGACCGACAAAAAAAGAGTATCAACAATGGTTAATACTCTGACTTCAAAAATATTACCATTATTAAATTAACTAGACAAAATGTTCTTAAATAGTTTATGAAAACTAGTTATAACAATATAATAGGTATAAAATTAAAAAAATTAGAGCATAAGGCATAGATTTACCTATGTAAAAAGATTTTTTGCGAGCGTGTAGCACTCTTATATTGGCTTCATTACCTAGATTTGTACTAACGCAATAAGGCAAGTTAAAATGGCAGTTATTCTGCAGGGGTACGGAATAATTCCTCTATATGGGGTGATATTGTCAATGTCTAGTTTTAGTTTACTTAGAAATAAGTAATTGAGATTATTTTTCTTTTTTCACAACCATCGTAATATTAATCTTGATGAGATACTTGACCCAGCTACTAGTAATAAATGACGTATCACACACACACCCGTATGTATCTCTGTTACATAAAAGAGATGGTAAGTCGGATGTATAGTCCGAATCACGATAGCGGCGACTTAAACTTAAAAGAAGGTATAAGAGCGGTATAAATCTGTAATACGATAATGAATTTTATCTTATTCGTTTCTATAAACATTATAGAAAAATAAGTGAGTCAGTGCTTTTTAGTTATATCAACAGTTTATACCCCACAACTTGTCTTAAGTATGAGTAGCCGCCGAACTCTCGTAATTTGAACTATAATTAGAATTTTCTATAACGTTGGATCCCTTAATTAATTAAAGAGTACAAAATAACTTTTTTAATTGTTAATATCTCCTAAAATATTAGTTATTAAAAAATAATTGGGTTCTGCTAGCCACCTGTTTTCTTAATATACCCAGTAAACAATTCGGTGAAGTGTCTCGTTTTGTGAAGTTTTTAGCACTATTACACTTCAATTATAGTTCGCATCAACTTTATCCTTACTAGTATTCCGACTGGTGGAATGGTTTCACTATTTGTGGCCGATGAAATAGACATTTCATACGAACGATTGTGAGAAACTAAACTGTAAATGACCTCTTTCATGACAAAGAAATCATACGCATCTCCAATATGATGACAAAGTGGCTCCAAAATGTTTACTGGGTACAGTACAGTTTTATATAAATGACGTCATGGTTCAGAAGCTCAATGATCTCACCTGTTGCTCTAAGATATCTTCGACGTTGACATTGTGGCTCTGCCTCCTGGACAACGGTTGATGTTGCTGCACCTCCCTCCCAGGTCGTTCAACAATCCGCTCCAGATGGCTCTGCAATAAATAACACATTTTCATTCCGCTTAGCAACAAACACTTCGTCGAGATTTACCTGGATACATACAGCCTCACAACAATCGAGATCCAACAAGAAAACCGCACATCTTTCACATTTTAGAAGCTCCCTGGCTTCCGTCATTATTTTCGTCACCAGACACTCTAAGTTATTTTGCTCTTCGAATATACTCCTTGCCAAATTGAGAAGTATTTGATTACGTCGATATTCCAATACTGACATTTCAAAAAGTTGTGCATTTTGAATTCCAATTCCGCAGAAGGTGAGATACCTCCTGAAAACCTCCACATCTTTCTCGGTAAACTCCAATTCAGATTCTGAAAATTCACATTCAAAATAAGTCAGACATTACGGTTACGGACCTTCTTCTGGTTCTATCGTCACGCATTAGCGGCGTGTAGCTGTCGCAACTACCTACCGTTGGTTTTGTTAATAATTTGGGCGACCCCAATGACATCTCCCTCATAGTTGCAGATTGGCATAGACAACATGAGATTCGTCTTGTACCCAGTGCGAACGTCGATTTCGCTGTTAAACCTTGGATCCTTGTAGGCGTCCTTTAAGTTGATGATTTCTTTAGTTTGAGCTACAGATCCTGCGATGCCAACTCCGAATGGTATCCTTAATTCCTCCGATTTTGCTTTTTGAATTGCGTCATCCAACACTGTAACAAATAATGCAATTACAAATAAAATATCTTATTAAAGAAAACTAAATAAGTAACCAAAAATCTCAATGAAATGAAATACAGGTTAATCGTATATTGTAATGTTCGAAGTGTATATTTATATATTTGTTTGTTACTGAAATTCGTATGGTAGAATGAAAAGGGCTACGTCAATGTTTTTGAAAGTTTGCTATTTCGTAGAGAAAAAATTCTAAGGCTTTTGGCGTACCAGAATTTTCCCCTGAATTTCCGGGAAACCCTTAATTTTGGAAAAACTAAAAAAAATTTTTTTACTTTTTGCTCTATAACTTTTAATTCGTAAAAGATAGAAAGTTGAAATTTAGTATGTGTATTACGGTGTTTAATTCTAACATTTTTTGAAATTTAGAAATTGAAAAATTGGAAATGAGGGCGTTGAGAAAATTAGAGCGCCCGGTACGAAACTTTGGAAGAAACTCAAATTTTGGATTACTTAATAATAAAACATGTTATTAAAAAAAAAATATTCAAAATTCAAAAATTTTATTTGGAAGCACGGGGGCAGTTTTTACCGAGAGTAAAAATTGGGCTAGAAAGTTGAAATTCAATATATGGGGCTAACTTTGGTACCTGATTTACGAATCAAAAAAAAAATCCCACAATTTTTAAAAAAAAGTTGGTCAAATAAGGAATAAATTGAAAATATTTTATATTTTGTTGAAAAAAGTTATTATTTTAGTTAATTTATATGAAAAATTATTTTATTACTGGGCGAGGTAAATATTTCAATTTGAAAATAGAATTAAATTTTTAAATGAAATTACGAATTACTTTGTTGGATTCAAATCATACACACTAAAAAGACGTCGCTTTGCAACGGGGGTAAGCTCTAGTATTGAACCTTTGAATTTCAGTTTGCCTTTGTTTTAGCTCAACGTATGACGTCACGAAGAAATAAATAATCGAGATTATTCTTCCTTTTTCACAACCATCGTATTACAAAACTTTATGGGATACACAACATATTTGCTAGTAGTAAATGACACACACACACTCGTATGGAGAGATGTGCACAAATGCTTTTCAACAGCATTTAAATACAAAATGCAAATACCTCGTTATTTTCCTATTTCAAATACAAAATAAAAAATAAATTTCTTGTTAGTATTTAAATACAAAATACGTATTTCAAAATTACTTTTGAGAAAGTAGAATATTCTTTATGTTACTAATACAAATGTTATTTTTTTAATAATTCTGAGAATTCTCTTTGATAAAGACCGACTTGAAACGTTTTGAAACATTTTTGTTTCATAAAAATAGATCCTAGAATTTTTAAAAATAGCAAAACTAAGGGTTTTATTAATGTCGCATGTTTATGCCGCACTAGTCTGTACGTTAAAAGTACAACATATTTAGTACACTCATGTCTAAATAATGTCAACTTATGAATGAAAATATATAAATGTTGGATGTAGCATGTGGGGGTAGTAGGGGGTATTAAGACAATTGTGCAGATATTTTTAGATCATAGATGGTGCTGATATTGGTGGGGTTTTAAGTTTATATTAAGAAAATAATATTACTGATTAACACTATGAATAAACAAAAATGAAAAAAGTATTTTGTATTTTCAATTGGATAGGTTTGTAAAAGTTTTCAAATAAAATATAAAATTCTATACTCTTAAAAGATATTTAAATTCAAAATACTATTTTGTATTTGCATTTTGAGTATACGTATTTGAAAAACGCACATCTCTGCTCGTATGTGTCTCAGGTGTATAAAACAGCTGATTTTATAGAAATTAAGACATGGTGCACAAGCCCATTCTTTCCCATCTACCTAATTTTTACAAATTTAATACTGTTGTATATTCAAGAACACCCTGTACTTTAAAATTGTTCGTTGTATATAGGTCAATGTAATTTACCAGAAAACCCATAATCAAATTTATTGAGAATTCAATTATAATGCGGAAACCAAATTATTGCAAAAAGCAAAATCGATAATATTATTACATACTACTATTACATAATGTATTTTATTTGATAGTTTGCCAAAAGAAAATGGCGTCCTATATGTAAAATTATTATATAATATATTTAAAAAGGACGAAGCCTGATATATGTAACACTAAATTTCGTAACGCTGCCAAAAGAAACGTACGATGGTGTAAAACTTAGCTTAACTTTATATATTTCTTGGAGTACGATCTTCTTTTAATTTGAATTTTCTTCTCGATTTGTTATTTGCTATCGCATAACACATATTTACTGTAGCTGTTTTTATTTAATGGGCTTGTGTCCTATGTCTTAATCTCTATGAAAGTGTACTATATATTGATAAAGTTGGTTACTAGAACCTCAAATGTCCAATTATTTTTTAATAAATCCTTATATTTCAGGAGATACTAACAATTAAAAAAGTCATTTTTTCTCTTTAATTATTAAAGGGATTCAACGGTGTATACATTTTAAGTGCATGTAACATCACAGCCACTAGTTGCTATCTCTTTTATACAACAGAGCGTAAAAGAGATATATTCTTGACAGAACTCTGGCAAGTTTACCAACCATACAGCTCATAAATCTTTGCTATATGTATTTATATATCAAAATATCAAATATTATTTACAGTTATTTCAAGGAACAATAAAATTTCAATATTATAGGACGTTAACGTAAATTATGAAAACGTTGTGAAATTTGGAGGGTCGATACAAATAGTTAAAATACATGCTGTCTCAAAATTTTAGAAACCTAGGGTTCATAGTTTTCATTCAAAAATAGTCATTTTTCATACATATTATAATTTTTAGCTCAATTTCACCACATAATATAACTTTTAACTATTAAAAAATGGTGACACGGCTTTCAAAAACTAAGTGTATATAAAAGAATCTTTTCTGTAACTATTGCAAAAATAAAATTATCAAAAGGATACCTATTTACGAAAATATTTATATAAAACCAGTAAGAAACAGTAAGTGTAAATGTAATGTTGAGCGGGAAATTCAAAATCGGAATAAATATTATATAAATATAACAATTTATATGTCGAAAAACCAAATCACGCATGCGTCAACACACGTAAATTTACAGCGTTGCCAAATTTATTATTCCTTTTTCAAAATATTTAATTTGAATTTAAATTGAATTAATATAAATTTGATAATAATTATAGGTATTTTTTCATTTAATAAACTATTATATGCATAAAAAAATCATTTTAACAAGTAAAAAGCAGTTTAATAGGGAATTGAAAATTCCCTAAAAATACAGTCCCAATATTTGCTCGTCCCTCATGTACTTCGTATTTTGCATTTCGTATTACCGAGAGATAAACTTTTAGTATTGACGGTACGTCCTATACCTCCTTAAATAAAATAAAAACTTATTATTCTTTGACTTTACTTGATTATTTCCACTACCAACAGCAACAAAACATTACCACAGCACTGACCTAATCAATAAATAACTGACGTATAAAATGCATTTCACGTCATACAAATATAGCAGACCTTTTCTTGCGCTAAAACTACAATTCAAACTTTTAATTGCTATATCTCGGTCAACATTTCGATATTTAAGAAAATAGACACGCCAATACACATTTATTAACATCAATTTCAATCAACAATTCAAAAATCGACCACTAAAGAATGAGGACACAAGCCCATTATTTCCGTGTATTTTAATATCAAAGAAAAGAACCATGTTTATATTAGAAAAAGTCTACTGCCATCTGTTATTAATTCTATGAGCTATTAATAAAATTATATGTAATTTTACGTACATGTATGTTGTGTAACATCGAATAGTTTCGGTATCAGATATCGACTATTAGTTGGGCCCTTCGCCAGGAACAAAGAGCCCCGATCCGCATGGGTTAGTAACCCGACGTTCACTAGAATTTTGTGACAAAGGACATCAATGTCTAGCTCGTTTGCCACGTCTCTTATTAACTCCATAAATAACTCCCCTTCGTCCAGCCCCTGGAGATGTCGTCGACTGCTCGTCGATCCGATGGGCGACCGACTCGTGGGGGACCTGCATCTCTGAAAATAAAAGACATTATCAGTTTTAAGATACATTCGATTCTATATAGTTAGCGAATGTGATGAAGAGGAGGCTGATCCTGACCACATTCTGTGGCAATGTAAAAATACAGCAATGGCAAGAAATGGACTTACTTAACACCGCCTTTTTGATTTAAAAACCGAAATTTATAACAGCAGTAGCCATGAATAGGTCATTCTTGTCTGGATATAAAGTATAAGAAGAAGCAGAACAATATTAGGGGCGATAAAAGACTACGTGCCTAGGAATCCCAAAAATTATATTTAAATTAAAAATTGTAAGATAAGATACATTTGCTAAAGACATTGTCGTTCTTAAAACCTCATCGGTTAAATGTTATAAATTTGTACAGTTATTTAGGGCTTTATTCTGCAAAATATTTCCACCGGTGAAAAAATTTCATCGCTGTAAAATGACGTCACAAAAGCGATGATTTTTTATTTGGTAATCTGTAAGAAATTTCCATCGATTTTATTTTTGTCGCTGGAAAAAAAATCGACCAAATTATAAGGTCGCCTTCAGCGGTGACTTTAAAATTTTTCATCGCTGTATTTTTGAGAACTGTCAAACAATTTAAACTATAATTTGCTGTAGTTTAAAGATTCTACGAAAAAATAAAAAATAAGTTAGTATTTATATGTATACATATATTTTTTATTTTTTTATTGACATCCCAGAATATTACAATCTATCCATAGATATAATAATTTGTATGCATATGAATATATAAATATATCAGAAAGTGAGGTTATGTTATTTGTCAATTCTTGTTTCTGGTGAATGCTTTTTTTACAAAAATTGTGCATGGCCATTTGAAATTCTATTTATAATAATTATTTCCCCACTGATTTCCCGTTTTCCTTTTCGTAGATGCCATATTGACTTTGTTTAATAGAATTTGACATGTAGGAGTTATATAAACAACTGTCATTTAAAATATTTTATATTTTTCTATTTAATACTTTGTCGTGATTGGTCAAATATCATCAATACCAGTTTATACTCTTTCAGCGCTGTACATTATAAGGGCGGTGGAAAATTTTGCATACAGAATACCACTTTAGATATTTTAAAAACAGCGACCTTATTCGTGCGGTGAAAAAATTAAATATTTCCACCGCTGAAAAAATATGGTCGATTTTTTGAAAAATTACAGAATAAGGCACTAAATATATTATTATCTAATTATCCTGAAAATTTTAAGACGATTGACCGGTTCGGGCACGAGATAAATGTTAACTAAGTTCGCACGGGGGAGGCAAAACTTTCTAGTCTTTCATTTATAATTAAAAAACACATATCAGTATATGACGTAAGAACGATTGTAGAAAATAGAGTCCTCTATAAGATTTACAATAATTACTTTTATCCTAGGACCAACTAATAAGAAGTTATTGCTCCTGATGGCGATTCGCGCGATTGTTCGTTAACGGGAATAGCATGGAATTTGATTTAGATTTTAATCTTAACTTAACTTATGATTAGAGGAAGCTAGGAGAATGGTGGTCACTTAAGCTGTTTTCGAAATATTTTCTTATTTTAAGGACCTTATTTAGTGGACTTTAGATAAATACGATACACATTATCAATCTATTAAGCTTTAGTTTTTAAGTTTGGAATGTATATAGGAATGAAATGTATTAGAAATATAATACTGTAGATTGTAAAGCCGAAAGGCATACACAATTAATATATAAAAAATCAATCTATTAAGCGTTTGTTATTTTTCTATCGTTTTTTAAAACTCTTCGTTGACCTGCGGGTAATGGCGGTCATCTATTGGGGTATTACTGTTCATTCGAAATTACTCAATCCAATGGTGTAAAAATATGTTTAGGTACTAAATTAACTCAGCTTTACTTCTAAAATGAAGTAATTAATAAAATAAAAAAACTTTCTTTTTATTTTACCCATACATGTTCTTTATTTTTTATATTTTAACTAAAATTAACCAAGACATTCTTTTTTTATAATAAACCAAACATATTATTATTATTTTTATATTTGGACTATGATAATTACCTACAGATTAAGACGTCTAAAAACTCTCCCTTTGCTCTCACAATAATCGCATAGATTCAGTGACCGCTATTACCCGCTCAGAGTGACTGCCATTACCCCAAAAATCAATAATGGTTCTTTAATTGATCACTAAAAACGTAAAGAACTTTTATGAAATCCAGCAAGCACATAGGATACACTAGTATGGGGGTAATAATTGACATTTAGAAAGATATTGATTGGTATAAATCACTTCAAGCTTACCTTCCTCGAATTTTTCATTTTTTTATAACAAAACACGTCCTTACTTTTACACAGCTGTCCGATTTACAGCGAGCGATGTAAAATGACGGTGTTTCAGGCGTATACTAGACGGCGGTACTAGTAGCATTAGCAAAATGTTTTTGGAAGTTTTAGATTTCGATGTGACCGGCATTACCCACTGACCGCCATTCCCCCATCTTCCCCTATGGTTGAAAATGTAACGTAATGTAACACTTGCAATAAGCTAGCACTGTAAGACAATTTCTATATGAGAAGTAATAAATGATCCTTGAAATTAGCTTGTGCAAGTAAATAAGTGTAAAACTTGCACTCCCAGATAATGGCTACCGATAAAAAAATGAAGAAAATTATTTGTCGTTATGTAAAGTGGTGAATCTTGGTATTAAATTTGCTTTTCCGGCATAGGGAGCGCCCCATTCTGTGTATTAAGCAAAATGCAACATGAATTGTTAATTACACAACATATTTTTGTATAACTTTTTTATTTTAAAAGTTACACCAAAAAGTAGATAATATCATTATCTACAAAAAAGCTCTTTACAATTTTTTTATGTTACCCAGGTAGAAAATTGTCTTGCAGTGCAAGATTGCCATTTTCCAGCGTGCCACAACCTAACTGCAAGATTCATATTCTACTTGTCATATAGAAATTGTCTTCGAGTTCAAGGTTCACACTTGCTAACTTAGCACAAACTAATTCTAAGTTTCATTTCTATAGAAGATTCATTATATGAAGAACACAACATTTTGCTTATTGTGTTTTGTTGAAAATGATTTTGTTTAAAAAAAAAATTTGCAAAATAAAATATTTAAGGAGGTACAGGACGTACCGTCAATGCAAAAAGTTTATTTCTCGGTAATAGGAAATGCAAAATACGAAGTACATGAGGGACGAGCAAAAATTAGGACTATTAAACTGCTATTTGCTTGTTAAAATGATTTTTTATGCATATAATAGTTTAATAAATTAAAAATTGCCTATAATTAATATCAAATTTATATTAATTCAATTTAAATACAAATTAAATATTTTGAAAAAGGAATAATAAATTTTGCAACGCTGCAAATTTACGTGTGTTGACGCATGCGTGATTTGGTTCTTTGACCAATAAATTGTTATATTTTATATAACATTTACTCCGATTTTGAATTTCCCGCTGAAATTGACATTTGCAACGTTGTCGGCTTATAACCTACACTTACTGTTTCTTAAAGGTTTTATTTAAATATTTTCGTATATAGGTATCCTTTTGATAATTTTCTTTTTGCCATAGTTACAGAAAAGATTCTTTTATATTGTTATAGCACACATTCCATACAACACAAAACTAACAGTGTCTCTTCAGTATCTTTGCTGACCAAGCACTCTAGAGATAGTAAAATAGTATATAAGTAATGTATTAGTCTTAATCTAATTAGTTCAAGTTTATGTATAATCTGCATCGCGCAGATAGTAATTAGCTGGCTCACCATTTGAGTTCATGTATAAACTGCATCGCGCAGTTAGTAATTGAATCAAATAAATATTATTTAAGTAAACTTAAAATAAATTGTTTTTTTTATTAAAGTCTAAATTACTCAAACTTTAATTGGCGCAGTCGGTAGGATTTTAAGGAATTACAATCGCTGTAAATTTTTCCATTTTTATGGTTAACTTAATATTTCGAAACCTACAAAAATAAAGTTAAAGAATAAAGTGAACTTAATAAATAGTGGAGTGAAATAGAAACAGAAAGTGAAGTGCTCCGAGGCTCATCGACCCACTAGCAGCAGCATATGGACATGAAGATCTCGCAAGGCATCGCGGTGATAATCGTAATGTGAGTACTCATTCATATTTCCTTTCTATATTCACACTTCCCAAAAACAAAAATTATTATTATTTTTACAATAATATTTCCTGTTAAAAAAAAGGAGTATAAATCGCTTATACAGGCCTAAAAACAGGTATTAAATTTAAAAAAAAAGGAGTATAAATCGCTTATACAGGCCTACCAAATATTAAAAATAATATTAAAATAAAATATAAATTACGCAACGTAATACAATAATTAAATAATAATTTTCTAAAAAGGAATATAAATCGCTTATATAGGCCTAATGAAAATTAAAAATATCAAAACTAATACTATAATGTAATATAATAAAATACTTGCAAATTAACTATATAATAATAATAATTTTTTAAAAATAAAATGTTTACAAAATAACTTTTCTTAAATAAAAGTTACACTATAAATCAAAATGGAGACATTCCATATTTATCTAAATTATGTAAAGGAATATAATGGAAACAATTCGCTGACGAATTTTATAGAAGATTGCGAAGTGATCATAGATAATTTTGCCATATTCCCCGGTAAAAATGAAGATAAAAAAGAAGCTATTAGGAATAACGGTCTATTGCTCTCAGCTATAAAAAGCAAGATTATTGGAGACGCAGCAAGTTTAATAAAGAATAAACATATTAATACATGGGAGAAATTAAAAACTATTTTAATAAATAGTTATACTAAAAACCGCAGCCATATCCCGGATACAACAACACTTAAACGAAAGCCTAATGAGAAAGTTATTACTTATTACTTTAGATGTTTAGAATCAGTTAACAACTTTAATGTTTTGAACACACTTCACAATAAAACATCTTTAAATATGAAAGCACTGGCAAAACATCATGATTCCCTGATGGTGAGAGATTTCATAAAGGAGCTAAACGATCCCCTTGGATGTAAATTAAGACGCCAAAATCCTAACACAATGGATGAGCTTCTAGAATTAATAATAGAAGATATGACAAACCACGAAATCCATACTAACGAGGAATATAACCACCCTCACCAACAACAAGTGAAGAACACACAAGATTTTCAAACAGAGCCGTCAACACAAAAACCGTGTGAAACAATAATCGAACAAACCATTGAGAATAAAGAAATAGACAATGTACGGACGGAACTACAAGAAGTAATCATAAACAACGAGAGTACAGAAATCAAAGTACAAAACCAAAATTCAGAAGAAAAACGGGACACAGAAACAAATGAAAATAAAAACGATATCAAATTACAAAAAGAAATGGCAAACAATGTGCCCACAAATATTAAAATACAAAGCCAGAATAATTCAGAAGAAGTTCTGAATACAGATGAAAAGGAAAAAGAACTTGAAGAGTTTACCAAAACAGAAGTAAAGAAAAAGACAATTGTTAAAGTAAAAATGAAGCAAGGAAAAATAAGCGTCAAACAAAACACAGAAGATCAGAACATGCAAGATTTCAAAGTAGAAAATCAGCAAAATATGAAACAAGAATCAGAGAATCAAAATTCACAACATTTCGAAATACAAAATCAACAAAATGTTAAGCAACAATCAAAAAATCCAAACTTTCTAGATTTTAAAGTACAAAATCAACAAAAAATCAGACAAATAACAGAAAAGCAAACTGTACAAGAACTTGAAATAGTGAAGCAACAAAACATCAACCAAGAAAACCCAGAAAAACAAAATATGCAATATTCTGAAGTAAAAAAATTACACAATATAAAGCAAGGAAAAGCAGGAAATAATAAAAATCAAAATTTTAAAATAAAAAATAAAATTGAAAAGAAAAAAAGAAACAAAGCTAAATGCATACCAGAAAAACAAGAAGATTCAGAAAACGAGGCACACACTTTGTGGATAAATGATCACAGAAAAGAAATAATTCGTGGACAGAAGATTAGAAATTCGGCACAACTAAAGCAACTATATGGAACCAAACGAAATAAAAATAATAACTGGATAGATGAATATTTGACGAATATTATGACGAATAAAAATAATAAAACATATATTGACTTTACTTTAAAGAACTTCCTGATAAGATTAACTTCAAAAAGTCTTCAATACTTCCCGAAAAAATTAAAATTTCTACCCGAACCTTAACAATTCAAATACGCAATCGCAAGCAACCAGACCCACGTGACTATATAATATTTAACTCCGAAATTTAAAACTAAAAAGAATAAAACTCTAGAACGAACAACCAACCACCAACCACCTTAATAAAGAAAATTGTATGAACTATTAAAGGAATTATACAAAACAACCATTTAAATAAATTACTACAAATATTACGATAAACAATACATTTACAAAACACAACAGACAAAAAGAAAAAGGAAATGATGAAACGAATTGAGAATCATAAACAACCACCTTAATGCAGAAAATCGCATAAGCACTGGTTATCACCAGCAGTAAAACCCTATAAACATACAAATTAAGCGACATCAAGTAATAACTATTTCGATACAATTACCAACGCAGTTAAAATTATTAAAATTAATAAAAAGAGTAAATTATTTAAATTAAAATAAAGAAACACGACCTATTAATATCTACATTAACAAAAACTACATTTAAAAATAAAAGTCAATAAACCCATTGTAATGATAATACATATTAAATGTACAATAATTTAAAAGATAAACACCATCGGAAAATATAAAAACGAGCATAAAATAAAAAATGATATCAGACATCAAGAAACAAACGCAACGCACAAGGTCATTTACGAAAGATATACCCGTGTATTCTAATAAAATACGTGGAAACTGCAAGCAATTTGCAAGCAATGCAAATACCATGATTTGAACGCCGCTAAATTACACAAAAACAACTGTGAGAGCAAAATATAAGCGCATTCCACAATACCAGAGTACCCGGTATCATAAAACATAAACATGACCTATCCAAGTCAAATGTGCTATTATAAGACGTAATGAAACCCTATACTCCAGTACAAAAGATAATGCTACATTAACAAACTAAGTCAGCATTTCTAATTCAGCTACTATGATAATCCATATACTAACACATTGGAAAACACAAAAATAAAATAGCAATTTTATCTGCATAAAGTTAAGGAAATAAATACAGACAGTACAATTCATTATCATGATTAAAGCTACTGTTAAAAATCCAAATGTAGACACAGTATACATGAACACTAACAAAAAACATAGCAATAGCGGAATAAAAACATGAAACCTTTTTTAAGTAAAAGAACCACCAGAGTAATAATCAGAATCAGCAAGTAATGAAGTAATAGACGTCACATACAAATTAATTTGCGAAAGATATACGTGGTCTAGTCTACGAAAAGATGTCGAAAATTTCATCAATAACTGCAGCACATGCAAACAGTGCAAATATAAAAGAAAACCAATTAGAGCACCGCTAAATAACACCGAAACACCTGAGAGACCACTTGAGAAATTACATATAGATACGTTTGGTATAGACAATACTATAATAGATGTATTTTCAAAATAACCACAGGCATACAAAATCGCCAATAGGTCATCCACAGAAATTGCCGATAAACTAATAACGTATTTCTCACACCACGGCATACCCAATCATATTACAAATAATATTAAAAAATATACAAATATAACTGAATTCTCAAATAATCTCATCAAAGAATTACAAGAATTATATAAAATTAAAATTCATATAACAACACCATACAGACATGAAAGTAATTCTCCAATAGAACGAGCACATTCCACGATACTAGAACTATATCGTATAGTGAAACATAAACATGATCTTACACCCGAATCAATCATGAAATATGCTATTATAGGATATAACGAAACCCCACATTTCAGTACAGCATACAAACCAAGTCAGTATTGCTTATGGATTATGACAAAAAACTCATAGACTTATACATCCAAAATTATAAAAATAAAATCTCAACCCTATACTCAAAAATTAAAGAAATAAATGCAAATCGAAAAGAACAGGTCATTAATAAGAGAAATGCTACTGTTAAAGACCCAAACGTAAAACAAGGAGATATCGTATACCTCAACACTAAATCAAAACAGGGTAAAAGCCGAATAAAGAACACAGGACCCTTTAAAGTACTAGAAGTGTCCGATACTTATATAGCTAAAATAGAAGACCTAAAAAAATAAAAAATTAAGAGAAACACATGTAGATAACCTAGTGAAAACCAAAATGAAAAACCCAACTTCAAACGAACTTAACGAAGAAGGAAGTAATGTACTATTCGAATGTACTACACTACCTGTAGATAACATAGGAAAAACCAAAATGAAAAACCCAACTCCAAACGAGTTTAATGAGAAAGGAATTAACGTCCTATTCGAACACACTACACTACCTGTCGATAAATCTAAGACAGATTATATTCTACACCTAGTTCACGACAAATTTAACCCCAGAGATTACACCGGATTCGCAAAGTTAGTAGCAAAGGACACACCCAATTTCGAATACATATTAAATAAAGCTAAAAGAACTAATAACCTCGTAGAGGGCCTATACAAACTCACGCGAGGCAGAACATTTGGACACACAATAAATCTTGTCTGCAATCAACAAAACTGCCTTGACAAACTTGCCAAATTTCTAAAAGAATTTGAAAATTCACCAACCGAATTAATAATACGAATGCCCCCTATAGCACAAGGACTTTTTAATAGAACAAAAGAAGAGGTCCTAGAAGTATTTAAACGGCATGGGCCCACAAAGCACAAATACATCATGCACTCAAATCCCGAAATACAAATGAATTATTTATTTATTAATTAATTATAAATAAATATATTAAAAACACGATCAAGTACTAAGAAATCCTGATTGTTGCAGGATCATCACCGCAATCAACACCAGCGATATTAACGAATGCCGAATTATTAAAATCACTGATAACCCAGGATTATATCCTGTGCAACTAGGAACAGCCCAAAACATCAAGGAATATTGGACTTTAGTCAAGAAAATAGATTTGGACCCCTTAATAAAATATTATAACCACGTACACTTGACTAGAGAAGATATTAAAACGAAATTAGAAAAAAAGAAATTTACAAGATATGGGCACAGCACTGCTGTAATGGACATCCTGGATATGGAAATAAGTAGAAAATTTAAACAAATTCTCCCAACTCGAAGAGAAAAAAGAGGCTTCATAGATGGCTTAGGTACTGTTTGGAAAGCAATCGGTGGAAACCTAGACGCTAACGACGGCGAGCGTATAAATTTAGCCCTGGAAACACTTGATAATAAACAAGAAACTCTAAATAAAGCTATATCTAAACAAATAAAATTAACGAACGATATACTCGATCAATTTAAATCGGCCCTACACACCATTGATTCTAATCAAGAAGAACTAGATAAACGTACCAAATTCCTAATGAACGATATCGATAAACTCCAATACCAAGTATTTAACATCTTTATAACAGAATCGATCGGACTTGTCAGTCAATCAATGCAATTACTTTTGCACCTACTAAGAACCATTGAAACTGACATAACATTCGCTAAACTGAACACGCTTAGTGGTTCAATCCTAGAACCTGATCACCTATTAGCAGAATTACAAGCAATAAAGGAACATGTTGATACAACCAAACATATCAAACTGCCTTACGATATTACATCAGAGAACATTCAACAATATGAAACTATTAGCAAAGTCAAAGCATACACCAATAAAAACTTAATCGTTTTTGTAATAAATATACCACTAGTAAACCCTAATATATTCACGTATTATAAACTATATCCAATCCTCATACCTTATAACAATAAATTCCAAATGATTATTCCCAGAACCCAATACACCATTGTGAATGAGTATAAACATGTAGATTTTAATGCAACCTGCAAAGAAATATATAACAATCAATTCCTATGCAAGCTTAGCGAACCACTCAACATCGAGGAAACCACCTGCGAGATAGAACTAATTCAAAACCAGCCAACCAGCAAATGTCAACCCTTAGTGATTTCTCTAACCGGTATCAAGATCCAGAACATCGAATTCAACACCTGGATGTTAATCACAAATGACGAAATCAGTGGCACCTTAACATGCAACAGCCAGCGTGACATACGTCTACAAGGAACGTATATAATACACCTTGCACGAGATTGTCAATTTTCTGTTTCAGATAATACTCTTCAATACATGGATATAGAAGAGAAAGTCGAAGCCTGGAACACCATTTCCCTGCCGAAAATACCAGAGATCCAAAACAAACACCTAAACATCTCTATCGTGACCAACCTAAAACACCTGGACCTGGGCAACGTAGACAAGCTACAGACCACCCTAGCCCTACTACCTGAAGACTTCGATGACAGAAAAATCCCAGACTATGTGCACATAATTAATTATACACTATTACCCATATTATTCATAATAATTACTATTGTAGTATATAAGATAATCAAATATTTTAGAAAAATAAAAATAATAAAAAATGAAAATGCACAAGAAATAGATAGCAAAAATATTGAAGAGTTGCAAAAACCTTTTGCTACATTTGAAGCATAAGATTTTATCTTATAGGGGAGGTGTTATAGCACACATTCCATACAACACAAAACTAACAGTGTCTCTTCAGTATCTTTGCTGACCAAGCACTCTAGAGATAGTAAAATAGTATATAAGTAATGTATTAGTCTTAATCTAATTAGTTCAAGTTTATGTATAATCTGCATCGCGCAGATAGTAATTAGCTGGCTCACCATTTGAGTTCATGTATAAACTGCATCGCGCAGTTAGTAATTGAATCAAATAAATATTATTTAAGTAAACTTAAAATAAATTGTTTTTTTTATTAAAGTCTAAATTACTCAAACTTTAATTATATACACCTAGTTTTTAAAAGCCGTGTCACCATTTTTTTATAGTTAAAAGTTATATTATGTGGTGAAATTGAGCTAAAAATTATGATTTGTATGGAAAATGACTATTTTTAATCATGTACTATGAACCCTAGGTCTCTAAAATTTTGAGACAGCATGTATTTTAACTATTTGTATCGACCCTCTAAATTTCATAACGTTTTCATCATTTACGTTAACGTCCTGTACCTCCTTAACTATTAAATTTATATTTATTTTTTTGTTATATTTATTAAATTTAAAATACTATATCCTCACAAACGAGTAACAAGCATCTATATTGGTACTAGCTAATCCTGCAAGGTTTATTCTGCGGTTACATTTAACCTTGCATCAACCTAAATTAATCAGCTTAAAACTAGCTAATGCTTAAAGATAGCTTTATAAAATCTAATTTCAAGATTCATTTCTACCTGGGTACCTGGGTTACACCCTTATTTGCGGCCGAATGGAGCATAATACGACACATATTCAAATTTTAATTCCTTTAAATTTAATTTACATAATAAAACCAAATTGCTGCCTATCCAAAATCGCAATAATAATAATGTGCAAGCTTTTAGAGATATTAAACTTATATTTCCATATCACAATGCCGCAGACTTGATTTTACGACTACGTTGTGCAGCAGCTTTATTATAATGCATAAAAGACCATGCACCAGACCAGGGATCGACAAACTTTTCTTTTTTAAGGGCCCAATAATAGATAGAATTGTGCATATAACTGTATAAGAAATTCCGCAGAGTTGACCCGCGGGCCGTAGTATGTCCATGTTCAAACTAGACTATACTATATTGTACAACAATATAATTGAGCCGGATCACTCCGACAAAGAGGCTTTGCGGTTAAACAAAGGATGGTCGTTATTCCCTGTATATAGGCTTCTGTAATACCGACAGTACCCGTGGTGCTACGCTCCTACGTGCTACGGACATAGCTACGTCCTCCCACTCCTCTTTATCACCTCTCAGCCACCCAACACGGTATGCAAAGTGTCTCATTAAGTCCTTAGCATTGTTAATCGCTATAATTTAATAGTTAAGTACTTTTTGTGATTTATGGTTGGAAGATTATGTAATCCATCATTAGAATTAGTTCAAAACGTGAACAGAGGATATGGTAATATCTGTAATATAGTCCATCTGTATATTTATAGTCAAAATATGGCCGCAAGTACTCTTAATTAAAGTTGAATCAATTAATTTTGTTAGAACTTGTCGTTCACTTGTTTTTTAGATTAAATATAATTCGTTTCAAAGAGGGATTCACACGAGACGAGATAAGGCGAGAGTGTCAAAAATCTCGCCTCGTTCTCGTTAGTTTAGAAAAAAAGGTATCGTTTTAGTCGGTCTCGTCTCGTCACGTCACATATCGTAATTGCGAGAAATTACTCCTAAGATATTCCTAAGCAAAGTAATTCATTATATTATTTCGGCTAATTATTTTTTTATTCCAAATTTTTCACACACTGAGCATATCGCTTTTTCCTCACCATCAAATGTATCAAATTTAAAATAAAAATTAAATTTTGAAGAATTTTTTTTATTCATAGTTGATCAACTGGTTCAATTTCACTTAATGCATCATCACTTTCATCAAATCTCGGCCTTTTTGTTAGGTTGACTCTACTAACACCTACACTCAACGACATTTTTGCGGTAAAATGTCTTCAAACAATCGCATTGTAAATAATTTCAATTCACATTTATTTTCCTTAAAACATTCGTTTCCGTTCGGCTACAAAATGTTGTAAAAGACAAAATTATAAAATAAAATATTTAACAGATGTTTGTTTACCAAATTTTATATTTCGTAAATTTACGACCTAACCTTTTTTGTAATAAAAAATGTTGAACATTTATGTTGGTGTTACTTTATTTTTCTAGCAATTTTTTTTTAAATAACGTAAGCGAGACCAGAAGCGACATTCTCGGATTTTGCTTTATATGGTACCGTCGCAATAGTTTTTAGTAAGGTCTGGTATAGTATCGTCTCGCTTTTACGAGACGAGACGAGAAAAGACTCATGCTCGTGTGAAGCACTAAGAGGGATATGTAAAAAATTTAAAGAGGTTGGGTATCCGTTTCCAACTTATCAAAAAATGTGCCGTGTGTAAATCTGTGCTGTTTTTCTCTCATTGATTTATCCAGTTTTATTAATTGTTGATATTAATTAGGAAACAGGGGGTCGATCAGGAGACCTTCACTTAGTGTAAAATATTACGATACTGAAAAATCCGCTTTTAGCGACATCATATTGATGTATCTTTTATGAACTAAAGTTACTCGACGACTCAACATAAGAAGGGAATGAGGAGGGGAGAGGGAAGAAGGTAATTTTCAAGAACCGCTTTCAGCGACACCATTTATGTATGTATCTTTTATGAACTAAAATTACTCGATGACGCAATGAGCGTAAGTCAGATAAGGACTAGATAAGGACTGTGTGTTTGTAACTAAAATATATTATTAAATATCATGTAACAACTTCTATCTTCTTTATATATCATTTTAACATTATCCCTTCTAATTGAAGAAGATAACTATTTTTAAGAAGTCCTCCATCACTGCTGTCCTCTTGAAAGTAAGAAACAACAAACGAAAATACAAAAGGCATAATACTGATAACACTTTATGACATCTTGTGGCCATTTTAAAAAGGCTGAAAGTCACTCAATGTCTAGTACACTTAAATAAGTTATATTTAGACTTTGTTTAAATTGATGAAACGGGTGCCCAGGGCAGTACTACGGGATTACATGAAAAATACAAGGGTACTTTAAAAAGGTACCATTTTGTCATTTTTATTATTTAGATGTTTAAGATAAAGGCTCATTTTTTTGAATAAAGCAGGCAGCGAACTGTCCCGCTTCTCTTCTTTTTCATGCATTATTTAATGAAACCAATGCGATTGTTGTGAATAATGTGAACGCTTACCTTTAGGCTATATTGTTTATATAGCAGGTAATGTTTGTTACGTTAGATAAACCTTAAATACACATAAGTTGGCTTGTGTAGTTTAAATTACGAGAGTTCAGCGGAGACGTAAGTTGTGCCGCTTAAATCTACGATACAATGAAAAAGCACTGTCTCACTAATTTCTTTATAAACTATATAAGTGGATTAAAACGGTTCTTAAAACCTCTTTTAATCATGAGTCACCCCCAAACTCTCATAATTTGAACTATAATTGCGTATTTTTGTATTTTCAACAACTAACTTGTCAAATCAAAATGCACCCTTTTTCTCAAAAATCAATTTCTGTCTACAATTCAAAATAAATCAATATCTAAATGATAACATCTTTAAATATATTAAAAAAGAAATATTATTTTAAGTAATAAAATTCACCCCGTTTCACCCCTTCTTCAATTTAAAATGAAGAAGAAAAAAACACCTTTAAAACACGTGCACCCTCTTATAACCCCTCGGGCTTAGGCTTGGGCATGACTTGAAGAGGGTTGAAGTGATGCTCTGTGATATAAATGTAAGAAGAATCATCCCTAACCACCCCTATCTATTTAGATGATAAATCCCAACAGAGTTTCAGGGGTCAGGGGGTGAAGGGATGAGGAATGGTATGGTACATGAAAGCGTAAGTCTGCACAAAGCGGACGATTATATAATAACTAACAGCAAACCAGGAAGTTGGTAAAGCCGGAAGACTCGAAGGTGGGTCGAAGGGGTACAAGGGTAGTTCTTGAGTTACGTAAAAAGATGGTGGAGGTGCCGTTTTTCTTACCGGTAGAAGTTCTTTGTCTTGTGGAATAAAGGAAAACTTGTACTTAACATTGATAGCTTTATAGATTCTATAGAAATTGTTAGTCTCCAAGGTTTTCCTTTCGATATTATGCTATGCATTATGATCTTAAGACGTTGCTAAAGCCTGTACACTGTACAGTGCTAATTACGTAAGTCAAATGGAATATGCTATAAACAGGTATCTTGCAGTGTAAGTTTACCACTTGCTTGCTTACTGCAAGGCTAATTGTACGGTTCAATCTCCGTTTCTTGTATAGGAATTGTGTTGCAATGGAAGTAGTGTACACGTTCTAGTTTACTACAGACTAACCCCAAGGTTCATTTTATACTTTTAATTTAGAAATTACCTTACAGTGTAAGTTTAACACTTGTTGGCTTACTACAAAGATAATTGTACGGTTGAATCTCCGTTTCTTGTATAGGAATTGTGTTGCAATGCAAGTAGTGTACACGTTCCAGTTTACTACAGACTAACCCCAAGGTTCATTTTATACTTTTAATTTAGAAATTATCTTACAGTGTAAGTTTAACACTTGTTGGCTTACTACAAGGATAATTGTACGGTTCAATCTCCGTTTCTCACACTTGAATTGTCTTGCAATGTAAGTTTAACACTTTCTAGCTTACTACAAATTAATTACAAGGTACAATCTTTGTTTCTCATACAGGAATTGTCTTGCAATGTATGTTTAACACTTGCTAGCTAACTAGAAGGCTAATTCCAAGGTTTAATATCCGTTTCTCATACAGGAATTGTCTTGCAGTGTAAGTTTAACACTTTCTAGCTTACTACAAGACCAATTCCAAGGTTCAATATCCGTTTCTCATACAGGAATTGTCTTGCAGTGTAAGTTTACATCTTCTAGCTTAATACAGGCTAACCCCAAGGTTCGTTTTCTACAAACTATGATGTTAATAGTACGTATAGTAACTTCCCCCGCAGATACGTTTATGAAATCTCTATTCAACATAATTTAAATCACTAGATCATTTATCACGTTATGTTCTTGTAATTTTTTTTTTGGTGGCAAGACCCCCTTCTCTACAAAATATCTTAGATGGATTAACCAAATAAAGCCCACCCAAGGTTTTTCATTTAATGAAAATGGAAATTGAACATGAAAACATTTTCCAAAACAAATCGGAGCAATAAACATTTTCATTAAATATAATCAGTTGCAGCCTATAGGACAATTTAACATATCAACCTTAGCTCATACATATCTTCCTTAGCCATACCCACACACAGTTCATGATACTTAGACATGGTACTCATCCAGTTCATGATCATTTTTGGGCTCTTGACGGATTCAGCATTTGAGCATGGATATTTTGAGATAACTTTTCAAAAATAATTTTAGCTACTTTCGGCCAGCAATTTCGTTTTCACTGTTAAACTGATGCAGGATATTATTGGCCTTGCATAATGTGTATGCTTGGAACCATACAATATTAGGATCTAATGGCAGGCCTATATCAGCATAACGCATAATACGAGACAAAATCTTCTTCTAATTATGGCGAAAGGACAGATTTGCCACCGGAACGTTTATTCACGGTGCGCGGCGGACCCCATTTTTATATGATCTCCTAAAGTTCTCGTTGGTATATTGTATGTTGCTGCAGCTTCTCTCAGAGAAAGTTTTCCGCGTTTCACACTCTTCAAAACTACTACTAGATGTTCCTCTGTCTATTCTTGACCTCTTCGCGATTTATTTTTGTCAATAATTAAGAATCTTAAACAAGGGCAACATAAATTCACACAATATTTTACGTTATCTCAATAAAGCCCACTGCACGTGTACTATGTTTTTTATTTGGCACAACTCCACTATATGTTCACACATTTGTGCTAAATAATTTACCCTAAATACAATGGATTTTTTTTTAATAAATTATAGAATGTAAACACATTTACTTATTTCGAAGCAATTAAATAAAGAGTTTGTGCACAACTTTGCAAATAGCTTACCTTTCAACTTATGACCTAATCATAAAATGAGCTTGTGTCCTATGTCTTAATTTCTATAAAAGTGAACTATATATTGATAAAGTGGGTTACTAGAACCACAAATGTTCAATTATTTTTTTAAACTCCTTATATGTTAAGAGATATTAACAATTAAAAAAGTCATTTTGTCTCTTTAATTATTAAAGGGATTCAACGTTGTACACATTCCAAGTGCATGTGATATCACAATCCTTGTGTAAGGTTACAAACCTTACAGCTCATAAATCTCAGCTATATGTATTTATACATCAAAATATTAAATATTATTTACAGCTATTTCAAGGAGCACTCAAATTCCAATATTATGTCTGCCGTAACAGGGTTAAATAAAATAAAAACTTATTATTCTTTGACTTGACTTGATTATTTGACTACCAACAGATACAAAACATTACCACAGCACTGACCTACTCAACATATAACTGACGTTAAAATGCATTTCACGTCATACAAATATGGCCGACCATTTCTAGCGCTAAAACTACAATTCTAATTTTTAATTGCTATATCTCCGTTAACATTTAGATATTTAATAAAATAGCTAAAATAATTTTATTAACATCAATTTCAATCAACAATTGAAAAAATATGAATGAAATTGAAATACAATGGATTTTTTTTTAATAAATTATGGAATATAAACACATTTACATATTTCGAAGCAATTAAATAAAGAGTTTGTGCACAACTTTGCAAATAGCTTTACTTTCAACTTATTACCTAATAATAAAATTGCAAAGTGTGTCACTTCCACTTCTTCTATTGCACCTGATTAAACTAACGCATAGCGGGAAACAGCAGCAAATGTGACAAATGACTACACACCCTGTCTTCTACTATCCACCGCATTCAACGGTTTCTAGCTTTTATGTGTATCTAGATAGCATCAGGTGGGCGTTATTAGGGCCCGGACGTTATTTGGCTAGCCTACCTTTAGCTAATTTCATTGAATTTACTTTAGTTAAAATGAAACATATCTACAAATAATGATAAAACTATTATTAAATCGTATGTTCGTTTTAAATTGACTTGTTATTGTGTTGTGGTTCAATGGAATAAGGAAACACGGTATTGTCACTGTACACATACCATGCAAGTTGAATTCTATTGCAAACCTATTGTTCCATACCTATAGGGATTGAGAAACATGACTTTGACGCCAACTACCGAGAAAAATGTAAAGCAAAGTGGTGGCAAGTGGTATAGAAAACAATAAGGAATTTGTTAAATTAATAATTTTTTTAATCTAATCGAAATAATTTTAAGTAATGTCTTCTTCAAAAGTATCGTGCTGTATCCGTGGCTGTTTCAATATGCCATATAAAAACAAAAACCAAAATACAAGTGTGAAATTTTATCGTTTCCCTGCGAGTACTCTGAATTCAGAATGGATAACCTTTAAACGTCAACAATGGATAAATGCAGTGAAAAACTATGTGTAAGTAAATTATTTTAATAAAAAAATTTAATTAATCACAATCAAATTTGAAAAGCTAAGTATTATAAAATAGAATATTAAACTATATAATAATTATTTTATGAAATAAATAAAATAGTAATAAGTAAAAGTAAAATTTAAAAAATTTGTGTTTCAGAAAATATCTAAAGGATTGGGAACCAACTAAAAATACACGCATTTGTAGTGATCATTTTGTGAATAATCAAAAGTCAGAACATCCTCGGCATCCTTCATACACACCAACAATTTTTCCTGGTAAAGTATATACCAAAAAATCCACTCAGTCATTTGAACGTTTCGAACGATTACGGCAACGGAATGTACAAAGTGAAATGAATATCAATAATAATAATAATAATAATAATAATGAAATTGAAATTCAAGAGGATAATTATGTAGATATTGAAACACAGAGCGTTGAAGATCATTATGCTTCTGATGCTACTCCACAAAAAACAACTCGTAGTATAACATGTCAAACTGATGAAATTGTTGATGAAAGTGTTTTAGATGAACATAAGTATTTTTTTTGTAACATAAATTCCCGTGATGGTGTAACTACTGCAGAAGTGCAAGTAAACATTCCAATTAAAAGGACAGCCGAAAAAATGTGTGATGTTAATTTGCCGCTTTTACGAAAGAATGTTGAAGATGTTGGGTGTGATCCAATTACTCCAGATCCTATTAAATCTGATTATCAAGGTTCAAGATTATCAAGAACCCGAATTTAATTATTTTTTGCATTATTTATTTCAATTAATACTATTTCTACGCTGTTTACATCACAATCCTTTACATTTATGACACCAGAGCGCTCCACTTTCGGCAGTAGTGCTGCCTCTACAGTTCTTTCTCAATCCCTATAGGACATATCGCAATATAAATAAATTTAAAAAATAACTTATATTTGTAGCCTATACCAAACAAAAGAAATTTAAATTGAAAAATGGTGTTATTAGTTTAAAATCTATTCACCCACACTCTAATACCTATCCCCCTACTCCACCCTAGTTCGCATTATCTGATTCACTCGGTCTCTCCCTCTTTATCTAGCTATCAGTTTTCGTATCTTCTCAAGGTCTTCTGATTTTCCCTCATGGGGTTTCAGATTTCTTCTAAAGGGTATAAAATATAAGATAAGGGAGAGAAAGGGTTATAAAATTGGATGTGGGAGAGTTAATACGTTTGGATCTTACTCGTTTTTTTTATAATATTTGTGTTATTTATTGGAAATATTGTCAATGGTTTTCTGAAAAACATTGAGAAATACGCGTCTTTCTTTTATTTCATTCCTATAGATTATTACAATTTGTCCTCTTTACAGGACATTCAGTGATATGTAAGTAAAAATAATAAAGTCTTTTGCGCGGGATGGACCCATCGACTTATTCCTCAATTTCAATAGATTCTAGATTCTGGTTAGTTGGTTAATAGGTCCTGAGTTACTTTCTTTTTTAGTCTGTGTACTACCGAATTATTGGACATTAGACAGCTGGCCCAATTGTTTGGATGTTCAAGTATTCTCTCTTTGTATGTTTTGATTCTAAGCACTATTTCTTCATTGACTGTGGGTATATCCTGATCCCAATGTATTTTGTTATTAGGTACAAACCAAGGTGCATTCGTGACAATCCTTAGTATTCTAGGTTGGACTCTTTGGATTATTTCATAGTTGTATAATATATAACCATACCGGTTTAAGTATGGATTTGTAAAGCAGGAGTTTATTTTCTGTGCCTAGTTGTGACTTACGTCCTATCAGCCAGTACATCTTCCGCAGTTGTAGGACTAGTTGCTTTCTTTTTGTAAATATATGCTTCTTCCAAGTAAGCCCCCTGTCTAAGTGTATTTCCAGGTATCTCACATGGTTAGTCTGCGGTATATATTGACATTGTTTAATGTGATACTTCCCAGTAAACATTTTGGAGTCACTTCGCCATCATGTCGACTGTGCGCATGACTTCCTTGTCAGGAAAGAGTTCATTTACAGTTCAGTTTCTCAAAGTCGTTCATATGAAATGTCTATATTATCGGTAACATATCAAAACCACTCCATCTGTTGGAATACAAGTGAAGATAAAGTTGATGCGAACTATAATTGAAGTGCAATAGTGATAAAAACGTCACAAAAAGGAACACTTTACCAAATTGTTTACTGGGTTGGGTAGTTTCCCTGTCTAGTTGGGAACATTCATCCATGAAGATAGTTTGTCCAGGTTTTAGCTGGATCATTATGCGATACCAAGATTGCCGTATCGTCAGCAAAGGTTCCCGTCATTACTGAACTTTCCACAGGTAGGTCTGCTGTATATAATATACGCTACCCTGTGGTACTCCAGCCTGAATTTGACGGATGTTTGTTATTGCATCCTCATGTTTAAGCATAAAATATCTGTTTTCAATATATGATCTTAGTATACTGTAGAAGGTGGGAAGTTTTTGTTTAATTTTGCAAAGAAGTCCTTCATGCCACACATGCCTGTGAAATATCTAAGAATGCTGCTGAGCAAAACTCTTTCCTTTCAAAAGTCTGATGAATTTTATTGACTATCCTGTGAACCTACTCAATAGTTCCATGTTTATACCTGAAGCCAAATTGGTGATCTGGAATGATGTTGTTTTCTGCAATATCCGGAAGCATCCTCGAAAGCAACAAGGATTCTGCAATTTTATTCGGTTTAAGAATCATCTTAAGCGCGTCTATTAAAACTTTCTTAGTTATCTGAAACACGATTTTAATTTTGATTGTACCATTGTAATAGCATAGGTTCAAGCTTTGTCCCGTTCATTAGTGAGACATCTCAGAATGTTGAGTTTAAGTTAACGACCAAAACAATCTGCGTTATTATTTTGTTTGGCTGCATTTATGGCTTATATATTTATTAATTCTGATACAGGGTATTTTTTTCGTTTTTACTTTTTTATTTATTTTAATGTTTTTGCCATTGGGCACTACATTCTTCTGTCTTAACTCATTAAATTACATATCATTGTGCTTAATTGACTATTAATATGTATATTTTTCATTTTTTTAGAATAGAAAAGGAAAACTATTTGAAACACTGTTTTACCACTTTATTTTTAATGTGTTAGAATTAGTATTAAAGTCCGTATAATAATAAGTAATAAGTTTTATTTATTCTTGTTTACAACATTTATAATATCAAAAATGTATGTGTAGTTCGAGATAGCAGTATCTGACGTTAAATGATTACATTTTATGACGTCATGGGTTTACATTTTTTAATAAATTTGTCTTAAAATGATCTTGTTCTAACCAATCCCATTTTTAAATGTTATTGCACGTGTGAACGCGCCTTTATACTTACCTAAACCACGAAACATCTCATTGGTTTTTCATTTGTTAAGCATTCAATTAGATATTTCCTTCTCTCTTGTGGTTTTGTAATACAATATACTGAAAATAATTTTCCAATCTGATGATATTCAATTCCAGTATAGAACTAGAATGTTTATTGTCTTTCTCTATTTTTCTCTCTCTCTCTCTCTTATGTATGTAAATACCTGTCCCTTTCTATGGTTAACTTACCCCCATACTCTAAACTAATAATACAGTTATTTTTCGTATGTCTATCAATGTCAGTTGCCACAGCGCGTGGAGGTGAATGTTTATGGAGGGGGTGATACGGGGGTTGGGGGGTGTCTTAGGAGTAGTACAGCAAAGCAGAATACGGTACAGCTACAGCTTGTTTGGTCTTTTCAATTTTTTTTGCTTGTCTTGTGTAGAAATATGGATATATAAATAGAATGTCTTCAAATGACAGAATTCAAATATTTACATTATGTTTTCCACAGATTTTTCTTTGAAAATATCTATCTATATAGGTACGTACTGATGTCGTACAAATCTATTGAGTTTTATGTTATGAAAGATTTCACTTTGTGGATTTCATTTTCGTGGGATTCGCGTATTTGTTCAACTGAATGAATAAAAATAGACTTTGGTTTAAAATATAAACAGGTATAGTAACCCAGGCATATAGAACTCACGCACTACATTCATTTGTAACGGTTGTTACATAAACCTCAAACAACAGTTACACTTGTAACAAATTTTCATTATTTAAAAATTAACAGGTCTTGTAGTGTAAAATTAACATTTGCTAGCTTGCCACAAGCTAATTACAAAGTTCATTTCGTACTTCTCACAGGAGTAGCCCAGTTGCAAAACCCGATATATGACAAAAAATGAAAAATCAAGTTATTGGTATCTGTGGATTCAGCTCGTTAATGGGCTTGGGTCCTCATTTTTCAGTTGTCGATTTTTCAATTGTTGATTGAAATTGATGTTAATAAATGTGTATTGGCGTGTCTATTTTATTAAATATCTAAAAATTCACGGAGATATAGTAATTAAAAGTTTGAATTGTAGTTTTAGCGCTAGAAATGGTCGGCCATATTTGTATGACGTGAATGCATTTATACGTCAGTTATTTGCTGAGTAGGTCAGTGCTGTGGTAATGTTCTGTAGCTGTTGGTATAGTCAAATAATCAAGTCAAGTCGAAGAATAATAAGTTTTTATTTTATTTAACCCGGTTACGGCAGACATAATATTGAAATTTTATTGTTCCTTGAAATATATATAGCACAGATTTATGAGCTGTAAGGTTGGTAACCTTACACAAGGATTGTGATGTGACATGCACTTGGAATGTGTACAACGTTCAATCCCTTTAATAATTAAAGAGACAAAATGACTTTTTAAATTGTTAATATCTCTAAGGTAATATCTCTAACATATAAGGAGTTATTAAAAAATAATTGAACATTTGAGGTGACAAAACTATGAGGTTTACGAGTAAAAAATCAAACATTAAATAATAGAAAAGTTAAATTTAAAAATCCGGTCGGTTGCAGAACCAGGTATCTCTTATCGTCGGTCGGTTACAAAACCAGACATAAAGTGGAACGGGTGCAAATCCAGGTACAGTTGGTTTAAATAGCATTGACAATATGGCCGTCGCGTATACGGTAGCAAAACCTGCTATAAGGTCAATAATAAAAGTATTTTTTGATTTATTCTCTAAATTTATTAATAAAGTCAGTAATGTTTTGTTGGCAACACTGTTTAGAATCATCTGTCTTCCCTGCAGCCTGTATTTTATTGAGCAGATAGTTAATTGTGTTTGTTTATAGTGTTTTTGTTAATTAATCTTTTGGTGATTCTTTTACTGTTTATTTTAATTATTTTCACTTAAGATTGTGTTTTTAAATAAAGTGGAAGTTGAAAATGCAGAAAATTATGCATACTAGCATATTGATGGTGCAGTTATTATTTTGCATGAAGATAGGAGTCAAGTTGATCTCGAACCTGTTGTTGTGAATGGTAAAGCTGATTGCTGCTGATATAATTAAGGAAATTACTTCATGAAAATGCAGAAAGAGAATAGAAATTCCCGAAAAATGAAAAAGAAGTGTTGCTTAACAAAACAGATAGTCAAGTAACCTACTCAAGTTCACAAAATGAACAAAAGGATGAAGGACAATTTGAATTGATGAATAATTTCTTGGAAAAGTTTGTTTAAGTTTTACACAGAATTTTAGAGCATTTGTCTAAAGTTAATCTTAAATATTAATCGATAGGAGTTTTAAAAATTTATTTTTCATTTTAGTAATCGTATTTACTTTGTTTTTTAATTAAGTAGGTTTTGTAGATATAGGTACTTATCTAAATTAGATAATTACCTATGATGTAAATTTATTCTTTTAAAAATACAAAATATTAATAATAATAATATTTTCTGCATTTCATTTTAAAAGTATGAATAATGGGGGTTCGAAGCAAACATTCAGAATGACTGATTTTGCAATCGATTTGAAAGAAAAAACAAAAAGTCGGTTGCAAAACCTGACAAAATCAGTCAAAACTGTTGCAAAACCAAACATCTTTGACTTTAGGTTGCAAAACCCGACATCTCGAAACTTCAAAGTTAATTAAATTTATAAACTTTTAAGTAAAATACGATGATATTTAAAAATTTAAAAAAATACCGGGAACGTTCTAACATATATAGTGACCCCTCCGAGTTTTTGCCATTTTCCCAAATTTCAACTGCAAATTTTGCAACTGGGGTACTCACATACAAATTGTCATATAGTGTTGTAGTTTCAAACTTGCTGGCGTACTACAAATTAGTGTTACATTGCGTTACATTTCTTCATTCAATTTTGAGCATGGTATCTCACACAGGTGGAACGTTGTTTATGAAAATAGTAACTTTAAAGTAATTTGAATAATATTTGGCCAATCATGGCATTCAGAATATTCAAATATTTAAAATATGTACAGAACGCTAAAACATTTCTGACTTCGTTACTAACTTAGATTAAATTATCTATGCTTGCAATAACGCAATTCTATCTACACGGAATCCATGAACCGCGTTACACGAGGGATATATATAATATCTAAAAATAAAACTGATAATTTGATCTTATTGAGACCACAAAATTAGGTTAAAACGCGGCTGGAAAAATCAAAACAACTTTTTTTATGTGCAATAATTATATAATATTGGTAGCAAACAGCGAGCAATATAATAACACACCATTGAGAGCGACAGTGGTGCCACCATTACACACAGCGGGTTGCGAATTAAATAAACATCGAAACAACTAATAATCAGTTGGAAAATTATATTGAAAATTGAGAAAGAAAATCGTTTTTCTTATATTTTAGTTATATGTGTATAATTCTGAAAAAATAAATCTGTCTACTGCACATTTTCCCTCCTTTTCCTTGTCATAGATTATATTTTTTTTTTTTTTTTTTTTTTTTTATTTAACGTCGGCCTATTTCCGATGCTGAGTCCTATCACCGACGACCTCCTTCAATGTTGGCAGTATTTATGGTGTCGTGGCCTCATATATGTGGACTACACCACTGCCTAATAACTGTATGATTATGTATGACCATAATCAATATAAGTTCATAATAACCAAACCCAGAAAATATATATCTGGTCCGGGGATCGAACCCGAAGACACAGCAGTCGGCGTCAAGCATCAATGCTCTCGCCCACTGTGTCGTCTCATAGATTATAATAAGAAAGCACACAAGGAATTTGATTTTGGATTGCGTGATTTTTCATCTATATTTTTATTTATAGTTAAAAAGTACTTGTCTATCAAAATATGACCGCAAGTACTTTTAATTAAAATGTAATTAGTTAATTTTTATTAAATAAATTCGTTCACTTGTTTTGAAGATAAAATTATAATTCATTTCAAGGAGAGATATATTAAGTTTGAGTTGCCCTTTTTCACTTGGACTCAACTTCTTGTCAACCAGGTCTAAACAGGTCACTTTCATTCATCTTTCAAGAGTTCATTTACAATTCAGTTTCTCACAATCGTTCATATTAAAAGTTTAATTTATCGGCTACAAATGGCGAAACCAGTCCACCTGTGGGAATACAAATGAAGATAAAGTTGATGCGAACTATAATTGAATTGCGATAGTGATAGAAACGTCACAAAACAGGACACTTTACTAAATTGTTTACTGGGTTGCTACGCCACTGGCCTACGGTATCACAAAATTCGCGGGTTTAACTATGACAGGGTTAATGTCAGAAACAAGGGATAAAGATATTTCGCTATGGGGTTAAATTTAGTGTAAAGGGAGAGATAAAAAAAATGAAGACGTCAAATCAAGACAGAATTGTTTAATCTTTTGGAAATAAACAAATAACGTTTAGATTTAACTTCGTCGTTTATGCAGCTATTAAAAAGAATATGTATAGTTTAATGATATGGAAGTTTTGAACCAATTTGTGTCACATCTTAAGTTGGTAAGTCTGCTGAAGGTAGTCCTGTCTTTCATTAGGTTGGTCACTAATGTATTTGGATGGTTCACAACTCGGTCTTTATATTTCACCGTTCGAGTTTTAATTTCTTGTCTCACTGTAGGTATAGCAAGATCGTGGTACAGTGTTTCGTTTCTAATATACAACGGTGCATCTACAATCATGCGTAATAGTTCAAGATCCCAGGGCCGCCAGACATCACTTATTTTCTGATGAACAAATTGTGTAAGATTGAGTAGTGTTAGTATGTACAATGATCGTATGCCTACCTGGTATCTTGACCAGGCGGCCATTTTCCAGGTGTCAGATAATCAAGGTTTATGTCTCACTCACTCTCATGCGAACGGATAATGCCCTCTTGCTCCTACTCATAGCGGAATTAAAATTGGGTTTAGGCGATGTTTGGCCCCTTGAATCAACCTGTCCTCTTGTAAAACGTTTTAAAACAGTTGTCTTAAAAATACCTTGTACTACCTTGCAGACGTTTTAAAGCTGACATAAAAAATTACTTAAGCTCACTTATAGTCTGATGATCCATTTTTATATATGTTAGCGAGACAACTGTTTTAAAACGTTTTACAAGAGGGCAGGCTGATTCAAGGGGTCAAACATCCCCTAGACCCAATTTTAATTCCGCTATGAGTAGTAGCGAGAAGGCATTATCTGTGCGCATGAGAGTGAGTGAGACATATACTTTGATTACCTGATACCTGTAAAACGGCCGCTTGGTCAAGTTAGCAGGTAGGCATATGATCATTGTACATACTAACACTACTCAATCTTACACATTTTGTACATCAGAAAATAAGTGATGTCTGGCGGCTCTGGGATCTTGCTCTATAATGTCTTAGATTGGAATCTTTGTAAGATCTCAATGTTTGAGTTAGCTAATGTAATGTAGTCCAAAGTGGTTTGAGTACACGTTTATATATTAATAGTTTGTTTTCTATCTATAACTGGGAAAATAAGTTAAGGAGGAACCGGACGTACCGACAATGCAAAAAGTTTATCTCTCGGTAATACGAAATGCAAAATACGAAGTACATGAGGGACTAGCAAATATTGGGACTGTACCTTTGAAATTGAATTTTTCAATTCCCTATTAAACTGCTTTTTGCTTGTTAAAATGATTTTTTATGCATATAATAGTTTAATAAATTAAGAATTACCTATAATTAATATCAAATTTATATTAATTCAATTTAAATGCAAATTAAATATTTTGAAAAAGGAATAATAAATTTTGCAACGCTGCAAATTTACGTGTGTGGTACAACGCATGCGTGATTTGGTTCTTTGACCAATAAATTGTTATATTTTATATAACATTTATTCCGATTTTGAATTTCCCGCTCAAATTGGCATTTGCAACGTTGCCGGCTTATAACCTACATTTACTGTTTCTTACTGGTTTTATTTAAATATTTTCGTAAATAGGTATCGTTTTGTCAATTTTCTTTTTGCAATAGTTACAGAAAAGATTATTTTATGTACATCTACTTTTTGAAAGCCGTGTCACCATTTTTTTATAGTTAAAAGTTATATTATGTGGTGAAATTGAGCTAAAAATGACTATTGTATGGAATGAATTTGTATGGAAAATGAAAAAGAATTCTAGGAACCCTAGGTCTCTAAAATTTTGAGGCAGCATGTATTTTAACTATTTGTATCGACCCTCCAAATTTCACAACGTTTTCATCATTTACGTTAACGTCCTGTACCTCCTTGACAACCATTAAAAGAATATAAAACTAATACAGCCTCTTCCATCACAAATTATTATTAGACGACACAAAAGAAAATTAAAAACAAAAAATAAATTGTTAACAAAAAAACAAACAAGCAAGCAATATCATCTGCTCGTATGAAACGTACCGTATTACGTGGACATAAAGAATGGTACGTTTAGTTATATAGGCAATTATGTCCAAAAAAACAACCATCAAAAAAGAAACAAAGAAAGTAAGGTAAACGTGACCGGAAAAACAATGTGTAATCACTTTTAACGGATGAAGATACCGTGCCATGACAGCTATTGGGGGAGGGGAGGGTCTGACACAGTCGTATTGTAAAAGATCGCCGTTTGTGTTTAGATTCGTACAGGAGTCCTCAAACTATGGTTAGTAGACTCGTTTCATTCGGCCCGCGAAGTTTTAAGCCGGCAGGTCACTCTCGCTGAGACAGGCAACATCGAGTGTGTACTTAGCTTTCGCTCGCGTTGCCTCGGTTCATGAGCGTTATTTTGATACAAGTCAAAGGAAACGAGAGACTAGACACAAGACTCTCTCGGCAAATGTATCGCCCGAGTGACATTGGGCGAGCCGAAGTCGAGAGTGAAATTGTTAAATCGGAGTCTTAGCCTATCGACAAATGTTTTGACAAATGTCTCTCCGAGAATGAACTGCCGGCATTATAAACTAAGTTTAATCTATCTTCCTCTCGTTAGGCATCCTTCCCTCTTCTCTCTCTTACAACTTCCCTTATCCATCCACATATTTCAGTGTTCCCTTGCAATATCTCTGCTGATTTTTCATTCTCATCTTTCATCTTAAAAATTATGTTTAAAAAATTAATAGAGAATAGTACTTTACACGAGCACGAGACATTTCTCGTCTGGTCTCGTAAAACCGAGACAATACGAAACGAGACATTACCACATACAGCGAGACCCGAGAGTCTAGAAACTGGTCTCGTTGCCGTTACTTCTAAAAAAATTTTTGAGAAAAATAAACTAACAATCGACATTTTCTATTACAAAGAATAGTTTGGGTCATGTTAAATATTTCATTTTATAATTTTTTTACATCATTGCCGCAAAAATGTCGTTGAGTGTCAACCTGAAAGAAGGCCGAGATTAGATGAAAGTGATGATGCATTAAGTGAAATTGAATCAGTTGGTCAAATGCGTATAAAGTTTAATTTTATTTTTAAATTTGATTCAATTAATGGTGAGAAAAAAGCAATATGCTTTCTGTGTGAAAAATTTAGAAAAAAAAAAATACTTTGTTTAATCTTAGGAGTAAGTTTTCATAATAACGATATATGACGAGACGAGACCGAGACTAGGAAAATACCTATTTTTTTTCTAAACTAACGAGAACGGGTTTCCTTCCTGCATGTTCTCTCGTCTAAGGTAACTGATATCTAAATGCGACCGCAGACTGCAAAAATGTAGAGACTACTGCTATATTCAACTAAACGAAACATACAACAACAAAATTTTCCATTTTCTAATATACTACAAGTACTTTTGGAGAGCTTTTCTTTTATATTTATTATTTTTAATGTAAGGTAAAATCTATATCATAAATTTCATTCATCAATTTTTTATTTATTTAGTGTATCGTCTCTTGTTTAGCATGCTACCCATCCCCCCATCCCCCTGTTGGTAAATATTACGATTTGGTTATAGCCCACTCTACCCGACGGCGATCCCACTCCATTTTATCCTAAAAATAAAATAACCAAGTATTTTTCCAGTCTTTTCCAGTTATGAATACTATTTCAGATCCATCAATTCCAGCTCCAGCTCATCTTCTATATCGATATTTAATAATATTATACGTAAAGCATGCTAGACTGGAGCAGAGTAGACCTTTTATCTTTTTATCATTTTTATTTTTATATGTTATTTACATTTATGTATATACTTTTATTTTATTGAGATATTTCAATAAAGAAATTGAAAAATAAATAAAATAGAAACATTTTCTACCAGTAGTCAAATTTCTTAATGTTTTAAACAAGAAACCTTTAAGCCATCAATGGGCTTGTGTCCTATGTCTTAATTTCTATAAAAGTGTACTATATATTGATAAAGTGGGTTACTAGAACCTCAAATGTTCAATTATTTTTTAATAACTCCTTATAAGTTAAGAGATATTAACAATTAAAAAAGTCATTTTGTCTCTCTAATTATTAAAGGGATTCAACGTTGTACACATTCCAAGTGCATGTAACATCACAATCCTTGTGTAAGGTTACCAACCTTACAGCTCATAAATCTCTGCTATTTATATATCAAAATATCAAATATTATTTATAGCTCTGTCAAGGAACAATAAAATTCCAATATTATGTCTGTCTTAGTAGGGTTAAATAAAATAAAAACTTATTATTCTTTGATTTGACTTGATTATTTGACTACCAACGGCTACAAAACATTACCACAGCACTGACCTACTCAACAAATAACTGACGTTAAAATGCATTTCACGTCATACAAATATGGCCGACCATTTCTAGCGCTAAAACTACAATTCAAACTTTTAATTGCTATTTCTCCGTCAATATTTAGATATTTAATAAAATAGACACGCCAATACACATTTATTAACATCAATTTCAATCAACAATTGAAAAATCGACCACTAAAAAATGAGGACACAAGCCTATTTGCAAACAAGAGTTACCGGTCGGACTAAATAGAAGGCTGGAAGTAGTAATATAATAGTAGTTACTCACACCTACTTATTCAAAAAAGCCTTAATCAATATGTGAACAATATAACAGCCCACTAACGGTAAAGCATATTATTCTTCGATACTCAAGGTACGTCGCACAGACAAGGCTGTTATATGTCTGAGGAATATAAGCAGATATTTGAAAGCAGGGACTTATTGACTTTATCAATAAAATTAACTTAATCTTTTTATTTTAAGTACCCTTAGGCCCTCAGCACACGACGCGACTGGTTGCAAACCTTAGCCCCGAATCTGTCCGAACCAAAAGTGATTACAACTGTGTTGTTAGTGAGAGAATGAACGTGTTTACGAGTGAGATAAAACACACGGCACGAACGTAAACTGATTTCAAACTGGTTTTGATCATATATTCAGCGACTATATTTCTCGGTCGCAGGGCATTGTTGGTTTCTTGCTTTTGATGATGACATCATCAACAGAGATGTTTACGAATACTATTGAAAAGTATTTAAATACATACATACAATCAAATATAACACAATAGAATCCCCTGTTTTGCTATTGTTAAAAATTCTATAGAGTCACGATACACGGCTCTACATGGCTCGAGCTCGTTTTCGTGTTTAGTTTGCAATCAGTCGACTCATGTGCCTTTCCTTGTGTTTTATCTCACTCGCATACACGTTCGACCTCTCACCACAGTTATAATCGCATTCGCTTCGGGTAGATGCGGGGCTAAGGTTTGCAACCAGTCGTCTCGTGTGGGGAGTGCCTTACTAGTGTCCATAAGTTTTAAATTATGTATTGTAAATGTTTAAAAATGTATATATTGAGTAAGTTTCAATAGTCCTTGCGGTACTAAATTTTTAGATTTTGACTGTTGAAATTTACCGACCTATGTTGAAACGCCGACGGATGTTTTGTGATATAACAATGGTAATTTTCTTACGATTGTTTTGAAAAACTTTGAATCATTCATTGAGAATATGACAAATATTGTCCTATAAAGAAAATTCCAAGCAAACGGTATTCGTTTTTTTTAAAAGTATAGCGGAACAGAGTAAAAGTCTATTAAATCTATTTTAAATCTTGCTGTCGCCTTTTTCTTAAGTCTCCCCTTCACCTGACTTCCTGACTGATCCGGATGACTATGAATACATATGTATTACGATAATTCTCCAGGTGATAAAAATAAGTCTATAGACAGTAAAAAATAAACATAAACAAAAGGCTACACTAAGTAACAATCAAAATAAGAAGCTTTGGGGTTTTCTAAAAGTGTTCCTTCTTTCTTCACGTTTTATATTTTTTAAGCCGATTATAAAAAAACGTTTTCGGAAAAGTTCAAACAGGTTTTTTCTATTTAAACTAAAATATAAGGTAAAAAATAGATAGCACAGTAAAATATGTATATAAATTAGCATAAGGCCCCTTTCCCACTCACTGGTTTTAATTTTAATTTTTAATTTAGTTTTAATATATATTATTATCAATAATTACTATCTTTATTTAATATAAGTTATTATTATTAATTATTATTTATTTGTTTAATGTTTTACCTTTCGACATTACATTCTTCTGCCTTAGTACAATACATTTTAATCCTTAAATATATATACGAGTATATATATATATATTTCCTTCTACCAGAACCAAAAACAAAAACCTCAATTCTCCTAATATCTACAAGAAAATAAATGGTTTTGCACATTTTAAAAAGATTTAAATAGCTTCAGCCTTCCTTCTTCTAGTTATTTCTGCCATCCATCTATTTCCTTCCTTGCCCCCTTTTAAGAGCTGCTTAATATTCATCTCACTCCCTACTTTTTCCTTACAATCAAACTTAATGTGCTCCAGTGTTTCGTCCTCCGTTCCGCACACTCTACACATTCATTCCTCTCTACTTTCACAGTATCTGTTTCCTTTTTCCTCATTTCCCATGTCCTTCTTATGTTTTTTATGTCTTTTTCTATTAAGTACTGAGGTATATTTGACTTTCACTGAGGTTATTACCAAATCCTGTTATATCTTGTATTGTAATTGCTTTTCTCGATTTTTACCATTCTTTCCTGTTGCTGTATCTCCTTATCCCTTCTCCTTTGCTCCTCTTCCACACTTGCGTCTCCTTCTCTTCTTCTCTCTGCCTCCTCGATCGCCATTCCATTCCTTTCAAAATACTCCTTTCTCCTTTTCTCTCCTTTCTCCTACCCCCCCCCCCCTTCTTTATACTTTCCTCCCTTATTTTCTTTAAAATTTTGCTTTCAGCACTGCTCATTTTCTCCTCATATTTTATTGCTCTTTCACCTGCTTTAATAGTTATAAGTTGTATAATTAATTTTTTTTCTTTCTATTTCACAACTTACATTTTAGGTTAAAACATTAAAGTAACACTTAAATTCAGTGAGTTGGAATGACGCTTAAGAAATCGTATATAATGTTAAGTCCACGCCTCAAGATATTCAAGATAAAAGGTCACCAAAAACCGTTTTTGAAAATAGTCTACGTCGCAAGTAGTTTGCAAGCGAAGGTTATTTTGTACAAATGCCATCTGCACACGAGTCGACTGATTGTAAACTAGTTCCGTAACGAAGTTTCCAACGAAAACGAAAAACGTGCCATGTCGAGCCGTGTTTCGTGACTATAGATTTTTTAACAATAGCATAATAGGGGATTTTATTGTGTCGTATTATGAGGTATTTTTATGTATGAATGTATTTCAATACTTTTGCTTAGAATTTGTGCACATCTCTGCTCATGATGGTACCATCAAAAGCATGCAATGTAATTTCCCTGCGACCAAGAAACATAGTCGCTCAAAATGTGCTCAAAACCAATATCAATTCAGTTTAGTTCGTTCGTGCACGTGTTCGTATACACGGGCGTTCTCTCAATAACAAGACAGTTGGATTCTCATTCGGTTCGGGCAGTTTCGGGGCTAAGGTTTGCAATCAGTTGCCTCATGTGCGGACGGTCCAAGTAGCTTGGTTGTAGCACATTACTCAATAAGTTCCTAGCATGACATATAGATGGCACCACTATTAACAAATCCATATTACTTTTAGATAGCACCACCAAACGATATGTGTCGAAATTTTCTGACATTCCGGACAGTCTGAAAAAAATTTCCGGGAGAATCTGAATTTCGTGTGTTGTTAAAGTATTGCTTTTTAATGGGATGGCTTGACAAGTGTTATTCGGACTCGGTGTTTTTAGTGGAGCCGTCTATTTATCATCCCACGAACTTATAAAGTGATGTCATAGATTTCTAAACATACCCAGCTGTCGCTATAAACACTTGCCCCTGCTTCCGTTCTAAGTTTGATAGGATAAAGCTAATGCATTGATGCGAATCTCTGGACCTTCATGTTATAGTTTCTGAGGGTGAGATAACCTCTAATACACGGTGGTAAAGCTAGTTATGACGTAGAAGTAAACAATCCGTTTCACTGCATTCTCTCTGTCTTCCTGTCCGTCTGTCCTAAGCCCAGGTAAAACCTCAGGTAGATAATTTAATCAAAACGTAAACTGACGAAAGGGATATTAAGTTAATTACTAAACCTCAAGATAAATCTAAAGGTATAAGTGGCATGCCATGCCTGCCATCTCTTGACGTTTCGTAGAATTAAATCCAGATTTAAATGTATAAATGACAGAACAGATTCAGTCTTATTACAGTCGTAATAATAACTAGATTCTAGCTAGTGAAATAATTTTAATTTCAAAATAACTGTTATTACCAAAAGTTGCTGGGTTTTAACGGATGGGGGTGAAATTATTAAAGAAGAAGGAAGATTTTAAATAAAAAACTATTAAATTATTAAACTTACTAAGAAATAGTTGTTGAACAGTGTTCTCTTTCGCCCTGTTCTGCTTCGTCGCTATCTTCTAGTCACGGTAAAGCCTGTCGCAGTATGGCACCGTATTTAAGCGACGGTGAATTCGGACGTAAATCGGTGGGTTGGACGAGCGGCTACTATTCTTGAAGAAACCGACTGTGTGTGTCACAATACATACATACCCCTTACCGATACGACAGTACTCCAAACAACTTGTGTACTGTAGAGGGTGTATTGGAGTGTTTTGCACTAACATCATTTATCATGAGAGCAAACTTTTACTTTAATTATTATCGATACACCACTGGTATTAAAGAGACTTTAGCATTTATTATATATCTGAATTCTGGTTAGTGTGATTTTGAATTTAGTTCTATCGTATTTGTTTTGTGGTTTGTATAAACTGAAGCATGTTGAACATACTCGTTCACAAAGTGATGTCGGCGATAGATCCCAAATGAAGCGGATTGAAGATTTACAGCACGCGTTCTTAGGTACCCCCTCCAGTCTGAGGCGGCTGTTTGCTTTTACAAAGGTTCGGATAGGTTAGCGTTGTGGTGGTGGTATCGCTTGGTTAAAGCTCGCTTTTAATCGCTTCTAATGTGAGAGGTAGGTATCGCCCTTATTCGGACGCCTTTGTAGCTTGCAGTGTGAGAGGTCTCATTACATTTACAGGGTTCGGATAAGTAAAGTGTAGTACCGCGTATACGTCCGGCCGAAATTCGTCGAATTACGGTGCCATACTGAAACAGTTCTAACGATCACAAGTAGCTTGCTTTTACAAAAAACGAATACCGCTTATTGTAATTTTCTTTACAGGACAATATTTGTCATATTCTCAATGAATGATTCTAAGTTTTTCAAAAGACTCGTAAGAAAATTACCAATGTTATGTCACAAAACATCCGTCGGCGTTTCAACATAGGCCGGTGTAGGGTTCATATGCAAATTTTAAGTCCAAATCTATAAATTTAATACCACAAGGAGTATTGAAACATTTTCCACGTATAAAGGACATTAATAAACATGTATATTTAAATTTTTAAGATGATCGTAAGAGAGGGTGAATAATTAATGAAAAAATATAATTATTGAATTCTTACCTTGACCGGTGAAGCGAGCCACAGTTGAAATAAATCGGAAGTAACCGAAGTTCTCTTCGGGCTCAACGAATTAGGAAAGTCTCCTATTAACTGCACTCTGCGCAGTACTTCCGGTGGTGCTTTTTCTTTTAAATACCTCTCTAATAATGCAGGATTTGATTCTAACAACTCACTAATTTTTTCATAGTTATTTTCATCAATTTTCATTTGTTTTTCATCTTGATTTACACTTACTTCATTTATATTATTATTTTCTTTATTATTTATATTATTTTCTAAATCACTATTTAAATTAGATAAGATTCGAACCTCACATTTAGGTCCATTATAATTATTTTGATTTTGGGTTTGTGTATCGGGTATTACATTAGGTATTTCATAAACTAATTTAAATAATTCTGTTGATTTCTTGGAAGTGACGTCATTATTTTTTGATGAGTCGTCGTCGTTTTCGTCGGCGGATTCCTCGGTATGACCAGGCACCTCCATTTGTTATCATAATTTTATTATTGCCATTTATAAATTTATAAACAATTTGCTTTTACACTATTTGTTTTTACAGTTAAATCCATTTTTATTTTATTTTAACATTTCACTTACTACTTTTTTATTTTTTCACTACCTAAAAAATAATTTATACCATTATAAGAAAGCTATACCGCAGAACATAAGAGGTAGAAGTGTCTTAAGACGCAATTTCTATAAAACTGTACTATATCATGATAAAGTTGTCTATCAGAACCTCAAATGTCCAATTATTTTAAATAAAATCGCATTATGATAGGAGATACTAACAATTAATGAAGTCACAGTAGATCAACGAAGTCAGTTCTGGAGTAAAAATTTCCTTCACTATTTGAAATCATTAATACTTTTTCTAAAGCTCTACAGCATGAAATTAGTGACTTACAGAAAGCTAACAGAAGATGAGAGAATTTCAGACCCGGAGTCAATGTGTACTATTGCTAAAGGTTTGAAGTATTACACCCGGAAAAACTGTTATTTGCAAACGAAATAATAAAAAAGTATGCCAGAAAATTGTCTGCTAAATACATGTCCATAAAGACATGTCAGTTAATCTTTATGAACAATGAATTGCTTTGAAAACATGCTCAGAAAATTCATTTCATTAAGGAACTTATGGAATTATTGCTGATAAAATTCAATAGCCTTGCATCCAGTTTTCCGAAGGTAATAACAACATGCTTTCTATTCTTGACCCTTCCGGTTAAAACTGCAACTGCTGAATGAAGTTTTTCTAAATTAAAACTGATAAAAAAAATTCTAAGGGACTCTATGGGACAGCAAAAAGGCTATCAGAGTTGTCACTATTGTCTATAGAGGCAGAAAATTGTGAAAAACTGAAATCGTCTACAGCTATGATTTAATGATTTAATAAATAAGTTCGCCAAACAAAAGGCAAGAAAAGTGTATGTTTGATTTGAATTTATATTCACATTTATTTTCCCTTAAAGCAATCGTTTCCGTTCAACTACAAAATGTTGTAAAAGACAAAATTATAAAAAGAAATATTTAACAGATGTTTCTTTACCAGATTTCATATTACGTAAATGTACGACCTAACCCTTTTTTTAATAAAAAAATTTTGAACGTTTATGTTGCTGTTAGTTTATTTTTCTGGCAATTTTTTTTTAAATAACGTCAACAAGACCAGAATCAATCAGAGTATTTGGTCTCGATAACGTCTCAATAGTTTTCAGAAATGTCTCGACTCGTATTGTCTCGGTTTTTCGTGCTCGTGTGAAGCCCTAGTTAGTAGAGCAATACCTTTAACTATTTAATAGTAATCGCATCTATAGGAATCTCAAGTCCCTTCAAAAACAAGATTAAAATAGCTGCCATTCGAAAGGGGTATAAAATGTACTCAGAATGGACAAGTCTAATTTGAACCCTTACATTATTATTACTCCAAGACTCTTGAACACACGCCAAGCCCCAAACCGCTAAGCTATGGCAACCCTAACAAAACTCCCTCCAATAATATATATTAAGTTATCGAACTAAAATATACAGTCGGAAAAATCAAACAACAAAAGATACGATGTGAAAAAGTGTTCTATAAGTTTTTCTTTTTGATTTTCCGAAAAAGAAAAACTCACGTTTCAAGTATAGATATAGTTTAGAAAGAAATAAGCAAACGCGCGATTGCATTAAAGTTTTCTTTTTTAACTTTTAATATAATAAAGAAAATGTATGAAGTTTTTCTTTCTTTAAGTAAGGTTTTCCCGGTACCTTGTGGCGCTTCTAACCCTTGGCAACTGAACAACATCCCTAAAGAAGCACCCTTATGGCTTCTGTTATGCATATAGTTCACTAGTGGTAAATGTAGGCCAAAGTATAGTCGGGTATTAAGTTCAAACGTTACTTACACTGCATAGACGATAGCATTTTATTTTTCCGAAACTGTAGTCATTACAGGTAAGCTTTTTTTTAATATTTATTTTTCAGTGCATCACCTATTAGTAGTTATTAGCACTTTTAAATCAATATTACATTTTCATACATTTTCTAATAACACATAAAACTTATACTATATATAATAATTCTTTTTTTCTCCATATATCAGCTTCTCTTTCATAATGGGCTTGTGTCCTATGTCTTAATTTCTATAAAAGTGTACTATATATTGATAAAGTGGGTTACTAGAACCTCAAATGTTCAATTATTTTTTAATAACTCCTGATATGTTAGGAGATATTAACAATTAAAAAAGTCATTTTGTGTCTTTAATTATTAAAGGGATTCAATGTAGTGCACATTCCAATTGCATGTGACATCACAATCCTTGTGTAAGGGTACCAACCTTACACCTCATAAATCTCTGCTATATGTATTTATATGTCAAAATATCAAATACTATTTACATCTATTTCAAGGAACAATAAAATTCCAATATTATGTCTGCCTTAGCAGGGTTAAATAATATAAAAACTTATTATTCTTTGACTTGACTTGATTATTTGACTACCAACAGCTACAAAACAGTACCACAGCACTGACTTACAGCGTTTCACGTCATACAAATGTGGCAGATCATTTCTAGCGCTAAAACTACAATTCAAACTTTTAATTGCTATATTTCCGTCAATATTTAGATATTTAATAAAATAGGCACGCCAATACACATTTATTCACATCAATTTCAATCAACAATTGAAAAATCGACCTCTAAAAAATGGGGACACAAGCCCATTCCATTTCAGATTCCTCCATCGGTGCTTCTCCAATTACCTCCTCATCCACCATTCAACATCCTCATCTTTTTTCTATTTCAGCATCTCGATATGACACAGGAATCGCCTCAACTATGATGTTCCCAATTCTACCCAATCTCTTCTAAAACTGTTCTTTTTGTTCTTTTTGTTCTTTTTTCCTTTTTCTATTTTCATTGTCGAATTTTTCACAATATTCAATATCAGTTTTTTCAATTTCATTTCTAGGTTGCACAGAACCTGATTTTACCAAACCCAGAAAATATATTTCTGGCCCGGGGGTCGAACCCGGGATCACAGTAGTCAGAGTCAAGCATCAATGCTCTAGCCCAACTGTATCGTTAGGTAAGCTTTTAAATGGAAATACAGACGAAATACAATTACACTTTTAAGAAATGTAACATCGCTGGCCACTGTAGCATAGTACCATGTATGTCCTTAACATGATGACACGCGCAACGCATAACAACATGCAACGTTGTCAAGTAACAATAACTGTTAAAGAAATATCAACTTTAAACCTTCATATCTTTTTTACTAACCAGTCAAACAATCTAAAAAATCAGTCAAAACTTTCCCTAATTTATTTCCCTGCAATATATCAGGCTTTTTTTAAATCTGTTGTTCCGTTCTCGAGATATACGTTAAAACGATGCCTTCCCTTTTTATATTTTGTTCGCCTTCTGCATTTAGTATTAATATCTCGCTTCACAGCTGTCAAAATATTTGAAATTTTGTAATTAAATTAAGGACACTAAGGGCCTTATTCTGTAACTTTTCAAAAAATCGACCTTATTTTTTCACCGCTGGAATAAGGTCACTGTATTGAAAATATCACCGCCCTTATAATATACAGCGATGAAAAAGTATAAACTGGTATTGATGACGTATTTTAAGACGTCATCAATTTTAAAAATATTTGACCAATCACGGCATTCAGAATATTCAAATATTTAAAAATTCAAACACTTGACAAGTACGAATGTCAATTGTTCAAGTCATTAACCAAGCAACATAACCTCACTTTCTGAAATATTTATATTTGTATATTCATATGACTATACATATACTGTGTATTAAAAAATTTGTACTGAAATTCTAATTATAATTCAAATTGTTTGACAGTTCTAAAAAATACAGCGATGGAAAATTTTAAAGTCACCGCTAAAGGCGACCTTATAATTTGGTCGATTTTTTTTCAGCGACCAAAATAAAATCGATGGAAATTTCTTACAGAATACCAAATAAAAAATCATTTGTGACGTCATTTTACAGCGATGAAATTTTTTCACCGGCGGAAATACTTTACAGAATAAGGCCCTTATTTAAATTTTATTAAATATTGTGTAGAAAGTGATTTCACCTTAATTTTATAAATAATGTGGTCAAAAATTATTTTTGAAAAATTAATAGAGAATAGGGCTTCACACGAGCTCGAGACATTCTCGTCTCGTAAAACCGAGACGAGACATTTCTAAAAACTATTGAGACCACATACAGCGAGACCCGAGAGTCTCGTTGTCGTTATTTCTAAAAAAAATTCGAGAAAAATAAACTAACAATCGACATTTTTTATTACAAAAAAAGGTTAGGTCGTTCATTTACGAAATATAAAATCTGGTAAACAAACATCTGTTAAATATTTTATTTTATAATTTTTTTACATTGCCGCAAAAAAGTCGTTCAGTACAGGTGTTAGTAGTGTCAACCTGACAAGATTAGATGAAAGTAATGATGCATTAAGTGAAATTGAACCAGTAGATCAACTGTGTATAAGAAAAACTTCTTCAAAGTTTAAATTTGATACAATTAATGATGAGAAAAAAGCGATATACTTAGTGTGTGAAAAATTTAGAATAAAAAAATAATTAGACGAAATAATATAATGGATTACTTTGTTCAGGGCTATCTTAGGAGTAAGTTCTCACAATAATAGATTTTTAAAACTCTCGCCTTATCTCGTCTCAAGTGAAGTTCTTATAGAGAATTAAATAAGTCATTTTCCTTTTTCTCTATACCCGTAAATTATTACCTCAGTGCGTAACATTATGTATGGAATATTACTCCGTTAAATTAACCATCTATTGACTTACGTATTCTTCTTCTTCTGCAGTTATTTCAACATCTATTCAAAGTTGAATTATTCAAAACAAGGCGTCTACATAAATTCCAAACACTAAAACTTTTTGTATCGTTTGCGTTAAAGGAGTTTAATTTAAATGAACAAGCCTAGGGTTGGGGGGGGGGCATGATGGGGCAAGAAGGACGGGGGATGGTTTTAGTGAGATGAGTCCAAGAGCCATCAGGGAGGGGGTGGCGGTGTGTGGGTGATATAAACTGCTGCTATTAGCCACCAGAGCTCCATTTGTCGCATGCTTAGTTTGATGTTTGTTAATCTGCAAGGCATTTGTTCTGATGTTCTAATAAGGGCATTATGATGTACCCTGTACCGCCGTGTCGTGTCATCTATTTGAACGCAAATCGAATACCTCAGGGACAAAACAGGGTGTACACAAATCTGATTTAATTGTATATTAATTACATTAACTAATTACGTTACCGCTGAGAGTACAGAGCTGAGATTAGCTTCACATAGATGTCATTCTAGCTATATATATCGCCCAGTTCATTAGTCAGACATTTACGAACATGTAATATGTTTCTATATATATATATATAAAGTAGTGAGCGAGATGAATATTGGGCAGCTATTAAAGGGAGGTAGTGAAGGAAAGAGGTGGATGGCGAAAATAAAAAAAAAAGGAAAGAAAAATAGGACAATAAATAATCTATAACCTGGGTTGCATGGGGAACATGAAGAGAGAGGGAGTATTAAAAGATGCAGTGAAGGGAAGCAGGAGAAAGAAAGAAGTAGCGAGGAAACAGTTAAACTTCAGTCCAGAAAAAAGTGAGGATTTGCGGAAAGGAGATAAGGACAAGAGGTGGATGACGGAGATAGGGACAATAATAAAATAGTAAAGGAAGAGAGTCAAGAAAAAATAGTAAAGGTCGAGAAACAATGAGGAGTAAGGAGCAAGGAAATATAGGAACAAGAGTATAAAATTCAAACATTGCTGTTGGAATTATTAAAAATGACGTGAAATTACGTGATTTAATATTGAAAGAATATAAAGTCTAACGACACACACATTAAACTATATACAAGGTGTCCCACTATTCAACGATAAGCGGGCACCAGAGGGTGGTCCTGCTCATGACTACACAAGAAAAAAAGAAGAAAAAAAATTATTTAATTTGTTTAGGAATTAGAAAAAAAAATTTTTTTTTCGAAAATTGAAACACCTTAAGATGTTTTTAACTACCGTGACCACAATTTTTCAAATATTTCCAATTTTTTTTTTGTATCGGCAACCTACACAGCACTGCTATCCACCACAACCATTAAAAATCCCAAAATGCTAGTAGTTTTTACACAAAAATCAATCGAAATTATTTTTTCCCCTAAAATTTTTAAAGATTTTTACTTTGTGTCCACTTTAGCTCATCGTGGTGTAAAGAAAAAGTATGAACACTACTATGGCAAGTTTTTTAAAAATTGGCGCATCCCTTCAGGATTCCAAAATGGTATAATACTCCAGGAAAACTAGCAATAAAAAAAAATTATGCATACTATTTCTAAATAAGAACCTTATTTCATAAATTTTTGTTGTTGATAGTTATAACTTTTATAATACCCTAAAGAGGTTTTTTATTGTTGAATGAATTAAAACAAATGGTACAAACAATTTTTCATTTATAAAGAGCATTTATAAATTATCCTGAGGGGAAGGGAGGTGTAATAGTGGAAAATAAGCTTCTTTTGTTCATCTTAAAAACCATAAGCTCCATAAAAAATTCGTACCTTACCTTTTTGTACATAATGATATTATCTACAACATTTTCTTGTAACGTTTACAACAAAAAAGTTACAACAAAACGTTATTAATAAAAGTTGTAAATAATTTCATTATCTACAAAAGAGTACTTTACAACATTTTTTTGAGAGCTATATTTTTCAAGATAAACAATAAAATCTGATTACAGTGTAATTTTCAAGATGTCGGCAGAAATCAGGCGCCTTTCTCCTCGAAAATTCAAATTTTAATCCCAGTTTTATCTTTCTACACGATGAAAGGACAAAATTGTTGCTTACATAAAATACATAGGTCGACGACACCATGAATTTCTTTGACTATAAGGCCTGTCGCACTATACAAGCGGATTTAAGCGATAACGAATTCGGACGTAAATCGGCGGCTGCGTTGAGCCGACTCCTGCGTTCTTTACATGTGTGTGTTACAATACATACATACCACGTACCGATTGGAGTTGTATTGCACTAACATAATTTATCATGACAGCAAACTTTTACTTTCATTTTTATCGTTACACCACCGTTTCCTTCCAGTCTGAGACAGCTGCTTAAATTTACAAGGTTCAAATAAGTTTAGCGTTGTAGCTTGGTTGAAATTCACTGATAACGGCTGTAATGTGAGAGGTACATAACGTTAGTATTCGTAGTAGTCTTTGGGATACACGTAGTAGTAGTCTTTGCCGCTTGCTGCGTGCGAGGGTTCATTACATTTACAGGGTTCGGATAGGTAAAGTGTAGTTGCGCGTATAAATCCGGTCAAAATTCGTTTAAATACGCTTGCGATGTGCAATAATTCTAAATAAATCTACTGTAAAAACAAAACTAGTGTAGTTATATGTATATTATATTATATATACTGTGTACCTATTTATTTAACAGTGCATGTATATTTAATTTATTTACATAAGGTACAATCTTGCTTTAAAGTAGTCACAAAAAGGGGATAATAATAAAATGAAAAATTCTGAAGTGACTGAAGTGATATAATTAAATTTCTAAACGAACCTCGTTTTAATTAAACGCGATGTGCTATCTTTAATTTTTATTTATTTTCCATCCATTGTCAAAATGTGGACTATGCAGCCTGAGTATATTTAACTTGCTGCGGGATCGACGTCAGTTCGGGTTCGGGTTCGGAGTTTCCCATCTGTTGTTTTCTTTTAATCCTGTTTCTACCTAGACGGTCGAATCCCGGATTGGGGATTTACGCTTAAGGGTTTTATGCATCAATATGTCTGATTACTAACTGCCTATTTCTCTCTGAATTCCACTATTTAGCGAACAGGGTGTCCTGAAAGGTAAGCACGTTCTAAAGTTTACACTTTCTAACATATTTTATAAAAAACGAATAACGCTTGCTGTAATTTTCTTTACAGAACAATATTTGTCATATTCTCAATGAATGATTCAAAGTTTTTTAGAAAATTACTATTGCTATTTAATAAAACGTTTGTGAGTTAAAAATGCAAATTTTAACAGCCATAATCTAGTACCGCAAGGAGTATTGAAACTTATTCTACGTATAAAGGACATTAATAAATATATACAGGGGCGTAGCTCCCGCCGTATCAGCCCACGGACTACAGGGAGCGGAGCCCACGGACTAAAGAGGCCCTGAACGTGTGTAAGCAAAAATTCGTAAAATGTTATCCACAATCTCACCTAAACTCCTAAGCCGTACTTCTCGAGAAAAAAATCATATCATAAAAAAGTGCCCAACGTGAGTTATCAGAAGATGAGAGAATTTCAGACCCGGAATCGTACTTCAAAGTCAATGTTTACTATTGCTGTTAAGATTTATTAATTTCTCAAACTAAACAAAGATTTCAGAGCCCCTGTGACCAAAGTAATATGTTCAAAGTATTACAACCGGAGAAACTCTTATCTTTCACTCAAACTCAATCTTTTTCAAACGTAATAATAATAAAAATATGCCGGAAAACTGTCTGCTAAATACATGTCCATAAAGATATGTCAGTTGATCTTTATGGACAATTAGTTACTTTGAAAACATGCTTAAAATCTCAATGGGCTTGTGTCCTCATTTTTTAGTGGTCGATTTTTCAATTGTTGATTGAAATTGATGTTAATAAATGTGTATTGGCGTGTCTATTTTATTAAATATTTAAATGTTGACGGAGATATAGCAATTGAAAGTTTGAATTGTAGTTTTAGCGCTAGAAATGATCGGCCATATTTGTATGACGTGAAATGCATTTTAACGTCAGTTATTTGTTGAGTAGGTCAGTGCTATGGCAATGTTCTGTAGTTGTTGGTAGTCAAATAATCAAGTAAAGACAAATAATAATAAGTTTTTATTTTATTTAACCCTGCTAAGGCAGACATAATATTGGAATTTTATTGTTCCTTAAAATAGCTGTAAACAATATTTGATATTTTGATATATAAATACATAAAGCAGAGATTTATAAGCTGTAAGGTTGGTAACCTTACACAAGGATTGTGATGTCACGTGCACTTGGAATGTATACAACGTCGAATCCCTTTAATAATTAAAGAGACAAAATGACTTTTCTTATTGTTAATATCTCTTAACATATAAGGAGTTATTAAAAAATAATTGAACATTTGAGGTTCTAGTAATCCACTTTATCAATATATAGTACACTTTTATAGAACTTAAGGCTTAGTACACAAGCCCATTTAGATAATTCATTCCATTAAGGAACTCATGGAATTATTGCTGATAAAATTCAATAGCCTTGCATCCTGTTTTCCGGATGTAATAACAGCATACTTTCTATTCTTTACCCTTCCGATTAAAACTGCGACAACTGATTGAAGTTTTTCGAAATTAACTGTTAAAGGACTTCTATGGGACAGGAAAGGCTAAAGTTGTAACTATTGTCAATAGAGGCAGAAAATTTAGAAAAACTGAAATCGTCTTCAGCTATGAATGATTTATTAAACAAGTTCGCCGAACAAAAGGCAAGAAAAGTGTATATTTGATTAGAATTATTTGGCTAGTTTAGTTCCTAGGAATATTAATTGTAAGTAATAATGTATAATCAATATATAAGTATTTTACTTCAATCCGAGCGTTTTTGTTCCTTTTGTGAAAAATCTTTTTGAAATCCCATCATTTGGGCCTTCTTGGGAATCTCATCATTCATATATTTATATATATATATATAAATATATGAATTATATAATATTAATCCTAGGTAGTTAATCACGCAGTGAGCAAGATCCAACTTGTTACCTTGCTACAAGCTGATTCAAACGTTACATTTATACGTGTATTTGTATCTTTACAAATTCGTTGTATCTATTATTTGTTTTACTAACTACAAAAGCTAAAGCGGTGTAATATTTTTTTCATCCTTTCATTTGACATTAATTGTCCCACTAGATCCGTTCCCCCTTGTTCCTCTCTCCCCTCAGGTAACCTAACTAAGTGCTTTGTGGTGCCAGTCATCACAGAAAAGGGGTTTTAATTAAATTATTCTCCCGGAACCGGATGTACACCTGCAAAGCACCTGTCACTGTTAAACTTAATTGAGTACTCCGTTCTGTTCTATGGTTTTGTATTTTGCTTGCCAACTTACGACGAGTTTTGTTCTTTTTCTTTCTCTCTCTCTTTTCATAAAATAGTTAACTCTAGTTGTGGGTTTGCGGAAAACAATGTTTGAGTTACTAGGGGTGGTTTTGACGCATGGGACTTGCCCGAGGGATGTTTCAAGTAGTAAGGGGTCGGTTGTTTAGTCCACTGGTGTTTGGAGTACGGAATACGTAGGCAGAGCAAGAGCTCTCACGCACAAATTAAAAAAGAGCTTCTTGGGAACATTCTTAAAGGCTTACCAGTGTTATATCGAAACCGTGTTGTATAGATACCGCGAATAATAGAAACCAATTAAGCATATTTATTACTGCATTTCAGAAATATTGCAGCAAACTATCAAACAACAAAAAACAAGTTTAATATGATAGCTAAGTATATTTAATAAAGATTTAACGATACTACTGAAGTAAGATTTTCATAGTTTTTCTATGGCTATTAGTTTTTCCTTCAGCAGCATTTTACGACTTTTTTACGGCTTTTCTGAGCTCACAATCCTTTGGCGGCTATTTATATACCATATTTACTATTATAGTTATTTATTTTAAAATAGAACTTATATCATTTACTAAAGGGTTTAACGGTAACAGAAGTAGCGAACCTTTTATACTTGTTGTTGTCTTTGCTGGATTTACAAAGGGGAACTTCGAAAGAGCCAAAATGGAGCCAACGCTTTGCTCTGTGAAAACGAACGATATGTCAAACCAAGCGTATTCGTACACCTAATATTGAGTATTCGTACCCGAACACGAGTATGTTCCAATTCTAATCAAGTATTAAAAGAAATTCAGATTCAGGTATATCATTTTCATTAGGGCTTCACACAAGCACGAGACTTTTCTCACTCCGTCTCGTTTCTCGTCTTGTAAAAGGGAAACGGTACGAGACGATAAATTTCTGAAAACTCTTGAGACGGTACTGAGATCACCTACGGCGAGACCCGAGAGTCTCGATTCTGGTCTCGTTGACGTAATACGTTATTTAAAAAAAAAATGCTAGAAAAATAAACTAACAGCAACTTAAACGTTCAACCTTTTTTTTTATAAAAAAGGTTAGGTCGTAAATTTACGAAATATAAAATCTGGTAAACAAACATCTGTTAAATATTTTATTTTATAATTTTGTTTTTTACAACATTTTGTAGCCGAACTAATGTTTTAAGTGAAAATAAATGTGAATATAAATTATTTACAATGCGATTGTTTGAAGACATTTTGCCGTAAAAATGTCGTTGAGTGTAGGAGTTAGTAGTGTCAACCTGATATTAAGTTAAATTGAACCAGTTGATCAATTAGGTATAAAGAAAATTCTTCAAAGTTTAAATTTTCTTTTAAATTTGATAAATTAATAGTGAGAAAAAAGCGATATGCTTAGTGTGTGAAAAAATTTAGAATGAAAAAAATAATATAATGAATTATTTTGTTTAGGACTTTCTTAGGAGTAACTTCTCACAATAATATGACGAGACGAGACGGGAACGTGACTAAAACGATATCTATTTTTTTTTCTCAACTAACGAGGACGAGCCGATATTTTTGTAACTCTCGCCTTATCTCGTCTCATGTGAAGCCCTAATTTTCAAAGCATATAAAGTGCATTTTCAAAGAATTCTTTAACAAATTCAGACTAAAATGTATCTTAAAAGAAATTAAGAACGAGTTTTAATTTTAATTCGCATTTGTCTATTAAGTTTGTATTAAAATTAAAAACATTTTTAACAGTGTATGCTACTTGTACAATTTTAGAGCGCTCATCGAATAGAGAGATAAAAAAGGCCTTTACTTTTCTAGTTAAAGAAAACTCTAACACGTAAGAAAGAATTAAATTTACTGCATTAACAATGAATTTTCGTTTAAAGTCATAAATTAACGATAATTGTCTAGCAATACAGTTACACACTTGCTAGCTCGCCACAAGTTAATTCCAAGAATCATTTTCTACATGGTAGTAAAGGGATCTATAAAAGGAGGACAAACATAAGGTAATTCTTATCAATTTATAGTTTTTGATCCACATTTCTTCTTATTATACATTATAAATTTGATACGTACAACTGCACAAGGTTTGCGATCTCAGCGAAAGAATCATGCCACTATTAGACAGAAGACTATAAGTGAAGAACAATCCAGTTGCAGCAGAATTGCATCGTAAAAGGAAAATAAAGGTTTTTACCATCGCTCTTTAAGATTTAGAGAGTAAACTTATTTTTAGTTTAAATTTTACGGTTAAAATTCAGTTTTAGTTTAATACCACATTTCGTAGTAACGACCGTTACATTTCACGTATAATAAGTTTAATAACAGTTATATATGCATACCATACGCGTGGCTTGAAAACGGCTCCGCGCATTTTCCCTGAATTTCTTGGAAACCCGTGATTTTGGAAAAACAAACAACTTTTAATTTATAAAAGTGAATGAGAAGGTAGGAAACTTTGGAGAACACTCAAATTTTAGATTATTCAATAATGAAATATGTTATTAAACAAAAGAAAATTTATTTGGGGACACGTGGGTGACTTTTGCCGAGGGTACAAATTGGGCTAGAAAGTTGAAATTTTATATATGGCCTAACTTTGGTACCTAATGTACAAATCAAAAATAAAATCCCAAATTTTGGAAAAAAGTTATTTATAGTATAAAAAATATAATTTTTTTGTCAGTTTATATGAAAAAGTTTTGTTGTTATATGTAAAATAAATATGGAACGAATTAAATATTTCAATTTAAAAATGAAATTTAAATTTGAAATCAAATCGAATTCACACATAAAAGGCAATCTTCGCTTGTGACGGGGGTAAACGCTAGTATATCTGTATATATAAAATAGTCGCTTACAGTGTGCGAGTGCATTACATTTCAGTTGGGATAGGTAAATCGTAGTAGCGCGTATACGTCCCGTCAAAATTCGCTCAAATACGCTTGCACTGTGCGACAGGCCTTCCCTTATGTAGTAAAATGTTTTGGTCCCTGAATACATTCAATTAAATTTATAATGGAAACTTTTGATGGTAATTTTCGGTGTTTATTTTAAGCCCACCTTTCCACACCTGGCACCATTAGCAGATGAAAACCTATTCCTATCAACATATTAGTAATTAATAATTAATGAATGAAATAATGATTGTATGACAAGTGTTGAAACACGAAAAGGGTATTTAATAATTTATTATCCCAATAAATATGTTTAACGCATGTGTATGTAGCTAGCGGTGGGTTAATTAACATAAGAGAAGAGTAATTATTAATAATATAATTAGTTATCCGTGTGTATATTAATTGAAAAGTAATAAAGAGGGTTACGGGAGGAGTGTAAGAGGAAGAGGAAATTAGTTTCCACTGAATTAGAGCTATTGCTAGCGTGGAATGATCGCTATTGTATTTCAAACAATTGAATTTTACAATTTCAACAAGTCTTGTGTTTCCATTCTTGATTTAATTGATTAGGAAATTCGAGGAAGGTGTTTGTGTGTTGAGAGGTCGAGCCGGATTATTGAATTTGCCTAACTGTCGGATAACAAACCAGCCGAACGATTTATACATGTCTTTTATGTACGAAATAAATATCCAAAATAAGTATTTCGTCATTTTTACAAGTGCGGGGTTTAAATACATTAAACATAGAGCACAAATAGTCATAAGTATTTTTGATTAAAATATATATGCTATAAGTTAATCCTCCTATATTATAATGTTCCAAATGAAAGTTTATATTCTTATTTATTTATATACTTTGTTTGAAACGGCTCACGCATTTTCTCGAAAATTATCTATTTCGTAGAGAATAAAATTCTAAGACTTTTGGCGTCTTCGAATTTTCCCCTGAAATTCCTGGAAAACCGTAATTTAGGAAAAACTAAAAAAATTTCTTTTACTTTTTGCTCTATATCTTTTAATTTGTAAAAGATAGAAATATGAAATTTGGCTTGTGTATTACGGTGTTCAATGCTAACATTTTTTGAAAATTTGAAAATGAAAAATTAGAACCCAGTAGGAAACTTTGGAGAAAACTCAAATTTTGGAATACTCAATAATGATATATGTTATTAAAAAACAAAATTTCAAAATTCAAAAATTATATTTGGGGACACGGGGGCCGGTTTCGGTTTCGAGGTTAAAAATATGGCTTGAAAGTTGAAATTTTATAAATGGGCTAACTTTGGTACCTAATTTACAAATCGATAAAAACAATCCTAAATTTAAAAAAACAAGTTGGTCAAATAACGAATAAATTCAAAATATTTTTTATTTTGTTGAAAAATATAAATTTTTTAGTCAGTTTATTTGAAAAATATTTGTTTTTATATGTAAAATTTATATAGAACGAGTTAAATATTTCAATATAGAAATGGAATTAAAATTTGTAATGAAATTCAATTTACACACAAAAAAGACCTTCGCTTCCGACGGGGGTATACTCTAGTATATGTATTTTGGCGTTTGTATTTCTGTATACTAAAGTTGACGCAGTTAAAACTATTTAAAATTTAAAGTATAGTTTTGCCGCTTGTTTTATATCTGCGTATAACAAAGAAGAAATAACCGAGATTATTGTCCATTTTTCACAACAATCGCAATATAAAACTTGATGGGATACACAACTCAGCTGTTAGTAGTACATGACGTGACACACACACACGTATACGTCTCTGTGGTATAAAAGAGATTTGATTGAATTTCTTCTTAATTTTATTATTAGAGCATAGAGGCATAGCTTTACCTATGCAACAAGACTTTTTTCGTGCGTGTAGCACTCTTATATTGACTTCAACACTCAGATTTGTGCTATCGCAATAAGCCAACGTCTACTTTTAGTTTACTTAGAAATAAGTAATTGAGATTATTTTTCTTTTTTCACAGCAATCATAATAGAAAACTTGATGGGATACACCACACAGTTGTTAGTAGTAAATGACGTGACACATACACACACTCGTATGCGTCTCTGTTGTATAAAAGAGATGGCAAATCATCGAATGTGACATCACACGCAGATTTATTTGTTTACATCTTTAATTATTAAACATTACTTTAATATAATTGGACATTTAAGGTCCTTATAGCCAACTTTATCAATATATAGCACAGTTCTATAGAAACTATGTCACGTGGTTTACAAACAAGTTAGTTTCGATAACATCAAATCAATTTTTTTTAAATGCTGGCAAGAAAATAATTTCGGTTTTCAATTCTATTCATGGTTTTTTCAGATGCAAGTTCCACATTATTTGGTTTGCAACTGAGCCAATTTTAACAAGTTATCCATGGTTCACAGGCCTATTAAATAAAACAACAATCAAACCTAAAAAAATATAACAGTAGTCCGAGAACGAGTTGGAAAACACAACCGTCTGGCATCAAAGCATTTACGCTCTCAGCTATTGGATCCGTCACTGTTATTCCACGCAAAACACAGACCGTCACGATCGCGATTTAATTTGCGGGCGTTTTGATAAGCCCTAGCGTTTGTTTTTAGTTTTTTTTATTGTTGTAGGTAATACTTAGAACTTACTTGCTTCTCGTTGTTTTCACTATTTTACGCGAACGCACAAACACCGAGCACCGAGCACCGAGCACCGAGTTGCCGACGGACTATGCAGGCGACGCAGGCGACTATCTAATTCTACTAATTAAACATTGTGGTATTTTTGTGTCAGATTGTAAAATGTGTAGTAATCAGGTTACTGATAATTAATTACTAATTAATCTAATCAATTATTGTTAAAAAAAAAACTTGTATCTGGCATTTGTTGATGTATTGGTATTTAATCCAATGAATAACACACATACATACACACACATATATATATATATATATATATATATATATATATATATATATATATATATATATATATATATATATAGATATATATATATATATATATATATATATATTTATTTATTTATTTTTTTTAATTTTATACAATATAATATACTAGCTTTTACCCCCGTCGCAAGCGACGTCTGTCTTTTGTGTGTGGCTTGAACTTCATGTAAAAATTTTAATTCCACCAGAGTTTACACCCGTCGTAAAGCGTCTTTTTGGCGTGTATATTTGAATCCAATAAAATAATTCGTAATTACATTTCATATTTAACTGTTCTATTTTTAAATTGAAATAATAAATAAACTCGCACATATACATTGACACATATAAATTGACTAAAAAAATATATTTTTTTTATGAAAATAAAAAATATTTTCAATTTATGCGTTATTTGACCAACTTTTTTTAAAAATTTAGGATTTTTTTTTTAGATTCGTAAATAAGTTACCAAGGTTAGCCTATATACAAAATTTCAACTTTCTAGCACAATTTTTACTCTCGGCAAATACTGCCCCCGTGCCCCCAAATAAAATTTTGAAATTTTGAATTTTTTTTTATTAATAATATACTTAATTATTCTAGAATCCAGAATATGAACTTTATCCAAAGTTCCCTACCGTGCCCCCGAATTTCTTCAACCCCCCCTTTTCAATTTTTGAATTTCTAATTTTTGAGAAATGTCAGCAGCGATTACCTTAATACAGATGCAAAATTTCAACTTTTTATCTCTTACCAACTCAAAGTAATACAGCAAAAAAGGGCTCACTTTTTTTCCAGTTTTTTCAAAATAACGGGTTTCCAGGAAATTCAGGGAAAAATCCGGGGACGCCAAAAGTCTTAGATTTTTTTTCTCTACGAAATAGGCAATTTTCAAAATCTTCCCTGGAGCCGTTTTCGAGATGCCATACAAAATTCGAACCAAACATATAAACACATAAACATATAAACATATAAACATAGAAACATATAAGAATATAAATAAACACTTGGAACATTATAATATAGGATTCTAGAGTTTACCACTGTCACAAGCGACGACTGTCTTTTGTGTGTGAATTGAATTTCATTTCAAATTTTGATTCCATTTTTAAATTGAAATATCTAACTCGTTCCATATTTATTTTACAAATAACAACAAAACTTTTTCGTATAAACTGACAAAAAAATATATTTTTTCCAACTTGTTCATTATTTGAGCAACTTTTTTTCCAAATTTGGGATTTTTTTTTCGATTTGTTAATTAGGTACCAAAGTTGGGTATATATAAAATTTTAACTTTTTAGCCCAATTTTTACCCTCGGCAAAAATCGCCCCCGTGCCCCCCAAATAAAATTTTTGAATTATAATTTTTTTTCTAATAACATTATATTTCATTATTATGAAATCCAAAATTTTCACCCTAATTTTCTCAACCAATTTTCAATTCTTCCAACTTTTTCAATTTTTATATTTATAATTTTAAAAAAATGTTAGTATTGAACACCGTAATACATATGTCAAATTTCAACTTTCTATCTTTTACGAATTAAAAGTTATAGAGCAAAAAGTAAGAATTTCTTGTTAGTTTTACCAAAATTACGAGTTTCGAGGAAATTCAGGGAATAATCCGACGACCAAAAAGTCTTAGACTTTTTTTCTCTACGAAATAGATAATTTTCAAGAAAATGCGCGGAGCCGTTTTCGAGCCACCATACGAATCGCGTAAACATATAAACAAATAAATATACACCTGGAATATTATAATATAGAAAGGATAATCTGTATAAATATATAGTTTTAAGAACGTTCGCACCACAACAATGGCGGGTTCACACTTGCGTGTTCAATTATTTGTGCTATTTGTCAATTATTTGAGGTCAAGTAGACATGCACGTTTATTTGCCAAACCACCAATCCACATTAATTCTAAAATATGACAAATATTCAAATCCCAAAACATTCATCCAAACTTTGGTTTGTTTATTTGATAACTGTCAACTTGGGTGACATAAACACTTAAAATAATATTTTAAGTTATGCTCATGTTTTATTTTTATGCTCGAAGCAAATATTTGGGCGAAAGGTTTGTCAACTGAGCACGAACTATGTGTCCACATATCCAAACATCAACTGTTTGAGCCCAAACACGCAAGTCTGAACGCGCCACAATATATGAACAATGTAACAGTTCACTATAGTAAAGCATATTATTCTTCAATGCACCAAGTACTTAGCACAAATCGCACAAAGAAAACTGTAATATGCCTGAAAACTATAAGCAGATATTTGAAAGCAGGGAAATTCAAAAAAACTTTATTGACTTTATCAATAAAACTAATTTAATCTCTTTATTTTAAATACCCATACTCGTGTCTATAAGTTGTAAATTATATTGGAAATGTTTATAAATGTATATATTGTTTTATGTGTTAATAAATATTAAAAAAAGAGAACGTTCTCAAGAAAATCCTTTTTTCTTACGCTCATCTTGAAGATGAACTACTTCTAATAGTTTTCGATGATTCTTCCTCACGTATGTGCGCATCAACTATTTTTTATTGTGCACATGTTAACTTACATAGGAGGATCTTACTGTACGTTGAATATGACTGCTTTTTTAAGCCTCATTCCCACTCACTGTTTTGATATTTAATTTACGTTTTTATTTAATATTTTAATCCAGATTTTAGGTTTTCAGAATAGGCATTCCTTGTCACATTCATGTTTTAACTTGAGTTTCTTAGTGATATAAATTTTAACAGTTCTAATAAATAAAATTTCTGTTTTTAATAACAAATTGTAATAGAAATTGTTTTCACAACTTTTTTATTTTTAACAAACTGACATTAAAATTTTTTAAATATAAATCCTACTGCATTTTGATAGATTGTCACATTTTGGAGGTTATACTATAATATAGTTTGTTTTAAAATTTAAATAATGGCATATGCTAAACAATTTAAATTAAATACAAAATAAAATGAAAACAGTCAGTGGGAATGATACTTTAGGAAAGTCCTTAAGGAAAATAATAATAAAATCTAAAATATAACGTACTAACTATTAGCAGTCTTTGTTTCCTAGCTAACCAATTAATTATTTATTATAATAGTCGCCTAAACCGTCCGTCGCGTGTGACCTAAGAATGGTCAGCCCATTAATTCCATTATTTTATTCATCGGGTCGACCATTTCGCCGACCATTTGTCCGTCCATGCATTTTATTTATTTTATTTATTTGGTATGTCAGTATTTGGAACATTTTATGATTATCGTTTTGCGTGAGTCGATCGCTTAATTGAATCAATTTGAAACGAATCAATATTCTGTCGCACACCAAAATCATTAATTCATAGAACTTTGTGACTTTGTTGTCTGACTGCACAGGGTGTTTCATAATAGATACACATTTTATTAAATTTGGAATAAATTATTGCAGGAGTGGTAAAGGAGATCCTCGTGAAATAGTAAATAATAGAGAACTTGCTAAAACTTTGTAAATTTGTTCTACAATAGTCAATATTTAATAAAAAAAAATAAATAAGGGTAGGTTTCCGAAACTTATAAGGAAATGATTACTTTTAAAAATGGAAATTTCACGTATAAGTATATGGGGATTCATTACCTTGTGAATTTAATTGAAAATTTCATGTAAGTCTCTAATGGAGAAAATTATTATTTCAATTGAATATGGTTCAAAAAACATTAAGCTATCGATTAAAATAATACAAATATTATGTTTCTAAAGAAATAATTAATTAATTATAGTTCCGAAGAAATAATTAATTAAGTTTTTATAAAAAATATCATCACAATCATCCGTCACTTCCGTTGTTCAAAACACGATGTAAGATTTGACAACGTCGCTTGCGCAGTTAGTCGCCGCATGAGTAACCGCGAATATTCGAAAGGCATTAGGTCTAAGTTTTCAGATTATGTATTCTAGCGGTGTTGTCAAATGTGCCTAAGCGATTTGAATACTTTTTTTTTTTAGTCAATATTTTTTTAGTAATTAATTTTTTTTTAAATTTATAGTGTAATATTATCCATAAATTTTAAAATTATTTTTATATGCATGAAAAAAGTAATAAGTAATATAATATTGTTACGAAAATTATTTACACTACGGTGATACTGGCATCTCCTTAATACACGAATTATAGTTGATTATGTCACAGTTGCTGAACTCATAGTTATCACAAAAGTCAGTTAACATAGTTAGTTAACATCTCTTTAAATTAATATTAAGGTTTGTGTAATAAAAAAGGGAGAACTGTATATAAAGAAATGATCCAAAATTTGTGTTTAAATTCAAATTTAAATGAATCTAAATGTGTACTTTTTTTAAATACCAAGTAACGGACCGCATCGTCAGATTTTATCCAGTACGAATTTGTGATAGACGTATCACAAATTTATGAATCATATTTATCTTGGATGTTATTTTCTGCAGTGTAAATCTGCTCCAGTACATAATTCGCTATAAATTAGTTAAAGATTACTTTGGGATCCTCCCATTGACATAGGCCCCGTGCTATGACTCATAGGATAACACACTTTAATTTGGGTTGTGAACAATATCTTAAATTCTAGAAATGTATATTACATGTACTGACAAAGTTAACTATCAGGATCTCAAATGTGATTTGTTTTGAATAGTCGCAATATTATTGAAGATATAAACAATTAAAGAACCAGCATAATTAAAGGGACAAAACTTTGCAACATGTAATGTCATGCCCGTCCTAACACTCTACACCTTAGTTCATTAATTATTTTACTCAAATATTTTAGTAAAGTTCATAGATATTTAAGTTCTCCAGGTGTAAGTGTGTTTCCCGAGCAGCCCCTGTCGCGGTCTGTCCTTTGTTTGTAAATCAACCATGTCACGATACTAAATCGCGATAGAAAAGTGTTTTTCCGTTAATGTAAATGTCACACAAAAAGCTTTTAGTCCCGTAAATTGTTTTGAATTAATAAAAAGCAACATTCGATGTTATCTCACTTGACATTGTGTATTTCCAAAATCCATTAGACAATTACTTTAGTTGAGATAAAAATAACCCAGCGTTACACCGTCTGTGCATGCGTCCGTACAACAAACAAACAAAATTTGTAGAATCATGTAATAGTACAAAATTTTATTATATATGCGGTGAAAAATTTGTATAGCATTAAATAAAAATATTCATTTTCTACTTCTTACATAGAAATTTAACTTGCCAGCGTGCTAATAGCTAGTTCAAGCATTACATTTTCTACCTGGGCTTTAGTAACTTTGTCATAATTCTTATATGATTATCGCGGTGTCAAATTTCTGGAGAATGCATTTTACAAAGCCGGCTGATTTTTGACTTGAGATGAGGAAATTTTTTGTCAACATATTTCATGATTTATGTTGCGTTATAATTTTAATGTTTAAAAATGGTGTTCTTAAAAATGTAGTCTTTCTTTATATTAAGACAGCGTTCATTTTTAGATGAAAACTTTTAAAAATTTCGTCTATTTTTTAACTAATTAAAATGTCTACTTCAAGTTAATGAAAAATATCTTAAATAGTTTTAATAGAGTTAAGAAATGAGTGCCATTTTTTGAGTAATGTTATTTAAAATGCTTGCCAAAATTGTCATGTTCGTTCTTTTTTTTCTAATGGTCTAATGTTAACTTATATAACTAAAGCCATTCTTGTCACACACTCCTACTAACATATTTTCTATTTTTCCAATTTTAAATTGTTCTCAAACTTTATTTATTTCGTTAAGGTTTTCAGAAATTTCTGTTTCGTTTTTTAATAAGAAAATTGTAAAAAAAAAAATTATTATTATTAATAATTACAGCTAAATGCAAAAACTAGATATTACCTTAAATATATTTAATCTAAAAAGGTCTCAATTTTGTTAAGAAAAGGATTATAAGGATACTTTATTACCCTTTAGTTTTTAAGAAGATTCTAAGTTTGTTAATCCGCAAAATGGTATATTTATATTTCAGAAAGCAGTAAAATTGGTCACAAATCGTTGTATATTAAGAGAGATTATTTACGTAACAGGTTAGTTTTGTTATGATAGATAAACCTTGAATTAATAAGTAAGTATTATAATATAAAGCTACCTGAAAATTTTGTAGTAAATTTACGAAAATAATAGCGGAAAATCACTCGATGTTTTCACAAATTTTTCACAAAGAAAACTAATAATTTAATTATTATATTTAAATTTTTCAATATTTTCTTTGTCTAAGAATTTTATATTAATATTAATTTTTAGATATATTATCAAAAATATTTTTCACAATTTTTATAATTTTTTTTTCTTTTTAATTTTCTTTCACTGTGGTTGTGGAAAATATAGAACGTACTCGATATATTTCCACAATTTTCCCGACGCGGCGTTCATACCGTCTCTATACTTCGCTATGAGACTATTTCCAAACAAATGCTGGTAGACTTTTCTAGCTAGGGTTTTCACTTCGTGTTATTTCGGGTTTAGTCGTTCTTCGTCGTGTGGACACTAGTTCTTCATCTAAACGACAGTCAGTAGCTGTGCAGGGGCTCCAGCTCTGGTTCTGACTCCGTATACCTCAAAACCTGCGACTATATTGATCCTTACTGAACACCAAAGCCCTACCCTGTGTGCCTGTATGCCTGTGTGCCTGCCTGTGTGTTTGGGCGAATTCGACAAAGTCCGTAGAACGATATATTTGTTATTTTATTATTTTATGAATTGAAAGACATCGTGGGAAACTTTTGATAAGAATAGTATTGGATTATATTTGTTTTTCTATAATTGTTTTGCAATGTCCTTTGCTTTCCATTTAATCTTATTTAAACTGATTTAACCTAGTTTACAAATAAAATTTACCTTCTTTTTGTTTATCCTCTTTCTTTTTATCTTCTTGTAATATCTGCTCTATGTTTAATTTACTTTTCATCCTCTCCCGACACCTACTCTTCATGTGCTCCATTTCCTTTCTTCCTACACATCCTCCATCTTCTTTCTTCGTTTCAAATCTAAACTCTGCGACCATTCTCGTTTCCTTACTGCCCTGTTTCTCCAGGTACTTCGCTATCCTCCTTATCCACCACCCACTATCCACTGCTTGTATCTTGTATGGTACTTCGCTTCATCCGTCTTTGCTACACTTCTACATCACTTCCCCACTAACCCTTCTATCTCCATACCAGTACGTCCTATGATGAACTCAGATATTATCAATCTGATAGAGGACTAAATTTCCTACAATTTGTGTATACAACATTTCTTTGTATGTCTGATAGATATAGAGCTGCACCGCTGTAAAGTAGAGCACTTCACAAACATTAAACAGGGAGTACATGCGTTTACAATTTTGCTCATATCTCTTAAGGTGCGTAAATACGTAAATAGGTGGGTAACTAGAAAATATAGCAATATTAATTTTCAAAAGTTATTTTTGCGGTTCCAACTCATTAAAAGTCAGTGGAAGAAAGCTTAAAATGTAGATACGTTATTCATCTAACTAATTGCAGCTTTAGATTTTGATTCGCGTTTATAGTTACTTACATAAAACGATTTAAACATAAAAAACATGTTTTTTTTGATAATATTTAACCTGCTGGATAGTACCGCCATCTATATTTCGCTAGAAAAAATGGCCAGGTATCGTTTCACCTTAAACCCATTACAGTATCTAAACATATCTTACATCATTTTAATGAATTTTTAACGTTCTACAACTTTTATTTAAATATGTTTTTGATAAAATAAATAATTCAATTCAATAGAAGTATTTTTTAAAAAATGATTAGCATCTGTAGGTTGAATATTTGTTGTAATCAAAAATGCAACGTATAATTATTTTAAGTACGTTATCCTAGTGCGTATACATCTTATACTTATTTCCTCACCCCTATGCGGATTTAGTAAGTATTTGCGTCCCTACGTATATATACATATACATCTTAGAAGAATAATAAGAACATATATATGGTACAATGCATAATACAAGAAGCTGTAAATATCGCGTGCTTCCAATACATATTTTCGTATTTGGAAAATAAGATTCGGTTGCAAATATTCGCCCTTCGCTCTTCGTTCCTCTTCCACCTTCTGTAACAATTTGTCCATACGAGTATACTTTTATCCTTTTCTTTAGCTTTCCCCAAATTAATTATTAAACCCTTAACCGCAAAGCAGCTGTGCCTCCCTGGTCTGCAGATAAAGGGTCTATTCAGACGGCATAAAAAACTAAATGAGGTGGTAACCACCCATGTTCCTTCAACCCTTCAACCCTTCTGTAAAACTGAACCAAACTGATACCGCCCCCCCCCCCCCCTACCCATATTCATAAGGGACCAACAACGTATTTCAGACCATGTGAATTTTCTTCAAATCTACTTTGGTTTAGTTTCAACATGTTGGAAATAGAAAATGGGAAATAGCTCGGAGAAAATGTCAAATATTAAGTTATATGTTACATCATTTTGAGGAGGGGGGAGGGATGACATGGAGATGATGTTTATTCAACTAGTTCAAATATATTTTGATGTTAATGCGGGGTTGTTACCTTAATTAAAGAATCATGTCATTAGAATCTTCAATATTGGGAAGATGAAGTGCTCTTCTTTGAAGAATCATGTAGAAATATAGCATTTATGTTTAAGGAATTTCGTGCTCTGTTTCGTCCTGTTCCTGAGGAAAGTCAAAAGCGATCAAAACTAGCTCACATTCAACAATAATACCGCTGCTGTAATTTCCTTTGCATTACAATATTTGTCATATTCTCAATGAATGATTCTAAGTCATCTAATATTGTCAATGGAGTACAATTAGTTCCAGTAGTTACCGTCATCAACGCTATATGTAATAAAATTAGATAGTAAAAAATACATATTCTTTTAAATTGAATTTTTTACCCAAACAAAATAAATTAATTTAAATGAAAATTTCCATTTGAAATATGAATATTCACCTTTTAAAAATTCATAAAACTTTGTTTTTGTTGATTTGTGACCACTATCCGTAAGCTGAAATATGTTTTGAGATTTACTTTTGTTATAGAACAAATAATAGTATAATAAAAGTATTTGTATTTGCATTTTCTTTGAATTGTTTGAATTGAATAGTATCTTCTTTACATTTAATGTAATCTTATTTAAATTGAGTAATTTGAGTTGAATTTATCTCCTTCTCTTTCTTTTTCCTTCCATCATCCATCCGCTTCCTTCACTCTTCTGTTGCTTTCTCTTTTCCACGCTTAATCCATTTTCCAACTTCTTCGGACACGTGCTTTTAGGCCATCCGCACATGGGTCGACTGATTGCAAATCTTAACCCCGGATCTGCCCAAACCGAATGAGAATGGAACTGTGTTGTTAGTGAGAGAACGAACGTGTCTACAAAACTAAACTGATTTGATATTGGTTTTGAGCGACAATGTTTCTTGGTCGCAGGGCATTTACGTTGCATGATTTTGATGGTGACATCATGAGCAGAGATGTGCACAAATACTATTTAAAAGCATTGCAATACATACATACATACAAATATCTCACAATACAACATAATAAAGTCCCCTATTATGTGTTGTTAAAAATTCTAT